>OX376309.1:25911635-27161635 GCA_947369205.1 Cantharis rufa
TTGGCCAAAAAAGCATATAGTAATGCTGCGACTGAAGAAAATGTGGAATTTTCTCTTCAGAAAATTGATGATTTATCACATAATTTTCTTCAAGATGAAGTTTTATCACCTGAAGAAATCTCCAATATTTTCAGAGAAGCCAAAGATGTACTGGAAATTGAGCTTAATATTAATGAAATAGGCATTTTGAATGAAATAACAAACGTAGACCACGCACAAGAAGAAAATGACGTTCAAGAAGAAAATGACGTTCAGGACGAAGACTATATTCCAGAAAATAATGCAGATAGTAAAGAAAGCATGGAATATTATGTGAATGAAGATGGAACACAGCAGCTGCTAACCGAGATTATTATGGAAGATGAAAATGAAAATGAAGATACTACAGTAAAAAAAGTTAAGGGTCAAAATAAAAAAGTACTCAATAAGCAATTAAGAATGAAAGGACAACAGTATTTAGGATTTCGAAAGCCACGGGAGCAAAGCAACACATTTCATGATACACTGAGAAAAGAGAGAAAGTTAGGTGCACGCTGCAGCTGTAAGCAAAAAACCAAAGATCCAACAAAGAAATGTCACAAGGTTACAGAAGCAATGCGCGGAAATATTTTTGAAAATTTTTGGTCTAGCATGACGTGGGATCAACGAAAAGTGTACGTCAGTAATACCGCCAAAATAAGTGAAAAGGCCCGGCCAAAATCATCTGAAAATTCCCGACGAAATATAACCATAAAATATTTTCTAATTTGTGGAAATGATGAAATACCTGTGTGTAAAATCATGTATTCACAAACCCTTGGTTTAGGAGAATGGTCTATAAGATCATGGGCAACAAAAAGCGAAAATAGGATGAATAAAAGTACTGAAAAAGAACTAAGTCAACGCGATAAAAGAATAGATTTGTTCAGAGAGGATAGAAATTTTTTAACGGAATTTTTAACTAATATAAACAAACTTCCTTCACACTATTGTAGAAAGGACACTAATAAGCTTTATTTAGAACAAACTTTTCAATCTTGGAATGAACTTCACAGGGGATACATAATAAAATGTCGGGATAACAACAAAACACCTTTGTCTGTTGTGACGTTAAAAAAAATGGCGACAGAAATGAATTTATCTCTATTCCATCCCAGGAAAGACCAGTGTGATATTTGTTTCAAATTCAAAAACCATAATTTAAGTGAACTCGACTACAACGAACACATAAAAAAGAAAGATAGAGCGCGAAAAGAAAAAGAGGATGATAAAAAAAAGGCATTAGAGGGACAGTGCAATGTTATTGTGATGGATGTTCAGTCAGTTAAGTTAGCACCACAGTTACAAGCTAGTGCATTATATTATCGAACAAAATTGTGTTGTCACAATTACACAATTTATAATTTGAAAAATAGACAAGCTACTTGCTACTGGTTCGATGAGACAAGTGCCGATGGTCAAGCATCTACATACGCATCGTTTCTTGTTGATTACTTGGTAGAACATTTTTTGACTTCTGCTAACCCAATCATTCCAATCATCATCTATTCGGATGGATGTACAGCTCAAAATCGGAATTGTATCATGGCCAATGCTTTACTTCATCTTTCAGAAAAGTACGATGTCTGTATTACACAAAAATATCTAGAAAAGGGTCACACCCAAATGGAATGTGACTCTGTTCACAGTGCCATAGAGACATCGCTGAAAAATAAAGAAATTTATTTGCCCAGCGATTACCACCGCCTAACCAAAGAATCTCGCCGTAAAGACCCTTATATAGTCAAAACCAAGGATTTATTTTTTTATAAAAATTATGCCTATAAAGAGTACCTGAAATATAATTCTATACGGCCGAGCAAGACTGAAAGTGGAAATAATGTAGTAGTTGACATACGTGCATTAGAGTATTGTGAAAGTAAAATTAAGTACAAAATAAATTTTGACCGTGATTTTGAAGATTTACCTACCAGACCAAAGAAAATAGACCTAGGAAAAGTCGTCTTTCCTCAACTATTTAAAGAAAGATTGCAAATATCAAGTTTAAAGTACGAACATCTTCAAGCAATAAAACAGGTAATTCCAAAAGACTGCTGGAGTTTCTACGACTCCCTACCGCACAAGTAGATTTTTTTAAACTTTATTTTATATTTTTTGTTAAACCTAGAACTATAATGAATTTATTTATTTTTAAAATTGTTATTTAATTTATGAATAATGTTTAATTTAATGTTTTTACATATTTTTCTTTTTTAATAAAGATGTTATTACTTTGAATTCCTTAATTTTTGTCATCTTAATTACACGTAATAAACACGTAACTGACATATTAAGATATGACAGTAACTCGTAAGTAACGGTAACTTTTGAAACTATTACTTAAAGTATTTTTAATTTTATTGCAATTATTTGTTTGACAATTCTGAAGTCAATAAATATTTCAAGTTTAAAAATTGGTAGCAATTTACTATTATAAACAGTTTTTTGTCCTTCCTGAACATTTTTCATTTTGTGAGATACAAGGTCCTGCGTTTTCACCCTCGATATATGAAATTGAATTACAGCAATATTTTTTAATTTGGGTTTTTACTTTTAAATTATTACAATAATTGTTAACTATGTATGAGTTGCTAATGTTGTTTCTTCAAATAATCAGATTGAAATTTTTTATCAGACAAAACCTGGAATTCAACAAACTTATTGGGAACTCTGGAATCCTACTGAATATGTTTTTATTAATTAAAATAACTATTATTATTAGTGAACAAAAATTTGCAGAAACATGTTACTTTTTTAAAAAATGTAGCAATAAAAATAAACTTGATTATTAATTTTGATACGTTACTGAAATTAAAATTTGAGACGAATGAATTTAGTTTTTCGATATTAATGTTATAGGCATACACACACAGATTTGTTTGAAATCTAATGACTAACGGAGCACATAATAAAGTTAAAATAAAGCAGTTATGTGAAGATAAATTAATTAATACGGTCAAATATTAAAAGATGAAATTTAGTACAAAAAAAAATAATAATACTACGTAATAAATCAAATTAAATAATTTAATTGATATCAGGAGGTAAGAAAAAAACTGAAAACAAATGTTCCAACTTCACCTATAGGTTTTTAGGAAAGGAATGGCAAAATTGATATTAAAGATAACTGTTGAATGTTACCGTTCCAGAGCTCCCAATAAATTTTGTAAATAAATTCCCCAACTTTTCCAGGTTTTCCTTGCTTAAAATTGCAAAAATTTTTAAAAATCTACAAGTTAATTTATTAATTAAATAGCAATAGTTTTGCACTTAGCAAAGAAGCAAGAAACAAAACCATAACTCTTTTACCGTAAAAATCGTAAAAAATTGCAAATCCTGGAAAAAGATAAAATTGAGTTACAACTTGGTACAATCGGTTATAGTCAGATGATAATCCACATCTACAAAATTAGTCGGAGAGTTGCTAAAATTAGGAAAAATGTTTTTTAATTTTATTAGTTAATTGCAATCCAAATTAATTTTACATTATATATTATCAATATTTTTTCTATTAGCATGTGTTTTATTCAGAAAAGAAATATTTAAAATTTAATCAGATAACACCTGGAAAAGCTGGGGAATTCTTGCACAAAATTTAGTGAGATCTCTGAAACAGTAGTAATCAGTTCGCTTTAACAGCGATTTTGCCATTCCTTTCTTCAAGCCTATTGATCAAGTCACAACATTTGTTTTCAATTTCTTCCTTATATTCCGATATCATTAAAAGTATTTAATTTCGACTTATTAGGCAGTATTATTATTTTCTCCTGTACTGTTTTCGTCTTTAACACGTGATCGTGTTAATTTATTTATCTTCGTATAACTGCTCAATTTTAACCAATCTATGTGCTCCATAAATCGCCATATTCCAACCAAATTTGGGTGGAGTATGCCCATAAAATTAATATAGAAAAACCAAATTCCCTCATTCCAAATTCTTATTTCAGTAAAGTACCAAATCTAATAATGGAGTTCTGTAAGATTTGTTAGCTTTTCTTCTACATTACTTGCATACGATTTTCTTCTTCGACTATTAAAAAACATCAGGTGGGCCGACATTCTTAAAAGTTTACATTTGAATTCTCCCGATATAGTTATAATAAATTCACAAATGTATTCAGGAAGATTCCAGATTTCCCACTAAATTCGTTGAATTCCAAGTATTAATCTGATTAAAATTTAAATATTTTACCAGCTTTCTCGTCGTAAAACACATGCTACTAACTAATGATAAATAATTATAATGTAAAAGGTTGCAGAAAAATGTTAAAAAAATTTAAAACTGAAAAAAAGCATTATGTTGTCCAGGAATGCAAGTCTACAATGACCTGAATATTAATATATTTGATACGCAATGTTTACTTCAACACTTACAAGAAGTGAATTTTAAATGTATATCGTTACAGTAATACCTCGGTTATTTTATAACAAAATTTACTGAAAAATATGATGAAAAGAAAAACCTTCAGTCAAACGTAGGGTTTGCCTAGATTTAATTTTACGTGAGATCATAAAATCCTGATTAGTATCCAAAATTAAACAATAAGATCTATCGTTTTAACCGAGGACTGTGAAAATATTATCTATAAGATTTAAATTAACGAATCGGAACAAAAAATTAAAATTAAACTTAAAATCTAAAATTTACTGATTATCCCATTTTTGTTGATGGTGGGACGGAACAGCAAATGGTAACGACAGATCTGGAGGTGTGGTGTGGATAGAACCTGAAAAATATAAAAAATCGATAAGCACTTTCTTCAATTAGAACGAGAATGTTTTGTTAAAAAATTAACAAAAATACATAACTTACATAATTTTTGTAGTTGTCGATTAAGTGATACATTGTTTATTTTTTTTGTGTAGGATGCAAACCATCTTTTTTAAATCAGCTGTGGTGTGGTACATGGTTGCTTCTTTTTCTGAATGCAGAGATCGTAGAAACTGCAAATCTTTTCTAACGGCAACTGTGGCGTGCATCTTAAAACCTAAACATAAGCAAAACTGAACGATAACAAATAACTGCCCAGATTGCATTTTAATATGCACTTACCAATTTTTAATTTTGATCTTCCAAAATTTACAATAAAAATATTAACACAAAAATTTGTTAACTATACGCATCACAAAAACTATTTTAAATGCATCTTTTATAAGAAAATTATGGGTAGGCTTGTAAATGCATGAAAACAAATTTTGAGTAGGCTTGTGAAATAATGTGAGGTTACGCAACATTAAAAACCGTTATAAATATGAAATAAGCGGGAAACACAATGGATGACATCATACCTCACTTTCTGAGGTTTTTGAGGAGGTGCAGGTGTCAAAAGCTTTAAGAAATTCGAGAAATCACTCAGGTTTTTAACATCACAGCTATAGTTGAAGAATATTTGCTTACATTTTACGAAGAAATTTCTGCTTTACCTTTCATTTATTTGAGTTTTTGTTTAAAATTATTAATTTTTTTGCCATTTTGTGATTGTATCTCGCTTTGAGGTCAAATCTCAAACTCAATTTTTTTTGTGCGTAATGCCATTATATAGTACTATTAGGACATGAAATTTCAGATTTTTATCTGGTCCCCCACCAGAGATATTATTTAATACCAAAAATCACCGTTTTGTTAAATTTTCAAACTTGGAAAATTTTTAAAAGAAAAGGGGAGTAAATCTTAGGGTTGATATTTGATGTGTGCATTCATCTGGTTACCATCTCTTGGTAAAAAAAAATTGACATTGAGATTTTTTCTCTTTATGCATAAACTTCACTTCAAAAATCGCATTTTCTTAAAAAACCTGATAAGAATTGAGGCTGTAATTTTACCCTTGAGGATTGTTTTTAAGTAAAAATATGTAAAGAGCAATATTGTAGTCTGTTTCTTTCTAAACAATTTCATTTTTTTCCCATCTCGATAGGACAAATAACAGCTGAAATATTTCAGTTGCCGTAAACCCTTAAAATTGCAAAAAATGCCGCACATTGCAAAGTAAATATAGCCCTCACACAAAAACAAAAGGCAATATAATAATGGTCATTTAGTACTACTAACATGTTAGAATGTTTTCACAAAAAAATCAATTTTTTTTGGAATGGTCGAGCGACAAGATTGGACCACTTGATATGTAATGACCCCATCACTGAGTTTAAATTTTATGGCCTTAAAAGATCTTATTTATAATTATGTGAAATCACATTTTTGGAAATTCCCCTTCCTATTTTTGAAATTCCATTCTGTGAGGTGCAGCTTACAAAAGATCAGTCGAGGGGTAAACCACGGTCAAAAATTATGTACACCAGACTTCCTGCTACTTCGTTTCCAAACTTCCCCGGACCTATTTTGTGATAGTTTTATACTCCTGAGTCAATTTCACTTTAGTTAGATTTTTAGGATATCTACTATCATATCGCTATGCGACCGAATATGCATATCGCATATGCTATTCAATATGCTAGCAGATATCCCAAAAATCTAACTTACGACAAATCGACTCAAGAGAATAAAATTATCACAAAATTAAAAAATTAATTTATTAAGAATAAGAGTTATATACTAATCAAAAACAAGCTAAAATTACAATTTTTTAAAATAATTTAAGCGTCCCTGTGCTACTCGGCACCCCTAGGCATTGTTAATATTATTATTATTTTTTTTAAATTATAATTTTGCGATAATTTCAATTCTGTAAAGTGCACTATTACGAAAAATGTTAGTAACAGGTATGTAATCTTACAGCGTAACATAACTATTATAGAATGTTTTGAGTTAGAGAATCGCACTATTAGTGAAGTTGGCCTCCCATTTTCATCATTTTAATATAAAAAATTATAGAATCGTTAGGTCTTGAAAGGTTACCCGGTTTCAACGTTAGGTCTCTTCTGGTTTTAAAAAAATTATTACCTTTTCAAAAAATTTTTAATTTTGGTTTTTGAAAAGAAAAAAGTTTAATTTTTTGGAAACTGACGTTGGTCCGATTAACCGGACTCAAGTGGCCATTCTGAACTTCATACTTTTAGTCTCTTTTGGGACCGCTTTCCAACTGGATGGGAGTCCTAAATACTTCACTATCCTCTTGCTCGGCATTAACAGGTACAATTAACAAAATGTTTTGTTACGCAGTTCGTGCATTTAAAGAAAAATGCATTTTTTCACAATTTCAAACTATTCACTGGAGAGAAAATTTTACTAACCTGAGTTTCTTATAAATCCATGAAGTGGGCTCTACCTACAATAATAAAGAAAATTTTTTGTTAGTTATCATTGCGGATGAAAATGGTTTTCTTCAAATTACCTTTATCACTGTAGTCCTTTTGCCTTATTCCTAGAAGCCAGGATAGCTTCTTCGTTGTTCCTTCCAATAAGCTTAAGTCATTCACCAACCTGAACACTATCACATTTTTTTTTCACTTAAGTATTTAAAAGAAAATTGTTCTCGATTATTAAGAAAGCTTTCATCAAGATTCTTGTTGGGTAACTTCATAGACAAAAATCGATTAAAATTACAAACAGGAAACAAAAAAAAAGTTATGAACGCATTATGACGCGGTGCCCCGTACGGACTCATATCAGTCATTCGTTTGTAAGGCCTTAAGCTGAATACACGCACTAGCGATTTGCTGAATGCGATTTTTGTTTTGATTAGTAAAATTTGAACCTTTTATTGAAATTTAACCAATCAAATCAAAAATCGCATTCCGCAAAACACTAGTGCATGTATTCAGCTTAAAAATAATCGTATGGAGAAAGTCGGAAAAATGTTCAGTTTTCCGCGAACGAGAGTGTGGTGTTTCGAGTTCGAATTATCGTGAAGAATCTTTGTGAAAGCTTTGTTAATAATCGAAAACAATTTTCTTTTTAATACTTAAGTGAAACAAAATGTGAAAGTGCTCAGGTTTGTGAGTGACTTATGTTTATTGGAAGGAACAACGAAGAAGCTATCCTGGCCACTAGGAATAAGGCAAAAGGACTACAGTGATAAAGGTAATTTGAAGAAAACCGTTTTCATCTGCAACAATAACTAACAAATAATTTTCTTTACGATTGTATAGGTAGGGCCCACTTCATGGATTTGCCAGCAAGTCAGGTTAGTAAAATTTTCACTCTAGTAATGTAGCCAGTGAATAGTTTGAAATTGTGAAAAAATGCATTTTTCTTTAAATGCACGAACTGCAGTTAGGTAAGAAAAGTTTTTTCACGTTCTGAAGTAAAAAACTACAAATAACCTTAGATCTAAGCAAATAACTAATTTTGTTTCTCCGTAGGTTTTTATTGCTTGAAAGTTGGTTAATTCGTTAAGCTTTCAATAAATCACATTGTCAAGCCGCTAACAGAATATATTTAAATATATCCCAAAATAAAAATTAACAAAACATTTCGTTAATTATACCTGTTAATGCCGAGCAGGCGATAGTGAAGTATTTAGGACTCAGATCTAGTCGGGAAGTGATCCTAGAAAAGGACTAAAACTATGGAGTTCAGATTAGCCACTTGAGTCCGGTTAACCGGATCAACGTCAGTCTCCAAAAAATCAAACTTTTTTCTTTTCAAGAAACAAAATCAAAAATCTTTCAAAAAGGTAATATTTTTTTTTAACCAGAAACGACCTAACGTTAAAACCAAGTAACCTTTCGAGACCTAACGATTCTATATTTTTTTATATCAAAATGATGAAGATGGGGTGCCAACTTCACAAAGATTTACAGATCATCAAATTTAGTATTCATTTAAAATAACAGTGACAAATTCACCGAGTAGTAAAGGGGCGCTTAAAGTATGCTTTTTAAAAAATTGTAATGTTAGCTTGTTTTTGATTAGTCTAAAGGTACGTTTAGATCTGACACTTATTCCACGAATTTTATGTCGGACAGTAAATGCTAACAATGCTAAGCTTTGTTAACTGTCCGACATAAAATTCGTGCAATAAGTTCCAGATCTAAACGTACCTTAACTCTAATTCTTAAAAAATTAATTTTTTAATTTTGTGATAGTTTTATACTTTTCAGTTTATTTGACTTTAGTTAGATTTTTAGGATATCTTATATCTGAATAGCAGATGCTATTGATATGCTAGCATATCGAATAGCAGATATCCCAAAAATCTAATTAAAGTGAAATTGACTCAGGAGTATACAACTATCACAAAATAGGTAAATAATCGAGGGATAAATCACGGTCAAAAATTGTGTACACCAGACTTCCTACTACTTCGGACTTCCCAAACTTCCCCGGACTTCCCACAAGTTGTACACCAGACTTCCCGTGAGATTTACTTCTCGAGATCGGTCACCAAAAGAGTGCCTTTGTTTTTGATATTATCAAAAACCTGGACAGCAATTTAATTCAAGATAGCGTCTTTGATAATCTCACGGAAGCTGAGAAAAGTACTACTTAACACCTTTTTCAGAAAAAATATTAAATACATAATGGACATGCGAGAAAAGAGCTCTTAAATGCTAATGGTAGATATACATCTAATCTGCTAATATGCATAGTAATTATTGATAAAGGTGCTAACCAGAGTTAACACAAATTTAATGAAAATGAAGTGCATTGGAAGATTTCAAAATAAAAATGAATTGGTAATGTTAATACTATCCAGTGTAAATAATCAAATATAAATAAATTGCAAAAGTAATAATCAGGTAACGTACTGGGTTGCCACATCTCCGGTTTCCTCGAATAATCTCAAGTTGTAAATATTGATTAATGATATTCAGGTTTTCTAAATTGTTTTGGATCGCGGGATTTCTGATGATCCTTCGAGTATATTTATATCGAAACAACTCCTAAATGAGGGCTGAAATTTGAAAATTGCAAATACATGGTATTGAGCAACTTGAATTACAGGGTAAAGAAGCTCATCAGGTGCAACTGGTAACATCCCCCAGCTGCACGCATCTAGTGCATTACCTAGCCAATGTTGTATCTATAAGAAAAATGATGAGGCTTTTAAACAAAAAATTGCGTTGGAACAAAGTATTTGGACCAATTTCCAAAATTTCTTTCCCGTCTTGCTTTTCGAATTGCCTCCAGTGTAACTGTAAAAAATTTATTTCTATTGGATACTAATAATAAGTGGGGGTCTGTAAATTTAGAACCTAGACCTCTTCACATTTGTTTGGTATTTTAATTTGTATTTTTTTAGGGTGTTGTGGAACCTACGTTACCATATTTCTGGACTAAATTAACCAGAAGCAAATTAAAAGAGAAGGATAAAACTGAAAGCTCAGATGATAGTGAAGAAGAGCAAGACGAAGAGGAAGAAGAAGAAGAGGAAGAAATTACCGAATTTAATTTAAAAGAAATATTGACTTATTTACGAACCCAGTACTCGTACTGCATTTATTGTGGAGACTTTATAGAAGAAAATGAAGAGTTATGTCCCGGTTACTTTCGAGCAGATCATGACGAATAAATTTGTAACTTCCAATAACTCCTCCTTATGGAATTTGTTTATAATATTTTTCTATTGCTAAGGTTACGGGCTATCTTGTCCGGTGGCCGTTGTTGTATTAGATAATAATTTCACCGATATTTTTGGATGTAAATAAATAAAACGATTAATAATGTCAAATATTTTATTACAAAATTAATATTAAGAAAATTATTTTGTACCAGTAGATAACAAAGCTAATAATCCGGCAGTAGTTCCAACCGAAAAGGTGTAGTTGATTGCAGGGGTGAAGCTTCTTAACAAGTAGAAGCTTGCGAAAATGACGACTGCTAAGTATAAGGCGTTGTTGTAGAAGATTGCAAACGTAGTGGCTTCGAAGTCGGCAACTTCGTTCTTCTTCCATAAGATTCGTTCGTCCTTTTCCTTCTTGCTCATCTTTTTGTCTTCGGAGAGTTTTTTGCTTAATTCCCATGTCACTGCATCTTCTCGTTTAACAGCAATTTTGTGTTTCAGGCTGAACTTGGTATTACGGTAGGCAATTGCGATGAGGTAACTTGAAACTAACGTCACTAGAACTAAGACGATCAACGAAGAGAAAATGTCGATCATGTGTATTCTCCAGAATAACCATATTGGTATAGCGGACACGATGAAAGCATTACCGTAAAATAGAGCGGAAGACTTGGTCGATACGTTTCTGCTGAAATCTTGTAAAAGAAGTTCTTCTTCTTTGGTAAATGGTTTTGACGATGTTTTTGGAGCCATTTTAATTAATCGAACACGTTAATATTAAAAAAGCGATAGAACTGCACTGAACACAACCGTCGACGTAAGCTGATCTTTGTAGGTTAACTGGAGATGTGGTGGCTACGTCACTCGTTTGACAGCCAACGCGATTCCACATCGACGATTTTTTGGTAGAAGAAATTTTCTATTTAAAAAGAACGACTTTAGGCAACCAAACGAACACGATTGTGTTATTTTTTTGAGTTTTTTTGAAAAATTTTGAAATTGCAAGTTAAAAATTTTTTTTTTAATTTAAGATTTTTTAATTTGAATTGGGCGTGACTGGATTAAAAAAGTCGATTTAGAATTGTTGTAAAATTTTTGAAAAAGTTACTAGAACATGCGCGGAGCAATTTTGTAAAAAGTGACTCGTACTGCATTCCACAGCGGAGCAACGAGCTCAGGATCTGTCAAGTATTGGTTCGTCGGGTAGAAACCGAACTCACGCGTTGTGTTGTAGTTGACCTGTCTGCATTTCCTTCGTACGGTCGGATACCGATACCGCGTCCCCCAGTTAAGGGGCCAGAAACCGTGAGAGTTGATGTGTGGTGTGTGTGCGTTAAAGGCTGTTGAAGGAGGATTAGTGTGATAGTGGTAGTCAAATATTAGTGCCAAAAAATGGCATTAAATCAGGACGAATCTAGTAAACAAGTGGTGAGAGTGGATCAAGACTCTGAAACAGACTTACAGGCATTATTTGATAGTGTTTTGAAACCTGATTCAAAAAGGCCCTTACAGGTGCCATGGAGTATGCGAAAATTACCTGATTCCTTTTTTAATCCTCCTTCAACTGGTTCCAAATCCATAAATCATTCTCGGGAAAATTCTGTTGACTCCGCTTTTGGGTCATCTAGTGGAGGCGGTGGCAGTGGAGCCGGTGCCACCCCCGTCAATAACTCCGTGCCTTTACAAAATCAACACCACCGTGCTCATAGTTCACCTGCCTCCTTACAGCAAACTTACTCTGTTGGACAACAATCAGCCCCTAATCATCATATAAAACAGCGCTCATACGACGTGGCCACAAAATCTGAGGACAACACCCCCTTACCTCCTGGTTGGGAACAAGCTCGCACCCCAGAAGGTCAGGTGTATTACCTCAAGTAAGTGACTACCTAAACTTGTTTGTCTATCTACCTGTTCGCCAAATTTACTACCCTAAAGAAAAAAACCATTCACTTTCACACACATATCAACTAATCGGCCACTTTCTATTCAGGAAATGGCCTTACTAGGATTACAATCTTATTTACATATCAATTTGAAATTATTACTTGAAAACTCATTTACTCGCTAAAAAACCGTCTTACATAATGAGCTACATTGTTTAATAATAATTATTATTATCATCATTATTCTCGGAAAAATTATCAAAATTTTGACACAATATCATTACCATCCCAATTCATGCTACAAAGTAAATATAAAATTTGGTAATGAATTATAATCATTTCAATTCAAGTACCCGCGCCCGTATTACCATTTTCATTTATGACAGCTTAATTTAATTTATTGTCAACGCAACTTTTATTTATTATCAATTTATTTATGGTTTTCCCAAGTCTTGGAGCATTTTTCCTCATTTCGAACGAGTCATAAGGAAAATTTCATTCTTTTCCCAGAATCTACCTGCATAAGTTTCACTTGTTGAATCACGTCGACTTTCAATTTGATCTCATTCTAAATGGGTTAATGGGTTTTTAATTAGGGTTGCTCCAAAACTTCAATGGGACACCTAGAAGGCTGCAGATCCCACCCATTTCTCTTTTGCACTTACACCACAGCAAAACACATCGCTTTTTCCCTGTTGAGATTCGCGTAATTTTACAAAACTATCCCAAATTTGAGTTGTTCGAAAAGAGAGTTGTTTTTCACGAAAAGCCTAAAAATTATGAGACTAAAATAACTTCTTTTTTCTCTGCGGTTGAGAGACGCTTGAGGCTCTTGATGTACAACATACTATTTTATATTTTTGGTATTATTAGCACTGGATTGATTTTTTAACTCCAATAACAGTATTTTTGATAATATTTCAAAAAAGTGGATC
Source organism: Cantharis rufa (assembly GCA_947369205.1). Classification (NCBI taxonomy): domain Eukaryota; kingdom Metazoa; phylum Arthropoda; class Insecta; order Coleoptera; family Cantharidae; genus Cantharis; species Cantharis rufa. The sequence goes on from OX376309.1 coordinate 25,924,878, forward strand.
AAATTATCGATTGCGCATGGCTTTAGTTTTCCACTGGTCATTCAATATCCCATAGCAATCATCGATACGCCAGTTATTTGATACTTGAAATTTCCCAAGGGAAAGGTTCCGCAAACTTCCAACACCCATCGCGCTTTTCTTTTTTTGAATTTTGAATTTTTATTATTGATGCACTTGGCCGGTGTATTTCCGATCAATAAAGTTTCCTTTCATCGATTGTCGAGTGATTGTCACGCAACCTTCTTTGTGTGAGCCCTATTTTTCATTTTCCATTACGAACCTCCGACTGAAACATATTGTACATTTTCTTTGTTAGCCATAATCAGTAATTTATCTGCACTTCAAATAAGGAAACTTGAATTTATTATTATTAAATTAATTTTATTTCTTATTGCAATTTTAGAATCAATCACAACTACAGGCAATAGGTATATTCAATTATTGCAAGTACTTACAGTATACCATTACTATAATAAAGTAACGCAATATAACAATTGATATTAAATTATTATAATGGGAAATTTAATTGGCTGCTCTAAAATTTAAAGCGTGGATTGAATTTCTATAATTAAAAAATATATTTACACGCAGGTAATTAATTAACAGGTGCAGACTAAATAAAAAATAATAACAATCAGTCCACCTACACTTATTAATACCGGCACCTGTGTAAATATCTAAATTGTTAATTATTGATATGTCGGAAAATTTATTAGCGCCATTACGCGTCACAATTGTCCTACCTACTCACTGCATAATTTTTTTAAAACATTTTTTCGAATAATGCTATTGAGAAAATCAAGTTTACTTAAAACTGTCTAATTTTTATTATATGGGAGTATGCGGGGAATTCCCCATTCTATTTTAATTTTTTCTGTATTTTACTTGGCTATATGATATTCGGGCTTGGATCATTTTTGAATGCTAGCCATCACAGAAATTTGTTTAAGTGGACTATGATGGGCTTTTTTGCTCTATTATTTAAACAATTGCATGCTCTGCCTCGGCACTTACCGTTTAGAAAATGGTAATTTGTTTGCTCAAATTTTATTTAAACAGTTCGTTTATGAGATATCGTAGATGCATAATTCAACTATAAAATAATGGAATAAATTTAAAATGGAACACTACACAGGTGAACAACTTAATTCAAGATATATTGTGTTGTTCAAATAGGGACCAAATAAAAGCGATTAACAATAAGACAAAGACGAGAGGTCTGAAGAGAACATATTTGTATTATTTAAATAAAATTTGTACGAAACCAAATAAAGGTAAAAACGTCCTATGCCAGTTACGGGGATTAACAGAAAATTGCGCAGGAAAACTTGTGGAACAAAAATTACCATTGTTTTGCACACAAAATTTTGACTAATTTTTAGCCTTCAAACGGGGATAACCATTTCGGCATTGGAAGACTACGAAAATTAAAAAAAGCGACATGATTTTGTTTATAAGTAGCCAAAACCTACATTTTTCTAACAATATTTTAGAGATTTTCACAAACTTGATATTACTATTAAGTAACATCATATCTCTTTTGAATTTTTCTTCTCTCAGTTTTCTGAGAGACGGGCCTTAATGTACATCGAGTAGTTAGGTAAATTGTATCTTTTGAAGACTATCGCTTAAAAATCGCTTTTACAGCAATACTTATCCAACATTTTTTGTTGCAAATTTCATTTCCTTTATTTTTGTTTATATTAATTTTTCTGCTTCGTCGTACCGTTTCTGAGTTACAATGAATTGAAAAATACTCGATGAAAATTCCAATAAAAGCAATGTTGCTTTATTTTAGGCTTTTTGAAGTCACTGTAACTACAAAGCGGTGCGACGAAATAAAAAATGTCTCACAAGTACTGCTGTAAAAACGATTTTTGTGTGACCAAGTCTTCAAAAGGTACAAAATATTTGTTATTCACTGTATATAGAAATCCTAGAATTTGTAACTAATATGCATACGTTTTTTAACCTTGTTAAAACCCGATAAAAACTGATTTAACATTATGATTCAAGTTTTATCTATCCTGTAAGATTCATAATTAAACTTATATCATATAAAATCTTATAATTTTATGATAAGTAGGCTTGAATCATGCTCGATTAGTTTATATTGTAAAAAATTCAAGAATGAAAAATATGAAACAGGGTACACTACAATAAAACTTAATTTTTGAATATTAAGTTCATTATCTCGTTAATCCATTCACGACCGACACAGATGAAAATAACTTTCTGCTCACTGCAAATTGGATTTTATACTTAATATAATATATGATTATGATTTGTATTGGTGTTTTGGATTGATCGTTCTGTAACCGGGGATCTGAAAATAAATACAGCTTATTAATAAAATTCGTTTTTTAAATTATAAACATTTTAATCGTTATCGTTATTAAAAATTTTAAATAAAGGAAGAATGATTTTACAACTTTTATTTGCTGTGGAGATTTAAAAAAATTATTACTACCGGTCCTTAATATGTTTTGGACCTTTTTGTTTGTTTATCAAACTTGATTAACCTTCCATTGTGTTTTTGTTATGTAATGACGTTTCGAGGACGATTCATGGGCCTAAGTGCGTAAACAGCAAAATGAAAACATTATACAAAGTGTTTCAAATTTGTTTGGAGTTTTTGGGATTTATTATTTTTTGCATTGAAACGAAAATGTAGGTTAATATTTTGCAATATTTCGAGGATACGAGTTCTAACTTTAAAATAGGTTTGCTTTAGACTTTTTAAATTATGACTGATTTATTGTCTTCCGGCAACGTTATCATAAGCTCATGTGAACCGAACAAAAGTTAATAGTGAATATAAATTGATGAAGTTAATATCAAATTAATGGAGGTTGGAGTATCAGAGGAAAAGGACGTTTTCAAAATTGAATGATTTTGTTTACGTGATTTAAATTTAATTTCGGGAGTCGAGTCCTTGTTGATATTTGTTTTATGTTGTGTTAATTCTAATTTTCTACCCTCGCATGCACCTGTCCGAATAAACCTTGAGGTGAAAATAAAATATTTTGGCAAGATGGTCTTCTGCTTCCACATACAAGTAATTAGCCGCCGAGACGGATATTTTTAGATTTTAAAATTCTAGGCGCCTAAGTCGGCCATCGAACTCCTTACTGAATACATTAATAAAATAAACAATTTACGCTTAATGAAATCAATAATACATGCGTTCATGTACTTAATGTTTTTCAAAGTTATTTCGATCAAATTAATAATTGTAAATTGTTAATTACACAAAAATTATTGTGTTTGTTAACTACTGCGCATTTAGTAGGTAGTGATTTTGATTATTTCTATTTATAAGTTTGCCAAAAGTAGTAGGTAGTGCACACTATATTCATACTCTTTGGAGACAGCCTAAGTCGATATTTTTGTTTACGATTATCCAAAAAAAGGTTACAATTTTGAAAATTATCCTTCTCACCCTGTAGGATTTTATTTTTGCTTTGAGGAATTTTGCGTTTCTGATTAATCCAAATGAGTTTTGTTCTGACTCAAAGTTTCATACATTGGCAGGTGTCTGGTAATTTTTAATTATCAAAATCGATTACAATTCCTTAGTCATTAAACAAAAATTTTGATCTTTGGGAGACGTTATTTTTGTTAGATACTAAATATTTTTTTTAGCCGGGGTCCTTCGAAATTAATTTTAATTAATGATATTGCGTTAACACAAGGTTTTTCTGAAGGTGTAGCATAAATTTAAACGGGACTAGAAAATTTAGATAATGAATTTTTATTTTTGTCGGAAATGGTCAGGAAGCAAAAAACAGTTTTGAATATTTCATTGTTTTTTGATTTCATAATAGAAAAATAGCTTATTCGTCTAGATAAGTGTCTAGTTCAAAGTTTATTTCTAAACTAGGAATAGGATTGACAGAAATTTATTAATAAACAATTGTAACATACTTAATTTAACAAAGATATTATTGTCAATATTTAGTAATCAGTACAATAACCTTTTATACTTTCAAATTTTATTACAACGTAGTTTTTCTGACTTCATTAAAAAAAAATTCAAATTTTTATTTTCCACAATTACGAACGACCCCCCCCCCTAACTTCAATGTACATATGAACCGTGCTTTAAACTACCTATAGTTTCATATTTACGTTTTGTTGTGTAATTAACAAATTTAACGATTGGCCTTTGAACGGCGGCTTTGTAATGGTTTCGGCATCCTAAGGGTTTTTAACATAGTTTTCACTGCAAATTGGTAATCAGAGATTCAAAAAAAATAACAAATTTTTCGATTTTAAATTTAGAATCGTCAACTCTCGATTGGATATCAATTTTAACTCGCATTGACTTCCATATTGATTCCGCCATTTGGAATTTGAACATCAATTCGATAATCATTAAACCTAAAAAGCCTCTTTTAAGGCTCTTAAAGCCTTTAAACCTCTTTAAACGAATCTTTAATTTTAGAATTGTTTCATTTGTTATCCTGGCTCAAAATTTAAATCTTATTCCAATTTTTTTGCAATATCTCTTTTATCATCAGTTGTACGATCAAAATACTCATTATCAATATTATAAAGCAGACTATGTTCTACAACTTTTGTTGGAAACTTTTCTTCATCAGCTGAATAGTTTCCAACCTACAGCGACGCAAAGATGGGAACATTGGAGAAAATCTTATTTTGATTTCTTATGGTTTATCGTCCAAAAAACTCTTTTCTTCGTCAGCCGAATGGTTTTCAACTTACAGCAAATAAAATAAAGGTTTTTTGGAGAAAAGACACTTTTTCTTAAGAACTATTAATTCTAATTTTCAAAAAATCGCCTGTGTCGCTGCTTTTCAACTGGTTTTCGCTGAAATTTGTTTCCTGCATTGAAACTTACCAACAAACCAACACATGGATGTTGCACTACACTTGCAAAGCAGTGTAGAAAAGCACGTGAGAGCGAATAACTAAAATACATATAAGGAAGTTGTTATTTCGAACGATTCAAAGTGCAACTTATTGCATGCCCAGCAAAGTCGGCTAAGGTACTATAAAGTACAAACATGGTGTGTAATTCGAATCCCACTTTCACCTTATCGATTTTCGGGCGGGTTCATTGAATTTTTTAGAAAACCAAAAATACTTTTATTACTAAGTTTTTGTTTTGCCAAATTGCTAAGAAATTTTCAATAAAATTGGTTACAAAATATCAGCAGTTCTAAATTTTTCATTTTTTCAATCTTCATATTCCTTATACGAACCTAGGATGGGGATTATTTCAACTTTTGGATTGTGTTTCCATTTTTCAATTTAGCTGGTTTTTGTATTTGCAAGCATTTCTAGGTTTTCAAATTCACGACTCGTGCTAGGAAGTTGAAATTTTGCGCGGACGTGGGTTCGGCATTCGAGAGAACGAGAAAAATCAAGAAACTGGTTTCATTTTGATCCATTTAAATGCTTAATTGCATTTCCTTGAAAATATATTTAGGTCATCGGTTAGCCAGTTTCTATGTAATTCAATAATTTTTTTATCAACTTGATGCCTCCGTAGCTCGCGTTTAGAGAAAATGTGTCTGTTTCGAGCTGCCAAAAATTGGGCAAGTAGCTGAAATGACACTGCACCACGAGAACTCTCTTCCCCCATATTAATGATTCATTTTTGAACTGTGAATTGGCAAATTTGCTGATGTCGATTCTAGACGATAAAAAATAAATTTTTTTAGTTTCATCAGATTACTGTTTATTTAGAAAGTATTATACTATCTAATTGCTTGATTTTTTTTTATCTAATTTATGTTGGTCATTAAAAAATTTACTAATTTGTATTTAAATGTATTCAAAACATTAAAAAAAATTAATTATTTAATATGAATTAAGCTTGTTTGGGTTTTAATTTTTTTAATATTCCAATGAATTAAGAAATAAATACTTATATTTAATTGCATAAATATTATTAGGTGATTAGAGTATCGAGTACATTCGATATCATTTTTATTGTAATATTATGGTCAAGTTACATATTATATGAATTGTTGGCATTTTTTCCGGAAAGCTTTATTTTCTGCTTGTCTGTTGGTTTGTTATGTAGCTTATCATCAAAACTATGGATTCTCACGTAGACGGACGAATTCCTCTCATCTAAATATTTTCGCTAAAATATGAGTGTTTATATCTGACATTCTCAACTTTCCAAAGTTGACACAAATTCTAAACAATAGATTAGGTTATCAAAATCCGTGAGAATGGTGAAATAATAGTGAATTGCAACTTGTATATTTATTGGGTATTTTCCAAACCTGCTCCTGTTCGTTTTTGATCATATAACAAATAGTGGTTTGCCATTTATTTAATATTCAAGAATTTAATCGAACTTAATTTTTTATAATAATATTTGCCGAGTGTTGCTATTCGTGGTTATTTTTCAAAAATAACCGTCGATTTTAGAAAACATGTTTTTTGTCGACGCCTTGTAATTTACACATTTGTTTCAAGAATTTTTAAACAAGAAATGCATTAATTTCATGCTAAGCCTTTTCCAAATTTTTTTATTAATTGGGAATTTTGTTTTCAACCCAAGAATAGAAAAAGTATTCTTGTAACCTATTTTCGCAAAAAAATTTTAGTGGGAAAGACCTACAAAGAGGTACATTTTCTTTTTGAAATAAATAATAGTTGAATCAAAAATTGCTCAAACAAAAATTTTGGATCCCTCCAAAACGAATCCCTTCTATAAAAAGTTTTTCCAACCGAAAGGAAACTGACTCCTGGGCATAAATTAATCCGCATCAGGGTCTGGTACTGATATAACTAATTATACAGACCAAGATCAACTCGTCAGCTTGTTTTCTTCAAACTGTGGCTAACAAATAGAACCACAGCAAGTCAGTTGTCTGCGTAATTTTTTTACTCGTTGAAATTATTCAAACTTGCAATTTTCATACTACATTTTATTTGATTCTCTTTTATGATGATATTCCAAAGCTGGATTCTGCAGAATGAATTTATACAGCAGAAGCTTATTTTCGAGATTTGATTTTGTCTAGATGACTAGACAACTCTGACGTCTCAAAAAAAATCTCGGGGTTTGAACCAATTTCAAAGGTTCTTCTTATGATAGTTCCGGTATTCCCCGGGAGTCTGTTTTCGGTTATTGGCTGATGTTTTTGATGATCCCAAGTTATATTCCAAAATAGATAATTGCAATTTTTAATTGTTATTGTGTTGTTTTGAAGAAAAATTATGCTTTGAGCATTTGATCGTTGTAAATAATGATATTGCCGAAGAAGCTGATGGCTTGGCGAATTTGATTCCCGGTTGATAAATACCATCGTTACCTGGCAACGGGTGGTCTTGTGTATACTATGGTACCTTGGGGTAATAATAGAAGTAAAGAAGTGTATCCTGTTTTTTAATTAGATTTATCTGCAGGGAAATTATAAATAGATGAAATGTGTAGACCTGACAAAACATTTAATTTACGCTTACGGTTTTAAAACGTGGAATACTGCAGAAAGTAAACCCGAGTATATGAACGCTATATCAAATGAAGAAATGATAAGAACAGATGGCCTGATGAATGTAGATTCGAATGGAAATGAGGTTTTCTTTTCTGGTTTTTAATAAAAAATTAATAATATTATTTTGAAAACCTTGTGGTCTTTGAGTCGGCTGCATTTTTGGAAGTTGGAGCATTCGTGCGCGTGAAAACGTGCAGATGTGTACGTAGCTTTAAGTTTGGAAAGATACATGAAAATATCACGTACGAACTTGTGTGTGTACGAAATCTATTTTTCGTTGTCTGGAGTCTTCTGCTACCCATAGGAATTTTAAAGATCGTTTCTTTGCTTTGCTGTCGGGTAATTACCTGAAGAAATTCGTTGAACCGTAAAAGTTTGAAAGGAATATGTAGGTACACACACAAGGTCCTTTGAGTTATTTTCTCGAAATTTGTACAGGTATATTTTTAATTTTGTATGGATGGTGTGGCACTAGGGGCTTTGCATGATTCTAAGAATAACTTAACTGGGTTATTCTTAATTGTCATGGAATGGGCATTTGCCCTTGCTTATATTGACACTTAAGACGACTTAGATATACTAAAAGTAGCATCAACGACTTTAGCTAATTTTACAGCAGCGAATTGTTTTGAATCGAGCAAAAAAATGTATGCTTTAAAATTTGAAACTTGTAATGAAGTTGCTTCGTAAATATAGTTTGTGTAGGTTTATTTATTTTTAATAGAACATATTGAATTATAAACTAAAAAAATATTCTTAGCTACAGGAAAATGTGTGTACGTTTACAATAAACAAGACACCACTTTAATTCATGTTTCATTTTAATAATAAACCCGATTATAAAAATTATCTATTGCTACTAGGTATAGTCGGATAATAAAATAAATTTTAATTGTTAATAATAATTTAAAACCTGTGCGACAGATAATTTCATTCATAATGTGTTGTATGCAGGAAATACATTCTAAAGTATGTACAATACCATACCCCAACTGATTATGATTAAACATTACGTAATTTTACATTTAATTGTTTTCGTTAATTAAACGGTTCACTTTTTATTTTTAACACTGTACAATTCTTACTCGCAGACGTCGGGGACTTCTTTTAATCCGATCATATTTCAAAATATTTTGTTATAATATGTACCACCTACACCTACCCATGTACAATTATTATTGTAAACAACACATTGTATAATATAGGAATTGTTATTTCTTTGAAGCGCGCCGTTAAATATATAATAGGGACTTTTGCCGTTAAGTTGTTCGATTGAAATGCGCCATCTTTTTTTCGCTTTAACTATTTTAATAATTAAGATATTAATTTTATTATTTATGGTGTATGAGTTTCGATCACATTTCAGGAAGAACTTAAAATTTACTTTCATTTTATAATCAACGGATTTTAAGAACGGTTTACCGGAATATTTGCTTCTGCTTTCTACTATTTGTAAACCCCCGACCGAAAAGGAGGCAATAGAGTTCATAAATGATTTTTAATTACGTTCGATAAATAAACCAATCAAAGTCTTTACTTTAAATTTTTCAAGTTTTGGTACATTAAGTTCCCACTCGCATAAAGATCATGCAACGGCTATTAAATGCTACTTTTACATAAGTTTATTACATATTGTTAACTATTAGCTGTTTTATATCTGGTAGCAACAAAATAAGTGATAAAAAATAAATTATCCATAAAATCGATAACTCAAATTGTTTTGTCTAGTGTATAGTAGTTCTCGGCCTTTTGATAATGGAGACACGTATTATGTAAAAGTGGTTCGAAGAATAGTGGCAGAAACCAAAGAGTTAGTAGTATGTGTATGTTGTTTTAACAAGAACTAACGTTGAAGAAAATGAGGATATTGAACTGAGAGAAAAACAGAATGGTTCAAGTAGCTTGTTTATGTACAGATAACACATTCGTTCTATTTAAGTAAATTGAGAATGAGGATATCGACTTAATACTTAAAGAAACGTCGAGCGGATTAACCACCGGTTTATTAGTCGGAAAGAAAGACATTTATTTATAACAGCTAAGAAATCAATTGAGTGCTAACTAAAGAAAGGAAACCGATGGTGCCTTGCACCACCACACTCACCGTGTGCGTGCGTGACAGGTTTCTGAGTTTGCAAATCCAATAATTAATGAGATATATGTTATATAATTAATAATATGTAGTCCTTTGTGTTCCTCACGTATTTTTGACTGATTCACCCGACTTATCGATCTGTGGAGTGCGCCACTGCTCCAAAACAATATATTGTGGGTGGATTCCATTTTATGGCTTATTTATCCCGCCCATTCTTGGTGTATATCGTATTATCGGGTTTAGTTCATGTTTTAATAACCACTTCTAGTAATTTGCTTTATTATGATTCCATAGGCCGTGAACATTTGTTTTGCCAATTTCTTTTTTTTTTTTCTATAATACTCATTTGAACCAAGTTTCTCCCGACCAAGCCAAATAACAGCTTCTGATTTAATTCACGAAGATCTACCTCATTTTAGGTGGCACAGGAAAGTTTATGTTATCATAAGATGTAGGATTTACTCGGGGATTCCCCCTTTGTAATAGAGAAGCAAATGAATCCAAAAAGTAAAATTAAGACTGGCGTAGAGGTATAAGCGAAAACTGATCCAAATTCAGAGTATTCAATTGTCGGATAAAGCAGTTGTGGCGTAGGTATCGTAGAGGTACTATATCTATTGTAGTGATAACCACGATAGTTCAAGTACCGACCAATTCCGTTTCTCTGTGTGCAATAAAACCGAAGCAGTTGTTGGAGAGTTATTACCGAAAAGTTGAAATTTTATTATCGAAAATAAGCATTTTATAGTGATGTTCTGTTTGTTTACAATTTGTAATTTAAAATAAATTCATGCTAATAAAGTATTTGCCCATTGCTTGGTGAATGTTGGATTAGGTGCAAATGCTTTTTTTTTTGTTAAGTTATTGTCAGGTTGGTGGAATCTCACGTGCAAGCTAACGTTTCTTTTGTACTTTTTTGTTATTAAATAAAATTGCAATTTGATTTAAACGACTTTTAAAATAGCTAATTAATGTGTATTTAAACAACGTTTTTTGTGTAGTTTTTTGAATATAATTAAATATCACATCCGCTAACGTGTTCTCTATGGCATGGCGGTTGGCCTTTGGAGGTCGTTTGAGAGAAAATAGCAGGTAGGTAAATATGGAGAAATATTATCGGTGACTCAATATAATTTAACGGACTTCCACGAAAATGAATCGTTTAGAAGTTTTAAGAACTCTTCTTCGTAAGTTTTATTAATGAAAAATGGTTTTTCATTTAGTAGGTTACACATTTCCGACAAAAAACTCATTGAACTAATTTTTTTTATTGTACTTCTACGTATTTTTCTATTCTCACACGCTTCTAAATTTATCTATTTATAACCCATATATTTTTGTATCTGCAAGTGAGAAGTTTGTGATGCTCTAAATAGAATTTTTCTATCGACACTTCATTCGGAAAAAATAGAACGGGTCTTCCTGCTAAGTCAACGTACCAATTTCGAAGGTTTATTTTAAAAAGTGGATTTAAATTATTTTCAATGTTAATTTTGATATTAGAAAACTGCATCTATTTCCGGATAGGTTTACCTTCGCTTTATTTTCTTTTGTAATTTATCATTTATTGCTATTTACGTTACACGAATTATCCTCGTGACTTGAACCTATCACTCACATGAATTATTTTTTTAAATATTCACAAATCTGCAACGGAAATACCTTCGTCTCATTTTAAATAAAAAAAAGCAATAACAAACATGGCGCAAATTGAAACCACTGTCAATTTTTTTGACAGTTCCGAAGGGTAACGAACTCTTTAAACAGTTTTGTTGATACTTTTTTAGGAAGTTAAAGGTCGGTTAATGTTCCTCGTAAGTTTATATTTCAGGGCCGGTGTTATTGTACAATTACTGTTCAAACTTAAGTTATTCTGAAGGTTTAATTACAACTTTACGTACACCTAAGTGGAAGCTGTAACAGAATTTGTTAACTCTTATTTTTCTTTTTCTAAATCGAAAGTGCTGTACAAAAATTTGGATGCCATTTAAGTTTTTTAATTTAAATGGTAATCATGTCAAGGTTATGTTAAATAAGGGTGACAACAGCTTTTATTGTCTCATGATTACATTAATTACAATTAATTTATTTAAATCCCTTTTCTAATCGCCCGTTATTAGTTTTGTCTCTGTGCTACTTACTTCAGCGTAGACTTTTAATTTGATTGTCAAACTTTATATAATAACGGCGGCTTTTTAATTATAAGTTAATTAAGAGACATTTACTTTAATGGGATGATTTCAATTGACAAAAATAGATGTTACTTATTTAGGAATTTTATTTATGGTACTTTGGTTAAAAATAGCCGAGTGATTAAGTCGTATACTTTCGAAATAAAAACAATGACTACTTCAGTCGGGGAGCTGTCTTATCTCTTTCAAACTCATATTTTCATCCTCAACATTATCTTCAAAGCGGTATCAGTATCTAATGATTATTTAATCTGTAAATAAGATAAATTTGTTATTGCAAAATTTTGAAATTCATTCAAGTGGTTGATTTTCATAATTTTTTATTACATTATAAAAACTTGCCATTCTTCTGTTATTAAGTTGGATAAAAAAAGTTGGTATCTATAGGTAGGTACGAGTACATTTCCCTAACCAGTGGCGTAGCTAACATTTTTAGAATCTAGGACAAAAGGATTTTAGCTCCTTTATTTTATTAATTGCATTTTTTTCTAAATTTTTTTCTTTTTCCTTCTTGATTTTCAAGAAATTACTTGATACTTAAATTGTGTTTGCGTATGTGGTCTATCTAAAATTAACAATAACTAAGCTACACCTGTACATTATTATAACTAAATTTTGATTCATGTTTCAATACTTCAAAAGTTATCGATTTGAACACATAACAGGTGTTTAATAATAGAGAAACACATCGTAAACCTCACCAGATAATAATTTGGTTTTGTTTATGTTAAATTAATGCAGGTGCAGTTTATGCATAACTTTGCTGTGCTGAACAATGTAATTCATTTTCTCCTATTACTGGTATAATTTTCTTCAACTTTCGCGATTTCGGCACTTTTGTTCTGGAAACTGGAAGACTGGTCTGTAATATATTTTAACGCCCACGAATAATTTCTTTATTCGTTATCTGCACATTTATTGGAAAAAATTGCAGAACGAATAACGAAGTTGCAATGGTGCATTATTATAGATGACACGATATACAGGTTTTAGCTCTTCAGACTGACCGAATGTCTGGACAATTTATTATTCAGCTTTTTGTAAAAGGATTAAGGTCCGATTAGAATTATTACGGGAACAAATAATATAAATTCGGGTATTCCCATGACGTTGCAAAGTCAGTTACGCCACTGCTGCAAAAGCATCAATTTTCTCTTTGTAGTACCTAGCCATTTTTATGCTATTAAAATTTATATATTAATTTAAAAAAAAGGTAGGGCTATGAAACTTGTTATATCATGCTTTCAAGAGTACATAATAAAATTTAATAATATGAATCTGTAATCTCTCGAATGAATACAATTAATTTGATTCTGTAAGGTCATAAATAGTCGAATTTGGTGATCAACCAATTTTGCAATAAGATTTAATAGAAAAAGCTAGTCATTTAAGGTTTGTACAGTTTAAAGGTTATTAATATAATTCGGATTTATATGCACGAATGCTAAAATATACAAAAACGGTAAATTAATATTTTTAATTTGAATTTTAATATTAAACCCTAAGATCCGGCAGGTAATCCACCCAACAATCAACTTTTTCAATTTTCAAGTGTCAGAAGGTAAACGATCGTTGTTCAAAAATGGCGCATTTTAAAATCACATGTTTTTTAAACGTCAAAATCTTTTTAAATATTATACAAATATGCTTGAATCATTCCATTTTTATTATTATCGTTTCATGTGATTGATCTTTTGGCTTTTCACGCTTCATCATATTTATTTTATTTATTATCAATTGTACATTATTTTGGTTTATTTATTTTAACTTGTAATCTTGAAGAAAACGTGAGTTAGCAAACCTTTAGATTATTGTATAAAATGCGTTAGGGTTAATAAAAAATTTAATAATCGATAACGCATAGAATTGGATCGCGTATGTAATATGAGTCAAACTTATCGTTTGTTTATTACCTTGGGTCACGAAAACACTTCAAAGGTAATTTTTATCAGCGTTTTGCAAAAACCGATAAACTTCGATTGGAAAAAATGTAAACAGCTACAGGGATTCGAAAATATAAAAAACGACGCGCACGATTGGATTAAACTTGGCTCAAGTCTTGCACTTGAAATATCCAGTTTCTTCCAGTATATCCAGATGCAAATTAATGTCCTACGTACGCTCATATAAATATTAAATATCATATTTTTATTTGATTGATAACCAAATGACACCATATCATGATATATGAATATGAGGTTTTGAAATATTCCTCACACAAACGGATCCTGTAACCTTTCTTTGAAAAACACCGGATTGAAAAGGAATCTCACAATCACACTTGTTCTCTGAAACTTTACCAGAATATCACATTAATTTAAGAACTATACAGAAACACTTGAGTATACAGTCATGCATAATGTTCTTGAATGTTGTTGACTACTCCCTCGTAGTAAATAATAAAATATCGTATTTCGTGTTTCTTTCAGAGTTTTTCAGTAGTGCACTTGATATACGTATTTATGAATGAACGAACAAAATATAAACACGAACCTTTTCTTTGGTAGTTTTACCTGATCTACTTTTAAGTGTTAAATTTACGGGTGATTACCCGTACTTTTTTTACCGGCCGAGAAACAAAGATGGCAAATTTAAGAGTTATACATAATATTGAAAGTTTGATTTTTGCAGGAATACCTAACCTTAGAGTTTTTAGAACACAATCTACTGTATTCTTTGTTTGTATTTTTTGTAATAGGTGTATCATTAAACAAGTTCTCCAATTCAATCGTCAAAATTGCTGGTTTAACCTTGCCTTTATTTACCTTTGTCGGCTAACTCGAGTTTATTCTTTTAATTTTTTTATTTCGGTTTCTTCTTGGGTTTGCACGCTTTGTTTAGCCGTTTAATAAAAAATTTGGAAACGTTCCCTAACGAAATAAGAAGTTGTGGTTGTAAATTTTTATTTTTAACTTTTAATTGAATTTACTAGTTAACTGTTTTTGTTATCTTGCGATAAATAATAGATTAACGCGAACCGTTCTGAAACAGGTAGGCTGCTTCATAATAAGGTAATTTCTAGACAAAATATTTTTTATTTTCGATGAGAAAACTCTTATCGCGCTTTTCTCTATACACCTACGTCCGTCGAAAGAACAATGGCCGACTTTATTTTTTATAATATAAGAAATTTATTAATATTTCGTTTTAATTGCCTGCCGTAATTGTCGACGAACCCCCAAGTTGAAAGTACTACGGATAATTTATTTCTAACCGGTAGATATTTTTATAACAAAAATTTGGATATTCTGAATAATTCAATCACTGCAAACCGAAACTACATTCTTTGCATTCTCTAAAACCAGTGCCGGCTCGAAACACCAAATGTATCCAGGTGCCCGAGGCGATGTATTTCTATAACCCCGTCGAGTCGATATATTGCGGATCGCGTTTTATTTTAAAGCTGAAAACGAAAAAAAATTCTAAAATGGTTTTTCTTTTATGAAATTTCGGAAAACCTAATTTTATAATTTTCTTTCAGTCACATAACACGCACAACAACATGGGAAGATCCGCGAAAGTCCTTAGCTGCTCAAGCTGCTGCACAACAACATCAAAGTGCAGAACAATTATTAACTTCACACCAAGTAACGCAGGCAACGGCCACACCGACAACAGCATGTTCAGGTTAGTATGGTCTTGAGTCCTTAAGCTAGGAAAGTATAAGAATGATGAATGAGTTTTCATGATATTAAAATTCCGTTTCAACTACTTCAGCTAAAACAAATGCGGACCCAGATTTGGGACCTTTACCTGAAGGATGGGAAAAAGCACACACCCGAGAGGGAGAAGTTTATTTCATAAATCATCAAACTCGTACCACATCGTGGTTTGACCCTCGAATACGTAAGTGGCCAAATTAAATTTCCTACTAAATTGTAAAACGGTGAAAGGTTTGCTTAGATTTTTTACTTAACCCTTTTGTTGTAGTGTTGTACAAATTTTCATTCAAATTTTTGGGAAAGTGTAAGTTTTTTTTAAAAGTTTACACTCCCCACATTTTATAGTTGTTGGTATAGTTGAATATCTGCTTCTATTAAAATTCTACAATTTCATAATTTGTTAGTTTTTCCAAAATACACATTCTGGAAAGCAAACGGCTATCAGCTTCCTTTTTCCGTAGTTTCAAGTAGTTGAATTAGATTTGGTCGTAACTTGTCGAAACATTTGGAATCGAATCGAATTCCAATTATTCCAATTTCTCTCGATCACATCGCTCATGTTGAAATACTTACTCTCTTTTCAGCAGAACCAAATCCTCGGGTAACATTTCTTCTAACAAACATTTTCGAAAGTGTTCTTGCTGTGTTTGTTGTTGCTTAAAATTGAAACATTTTTTGGAATTAAGGAATGAATGTAGGCTTTTGCTTTTTGATAAATTATTTGCCTTACTGTATATTGTGAAATTAATTATTCTTTTTAGCTCAACACCTACAAAGAACTCCCGGTGGAGCTAGTATAATTCAACAACCATGGCAGCACACAACAACTTTATCACCACAATCATCACCAGCCAAACAACAGCAGCTACGTTTACAACTTTTACAACTCGAACGCGAACGCTTAAAACAAAGGCAGCAAGAAATACGACGACAACAAGAAATTATGTTAAGAGGCAGCAATACCGAATTACCCATGGATCCCTTTTTATCCAGTCTCACCGATCATTCACGTCAGGAATCTGCCGATAGTGGCTTGGGTGAGTTTTCTTTCTTTTTTGTATCTATTGAGTTTTTACATTTTTAGAAAAGCATTTTATATTTCAATATTCTTGCCAAATTAAAATTTAAAACATACTTTTTTAATATTGAAACAGCTCTCGGAGATGAGTACAATGATGCACTGTAATTTCTTTTTTAGTCATAATATGCCCTCCACCCCTGAAAGTTAGTCTCCTTATCTACCATACATGCTCTTTTCTTATTGCTAATTCGAGTAAGGGATCAAGTGCTTAATTTAAAGCGAGGATAGGAAGCTGCGACAAGTAGTGTTCTTAAATTGGGCCCTCTCATCCAAGTTTAAACTGCTAATAACCGTTTTTTTGAATCTCATGATGTACGATTATTACCATTGTAATGCATTAATGTAATCGGGGCCTTTAAAATTTCTTTGTTAATTTTGGCTTTTTTTTCTTAAGAACATCCCAAAACTTAGAAGTGCAGCCCACCGCTGAATGTATTTAGACTTATTTTAGAACACATTAAAAATAGGAAGTTCCACAGAAGATTTTTAGAAATTCTAAAATCGAATTGTTCTTCAAAGGTAGCAGAATCTCAGCTACTCTCAAATTAATAATGTCATGGTTGAGTTCCATATTTAGCAATAGGTTGTATGAGCACTACGGAACCCTAAACTTTATTATAACAATTGACGGTTTCTCCATAGTCACTTTAGAAACGTCAGTTATTGAAGGATAAAAAGTTCTATCGACAGACATCGTGAGATCAAAAAATTACCTTTGCTTTTGAGCTTATGACATTTACCATGAAAAGGAAAAGCGAAATAACTTAAGACCTATATCACTAAATCCAGAGGGGATGCTTCTCGAACGTACGGAATAGCCTCCCAGAAACCAAGGGGAGGTTAATTGGGTAACTATTAAACAATAAATCTAAATCAGAGACGTGTAGTTTATGTTATTGTTAAACTTTTATTTTATTTTATTCACATCAATTTCATTTGTGCAAGCACCAAATCGAGGCATTAAGTTATAGGCAACACAGTCCGAAAACAATTCAATAAGCATTTTGTAATCATTTTTACTTTCGACGGTCCCTGAATGAAGCATAAATTCTGGAATTTCATATTACAAAGCACAAGCCAACTTTATTCGGTGAAGTCAATAATTAGGAGTTTGAAGTTTTTTTTCAAAAAGCTTTGAAAAAGAAAATATGCTTCCGATATTACATAAACAATTCCTGTATAAATTCTGCTGATAATGAAAGCAAATTCGAGAAAAATAGAATAACTACTGTGTAAGTTTTTGGAACAACAATGAGTGAATCCTTGATTACGATTGTACGAAACAAAACAGTTTGATGCCGAAAGAAGAGATTTTCACCAAATGTGCTGCAGGAAGAACTACCTAGAAAGCTGGAAAAAAATCTTGCAGTTTTATTAATTTTTTTGGAAATAGTACTTTAGTTTTTTTTCTTTTAACTCTCAAAATCACTTAAAAATCTCAAAAACGTTGAAGAAATAGTTTTTGAATATTACAATCTCCCGAACCTAAAGGGGGTCTGCTGGTTTTTAAAATTAAAAAGCAATAAGAACAAATAACTTTTATTTTATCACAAGAATTATATCGAACAGGTTTCTAAAGTTGTAATTTTAAATTTAACAAAAGATATGACGTTTACATTTTTCCGTTCAGTTTCCTCCAGCAGGAGGATCATCGGTCGAGTTGTCTTTATCGTCGGATTTCTTAACTTCGTCTTTCAGATTGACAGAAATTAAAGAGTTTTGAATGCTTGTTATGTCGTTGTTATCGGGTTCGTCAGACGAGAATAGCACTCTTGTTAACTGTTGTATTACGGGATCATTGCTAAACCAAGGAGGGAGCTTGGATTTGCCGAAACGTTTGCCACCAATAAAGATGGTACGTCTATTTCTTCGTTGTTGAGCACTAGTCGAAGGGAGGTTAGCGGGTGTCTTTATTTCGGTAGCATTTTCCGGGTTTACTTCGCTCCGTTGCTCTTCATTTATAATTTTTTCTAGAGGTTTGGTATGGAGTACATCTCCTTCTTCGGCATGTTCAGTTGCACTTCCGTCAACGGAAATGGTTACATCAGTCGAAATGGGGACAGTGTCTGGTGGTGGTAGAGGTCCTGAACTAGAACTAGCCTGTAATATAAAAAAGTAATATAATTAGGAAATTAAATAAATTAAATAATAGTTTATTACGTTGTCTGCAATTTCCGCAGTTTCAGCTGCATCCAATACATCATGCTTTTCCATTTTACTTTAATTATCTGGATAATTATTTAAATGCACTTGTGTTTGTCAGCAATACACAAATAATGTGTTTTAAAACAAAAGATTGTCGGGCGTTACCCTCAGCCTACTTGGCGTTACCCTCAGCCTACTTGGCGTTACCCTCAGCCTACTTGATTTATTTGCGATTTTGTTTTTCGAATAAAAATGACAAAATTGAATTTTTCCCGCGTTATTTAATATTTTAAAAATAAAAATTGAAAATTATTGAATTAGAATATATTATTTTTACCCCTCTTTCTCTGGCAAAAACGAAAGGTCTTATTTGTCACTGTGAAAGATTGACAAAATTTTATAGTAATGTACCACGCTAGGCAGCAACGTAGTGAGGTTCCCTAGCAGGGGCAGGGGGGTGGCATGCTTTTTCTAACGTAAATTTTGTAACAAATGGATAAGAAGGAGTGCTAAAACTGATCGAAGAATCAAAA
This sequence comes from Cantharis rufa, assembly GCA_947369205.1. NCBI lineage: Eukaryota > Metazoa > Arthropoda > Insecta > Coleoptera > Cantharidae > Cantharis > Cantharis rufa. The sequence continues at coordinate 25,944,070 of OX376309.1, forward strand.
AAATGTAGGTTAACACAAATATAAAAATTATTAAACCAATTCTCCATTTCTCCAAGTAAATTTTCTTCTTCTCATTTGAAAGTTTTCTCTCTAGCAAATAGTTTTATTGCATGTTATAGTAGATAATCACATTGCAAAAAATTCATAGTTGTTAGTGAATGACCAGTGAAAATATAAGATAATGCATATGACACTCTGCATTTTAAGATTTGAAACGAACTCTATCTAGTGTCGTGGGTTTTAGGGGTCTGGGATTTAGAGAATGTCGAATAACTGCCTGCGGTTATTTGAAATCTTGTCAGCTGTTATTTGTGATATTTTACTTGTGTATTATACCTGCGCACAGGATATCTTTCCTTTCATAAGCACACCTTTCATCTACGATTTGTAGTTTACGCACCCTTCTAGTCTCCTTTGCGCTTATTATTATCATCATGAGATGTTTTTCGAATAGGGTTACAAAACTGTAGACTTAATTAGTCAATTTCTAATGTTTCTCTCCTTTTCTCTGTCGCAAGATTTGAAATCTTCACGAGGGTTTACAAAAAGTGCTTGGAACTTTTGGGAGCTATGAAAGAAGTTTCTAATAAAAATATTCGGCTTGAATTTCAAGTATTTATTATTTTCTCCGGCTAAAGAAACTAAAAATAAATACTCGAGTTGTGGTTTGATTAAGGGGCGAAATGGGTCTGAGGTACAAACAAAGAAGCATATTTTTGTGTTTTTTTTGGCGAGTACCTTATTTGTTAATATTTTTAAAATTTTTTACATTATTAAGCATTATATTAAGAATGTTCTGCTAAATTTTTGTTAAAAAATATTGCAAAATAAGTCGGTGGTAGTGATGAGAACTGAGTCTAGTCAGGATAACTCATGGTTGCTTCATCTGAAATCAAAAATCCAAAAATATTTCTTTAGTACATAAGTTTATCTTGGATTTGAACGAAGGATTTTTTTAATTAAATAAAAAGAGCAGTTTTTAGCAAAAATCACAGTTTTTGATTGCACCTTTACCAAAAATTAAAAAATCAATATTTTGTTAATTCTTTCGTTTAAATCCAAGATGTACTTATGTACTAAAGATATATTTCTGGTTTTTTGATTTCAGATGAAGCAACCATGAGTTATCTTGGCTACCGCATGGAACTTTTTTTTTAATGGGACTCAGTTCTCACCACTATCACTGGCTTATTTTACAATATTTTTTAACGAAAATTTAGCAGAATATTCTAAATATAATGTTTCTTTGTTTGTACCTCAGACCCATTTCCCCCCTTAATTTAAAAAATATTAACATAAGGATTTCACACAATAAATTTATTCAACAAATAAACCGATAACTTGTGCTAGATATAATGAATTTCAGTTTGATTTTGTTGAAATGACGATAATTTTTTGTTATAAGGTATGGGTTCAACATACTCGATGCCACATACGCCCGAAGATTTTTTATCAAATATGGATGATAATATGGACGTTGCAAGTGAGAACCACACCATGGATGCACCGGATATAACTTCGTTAAGTGATAACATCGATTCGACGGATGATTTAGTGCCTACATTACAGTTAGGTGAAGAATTTCCAATATTAGAAGATGTTCAGAGTCTGATCAACCCACCTACAACAAAACCTGATAATGTGCTCATTTGGTTGTAATAAAAAAAGTGCCTGGGTATGCTCACTTCTACAGCTTTTATATTTTATAGAAACATCTTATATGGCGGTATTTTAATTGTTTGTTTGTTATCGATTGAATATATTTTTTACGTCATTGGGCTAAGAGAAAGAAAGAAAGAATACTCCTTAGCATTGAAGTGATTTTGCTCAATTTTGTCGTGTGGAGTGGAGGGAGTCGAATGACGTAAAAAATGGTTGTTAGGATGAAGCGTTGAAGTAACGATTAATTGATGTTTAATATTTTTATCATGATTTGTTGTGTACAAATAAGTAAATAAGTAATGTTATAGTTGTGATGATTGATATTAAAATACTTTTTATAAGTTGTTTCCTAATGGTAAGATGCAATATATCTTTCAACATACGCTTTGTAACTGCAATAATTACTATTTTAAAGTAAATTTGTTAATTATAGAATTTTGTTAAGCATTTTTCTTTGTATTTTCTAACTTTATGGGGACGTTAAAATGACATTACTGTTGGGTATGTTTTTCAAATACATAAAATAAATAATTTAGATTTACGTATTTACATTAGTTGTACGATATTTTAATAACAATTACATTTTTAAAGATTTTATTGAGTGTTTACCTTTTTCAAATCAAATGCTTAGTTTTGTATTTAAGAAATTGGGATGATTAATTATTACCCTCAAGTATTAAGTTGTGTGTAGGTAAACACTTACAGTTCAAGTACTGAGTAGTTAATGTTGAAATTTACTATTTATTTATTTGTGTACGTCTTTAACATTATTATTTTACAGTTTTTTTTGTTTTTGTATTATATTATATTATGGAAAAATATGTTGTATATCGGGAGATTTTGTGGCCTTGTAATACTGTCTTAAGGTGAGTTTACATCTGACCATTTTTAACTGTTTAAAATGTCAGATTTAAACCCATCCACACTTGTTTGTATATTTATAATTTGAATGTGTTACCAAGATTTTTTCAAGAAAAACTTTTAACAATACTGTGATTTAGAAAAGTTTCAAAAGTATTTATTGCATGATATTGTGCATTTGCTATACAGTGATATCTTGTAATAATGGTAACGCACTTTCTTCCAATTGTATTTTTGTTGCACTCCCTGCTCCTAACTTGGACTAGCCGTGTTGCAGTTATATTTACAAATTACAGTTATGTACAATTGATATATTAACTAAGCAGTTAATTATAATTGTATCGAGTCGTGCTCATGCTAAACAAATCCATCCATTTTTGGTGCCTTTAATTATATTAATGTAAATATATGACAATCTACATTTTTAGTTTAGTTACTAGTTATATATATTTACTATTTACACTAACATAGTGCCTTTCACTTAAATTTACTTTGTAAAAGTAGAATTATAAATAAACGTTTGCCTTTAACTCATTTATATAAGACTAACATTTTTGAAACTAAATTTTAAATTCGGATTTGCTCTATTTTATATGTAAATGTCAAAAAAGGTGTTGGTTCTTATTTTTTATCTTTTTTCTGTGTCGTCGAATACATTCAACGTGCCATACTCATTTTTTTTGGCCTAATGCATTCTTCGACGCATCTTGTATATTGCAAAAGAAAGGTGAACTATTTGTATCGTGTATTTTATTAATTAATATTTTATTATTTTATATTGCAGCTATTACTGCAGTTCACAATATAAGATGGAAGTAACCATGAATATTCTATTGTCAAATATTGTAATAGTGTTACTGTAAACACAATAGAATTTTTTCGGCAATTTCTCCTTTTTTATTTATACCTAATTTCATCTGTTAATAGCATAAATACAGGGTGTCCCCGGATACACTTTACATAACTTCGGTGCTGAGGACACTTTTTTAAGAACAATATTTAACAAAAATTTTTTTCTAAATTTAAACCCTCGAGTTTTTTCAATTTTCACTTTCACGTGGCCATATCCCTGAAAATATTGAATTTCAGTAAAAATGGTTTGGTGCTTTTTTAAAGAGCGTGAAATAATCTACAAACTACATTGAAACCTTTTCTGTCTAAAATCAACGGATTTCGAGCTATGAATTAAAGTAAGTTAAAAAATGTTGAAAAATTCAAACTTTTTTATTTTTTTCAAGACCCTGTATCTTTTAAACTAAACATTTTACAAGAAATCTGATGCCCATTCCGGATTGGAAATTTAATGGACTACAACTTTTGTCTAGTAAATTTTTTTTTAAAAGCCAGCCCATTTCTCAGAAAATCAGAAAATAATAAACAAGGCAGCTACAAAAGAAAAAAAATAAATTCACAAAATCACAGAAAAACAAATGACGGTTGATGTTTACAATTTAGTATCAAGTTCTTCCGGTACAAAAATTCTGCATGAGATTGGTTCCGTTAACGTCAAAACATAGTGCTTAATTGGTTTCTTTAGTCCATTTCTATCTGCAGCGCTCTTATTTTAAATCCCTCTTACGGGGAGCAAGATCCCCAGATTTAAGTCCTCTGGATTATTTTTTATGGCGTGCTGTTAAAGCTTTGGTGTACAGCAACAGAAGAAAGCCCGACACCAGAGAGGAATTAATGGAGAGAGTAAAAGATGCTGTAGTGGCTCTTAACGAAAGAGGAAACATTATAAATAATACTGTTTAACATATTTTAAAACTATCACGTTTGTGTATTGATAATGAGGGTGGTCATTTTGAACATTTACTTAAGTAATCAAATAATTTAAAATTAATTAATAAAATAATTTTTCAAGATAAAAAAAAATTTTGTAAATTTAATTTTTTCTTTTGTAGTTGCCTTGTTTATTATTTTCTGATTTTCTGTGAAATGGGCTGGCTTTTAAAAAAAATTTACTAGACAAAAGTTGTAGTCCATTAAATTTCCTATCCGGAATGGGGCGTCAGATTTCTTGTAAAATATTTTGTTTAAAAGATACAAGGTCTTGAAAAAAACAAAAAATAAAAAGTTTGAATTTTTCAACAATTTTTAACTTACTTTAATTCATAGCTCAAAATCCGTTGATTTTAGACGGAAATAGTTTAAATGTAGTTTGTAGATTATTTCACGCTCTTTAAAAAAGCACTAAACCATTTTTACTGAAATTCAATATTTTCGGGGATATGGCCACGTGAAGGTGGAAATTGAAAAAAATGCTTTAAAGAGGCGCAACTCTCGAGGGTGTCAATTTAGAAAAATTTTTTTGTTAAATATTAGTCTTAGAAAAGTGTCCTCTATCACCACCGAAGTTATGTAAAGTGTATCCGGGGACACCCTGTATAACATTCCGTCTCCAAGTTCTTGTTCGCTTTACATAAACTTGGCATCATTTTCAGTCTGCAACTATCAAATCGAGGCGCACGATGTTGAAGGTTGAATAAGAATGTGCAATGGATATTACCACTGAGCGCCCATTGGTTGAAATAACAAATCTTCCGCTAGCTCTGGTATTTTATATTACAAACCTGAAGGCAACCTTCATCAGTGAAGTCATTAGTTTAAAGTTTTTTTAAATACATTTTAAAATTAAATAATATGACTACTGTTAGCAAAGAAGTTTTTCGATTGATGATAAATACAAAACAAAAGAGTTTCCAATATCTTTTCAAAATGAGTTAATACTGTAAGCAGCAATGTTCACCATAAGATTTTATTAGTTTTTTATTTTCACCACAAGAACATCTGAAAAATCGAAAAAATGTTGAAGAATAATCTGCGTAGCCTCCGGAACCTATTAATAAGATCTGCTGGTTTTCAAAATTAAAAGACAAAATAGGAACAAATGAGTTTTATTCAATCACAGGAATTATTTTAAACAGATTTCAAAAGTTACGTAATTTAAAATTTAACGAAAGTTATAATTATAATAATAAATTATTCCTTTTGGTTTTGTTTACCAGCAGGAGAAGGATTATTGGTTGAGTCTTTATCTTCTATATTGAGAGAATCTAAAGCATTCTCAATATTTATTAGATCATCGTTATCTGGTTCGTTGATTGAGAACAGCACTCTCGTAACGTGTTGTATGGTGGCGTCGTTATAAATCCTAGTGTGTCTTGATTTGGCCAAACGGTGGGCCATAATGACGGAGCTTCTATCTCCTTGTTGGATAGCGCTAGTGGACGGGAGGTTGCAGGGTGTCTTCATTTCGGAAGTATTTTCCAGGTTTATTTCGGCATATTCTTCTTCATTTGTAATTTCTTCTACAGGTTGAAGATGGACTACAAAACCGCCTTCAGAGTATTCAGCTGTCGTATTCAGAGTATTCAGCAGACTGCTGTCGTCGGAAACGCTTACATCAGTTGAATTCGGAACGGTGTTTGGTGGTGATGGAGATCCTGAACTGGAACTAACCGTAATCTCTTCAGGTGTCTGTAATATAAATAAAGGAATACAATTAGTAAATTAAAAATATTGAATAATAGTTTATTTATTACGCTGTCTGCAATTTCTTCAGTTATAGCTGGATCGAATACACGAATCTTCATTTTACTTCAATTATCTGGTAAATTATTTAAATACACTTGTGTTTGTCAGCAATACACAAATAATGTGTTTTAAAACAAAAGATCCCTCAGCCTACTCCATCAGCCTACTCAATTTATTTGCGATTTTGTTTTTTCGAGTCAAAATGACAAAATTTAATTTTTTCCGCGTTATTTAAATAATTAATAAATTTAATACAAAAATTTAATGTTTAAACTTAGTACGGAAATTCACCGGCAACACCTAAATGCGCTCCTGAAAACTAAGCAAAAGTGAGTACAATATTTTTCATATCTAAAAATTATTATTTTTTAATTAAAATAATAATTTTTATTTATTTTATTTTTAATTATTAATTAATATTAAATAATTAAAAAATTAAATTATGATTTTGTGCCAAAACATTCCTAGTTTCAGTACGGGGTAAATTTAGTTGTTCTTCTTTTACAAAGCCACCACATTTTAATTTGCCTAAAATTAGCATATTAATATATCGGCAAGCAATAAGAAGGTGAATTTAAAATAAAACATATTTAGTTACACACTCGGAAAATCAAATAATTTGATTAATTTATAGAGAAGATTTTGTATTTGTGAGTTCGTGGTTTACTTACGTTCTACATCATCGGAGTCTAGAAATCCAACACATTAATTTTTCTTCTTGATTCCTGCTTTTTGTGTTAGTATTATGAAGCCACCTCGATTAGGTCGAAAACCCAACCAGCCTTGCATAGCTAGTTTTTAATGTTGAAAATACTACAATTGCTGCCGAAAGTTACAATAGAATAATATATTTATTTAATTTAAAAATTGTGTGCTTCAAGGATTAAAAACTATTTCTTTGATTTGAAAAATTCTTCATTTCTAAGGGCCAATTAAAAAATACTAGTAATAAAGACATAGCAATGAGATACGTTTATAAAATTCGTATTAATAACAACAAAAATATCTGCAGGAACAAGGATTACCCAAAGGAATTTATTTATAAAATATTATAAATATTTTATTTAAAAAATATAGCAATCAATCGAGTTCTACTGAATAGAAATAAAAAATTATAAAAGTAACGAAAACTTTTTAAACGTTGTATCTCACAAGCTTTAGAAAAATTATAATTTCTTGGATCCACCACCGATTTTGAGATGGTCAACAGTTCATATATCACTATCATCAATTGTTGATAAATAGGCAAGGATATTTCAAGTTGTTATTCAGAGTTCGAATTCAAAATATCTTTGCAATCCCATGATTGCAACGGGAACTTCGAATAGCAACGGAGATATCCTCAAACAATCTTTATATTGCAAGTTTACCTAATTAACATAATCAATGAATGATTACTATGAATTATATGTTAATGATTACACATATTAAAAAGTGAATTTTGGTAACTTTAAAGCCGGCTACAGATTATGTGCACACGTGTGCGTACGTACGCAAACTTAGAGCATACGCGTATATGTGCACATAGTGTGTATAGTACCACACATCACAATCTTCGTCTATGTGTGGCACGTGTGGACGTTCGGATGGAAGTCGGTAAATGAAGCACACATCAAAGAGATAAAGGTCTCCACCATTACCATCACCACACGTGTGCACATGATAGCGCATGGTGTGTATAGAGCATTCGTTACATATTCGCATCAAGGTTAAATTTTGCCAAAGATGTGCACATATTCGCACATACCCCACATTTGCGTACGTACGCACACGTGTGCACATAGTCTGTAGCCTGCTTAATAATTGTTTTCAAGTCAAGGCTTTTTTATTCTTGAATTTTGCAGATAAACTAATTTTTAGAGTATAATCAATAAATGCCACAAAATTTTATAACTACGGTCCAAGCAGAATGCTGGCATTCTTGACAAAACGGCAGTATTCTACTTGAACCTTTAAACCTAAAAAAAAAAAGTAAAACAATGAGTTGTTAGTGTCAACATACAAACTACATAGCATATATAATATAGAATTTTATTGTTATCATTTCATTCAAGTAATACTCATAAAATGTACAATAAAACGAATAACAGGTGGATAGAAACAAATCAATATGAGCAATAGTGAAACCTCTGTCTTCAAAGGACTAAGCAAGTCCAACACTAATATTAATTATACTAAATGTCTTTCTAAGTTATGGCAAATTTACAATTCCAAAGTAGCGTAAGTATGAGGCAAACAGAGCCCTAATAATAGAGCAGGCAGCTTTGTACATTTAACAGTGGATGCCAAACCCTTTAACTGCACTTGAATTCGATGCGTACAACATATAAACAGACGAGAATATACAAAATGAACCTCACATAAATATTATTGCCAGGTTGTGTCATTAGTAATATCAAAAATAAAACAAAATCCTTTGATTCACACACACTCAGCACCACGATAGCTATCATTTAGGATTAAAATACGGCGGTTGTTGGGAGTGTGGAGGTCCAGGACCCGGTCCCATAGCAAGACCACCCATTTGAGTGCGTGTACCTGTTGCATATAATTGTTGCTGGAAGTTGTGAAATTGCTGTGCGTAATTAGGATCAGCAGTAGTAGGTCCCACAAATTGAGAATTTTTAAAACTATTACTCTGTCCCATTGAAGGAGGTAGAGGTTGACTGGCATCTGGAGCTCCTAAACCCATTGGACTACCCTTAGGTCCACTTACAAACATTTGTGCATTAGGGTTGTTCATATTGGGGCCTGGATTGAACATACCATCAGGTCCATTAGGTGGTCCGTTAAAACCCATCTGAGGCATTCTCATCATATTTGGCGGTCTCATAGGACCTCTCATCATGGGCATCATTCCTCCAGGTCCGGGAATACCTCCCATGCCCCCACCCATCATAGCACCTGCTCCATTTCCCATAGGTCCAGACATCATGGGACCCATAGAACCATCAGGTGGCATGGGACCATCCATATGACCCATATGAGGAGGTCCGACTGGTCCACCTGGACCTTGCATGGGTCCTCCTGGACCACAATTGGGAAAGTACTGCAAATTTTGGGTGGGCATTTTTGAATCTAAATTTGAAAGAGGATTAGCAAACCTCTGTAAAAATTCCAAACTGGGAGGCCCCCTAGGACCGGGATTATTTCCAAGTTGCGATTTTGCAGGAAGATATTGTATCGTATTTGGTGCATTTGGTTTAACTTGCACGTTTGCTCCATTGTATGGGTTAGGACCAGGCGGTCGTCCCATCATGCGTGGTATCGTCATATGATTTTGAAAGGCACCAGGTAATTTGGGCGATAACGATCGTATCGGGCCCATTGGAGAGTTCGGATGAAATCCATGTGGAGGACCTTGCATTTGCATTGACATCATATTACCGGGTCCTTGATCTAAATCTAAATTATGACAACCACCCATATCCATCATATGCATGGAAGGAGAACCAAAATTCATCATACCACCACCTTGTCCACCTTGACCGTTCAACGAACTGGCTACACTGTTAGTCAACTGTTGACTCATTTGTGCTAAGGATGAAATTGGATCAAAATGTGAAACTTTTGGATTTCCTGACATAGCACTCGTACAATTGGGGTTTAATGGTACATTATCGGCTCGAGGACATCCATACGGTGGCATATCTAATGGTGATGGTTTCCCCGAAGGAGAAACGTTGACAAAATTTCCACCCATTTTTGGTCCAGGTGATGTGTTAGGTCCGGGGAACCTATGAACGTCCATCATGTGTGGGCTTGGTGTTGGATAATGTTCATTTTTTATTGCATCTTGATTCGGACCTGGACCTGTTTGTGGGCTTAATCCTGAAGAAGAGTTAGGACCACTTAGTCTTGGAGGTTTTTCAACTAAAAATTAAAAAAACAGTAAAATCATTTCATGAAATTTTATATTCAAATTACCAGGAGCTGACGGGGTGTGTGGGCTTGGTATTTGAAAACGACAACCTTCTGATGGTACTCCAGGTGTAGACGGAAAACGTCCCATATCTACACTTGTTGGCGTATTAGGCCCGGAAACACGCGAAGAAGGTATATCTGTATTACCAGGAAAATTGTTCTCCATTGTACTATTCAAAACCCTAGAAATTAATCAAGTATTTATAAAAAAAAACTCAAACATCAAAGTATAAAATAATTTAGATAAAATTACAAAAATATAAAAAATGTAAGAATTTACTTAAATCTTAAAATAACTCAATATAAAATCTAAATGTCCTCGACCTATACTCTTATCATACAGTTATTTATTCGTAATGTAAAAAGTGTATAACTACATGTTAGTATATTAATTGTTTAAATTAAATATACACAGAACATTTTATTTAATTTAAATTTCAAATTATAAATCCCAAAATATCGGAGAAAATAAAATGAACTGTACCTTTCCCCGTTAAAAGTATGGTGTACTGGTCACCTTATTTTCTTTTTTTAAATTTAAAAAATAGCCAAGCAATTTCTAAATAATATTAGCACTCAATTTCAAATGATCTTCAGTCTTAATGATGTGTCGAGGGTATTTGAACAAATTTTATTTATTAAAATTAATTCCCTTCACCCCACCATAGCCAAAGAAAGAGCAATAATTCTAACTTTAATTGTTCTATCACAACAATAGTAATTGATTTACAATAGGCAAATCAATGATATTCATTTGGTAATATGATAAATAATTAGTAATTATATTTTTTCAGTATTATGAATATTTTAAACCTGGCAAGTTTGTTAATGATGACATTCAATTTAAAACTGTGGAAATAGAAGAACATGAAAATGCTGTAATTCACTAGCCGAATCATCTAAGATGTGTAAGTCACACTTTAAGATTATTACAAACAATTGATTTTCAAAAAGCTTTACTTAAAAGGAAGAATTCATCAATTTGTTCTTACTAAATGCACCTAATTGTGGAATTTATCGGTAATCGATAACTTTCTTGGATGCCAGCCAATATATCCTTGCCGAACAAGGATGTTTGATTCTGTAAATCATCTTTCAAAACATAAAGAGAAACTGAACGAGTTATTGGAAAAGTTCAACACAGATGTAATGAAAGATTTCAAAGTAGAGTATTTAGAAGAATTTTGTAGAAGCATGAAACCTATAGCTTTAGCTTTAGATTGCCTGCAAGCTCAAAATCATTGCTATTATGGAAACACAAAAGAAACAAGTTAAACTCCTTTGTATTTGTGTTAAACTGTGGAAAAACGTATTAAAATGGAAAACTTGCTTTCAGTCACAAATATACAAAAAAAAGAAGACGATTTTCTTGTTTCGGCAAACGTTCACCAAGAAAGATGTACTAACGTAGCCAACACGAGTTGATGCTCTTCTGCACCTGTAGAAAGGCTATTTTCTTTTGCAGGGTTTATTCATTCTACAGTTGGGCGAAATTTGAATGACAAGACCTTTGAAAATCTTGTGTTTATAAAAGGTAATACTTTCTTTAAAAGTTAGAAAATTTTTGTTATTTGTAAATTTTATAAATTTATTTTTAAATAATTCTTCAAAATTCTATTTTGTATTATGTATAAATAATAAATAAATGCTCTAATGTGACAAATAAGTTGGTTGTCAGCTGTAAGATACATTACGACCGACGTCATGTCGGTATACAATGGCACGTATCCTCTTTGATTCAAATAGGTACATCTTGTACTATTCCCGTTAGTTCAGAAAAATCTAGTACCCCCATTCACAATTTATCTTGCAAAATTTTGCAGAATATTACAATAGTTTCTTTGAATATTTTGATAATTGACAACGAATTTATAAGATCAAATATCAAAAGTTTCTTGCAAGAGTTTTTAGTTTTGTAAAATTTTCATGCTCAGTTGCCTGAATTTAAATTTAGCCAATGGCAATATCATTTTTGTTCCAGCTGTGTAGGTCTATAGAGAATGTTGATAGACCTACCTATAAAAAGGTAATGGTAAGAATTTGGTTATTTTAATAACCAAATTGTGGAAGAATAATATTAATAAACATCTAGATCCCTTCGTAACACTACCAACGCATCTGATTGATTAATTTTTTAGTTAATATTTATAATCGAGTTTCAATCTGTGAGGTCAAAGATCGAACAACCACATCAATCACACATTAGAAGGTCACAGCGGCCGTATGGCTCAAAATTAAATTATCCGCTCATTTTTTTGAATTTCGTCAAGGTAAAAAAATATTTTTTGTTAAAAATCAAAAGATTAACAAATAAACCGAAATATTTTAGCAGTAAAATAACACAAAAATAAAATTAAAGTATATTTGCACAAAAAAACTGATATAAAATATCGCAAAAGTCGGTTTTAATTGCTTACTTTTTAGTACCATAACAACAAATCAAGATAATAAAATTAAATAAAAAACAAAACAAGCCCAATTATTATTACTTCCACTTGCAAGTTGATAGCCTTGTTAAATTAATGATAATAACCCCTAACGCATATTTAAAATATTTTCTACCTTCTCAGAACAAAATTATAAATGTATTTATAGTTTTCTTTATTAAGAATGTTTTAAAATCAATTCATTTTAGTTTATACTTATAGTAAAATAAATAAAATATTTATAATTTTGTACAGAATTGAGATAAGTAATAATAAAATTTAGAGAAAAACGGAACTGCTCTCTCAAACAGCGATTTCTGTCTTTAACCCAATTAAACTTACAAAATTTACCAAAAAAATGATTAGAATAGATGAATTTAGAAGACAACAGAAAAACGTGGAGGTGGAGAAAGCCTTGGAAATCGATTTGCATTGGGAGATTTCCAATTATTAAAAAATAGATCAAATTAAAAAATTCTCACAATAACAAAGAATAATAAATAAGAAAATATTATTTTCTATGAGAGAAACTATTTCCGAATACTTAATATCCTTGTCCAGTTCATCAATTTCAAAATTGGAGAAAATAAAAAATCTTTGATTTTCACAAATATTGAAACATCTGTTGAAGTAAACACAAAAAAATTTAATTTACTCATTTGGACTTGGGGTAAAATGAAAATAAAGTTTAGGGATCTTGGAATTTTAGTTTTCACTTTGCATCCAAATAAAAAATATAATTTGTCTTCGTGTTTGGGGATTTACTTCTTTGCAATTTAGGACCTCGTCCTAATACCTATGATTCTGTGTGTATTTGAAAAATACATTTTGCTTTGAGGTCACAGCAGTTACTTAATAAACTTAATTTTTAAAATATGTTAATAATTTTATTATTTGTGGTTGAGTTAAAATCGTGCATTGAAGATAATAAATGTTTGTTAAAAAAACATTAAAAAGCAATCTAATCAGTAAATGTTTTCAAGAAATGTTTAAATAAAACTTACGGAGGTGATATCACATTTCCTTCTTTAAGGCTCGTATTAGGTTGTTTTTGAATAATCAGTTCTTGACCTTCAAAAGTATTAAGGTATTGTATTTGTTGGGGTGACGGTACTGGCATTAGATTGGGTTCTTTAACGATGGGGGTTCCTGGTTGACCAGACGCCGTGGATAGTTGTTTCTGTTGTGCCAGGGATTGTAATGTGCGTCCAAACATTCCATCCACTGCACGTTTAAAAGATAATGTAAAAGATGGCCTTTGTGGTATAATAAAAAAAACTTACCGGCGGATTGATGATTATTGCTAGGTTCTGTACTAGTTATATTGGGAGATAAATGTGAAGAGACGGGCGTACCGGGATTGCTAGGATTTGGACGTGGAGATTCTTGTGATGTGGGACTTTGACCGGTACTCATATGTCGAGAGAGAGTAAACGGTCGGTTGGGATCCGCGGGTGAATTGAGGGCCGAGGAAGCTCGAGGTGATGGTAAAGATAAGTTTGATGTAGGGTTGTTTGGAGAACCTGGATTTGGACTCTGTAACGCTACAGGAACACTAGCCGATCGCTGAGTTTGATGATATGGTGGTGGAGGGCCTTGTAAGCGAGGACCCGTGTTGCCAATTCCTCGTGGCATTAATCCTGGCGGACAAGATCCAGGTGGACCAACCGACCCTAAAGGTAGCATAGCTCCTTGAGGCATACCAGAGTTAGGAGGCCCCGATTGTCTATTATCAGGCTTCATCTTTGTTCTGTCTTCGTAAAATTGCTGTTGCAACTTTTGCCATTCCATTTGTGCTGACATGGACTGTGGACCACCTTGACCATGCATGTTAGGTTGATGACCGGGCATCATACCGTGAGGAAGCTCGGAATTGTCTCCACCTTCACCCGATTGATTTTCAGGAAATAACATATGCTGGATTTTGCGAATGGTAGCAAGCTGTTCTTCACGATGCTGCCGTTGTTGTGGAGTTAAATTTTCATCAGGCACTTTTACACCCTGCAACGAGGGCTGCATATTTGCTAACGAGGGGCTGCACGAATCCATTTCAGGTCCGACATCGGGTAAACCGTTACTTACGCCTTCTAAACCTTCTAAATGGTGATTATTCTTTTGGTCCCACGGTAAATCATTATCTCCTAACACTACCATATCATCCAAGCCATCTGGACCTAGAAAATTGTCAATAGGTGGTTGTCCTCCTTTGGGAATAAAACCGGGACTTCTGGTACAACCTTTATTTTTCACCATTGTCAAATTACTAAGCCACTGAGAACTTTGCCGATTAAATTGATTAACTTTAAGGGGGTTCTTCTCCAAGTATTTTTTAGTACCTGGCTGGGCACAGTGATAGGCAATAATTGAAGGATAACGACCGTGCATTACTTCTTCGGCACCTGAATTAGCTAACATTGTTGAGAAAACAAAAATTTGACTTTGTTGTTGCATATATTGAACATCCATGTTATTGGATTGTTTATTAATAACGTTACTAGGTAAAGGTTGAACTCCATCAGGGGGAGGTGGATGAGGTGGTGCTGTTGGTAAACCAAGACCAAATGCATCGCTAGATAATTCCCCTGTTAATCCTTCCTCGGTTTTAGGTGGTAACGAACTAACTTCGTTATTAGACGAGGTATCGTCTATTTCGCACTTACGTTCACTACTCGAATGCAAAGAACCTGTGTTTGTTGATCCAATAACACCACCATTTTTAGTAATCGGTCGACCTTGTTCTTTTTTAACCGAACAATTGCTACCTGTTGGGTCATCTTCTTTTTTAATACACACTTCCGAAGTAGTACAATCTTTATCTGAACTACCCGGCTCCTCCTTCACACTGTCCGGACCTTTATCGTGCTTTTCCTTTATCATATCGTTAAAATCTAGCACTTACTTGTACATTGCATGCTGTACACTTTTAATTATTCACTTCCACATCAACTTTTAAACTAAGTACCTTAACTAGTCACTATTAAACGTTTTAAAAACTTCCATGTATTATAATACAACAAAATAATGTTTCTCATCACATATGTTCTAATGTTTTTATTTGCATTCCATTATTTTTTATTTTCATCCTTTAACCAAATATGAAGAGACTCGCAAATGGTAAATTAGTCCATTTAAGCATTGCACGTCAACTGAAATAGGAAGACTCGAAATTTATAACAATAAAAACCACGATCGACATTTAATAATCTCCAAAATTGTAACAATTAGACCATAATAAAAACTTTTAATAAAAATCTCACATCACAAAATGCCAAACTGTCCACACGCGATGCTACCAACCTCACCCCACACATAATAACAATTCCTCTAAACTCACCAAATCCAACTAAACCGCAAGTTTTAAAAACATTCAAATCATTTATTTATTTTTCCTCGCTAAGTATTCCAGTGTTGTTACAACGAAAAATCAATCAATAATTTCGATTATTTCTTACAAAAATACCAGAAAATTATTACACGCTGAAGATAACGCATCGTTTCATTAAATCAAAATAATAATGTCAATTGTCATAAGTAAAAAATATTTCATTTTTATGACGTAAAGTTCTTTGTTTCAAATTTGGAAAAAATACTTTTTTTATTTATTATGAAACTCTTTTCAGCCAGGCTTTTGGGTTGGGAATATTTTTAAGGGACGAAATGCAATAAAACCTTCTCAAAAAATCAATCGACAACATTTTATTTTATTATTAACACTTGTACATTAGTTTTATAATTTAAAATATTGATAATAAAAAACATGACCTAACAAATGGGTTAAAAGCCAACCGATATCATTAAAACATTGTTTTCAGTTGTTAAACCATGAAAAATTGTGTTCATTTATCTCTTAGTTATTAAAATGTAAATACAAGTTTTTGCATTCAACTTGAATAAATTGTGTAATTTGCTTTGCAATTAAATCAAATATTTTGATTGATTTTATTTAAAACAAGAAAACGAAATTTGCAAATTTTAAAGTCAATTTAATCAAATCGTCTTACACACATTTCGACATATTTAAGGGTTTAAATGAATTTTTATGGAATATTTCTATAATTGACATTTATCCTGATATCCTTTTTATCGAAACCTTCACGCTGCCAACTCTGATGAGATAATTACTTTTCTTAAAGGGCTTTTACAGTTCTGAAAATTAAAATTTTATTTTATTAATTTAATTTATTAAAAATAAAATTGTCATAGCCTCCCGTGTCAGATTCACTAATTCGACTTTGGTGGCCTACTATTTTTCACTCAACAAATACTTATCTGCTGCTCCCAGCTACGTCAAATACTTATCTTTCCTTTGAAAGTCAGGTGTCGACAAGGTTGATGCTGATAGAATAAATGTATATCCGTACCGAACTTATGGATATCTAAAATATCCAGGATTTATAATAAAATATTAATTTACATATTATTTCGATATTTTATATATTATCTAATTAGACAAATTACGTAGCATGGAAAAACAATTTGAGACAAGACGTAGTCGTGTAGCTTCAAATTTTAAGTCTTATCACAGAAGACTTCTTTGGAGCTCTCCCATTTATTCAGCCATACACATACATTTTTAAAATAATTTTGTATTGTCTTTCATTTTTGTCGTATATCATGATTCAAAATATTCCATTTCCATTTATCTCACGTCAAAAGTAGTTTCTAAATCCTCAAAGCATTTCAAAGTCAAGACAGCAGAGAAGCCGTCTAATAAATTATTAGTAATAATATTCCGTTTCTAGTAAACGATGTTAGAATTCCTGTAGTTTGATGAAGTAGTATCTATAACATTTCAAAAATAATTATTTGAAACTTGAAAAACAGTTTTAGGTAACAAAATTCAGTTTCAGTGATCTATCAACCACTTATTTAAAAATTATAAAATTATATATATATAAATTATTATAAAATAGAAAATCTAATAAAAGCCACTTCAGCAATTTATCTTTTTTAATTCTGAATCGGTAAACTCAACAAATTCGGCTTCGGCTTCAAACGTACCAATCAAATTAGAAAATTTTCAATATATTTAAAACTAAAAATTTTTGATTAATACAACAAAATTAAAACTTTATTTTTCACCTCAAGATTGAAGACATCCGCATTCTATTAGCCCCTAACGCCGCACGTCACTGGAGTAATTCCGACATTCCGAACTGTCATTTGATTTTTATTTCTGTAAAGGAAAATTCAAATTTTATGATTTACCTACGAACGTCAACTTAATTTAAGAGGTAATTTATTTTTTCTTTCCAACATTTCAACCATTTCAAGCCAAGCGAACATTTTTTTAACCTGTATTATGCTAATGTGTTGGCAACAGTAATGATTCATCTGCGATTTCTGACGTAACTGACCGGTTCCTTGCACTAAAATCGGCACGTGTAGTTTTGAGTGTGGATTTATTTGTAATGTAAAATTAATACCTAAATAAATTACTTTCAGTTGTAACGTATACAAAAATGTCGAATTTGAAAAAGGTGCAAGAAGTTCCTAGGGTTCCAGAGACTATCAGTTTTCCTAAGGAAGAAGAAAAAATTCTAACCTTATGGAAGGAATTGGATGTGTTTTATAGTTGCCTGAAACAGTCAAAAGGAAAACCAAGGTGCGTTAGTAGTATTAAAGTTTTCTCGTGTACTAGAAGGTGGTTTCAGGTATTCGTTCTACGATGGACCACCCTTTGCAACTGGGCTGCCCCATTACGGTCACATTTTGACTGGCACTATTAAAGATGTGGTGACTCGTTACGCTCATCAGCAAGGTTTTCATGTCGACCGTAGATTTGGTTGGGATTGTCACGGACTGCCAGTCGAATTTGAAATTGATCGAGCACTCGGTATTAAAGGACCGGAAGATGTTGAAAAAATGGGTATTGCTGCTTACAACAATGAATGTCGTAAAATTGTGACTCGTTATGTGAACGAATGGGAGACTATCGTTGGACGTATAGGACGGTGGATTGGTAACTACCTAAAAAAGGTTTCTTTTTTATATTTAATACATGTTCTTGCAGACTTTAAAAACGATTACAAGACTTTGTACCCCTGGTACATGGAATCGATCTGGTGGGTTTTCAAACAACTTTATGTAAAAGGTTTGGTTTATCAAGGCAACAAAGTTATGCCATATTCACCTGCATGCAACACTCCTTTATCGAATTTTGAATCTGGACAAAATTACAAAGATGTACTGGATCCAGCTGTAACGGTTACTTTACCTATAATTGGAGACAAGGATGGTGCATCTTTGTTGATTTGGACCACTACACCCTGGACTCTTCCCAGTAATTTAGCTGCATGCGTGAATGCTAACTTAATTTATACACGAGTGCAAGAAATTAGTTCCCAAAAGGTGTTTGTTGTAATGGAATCAAGGTTGGATGTCGTTTTTAAAAGCGGCGATTACACAGTTTTAGAAAAATTTCCTGGTATGAAACTCAAGGATCTAAAATATGAACCCATTTTTCCGTACTATAAGGAGATGAGTAAACAGGGTGCTTTTAGAGTTTTGGTAGATGATTATGTAACGGCTGACTCGGGTACTGGTGTCGTACATCAAGCTGCTTATTTTGGAGAAGACGATTACCGCGTGTGTCTGGCTGCTGGAATTATAACAAAAGATCAAGATCCGGTTTGTCCTATCGATGCTAGTGGTAGGTTCACCAAACCCGTAACTGATTTTGATGGTCAATATTTTAAAGATGCAGATAAAAATATTATTGCAATGCTGAAAGGTAATGGACGAATGTTTAACCACTCACAAGTTAAACATAGTTATCCATTTTGTTGGCGTTCAGAACAACCATTGATGTATAAAGCCGTACCGTCTTGGTTTATAAGAGTGGAACATATGTCTGAAGAGTTACAGAGAGCCAGTTCTGAGACTTACTGGGTTCCTGATTTTGTCAAAGATAAACGTTTTGGTAATTGGTTACGGGATGCTCGAGATTGGGCAGTTAGCAGGAACCGTTATTGGGGTACTCCAATCCCAATTTGGATATCGCCTAAAGAAGTTTATTGTGTGGGTAGCATTAAGGAATTGGAAGATCTGACAGGAACAAAAATAACAGATTTACATAGAGAAAGCATCGATCATTTGGAGATTCCATCCAAAATTCCTGGTAATCCTCCACTTCGTCGTGTATCTGAAGTGTTTGATTGCTGGTTTGAATCCGGTTCTATGCCATTCGCTCAGCACCACTACCCCTTCGGAAATTTGAAGGAATTTGAGGAACAATTTCCAGCTGATTTTATCAGCGAAGGTATCGATCAAACTCGTGGATGGTTCTATACCCTTCTGGTTATTTCCACTGCTTTATTTGGTAAAGCACCCTTTAAGAACTTAATTGCAAATGGTTTAGTTCTTGCAGGTGATGGCCAAAAAATGTCGAAACGTAAGAAGAATTATCCCGATCCATTGGAAGTCATAAACAAACACGGAGCCGATGCTCTGCGTCTGTACCTCATTAACTCTCCTGTGGTTCGGGCAGAAAACTTACGATTTAAAGAAGAAGGTGTGAAAGACATAGTTAAAGATGTTTTCTTACCGTGGTACAATGCTTTCCGTTTCCTGATGCAAAACATTGAAGTTTTTGTTCAAGAGAACAATATACCGTTTTATTATAAAGAAGAAGAACTGAATAGTAAAAATATTATGGATCGTTGGATACTCTCTTTCACTCAATCTCTACTTGATTATGTTAAAAAGGAAATGGCGTTATATCATTTATACAATGTCGTTCCCAGACTAACCAAATATATTGAACATCTTAGAAACTGTTACATTCGCATGAACAGGAAGCGTTTTAAGGGAGAAAATGGTGTAGAAGATTGTAAACAAGCACTGCTAACTCTTTTTAATGTTTTATTCAATCTTGTCAAGCTCATGGCACCTTTTGCTCCATTCTTAGTGGAGCACATGTACCAATACTTGAAAAAACTAACAAAAGTGGAAGCAGAGAGCATCCACTATCTAATGCTACCTCAACCTAATAATTCTTTAATCGATATCGATATTGAAAGAGCAGTTAGTAGAATGCAGGCCGTTATCGAATTGGGACGGGTTTTACGTGACAAAAAGAACCTTCCTACCAAGTGCCCACTTCCGGAAGTTGTTGTGGTCCATCAAGACGTACAGTATATTGAAGATGTCAAATCTTTGCAAACGTATCTTCTCTCAGAAACTAATATCCGAAAACTCACCGTCACAACAGACAAGACAAAGTATGGTATAACGTTGCGAGCACAACCAGACTTTCAAATTTTAGGGCTTCGGTTAAAACAAGATCTAAAACCTATCGCAGCGGCAATTAAAGATTTAACCGATTCAGAAATAAATGAAATGCGTACAAATGGTTATAAAGACATTTTAGGTAAACGAATTGAGTTATCTGAAATTAAACTTGTATTTAAAGTGGATGACATCACGTCGCATAAGTACGAAGTGAATAGCGATAATGATGTAGTAGTATTGTTGGACATGAGTCCAGATAGTTCTATGCAAGACGAAGGTACTGCTAGGGAAATTATAAATCGTATCCAAAAATTGCGTAAAAAGGCTCATTTAGTTCCGACTGATGAGATTAGTGTCTTTTACAATGCCACTGGAGATTTAGCCAGGGTTGCTGCATCTCATAAGGAGTACATAGAAAATACCATCAAAACCACCTTTAATACAACCCAGTGTGAGTCTTCACTACCTTTAATAATTGAAGAGAGCCAAACACTTAAAGAATTTGATCTTCACCTAGTGTTACGTGGAATTAAAACAAGCGAAACTAAACATGAAGGAGAAGTACCCACTGTGAAATGGGTTAACGTGGAACTTCATGATTTAAAGTCCTGTTATGGTGACGGTCACAACAAAGGTGTTGTTCTTTTAGAGGCTAATAAAAATGTATTAACTGTCGATAAACTAAAATCTGAAATCGCCAATTTATTTGGAATTTACTCGACATTTGATTTGTGGTCCACTAAGAACCTTATTTTTGAAGACAAGCAAGTTCTGCTTTTAAGTGGTCATACAGTATTTGTTACACCTGTTGGAAGTAAAATAGGAAAAGTGACTGATTCTACGAAGCCCTTTTGCAAAATATTAAATTTTAGTGAGAAAGGTGTTTCAGGAACCATTGTACTAGAAAATCCTAAAGGCATTGTAAGTTTGCAGGAGAAACAATATAAAAATGTCGTTGACCAGTGGCTTAACGGAAGTAATTAAATTTTATTTATTTATAAAATTAGATAAAATTTCTATTTTCTAAAATGGATCTCAGATACAGATTTTCGTGTTATTTATTTGGGAA
Source organism: Cantharis rufa (assembly GCA_947369205.1). Lineage (NCBI taxonomy): Eukaryota > Metazoa > Arthropoda > Insecta > Coleoptera > Cantharidae > Cantharis > Cantharis rufa. The sequence continues at coordinate 25,965,781 of OX376309.1, forward strand.
AACTATTTTAGAATTCTTGTTTCGTTAGTTTTTGTTACAGTTTCTGATTTTCACTGTTACTTACAAACCTTTTTTCTTAGACGAATTTAATTAATTTTAGGATTGTGAAGCTCAACTTGTAACAGAATTTCTAAAATGGAACTTAAGGTTGTTAAATATGCGAACTTACAAATTTTAATATTTTGTATTTTCTCACAAATAATTGAAAAGGGTTTAATTTATTTTAGCTTACCATTAGATAGGATTTGTTAATTACTTTTGTACTACAAGATTTTGTTTTGAAAATGGTGACAAAAATTATTTTGGAACAAATTTTTTGAATTTCTGTTCAATGTTTAATTTCAGAAAATTTAGACTGTTATTTGTAAAACCTGTTTTGTAAATTTTTGACTATGCCTAAATTTTGGAATCGATTATCAAAATTACAGCTTTTATTAAATTATTTAAAAAATTCTCATAAGTGTTTTCTTTAAAACTACAATGTAATAGCTACTTGGGCACTATATTTGCTTTTGGATTGTTAAAAATTCTTTTTCATTAGAAGATTTTTGTAATTAATTGTAATGCATTAAATATTTCATTATGTAAGTTACTGGAATGCAAGCTCTTTCGGTGGACAGAAGAAAACTGGAATTGCTTAAATTCTTGGTAACTGTTAAACAACCCGAAATGGGGTCGTAGGAAGTCAACGTGTGATTCCTTCAAGCAAAGAAGATAAGTTGCAACCAGAAAGTTTGATTATTGGTAGATTGAAACTATTACAGCGGCAAAGAGGGGCAACGCCGGAAGATTATATGTAAAGGCTTAAGAGATTTGGTGATTAACGAGTAAAAATGGCCAGATTGACCTTAGCAAAAATTGAACGCAACATTAATAAATTAGAATCGAAAGAGAATAGACCAGGTTATATTATCTGATGCAGGTGATTCCATCATAGAAATTTGATCCTGGATTCTGGACGTATTATAGTTACTTCAAAATTTGTAATTACTTCCATGTGGAGGAGAAATTCACTTTAGCTGATGTCGGTCGTGAATAGATTAACAAAATTTTCGTAGTAAATTGAAACATTGCGAAGCATATAAAACACATTAAATATTTTATTAAAATTTCAAGGTACCAAGTTAATTAAACTATTAAAAATTACTTTTATATTTTTGAGATTTCAGCTCAGTTGATTTTTATTAGTTTAATTAACTTGTTTCATTGAAGTTTTAATTTTATTAATTTTCACAAGTTTAAATTAAATTTATTTATCATTTAAATACCGCGGGAAAAATTCAATTTTGTCATTTTTACTCGAAAAAACAAAATCGCAAATAAAGTAGGCTGAGGGTAACGCCAAGTAGGCTGAGGGTAACGCCCGACGATCTTTTGTTTTAAAACACATTATTTGTGTATTGCTGACAAACACAAGTGCATTTAAATAATTTTCCAGATAATTGAAATAAAATGGAAAAGCGTGATGTATTGGATCGAGCTGAAACTGCGGAAATTGCAGACAACGTAATAAACTATTATTTAATTTATTGAATATCCTAATTATATTACTTTATTTATATTACAGGCCGCTGAAAATCTTACGACCACTTCTAGTTCAGGATCTCTACCACCACTAAACACTGTCCCGATTTCGACTGATGTAACCATTTCCGATGACGGAAATGAAACTGAACATGCCGAAGAAGGAGTTGTACTCCATACCACATCTCTAGAAGAAATTATCAATGAAGAGCAACGGAGCGAAGTAAACCCGGAAAATGCTACCGAAATAAAGACACCCGCTAACCTCCCTTCGACTAGTGCTAAACAACGAGGAAATAGACGTACCTTCATTATTGGTGGCAAACGTTTGGGCAAATCCAAGTTCCCTCCTTGGTTTTACAATGACCCCACAATACAACAGTTAACGAGAGTGCTGTTCTCGCCCGACGAACCTGATAACAGTGACATCATAAGTATTCAAAATGCTCTAATGTCTCTCAATGTGAAAGACGAAGCTAAAAAATCCGATGATAAAGACAACTCGACCGATGATCCTCCTGCTGGAGGAAATTAAACCGAATAATGCAAACATTATAACTTTTGTTAAATTTTAAATTACAACTTTTGAAACCTGTCCGATATAATTTTTGCGATAAAATAAAACTTGTTTGTTCCCCATTCTTTTTTTAATTATAAAAACTAATATAATTTGTTCACCAACAGGTTCTGCCGCTATAAAAGGTTTGAGATGCCGAGGAGAATTATTGAAAAGGTAAGTGTAGAAATTATTTTCAACTTTTGTAATTTCCAAAATATTTATATTATGAAATCCCTATCCTGTGGTAGTCCAGGTGGGCCGGTCTCACCTAAAATTTGGCAGGCCCACCCTAGATAAGTAAAACACCTTGCAAAATTTCAGATTGTTGACTTTCTGCTTTATATGAGAATTGAATTTTAAATCTTTCTTTTCCAACTTTTTTCTTAGTTTGCAGTACGTTTTCAGTTGAGAAACATTAAAGCAGGGTGTACCTCTTCGAGGTATAAACTCCCATCTGTTCATAATAAATATTTTTGCTGTTTATAGTTTTTATTATTTCATTAAACTAACTGCTTATACAGGGTGTTCTCAGATACATTTTACATAACTTGGGTGGTGATAGAAGACATTTTTCTAAGAACAATATTTAACAAATTTTTTTTTCTAAATTAAAACCCTCGAGAGTTAGGCCTCTTTAAAGAATTTTTTTAAATTTCCACCTTCACATGGCCATAGTCCCTAAAATATTGATTTTTCAGAAAAAATGGTTTAGTGCTTTTTTAAATCTGGGGATCTTACTGGCCAATTAATTGTTCCTCCTCTTCCGATCCATTTTGCAGGATATGTTTCATTCAAAAAACGATCACGTTTGTGTATTGATAATGAGGGTGGTCATTTTAAACATTTACTTAAGTAATCAAATAATTTAAAATTAATTAATAAAATAATATTTCGAGATAAAAAAAAATTTGAGAATTTAATTTTTTCTTTTGTAGCTGCATTGTTTATTATTTTCTGATTTTCTGTGAAATGGGCTGGCTTTTAAAAAAAATTTACTATACAAAAGTTGTAGTCCATTAAATTTCCTATCCGGAATGGGGCGTCAGATTTTTTGTAAAATATTTCGTTTAAAAGATACAGGGTCTTGAAAAAAACAAAAAAAAAGAAAAAGATTGAATTTTTCAACAGTTTTTCACTTATTTTAATTTATAGCTCGAAATCGGTTGATTTTAGACGGAAAAGGTTTAAATGTAGTTTGTTGTTCATTTCACGCTCTTTAAAAAAGCACTAAACCATTTTTACTGAAATTCAATATTTTCGGAGATATGGCCAGGTGAAGGTGGAAATCGAAAAAAATGCTTTAAAGAAACGTAACTCTTGAGGGCTTCAATTTAGAAAAAAATTTTTGGTAAATATTGTTCTTAGAAAAGTGTCCTCTATCACCACCGAAGTTATGTAAAGTGTATCCGGCGACACCCTGTATAATAATGGGCATAATTATTTTCTTCGATAGTGAGTTTAGAATTTTTTACATTTATTCCTCCTTAATAAATAAATAAATAAAGGCAGTCTAAAAATTATAACGATGGCGATGTGCAATAACCATTACAAGTTTTTGACCAAATCGCCACCATGTTTACAATCTATTTTTTTTTTGGACAAATATATACTACGATAATTTAATAAATAAGTTTATGGCAGCCTCATCCGTGATAGCATTTTAAATTTGTTGTATTTCAATATCCAAGAATATATTTGGATTTGATGGACTTAAAAGTTGTAAAGTTTCAAAATTTATGTAGACTCCACGACGATTTTCAATAATTGATTTCCATGAGATTTTTTCCAACGAAAGAACTGCACTTGTCACACCTAATAGTAGTTTTTCTTCGGAGTTCAAGATTTTGGTGTGAAATTGATATTTATTGCAGATATTTACATCAGCTAATAGCCAAATCCATAATTGCATACTTGGAACTTTTTCACTGCAAATAATAAAATTAGTCGATTGGATAACAACCTTCATGCATGTCCGATAAAATCATGCTAATGATGATGATGTTAATACTTAACTTAACTTTTTAAAAAGAACTTACGTTTTACATATTTCATTGTCTGTTACATCAAGGACTTTTAGAAAAAATGTCAGTTCTTCAACATGTATTATATAGCATGAATCGTACTGCACTTGAATAAATGATAATCGAAGTTTCGATTGGAAGTATTGTATGATCGGACCACTGTGGGATAATTGGAAATGTTTAATTACGTCCGTCCCTGCAACATAAAAAAATTATGGCATTAGTACAAAATATTATCAACCAATTAACTGTAAGATTACATTTTTCTTATTTTCAAATTAGAAACTCGTAGATGCATTTTCCTAAAATCAATCGAAAAAAATTGTGAGTAAATCGCGCCTGCAATTTTGCAAAGAAAAAATAATTGATTTCTTTTCGGTCAAGTCAACCCGAAGTGTAATATTGGGTACACGTAAGGAACAGTGAGGGTGAATACCAGTTGAATTAAATTTTCTTAAAAGCTGAATTCTTGTGGGCAGTAACGAGCCACGCCTCGATAACATGTTTTTGAAACAAAAAACAACAGAATAATTTTTTTTCAAATTTAAAAGCTAAATTTTGAAAAAAAATTTTAATTTGTTATAATATGAAAATATATGTAAAATATGTTATCGAAGTACTAGAGACTTATAATTGGTACTTTTTTTCGGATTTTAACTCGACAAGAATTGGGAAAAAAACTTTTAAAAATAGAAAAAAGTATCTTTGTACTAATTTTAGATTTTTCCGAAGGAAAGAGTAAGGAGTAATTTAGTGCTTTTGAAGAGATTTCTTTCTCTTACATGAAATATCGAACTTGATTTTTAAAAATATGATTGAAAATATTGCAGTTTTTCTGAAAAAATTGAAAACCGGTTTTTATCAAAAACCTACTTTTTTTGTTTACAAAATTACATTTTTGGTTTTTTTGGAAATATTTTGGATTCTTATATTTTTACAAATCAAGTAAGAAATTCCACCTAAGAGAAAAAATCAATCTAAAAGCTACAAAATTACCAGCAACTTTTGAGAATAACATTATTTGTTTCAAAATCCAAAAATTTTACTATCCGGTGATAGAATTTTTTGTGGGATAAATCAAAAAATACGGGTCGTCTCATTTTGTAGAAAAAATAACATATTTCAGCAAAGACTAATTCTGGAACATGAGCCTCCCTAGCCTGCACGATTCGAAATGGATTCCGTCCGATGGCCAATCGTTTTTATTTTTGAAAATTTGTTTACGTTTTTTCCCTATTTTTGCCAAGTTAAAATCACAAAAAAATACCATTTAAAAGTCTCTAGTAGCCCGATAACATATTTTAATATTTAGTCTAAAATTTGATTTTAGTCAAATTCTTTTTGTTTAATATTGTTTGGGGAATCACCCGTCAACTCAATTTTTTAACTCGATTGTTATTACTTGAACTTCGAAAATATTCATATTTTTTATAGGGTAGAAACAAGTTGATTTTAATATTTTAGTTGTATTAAACTACTTTCACAAGCGTTTATTTAATTATGGTAATAAAAAATTTTGATAACTTCAAATAATAGAAACTGTAATTAGTGCATATTTAATTGACAAATATTCCCGATAAAAATGTCGTATCAATCACCATTAAACTTTATATAATAATAAGAAATTTTAATAATTATTAAATATTTTTGCTTGCACAATACCTAAGCAGTAAATCACTAAATAAATACAAGCGATGCGTAAATAAATTCAATACAAAATTTTTATGACAATTATTGTTGCAAAATTAAAATTTTTTATGGGTGCAAATAAAGGTAAAAATAAAGAAAGTTAATGTGTAATTCATAGACCAGTTTTGCATAAACATTAAAATTGAACGGTAATCGTGTGAATTTATAATTACGTAATGCCCCGGGATCATTAAGAGCTTATAATCTTAGAATACATTTTCTAGAGGTCGATGCGTTAAACATCCCGATTCTAAAAAATTTCAAAATTTAATAAACATTTTTTTAATTGATATGGAGAAATCGGATAACAGGCCGAGAAATGCAAATTTGCAAATTTATATCTGTATATTTACTTCCGATGTAATAGGAAGTAATATATGACGACATTTTTTTATTATTGATTAAAAACGATTTTCGAAATCTTTAAAAAAAAATATTGGGAACTTTTGACAAAAATGATCGGCGAGAACCACCCTGTATTTTGTTTATAGCCAAATTTGGACAACACAGAATCAAAAAATTGTGAAAAAATGTATATAGGGAAAGTTGGAAAAATACGCAAAAATATATTAATATTTAGAAAGTTTATTAATACTGGAAATCGGATTTATTTCTTAAATATTACGAAAATTATCAAAAAATTTGTTTTTTTTTAAATTTAAGGTCGTGGTAATGTGGAGCGTGAATAGCATGGGTATATGTTTATATATAATACTCGATGAACGTCGAAGTGGAGGAATTAATTCTCCATTCCAAATTAAATTTTGATTAGTGATGATAACCTCAAATGAAACTGTTAGCCTTGTTATAAACCACTTTTATTATTAATTTAATTACTAACCTTTGAATTTCGCGGAACAATCTGCATCGTAAGGACATTGATAAATGGCATCATCATGAGAAGGTGAAGATACATAAACATTATTGATTAGTGTACTTGTTTCGGATTTTTGTTTTTTGTTCAGCGATTCGAACGAGCCATGACAAGATACGGATCCATTTTCCAATCCCCTATTTTGTCTAGACATTTTAAAAATTCCATTCAACTGCTGAAGAGAGCCATTTCTAGAAGAAGCCGGACTAAGGGATTTGCAGATTTCGCTAGTCGATAAAGACTTGGCTTTCAAATTTGTTCCAAAATTGTGTTCTAACGAAGCTGGAGGTATTTGCATATGAGACTTTAAGGAACCATTATTTGATAAATTATCCACCGAGGTGGACTTTCCTATAAGCCGTGCTAAGAGTTTATTAGTATGAGACTGTGTTACTTTTATGTTGGGTATGTCTTTATTTTTTGTTCCTAATTTAAATATTGTTTGCATTTTCTCTTTTCGCGATTGTTCAGAGTCTTCGCGAAGATTAAAAACGTCGGTTATTGTATTGTAAACCTGCAATAAAACACTTTCTAATTTCTTGTCATTTGTTTCAGTTTAAAAATCACCTGTTCCGCTAATAGGCATCTCCCTCTTGTTAGACGCATTCGGCAAACTGGGCATCTTTCAGATTTTGCCCGGCATCTCAAACACATTAAGTGTCCATTTTCGCATTGATAAACCGGTGGTGGAGTTGTATCTAAGCAAACTGGACAATCCAATACCGACAAAATTGATGACATACAGGCCGATAATCGTTGTAAATTTTGTGGCATCGGACCGCAACAAAGCGACTACACAAAATAAATAATATTAATTATATTGAAAATACTACACATACATTAATTAACAATAAACAATTTGGGATTCCAAAATTTTCAATTTTAAACTGTGGTTTATGTGCCAAAAAAAAAATTCCAAAGTATGTTGCTCGGACCATTTTTTTGGAATTGCAAAAAATAGCGTCTAAACTGCAGGACGTGTATAATCTACAATCTTCATAAACTGTTCTGATTTTTTAATATATTGTTAGCAGGGCCGGAACTAGGCCGTGGTGAGAGAGGCGCCCGCCACGGGCGCGAGCTAGTTAGGGGGCACCAAATTTTCAATTTTAAAATTAAATTTAATAAAGTCTAAAAAAAATAAAAATTGAATATAAAATATAATAAAAGATCAGCAGGATACCTGTGGTCTTTACCACACCTAATGTATTTTTTAAATAAATTTGCTTCATTAAACCTATTTTTTGAGAAAATATTTTTGTACTGTGATTTGCTATAGGGCGCTTGACCTTGAAAATTTCGGCTACGGCGCTATATTCTAGGGGGTATGCCCAGACCCCCCGATAGGGGCGCAAGTTTCAAAGTGGCCATGGGCCCATCATACCCTAGTTCCGGCTCTGGTTGTATCATATCATACCAAAAATCTAACTAACGACAAATCGACTCAAGAGAATAAAATTATCACAAAATTAAAAAATTAATTTATTAAGAATAAGAGTTATATACTAATCAAAAACAAGCTAAAATTACAATTTTTAAAAATAATTTAAGCGTCCCTGTGCTACTATTAAGAAATAGCATTAAGATTATTCTTGTTGGGGAACTTCATAGACAAAAATCGATTAAAATTACAAACAGGAAACAAAAAAAAAGTTATGAACGCATTATGACGCGGTGCCCCGTACGGACTCATATCAGTCATTCGTTTGTAAGGCCTTAAGCTGAATACACGCACTAGTGATTTGCTGAATGCGATTTTTGTTTTGATTAGTAAAATTTGAACCTTTTATTGAAATTTAACCAATCAAAACGAAAATCGCATTCCGCAAAACACTAGTGCATGTATTCAGCTTAAAAGTAATCGTATGGAGAAAGTCGGAAAAATGTTCAGTTTTCCGCGAACGAGAGTGTGGTGTTTCGAGTTCGAATTATCGTGAAGAATCTTTGTGAAAGCTTTCTTAATAATCGAAAACAATTTTCTTTTTAATACTTAAGTGAAACAAAATGTGAAAGTGTTCGGGTTTGTGAGTGACTTATGTTTATTGGAAGGAACAACGAAGAAGCTTTCCTGGCCACTAGAAATAAGGCAAAAGGACTACAGTGATAAAGGTAATTTGAAGAAAACCGTTTTCATCTGCAACAATAACTAACAAATAATTTTCTTTACGATTGTATAGGTAGGGCCCACTTCATGGATTTGCCAGCAAGTCAGGTTAGTAAAAATTTCACTCTAGTGATGTAGCCAGTGAATAGTTTGAAATTGTGAAAAAATGCATTTTTCTTTAAATGCACGAACTGCAGTTAGGTAAGAAAAGTTTTTTCACGTTCTGAAGTAAAAAACTGCGAATAACCTTAGATCATAGATCTAAGCAAATAACTAATTTTGTTTCTCCGTAGGTTTTTATTGCTTGAAAGTTGGTTAATTCGTTAAGCTTTCAATAAATCACATTGTCAAGCCGTTAACAGAATAGATTTAAATATATCCCAAAATAAAAATTAACAAAACATTTCGTTAATTATACCTGTTAATGTCGATCAGGCGAATAGTGAAGTATTTAGAGCTCAGATCTAGTTGGGAAATGGTCCTAGAAAGGGACTAAAACTATGGAGTTCAGAATAGCCACTTGAGTCCGGTTAACCGGATCAACGTCAGTCTCCAAAAAATCAAACTTTTTTCTTTTCAAGAAACAAAATCAAAAATCTTTCAAAAAGGTAAAAATTTTTTTTAACCAGAAGCGACTTAACGTTAAAACCGAGAGTAACCTTTCTAGACCTAACGATTCTAAATTTTTTTATATCAAAATGATGAAGATGGGATGCCAACTTCACAAAGATTTACAAATCATCAAATTTAGTATTCATTTAAAAAACCAGTGCCAAATTCAGGGCGGGATTATCCAATAGGCAAACTAAGCAGCTTCCTAGGGGCGCCGAGTAGTAAAAGGGAGCTTAAAGTATGTTTTTTAAAAAATTGTAATTTTAGCTTGTTTTGATTAGTCTAACTCTAATTCTTAAAAAATTAATTTTTTAATTTTGTGATAGTTTTATACTCCTCAGTTTATTTTCCCCGATATCGGGGACGAAAATTGACCAAATCTTAAAATTTCACCTTTTGGGAAAAGTTCTCTATTTTTGGAGGGCCGTATCTCGGTAACTATTAAACCTACAGAACTGATTCTGATCTCAAATTATAGCAATTTTAGTCTACTTTAAAAACGTATATACAAAATATTTTTTAAAAAAAGCATAGTTTATGACATATATTGAAAAAACAAAAAAGTACGAAAATTTCGTGGTTTTTCGAGTACTGCAAAGTTAATTTTGCTTTAAAATTTTTATTTGGCAAAATTAAATGCATTTTTCATTTAGTCTGTATCGTATCTCCAAAACGGTTAGGGGAGCCTCTTTGGAGTTCTCCACTGCCTTCTTTTCTTCGTTGTACTCCCCTTCAGGGAGTGAATTAATAAAAATACCTTAGGTGGAATTTAGAACCTCGAATCTTCGGGGGGGCGGAAAATATTATTCAAAATGTCAATATGTAAAGTAGATACTGCGCAGCCTATTAGATAAGTAGTCAGGGAGGCACTAAGGGTATGTGCCCCCCTCCCCCGGAAATATAGAATGTTAGATGTTTTCATAGGAATATTAAAATTAAAAAAAAAGGGAAAATGTGTAATAAAATCGTGCCTCATGTTTAACTGTTGGGTATACTTTAATTATTAAGCTTGACCTTGTTTATGTTTCAAGCCAAAAATAAAGGGTTCATATGCATATCCATAGATGGTCGATCTAGCAATTGTTTGATTTTAAAAGGCTGAACCAAACCAGTTTACTATGTTAAAATTTTTAAACTGGTTACTTTTAGATGATTGTTCAAACAACTTTCGTTACTACAAAATTTTTTTTTTATTTATAATATTTAACTGTGTCAGTTTATGTAACTCCTCATTAGAAATTTATTGCATAAATCCTATATGTTTTCAAGGTTATGGCTATTTTAATAACAAAACCTTCTCAACCATGAAAATCCAATCAGTCTGGAAATTATGTTATTCACAAAAATTAAATTTGATTTGTAAAACTGCAGGTGATTCTGCTGCAAAGAATTTTATATTTGTTTAATTTATTCAGGAATGTGTGAAATGACCACTAGTAGAATATTAAAAGACTTTTCCATCGACACGTCACCCCTCGAACCGAAGAAACGCAATATTTCCTCCTAAGCCGACCGTTTACCTCAATCAAATTAAATATTTTTAAGGCGCACTCGGTATAATATTTTTTTTTCTATTTTTGTTTTAGGTTACTCAAACGGAACCAGGAAATTATATTGCAAAGAAAATAAAATACAGGGTGGTTCACCCAATATGAAATTATTCAAAATACATTTCCTTCAGTTTAGAGGGAAAAATTAACTTAAAAAAATTTTTTTTTAAATAAAAATGAAGTAAGTAAAAGGTAACGAAATTATTGTGGTTAAAATTTTCCTCGGTAAACATATTGATGACGATACAGTTGCCATTCACCATTATAATATCTTAACACATCATATCTTACACATTTCCTGATTTTTCAAGTAAATAATATTTTTGCAATAATTCCACAACATGTAATTTTAGTGCATATCCTGTCGATATTAATTTTTCAATTTGCAATAAATTTTTATTAATTTAGTTATAGATAACTACGAAGTATAGCAACTTTCTGTGATAATTTTGAAACGGTCAATTGGCTATGTCGTTCAAATTTTTAATTAAAAAAACCCATAAACTTACCGTTAAAAGTTTAAATACTAACACTACTTAATTAAGTAGGAATTAATTTAATTCATTAAAATTGAGTACCCAACAAAATTTAAATAATAAACAAAAATAACATTCCGTTTGAAACCGAAAGTTAATAGCCAAAATAAAAACGAAAGTGATTGAAAATTATTACTTATTTAATTAACCGATACATTTCCTGTTCGATAATTTATTAAAAATTAATTAATAAAAAATAAAATTCAAATATGGAATCTCGTTAATTGACGGTTTAACTCTTGAGATCAGGCAACATTAAAAAAAATTACGGAATTTTAAGTTGGGTATAAATTAGTAGGTATATAATTTGGATCAAAAATGTTAAAGTAATTAGGTATTTTTGAAATAATTTTTCTTAGAACTACAAAACGATTAACTTTAGAACAGATACGATTGAGTGTGAAAACCGGTTCTCTTTTAACTTGTCGTGGAAAGTGAAATTTTTATACGGATAGGTAAAGCTAATTAAATTATAGAAAAACATAAAAATTTGTATTAGTGTCCTTTGCAGCTCGTGCAGACACTTCAGAAAATAAAAATCTCAAAAAACGTTAATTTATCACGATTGTGATTTTTTCTACATCCTGTATGATACATACTACAAACATTAATTTTCTAAATAATATCTTGTAATCTTGTAAAATTTCAAAAATACCCACCAGAACATAAGTATTTCAATTTATTTTGGTCGAAATTTTTTTAAACATTTTCAAACGCTTTTTGGGTGGGTAAATATTTTTGAAAATAAAAAAAAAATAAATAAAATAAGTTTTAAAGATTAGACCGAATAATTTGGTACAATAATCAGTATAAGATCTGCTTTTAATCTGAAAATAAAAAAACGTAATCAAGTTAAAAGTAGGTGAAATCAAGTAATTGAATTAAAATAAATAGTAAAAGAAAGTATGCGTGATCCATCAGACAAATTTATATTAAAAGGAGACTGGAAGAAAATAATTCCAACACGCAAAAGCTATGTTGCAGAAGCTGCAATAAAAAAATTCCTTAGGGGGAATTCCCTAAATTTTAAGGTGAAAATTTTTGGTGAACTAAAATCAATAATAAACAAAAATAACTGGGAATGAAAATTGAATGTATCAAAAGTAAGAAAAGTGAAAGATAAGAAAAACCCCCGCGGGAATTTTTTGAAAACTTCCGCTGCAGCTAAACGTGTCTTGCTTACATAATTATATCGATACAACCAGTTTTACCGTTTTATAAAGAAATCATTCATTAAAACTACTGTCTTTTTAGAAATTCAAAAATTGAAATTAAAATGTTGAAGTTTTTGAAAATATTTATTAAAAAATGACCTGTTTGTATTGAGCTCTAGCTCAATGATGATGAGTATTGTCTTCTTTAAAAATTAGAAAAAAAATTTAAAATTAAAGCGAATTATATATTTTTGGATTTTATGGATACATTTTGGTAACATAAAAATGTTGTTGCGTTTTAAATTTTTAAATAGGCTTTAAAATTCTGTTTTATGTTGATTTGCTATATAAATTTTATGCGGTATCCTGGAACTTTTTGGAAATTTTTCAAAATGCGTAGCCCCCCCCCCCACCGGCGCTATTACAGCAATTTTCGTTATCGGTGTTATAATATACAGTTTATCAAGTGCATGTCTTATGTAATGAATAATTGCTGTATGTAAATGAATAAATTGGACCTTGATGAAAAATTATCATTAACTAATACACAAACAATTAAATACCAAAATATCCATGTCAAGATAATAAAAATTGAAAACCGTATGATGTGGGAAGTTGCATTGAGAAAATCAAATTTTTACGATCTCATATAATAAGCAGTTAAATTTTCAAATTTTTATTAAAATTCCTATTTTTCGCCTACCCTTATTTATTAAATAATGAAGTATTTTTGCTTCTCATGTGAAACCTTCATTTATTCAAATATGCTTCATTTACCTATCATTACAATTATTGTACAATACAAAAACAATCTACCAAGGTTACCTATAAATATTAAATTATGAATTTTTTTGTAATAAGTTTTTTCGTTTTTGTTTTCGACCTTGACTCTCTTCAATCGATCAGACTTATGTAAACAGAAACAATTCTTGTATCTGTCCATCAGAGGACAGCGAGGTTTGACTCATTTATAAATTTTTAATTTTAAAATTTTGGAAGCTGAGTACCAAATTTTTGCTTATGGTCCAAACAAAAACCCGCAATGGCCACGCCAAGATAAGAGCTACGTCCAGTGCTATGTCGACTAATTCGTTTTTTATGCCACTTATTATCAGAATATCGTAAACATTTAATTTTTAAACTGTTGTATACGTGCAAGTAAAAAAAAACATTAATTTACCCATAGCAACACTAGAAAAATTGAAAAAGTAAGATTCGGGGATTCCCAAATTCTAATTTTTATTTTACGCGGTATTCAGTGACACGTAAATCATTTTTCTTTTTTAAGATTGAAAATTAGAGAAAACCCCGGAAGTAGTTGACATAAAATATGTCAAACAAACATGGCGGCATTATTTGCAACAATAAAGATGCAAGTTTCTCTTGTTAATGAGCTGAAAAATCTTTGCTAATGCTAAGTACTAAGGTATACTAATTAGCGGTATCTCGAAAATGGTAATTATTGGATTAGTTCGTCTAATTTTAGATTTATTACAAATTGTTATAGAAACAATAGGCGATCATTAAATATATAAACTTAATTTGATAAATATTTGTTATTTCTAACAGTATCGATTTAAGTACTGCAAACTGAATTAAATTTCATTAAAAAATTTTTAAAATTGAAAAATAAATTGATTAATTATTACTTATTGTATTACAAAAAAGGTTAATTTATCATTAAACTGATGACGGTGAATCCTTGAGATTCATTCAAACGCATTGTTTAATTTTTTCCAATTCACAGTTACAGCAAACTTTGTAAAACGAAAGATATTGAATAACATGTAGCGGTAAATGTAAGCAACTATAAATAAGTGTCGTGGGTTCGAATCCCACATAACGGCCATATTTGTTGAAACTGATGTCAATAACCTAATATCCTCAAGCCAATCTTGAAAGAAATTGCATTTAAAGTCTTGCAAGCAGGCTCCTTCATTTAAATCCAGACTGAAAATTTTCAACTCCGAGCAACATCCATACATCTCACAGTCCACGTTCGAAAACCAAACGCCAAATAATGAAGGATTTTCCGACGACAGAAGTTGTACAAATGCAACTGGACTGCTTCGTCGATTCGTGAGTGGGAGTGAAATTATTATTAGAAATAAAATTGTGAATTTTTGAAAAAAAATGTTAGTTGGAATCTCGTTAATCCATTCGTGCGCGTCATGTGCCCTTTTTGCTCGGACAATTGCAACCAAAAATAGGAGGTGCACAAATAAGAGTCTCAAATTTTTCTCGCAGCTCATCACATATTAAATAAATTATTTTACCATTTATTTCTTTCAATAATTTATTTTTAATTTTTTAATTAAACTCGGGGGCCTGATTAAAAACAGGGGCGGGCCGAAAAAATGCTGTATTAGCTTATGATTATTAAAAATGTTTTTTTTCAAAATAAAGGAAATTTGCTAAATCATGTATGAACACCATCTGAAATATTGCGTCGTGTGAAAAGTGACTTAGCTGCTGCAAAAATAATTTTTTTTAAATATAATTTTAAATACGCACTTATTAAAGCCTATATATTATTACGTAAGCAAAAATAAATAAAATTGCATTTATAGTTTTTTCGGAATTAATTCCCAAAGTTAAAAAATTAAATACTAAATTTCCGACGGCGAAATGGCGATGGCGAGATGTGTCCCAGGACGATCTTTTTAATTAGTAAAAAAATTAAGTTTAAATAAAATTTGTAATGGAAATTACTTTTCTTGTTTGTTGTTGTTTATATTATTATAATAAGAAATTTTGCCGGTAAAGCAATAAAATATTATTGTTGCGTAATCAAAAAATAATTTAAAATAATATTTGCATTTATTTAGTGTTAGTACCGGCTCACATTAATAATACGGAATTAAAAATATAATTTTTTTGTGATTTTTGTTTAATTTTTAAGTTTGAAATTTTGCAACAGCAAATGAATTATTTTGTGTTACTAAAAGTTTATAAATATAACAAATAGAAATGGTATCAGAAATTTATATTTAGACATCCGTTAGTTATCTAATCAGATATTTTTCAAACACATTTCCCGACAGTTCGATTGATAAAATGAATATTTTGGTTTTTGGTCTTAATTTAATTTTCATACCTCAGAATTGCATTGCGCTTCGGTTCCAGAATTCCACAATAATAAGGTTATCAGATTGGAGGTGGACCTTACGCGGTCTGCAATTTCGGATATCCGTTTTCCAACGAGATCTTCTCCGTTAATTTCCAAAACGCATTCTCCAGATTGGATTCCGGCGATTTCGGCGGGAGATTGGGGATCGACTCGACTGACCCAGGGATACGGGTCCCACTTGCTCCGAGTTAAATGAAAACCGCACGATCCAGAGGTGTGCTTTTCCAGTTCGACGAGACGAGTTGAAGAAATATTCCGTACATCTTCAGCGTCTATTTCAGACATGATCGCAATTAATAAGTTTTGAATCACTTTTTGTGCTATCAAGGATAACCTTCTAGCAAAAAATGATGCGAAATATTTGCTATTTACCGATCAACTGAGTGATCGGTTTTTAGAATACCACGAACATTATCCAAAATCGTGATATGATCAGCTAGGGTTCCAGAAACGAGTCTGGTAGATCACCTTCACCCACATCCACAAGGATGCGTCCCACTAGTCAAACGGGGGAAATTTGAAAGAGAAAAACTATTGAAATCAACTTTTTATTTTATGCATAATTATTCATCACGTTGCCATGATGATACAACACAATTATAATCTTTTTCACAAAAAAATAAAACTTGTATCTTCCTATCTAGTAAAACAAACAAACAAACAAACAATTATTTTAAATGTAACATAATCTAATATACAAGAAGTGGATTAGTTTAAATGGATGTTCGAACTGTTAATTACATTTTCCTCATTTGGTGTGGGGTATTTCCCTGATGTGCTCGAAATTATATAACGCGTTAATCAAGGCCGAGTACAAATTTTGATTCTACTATTATTGGGTATTGTGTCGTTATCGATAGGAGTAGTAACTTTCGTTTCTTGCTATCTATTAAATGATAAAAAAATGTCTATCAGTTCTTTTGCACTTTTTTTAATTAACCGCACTCGTAGTTATCTATTTAGAGTTTTTGCACAATATCAAACTTCTTTTTAAAATCGATAGCTTCTTTTTTGGGATCGAACCTTTTCTTTTCTTTTAATTTTGCCCTTAATTCTGCAGCCGTCATATTGAGATTAAGGGTGCCATTTTCTGTTTCTTTAATTGTCCCGTTGCCGTTGCTGGCCTGCTTTTCCGGAATGCTGCTGTCCTCCGTGATGTGACTATCCTGAACGTCTTCCAGGGGATCTACCACCAATAAATTCGTTTCGTTTGCTAATTCTTTTATTGCTTCCACCACTTGTTTGTGCGTCTTTTCTGCGATACTCTGCCCGTTTACTTCCAAGATGCGGTCCCCTTGACGAAGACCTGCGGCTTCTGCCGGGGAACCGTCGTCCACTTTGCCAATATACTGACCGGGTTTTCCCTTTTCCGCGTGTAAATTAAATCCATAACCGTCGAAGTGTTCCCATTTCATTATATGACACAGCCGCGCGTTGGGATTATTTTTATACACCAAATTACTAGACATTTTAAAAGTTTACGCGATCACTATGATTGAACAAACAAAACTGGTGGTTTACAGACAACTAGCGAACCATCGAAACGTTGTTTTGTTCGCACAGGTGCGGATCAGGCCGATGGCTATACCGACTTTAGAATGCAGTGATACTGGTAGTGGTAAGGTAAAATGGGTACCATCCCCGCCGCGCACCGCGGCCCGCATGGCCCACGTAGTAGATGATCGGTTTTAACTGCGTTGTCGTAAATTTCACATTTTATTAACCATTTCAAAAGTTTTCTTTAAAATAAATGCATTTTTCGATAATATAAAGTCGTTTCCGCACAACAAACCAATGACAGCGCCTATTTTTTTGACATTAACGGATTATTTTAAAACAATAGCGGGAAGTGCATGCAATTATTTTATTACTTAATTACTCTTTTTTTTTTATTATTCGCTTAATTAGTGAATAATCCCTTTAGCCTTAACATCCAATTATTAATTATTGGTCGCTTCGACCTTCGAATAAGATCACATGCGCTCACCGTTCATAAATTTGATGATAATAATAATAATGTGTATTCTTTTCCCATTGTGAAAAAATAACACCATTCACATGAATGAACCTTGATTATTGGTCGATTATTCTATTGCGTATACGGTGAACTCTCGATTCATTGAATCAGATTTAAATCACTTTTTATTTAAAGGCCCCAACGACTATCAAATAATTTAATTGACGCTCCACGACGGCTTCAATATTATCAATTACATTAATTTATACAAACTCATGTTTACAAAGCTATTTTTTAAACTTAAATAAGACTGATTTATAACGACAGTTTTGTTGTACAGCATAATTATACCAAAATAATTTAAATAAACGACAATTAGCGCAGTTCATTATATTTTTGTTAATTAGAAAGTTCTCCTATAACAAAAATTATATAGTATTTTCAAAATTCCTTAAAACCCAAAAAAGATAATTTGGTTTTTGGGGACAACAGGGAGGGGGTTATCGTCTATGAAATCTACATTATCTTCATTTAAAAGTTCCACTTGTTGCTAACTAAAATTAAAATTATTTTGTCTATTTTTTCTAGGAAAATATTACACATTTTACTTCCAGCTAAACTGTAAAAATTGATTATCAATAAATAATTTTTATAGTATGAGTAAATTTAGTTCCAATCGCGTCATAAGCTTTGATGACGTTGTAATGAAACATTGTTGTTTTTACTTCCCTGTAAATAAGGAAGTATTGTAATTCTGATTTTTTTTGGTTTTCAGATTTTGATCGTTTTGGCCTTTCCTGAATTCATTTTGACTAGTTTTGTCGTGACGTCTGTACGTAAGAACGTCTGTATGTAGCATATAACTCAAATACGGCAAGTCGTAGAAAGTTGAAATTTTGAAATTTGAGACTCTTATAGCATCAGCTAGTTGTGCACCTCCTGTTTTTGGTTGCAATTGTCCGGGCAAAAAGAGCACTTAATTTCGGCAACCATTTGTTTTGTGAATATGTTCAAAACTGGATATCAAGACAGTTTCAGGAGGTAGTAGCTATATGATAGTGTACTTGAAAAAAATATACTATTAACGTTTTTCTAAAGTGTATTAAAAAATTCTGCATTGCCTAATTAACAATTTTGATTTCCACGAACGCACTTTTTTTTATCATAAAAAAATAAAGAAAATATAAAAATACAGAGAATTAAATTACCTTTCACGTTGCTATATGTTATTTTTTATTAGTATATTTTATTTATGTTGTTCAGTAATGCTTGAAGATCATTTAAGCCAATTTTCAGACTTCTTCGGCTAGTATTTTTTTTTTTTTCAAAATTTTGAAATAATTTTTTATGATTTTTTTTTATTATTTAAAAAAAATAGTGATTATATACTCATTTGAAAGGAAATTTAATACTCTAAAACTATTTCTAAGAAGACTTTCCTCTTAAACAAACGGTAAAGAAGTTAAGAGACAAAGTTTATCAAAAAACGCGAAGTAAAAAAGTTTTTTAAAAATTGACAAATTTGACTGAAACTAAAACAGATACGTCAAAACTAAATAAAAACATTTTTATAGAAAATTTTATCAGTTTTAATTTTATACAGAAGAACCTTTTGGCTACGGCCAACCGTTTTCGATATATAAGTAAAAAACCAAAATAGTATTTTTTTTTTTTTCAAAATTTTGAAATAATTTTTTATGATTTTTTTTTATTATTTAAAAAAAATAGTGATTATATACTCATTTGAAAGGAAATTTAATACTCTAAAACTATTTCTAAGAAGACTTTCCTCTTAAACAAACGGTAAAGAAGTTAAGAGACAAAGTTTATCAAAAAACGCGAAGTGAAAAAGTTTTTTAAAAATTGACAAATTTGACTGAAACTAAAACAGATACGTCAAAACTAAATAAAAACATTTTTATAGGAAATTTTATCAGCTTTAATTTTATACAGAAGAACCTTTTGGCTACGGCCAACCGTTTTCGATATATAAGTAAAAAACCAAAATCGGGTTCTTAAATTTTCCGATTTCAATTTTCAAATATTTGAATCAACGTTAAAATATAGAATTTTTTATAAAAATGAATAATTATACAAATATTTTTACATTATCGCTAATTAAATAAATGACTGATAAATTGACTTCCCTGTATGTCAATTATTATGAAAATGGTTTTGCGCTCACACATCATTTAAAAATGGGTTTAAACCGGAACAGGCGGAAATTTGGTCAGAAAGGTCTCCAAAATTTTAAATTTGCAATCCTGTACATCTTATGTCCGAAATAGTAGTAGATACAGTTCTGCATTAAAGTATGAAAAAATTGCTTTAGTATATTTCGTTTTTGAGATATGGGCCTTCGTAGCACCCGGACTTTTATCAAATTTTGCCCAAAAAATCATAGTTTTCAGTTTTCGTTGAAGAATTTTTTCTGTTCTTCTGACGCAAAAACTCTATAAATGTAGATCCCTCTTGACCCATTTTTGTTCCTATATACAGGGTGTCCCCGAATATACTTTACATAACTTGGGTGGTGATAGAGGACACTTTTCTAAGAACAATATTTAACAAAAATTTATTTTCTGAAAAATTTCCGGAATGAAACGTCAGATTTTTTGTAAAATGTTTCGTTTAAAAGATACAGGGCCTTGAAAAAAAGAAAAAATAAAAGTTAGAATTTTTCAATATATTTTAACTTACTTTAATTCATAGCTCGAAATCCGTTGATTTTAGACGGAAAATGTTTAAATGTAGTTTGTAGATTATTTCACGCTCTTTAAAAAAGTACTAAACCATTTTTACTGATTTTCAATATTTCCGGGGATAAGGCCACGTGAAGGTGGAAATTGAAAAAATGCTTTAAAGAGGCCTAACTCTCGGGGGTTTCAATTTAGAAAAAAAATTTTGTTAAATATTGTTCTTAGAAAAATGTCCTCTATCACCACCCAAGTTATGTAAAGTGTATCCGGGACACCCTGTATATATTATAGATTTACAGATAATTGAGTGTAGTTCAGTTATCTGTAAAAGTATAGACCACTTTTGGATCAGATAAACAGGAAAAACACTCCACTATATACCAAAAACTGAAAATTATTGGAAATTTATTTAGGACGTTTGCAGAACGAAGTACGTCTTGCACTGGAGGAAACTTTCCAAAATTTCGAAATAAAAAAAACAAATATTTCAAAATTGTTGTAGGTAAACTATAAACTTAAGAAAGTCTTTTCTTAAAAAAAGAATGCCAAGAAAATGTAATTCACAACGAAGTCATACAGACAATAGAAAGATTTCACTATTTATGACCTAATGCAATTAGACTGCTCTCTTTTATCTGTCTCGTTTCATTTATCGATTTTTTTATACATTATTAATAAATACGAATTTATTTAATTAGATTTTATTATGTAATGTTGATTCGTTCTAATACAGAGAAAAATATAAAATTTATAGATGTATGAAATTATTGAAAAGATAAACTAAAAATTTGCTTTTAATCTTTTCGTATGTTTACCTTAAATTAATATAACCAGATTAATTATTGATAAGATATTTGTTTTTTAGCTTCAACTAGACAATTTAATATTTAAGTAGAAAATTTATTTGTTGCTATGTAAGGATTACTTAGGTAATTTTGTACAAATATTTTTTGGAAAACATTTTAAAAAAATAATTTTTCAAGAAAGAACAGGAGTATAAATCCTGTTTTCCTTAAGGATAATATGATAAATATCCGTGAAAGCATCAAATTTAAAAATAAAACCACTTAAATAGCAACCAATAAAAATAAGAATTTACTGTTTAGCAATGCAGCAAAAGTGGTTTCCAATTGACACATGAGTGTACATTAGCATAATGTTTGCATAACACCTTTCCTGGACATAAAACAATCCGTTTCATTCATATAAATGCCTCAATTTGGCGAAGGTAAAATTCCTAACAAAAAAGTGCGTATTTAACTCTCAAATCTGGTAAAAGTAAGAAAGAGGGGATTAACATACAAATTATGCAAAACAGTATTTTTTTTAAAATAATTTATATCACCAAAACCGAAAATTCAACTTGAAATCTATTTAGTCATTTGGAAAATTGACCAAAATAAATTTCAAGTTTAATTTTAATTTTAATTATATTCAATGAAAATAAATTTATTATTTTCGTTTAGACCAAAATTTTTTATTTGGAAGGAACTTCAGATTTTTCAAAAAAATTTTTTAATATCATTCATAACTCGAAAACCGTTGATTTTATACAATATAGGTATTATTCTAAAATCCTGTAAGCTATTAGCAAAACTCGTTACATTTTCTAATGGATTCATGTCGAATGAGTTGCCTGACCATGTTTTAGAAATTAGCTCGTTCACTTCGTAAAATGAAAATTGTGAGCGAGGAATTTTTATATTTGTAATAGCGACTTCATTGCAATTTAGGCAATCGAAGCTTAATGACTGGATATGCAGAACCAATTGGGCATTAGTAAAATAAAACAAAATTCTCACAAAAACCAACATATATTTTCTAACAAAAGTAACAACAAAGATGCAACAGCACAGCCTTCACTAAACAATTCTCATTACTTAAACATTGTAGAAAAATAAATACCATAAGGAACTATCAAACCAATTTGCAAAATAAATTCAACTAGTGCTTCATGTTTATGGTATATAAAAAATAAATATAACTTTAAAAGAACATTTAGAAAACAATTTGTCTTGATTAAAACCAACACAAAAAAGTGAAGCATTGCAAAAAAATTTTTTAATTACATTCTATTTACATCTTCGTAATAATTGTGTTGCTTGCTTTGCTTTTAAAGTCTGTTAAAGCAGAATGAATCCTAAAATGCAGACGTGACTCCAGTGAATAGCCAGAATAATTTTTCCTAAAACAGAAAAAAAATTAAAACCTTCTTTGCATTTTTTTTAATAAATATTTACTTGGCATCTTCCAGGGCAAGAATTGCTTTATTTCTATTATCCTGTTCCCATTCAATTAGAGCCAACTCGACAATTGCATAAGGAACAAGAAAATGATCCTCGTATATTTCTTTCTGCAGACTTATAACCGTTTCCAAACATTCCAGAGCTTGTAATGGAACACCCATTTGTCTCAGACAAGCACCTTTCAACAACAAAATCAGTGCTTTGTTGTCCACGTCAAAACGACTTTTCTTGGACGAATTGTTTAACTCATTTTCTGTTTTCTCGATAATTTTAAATATATTTTCCGCTAAGCTAAATTTCTTCTTGAAAATTTTAAATAAGTTCCATAAGTACATCATTTCTATTACTGGTAACACCAAATAGTTATCTTGGGTGAAATATCTCTCCGATTTTTTTATTACAAACTTTTCCATTGGTAAAGATTTTCCGGCTATTCTTTGTTTATACTTAGGCAAGTCCCTGTTAAAAAAAAATAATTTATCAAGTTTTATAGAATATCAGCAACACAACACCGGCTGTGAAGTCGGTATTTTGTATTTTCTACCAAATGGTAAGCCAATTGGAATCTACTTCTTCATGCCATACCATTGGTTGAAAAGTACTTCCCAACTGAGGGAAAAATAAATTTAAGAGAGAATGTTGATTGAGGAATGGAGTTGGATATCGATTATTAGGAAAACTGAATTTTGGATGTTTAAAATTTAAATCAGAAATTTAAATCTTGTCTTGTTTTTCTCGTTTTTTGGGCCTTACTTAATGATAAATAATAAAAGAGGTGAAGGTAATATTTGAAGTAATATCTACCTTAGTAAGTCTTCAATCATTTCTATCTCACTTTCGCTCAATGAATTTTTCATCATATACATTATGGCAGCTTTTTGATAACTATAAATAGTACGTGACCATCGACTGTTTTCTAATAAATCTGAAGCATATACCAAGGCTTCTTTCCATTCAGTTTTCATGCTAAAAATAATATAAACCAATAGTTTAATTTAGCATAAAAAGATTTAAACTTACCAATGAACCCATACCAATTCCCAATAACACATATGATGAAATTGTGGCCATTTGTCCTGCGATTGGATGGACTTTTTGTACCATTCTATACTCGAATTAATGTTTCCTTTCATAAAATCAAGTCTACCATAAAAAAATAAGAACCATACCCCATTGGGATGTTTCTTTATCAGTTTTGATAAAATTTCGTCACAAATCTTAAGATCGCCATCTTCGTGACTTAGAACGTTAACCACAATCAAATTGTAACCCAAAAGAGTCATAACACAAAGAATTTTCCTAAGACCATCCATTCTATATCCTTTTTCCAAGTCTTCTAAACCAAGTTGCTGTTTCCGAAAAAAATGAAAATAAAATAAAAGCAGACGAGACAACTTTCACTTACTTTATTGCCTGAAAAACCAATAAATTCCAATAGTTTAATAATTTTAGAAGGCAAAAGAGATATCATCAAATTAAAAGTTCCAATTCCCATTCGAACGCCTCCTTCAAAATGTGACTTTGTGTTTGAACTATCTACATCCCAATCACGACTAGTCAAAATATTTTGACATTCTCTAAAAACATCAATTAAAACACGAAAGAACTGTTTCTGTTAATTTTGTTTACTTGTAAGATCCGTAACACGTCCTAATCTTAAAACCAGCTTTGATAAAGCTGCCCAAGGTTTCGTCCTCCATGAAAGTTAACATAGCTCTAAGTAACAAACACTCTGCATAGCATAACTCTGCATGAGCTTCTACTTCTGTATACTGTTCATAATTACTTTTTTTAACTATTTTACCAAGGGATTCCCCCAGGGTATTCTTTTTTCTGTAACGATTACAAACAGACAACGATTTTTTTAGTTTTTCTGCAGCTTGAACAATAGCACTGTGTTCGTAAGTCAGTATGGCTTCCAGAAAAACAAACACAGAGTCACCAATTGAATGATATAAGCTTGAATCTGCCCTAAAAATTAGTTATGTTTAAATTCGAAGCACATTTTAGTTAAATTTGCAAACCATGGTTTGAGAAGAGCTTTAGCTTCATCAAATTGATTATTAAAGAAGTAATCTATAGCCAACTGTGAATCTTCCAATGACTTGCTGAGAGTCATGTCACTGGGTCTAGTAAATAAAAATATGTCTTAGAGTAATTTTTTAACATAAAAGTAAAACTTACATTGGAGGTGAATCACAGGCATCTTCAAACTGTAAAGATTAAATATTTTAGCAATAAAATAAAAGGAACTTCCTTTAAAGAAAGTTAAAAATAGTGTCATATCTTTTGCTCACCCTGTATAGTAGTCTATAATTAAAATACTAATATAATTTAAAATAAATAAATTTAAAAAAAAGCTGTTTTGCATAATATATACAAAGTATGTACGTACATAGGGACCTACTACTGTTTTAATTAAACAATAAATTATCATTTATAAAAGTGAGTAATAATAAAATTTAAAACAATTATTGTATAATGTTACGACATACGAATGTGTTATATCATAGGTAGAGAAAATTATAGTCGTTTGTTTTCTCATTACAATTGTATTTTTATCTAACATGAAAAAAGTTGATTTAAATTCACTTGTGAAATATTTGATAATTATTTTGTAAAATTGATGCGTTAATCCACTCAAAATACATTTTATGGTAGTATAGTGCCATTAATTTTAATTGTGGTCCAGAGTATAATTTGGGGTCCCAAAAAATAGAATTACCTTTTTCTGATTATTACAAGCCTTTTTGATTTAGAGGGGGATTCCCAAGAAAAAAGTTTGTGAAACAGAACTTTCATCTTTTTTTAGCAAATTTCTATTTCAAAAATATCTCATAATATATTAAAAGTGTTTATTTTGTGGTGATTTGTTATAAATTACACGAATTTTAAAAAATCTGCCATTGACAATAAAATATATTTATCTTTTATGTGATCAAAAAACGCTGAAAAATATGAACAATTTAGTTTTTCTACTTCCGGTTTTCATTAGGGTTATTTAAGTATCCACGCGAATCTACTATTGAGAAATTATTCCAATATAAAACACAATTTCGCTTTTAAAGTTACGTTTACGATTTATCTTATATTTATTATTTATGTTTATTGATGACCTCTGAATCTATGCGTATACTTTCTCGTTTATGACTTTTTAATTTGATTATTTAAATCAATATATCTTCAATTATTCATATTGTTTACAAACGAAACCCACGTGAAATGTAAGGGAACGACAATAATAAAATAATTGAGTTAAATTTTAAAATGTTTAATAAAACTTTTAAAGATTTTCCACTGATTTTTATGGATAGGAAGCTGCATTACTCATCGAGTACAGTACAAAATCTAGGGTTCAATTCCCAGGCCCGTGAATGAGCCAAACAAAGTTTTTCAAGAAGTTACGGTTTCAAAGTTGGGCCTTGTAGTCATTGTCGTCACAATGTACCATGGGCGACGAGTTTTAAAAATTTCAACAATGGGTTTACGAGCTAAATTCTCTAACCCATTATTACCTCTCGAGTTATGGATTAAATTAACTAAAAAAAATTGTTTGGAGGCAAAAAACTTTTTAATTGCGAGTTTAAATATGAATAAATAAGTACATTTCTGCCTTAATTAGATTGATTTCTTTAAAACCAAAATTTTAGTAACTTATAGCAAAAACAATACTTTAATACTGTAAGATAGTTAGCGGTTATGAACTCAAGCTCTAGCCTTGGTTTTCGTTAATTAAATTAAAAATAAAACAGATAAATTTATTCATGAAATAGTGACTCAAGATCTGAGGTATCAAATTTAAGCAAAATAAATTTCCACTGTGTTTCTATAAAAGCAAAAACTAATGACTTTCAAAAAGGTTTTACAGGCTATGAAAATTATTTTAATGTCACAACTTACATTATTATTATTATTCGTTTAGTTTTGATCTATTAAGTCACAACATTAAAATAATTTTATTATAACATGTAAAAAATTTAAACATTTCAAGAAAATGTATAACATATTTTGAATTTCAAAAATTAAGGTCAGTGCCAACATTGTATTTTTCAGTACAACATTTTTGGGTCCTCATAAGGGTTGAAGGGGATCACGAATATGATATTATAGTTACAATACAAAACATCCTTTACTTCAAATAATATTTAAACGTTACATTCCTTTGAAATAGCGTAACAAATAATGTAGAACGATTAGGAGGACAGTAGGTGGACATTCAGAATTTTTTGCTTCCTGTTCCATTACGAAACTGCCAATAATTTTAATTACACATCAAATGGAAGTTTTAAATTCTTCCGTCACAAAAATGTAGAAAAAGTTAATGCAATAACATGACCAAGCAAATTATTTAAAAGTATCGACTTATTTGAATAATAAAATCCAATTTATTTATTTATTTAACTATAGGCTAGTAGCACGAAAAAAATAATATAAAAAGTATTAAGTGAAACATTAAGCTTTTAGATTAGAAAATTATATAATTAAACAAAACTTTTTGAGAAAATTTACTACTTATTTGAATGAAAGTCGCGGTTTGCACGTAGATGGGTGACCACTTGTTGCTACCTTCCTACAAGTTAGTTAGTTCTCTGTCTAAAAACCGAATTATAGATAAGGGTTTCCCAATTTACCCTGCCTGTGACGTAGATTCGACAGTTTTCGACAAAAATGGATTGCATTTATAGAATAAAAAATTACATGCATACATACAAAAAAATTCTAGAAAAATTGCCAAATTAATTTTTACCACTTTCAAAACCCTACTAGGGTTACCCTACCCAAAAATGTGAAAAGTAGCTTTAATAATTTAATTCTGATTGAGAAATGATGAATTGAATCTCGGAAGTTTTTACCACTCCCTTTGAGAAGTCAATGGTTTTAGAAAAATCTAAATCTAAAGGTTACGTTATCAGTAGCTGATATCTAAACACATCAGTAGTTTTTTTTTAAGTAATGATAACCTCCCTGAGTATCACAACCAGGGACGTGCTTGGTAAATTGGGGACGAAGTTGGCAAATTCACCAAAAAACAAACCCATTTTATAAATTTTAAAGCTTAAAAATAAGTATAACTGCTTATTAACAAATTATTAAATTAAAGACATACAGGATTTTTTGTTTTTTTGCAAAAACACAGAATCAAACAGATCAAATCTAAATATGATCCGACGTATAACAAAATCAAAATTATGAAAAATAATAGATTTTCCTGTTTCAAAAAACTAAACATCTTATTATCTCTTTTATTATCGGTTGTTCAACTTCTTGTTGAAAAACAATTAATAAATTTTGAATTGAATAATTATTTCTATTAATGAAAATGAACAATAGTCATGATTTTAGCAAAATAACAAATTTGTTTGGTACATTTACAGGTCTGATGAAAAATTAAACACTTGTCGATAAGATAACTACTGAATTCTAAAATTTTTATTTAAATAATTTCTACTTAAAGATAAAATTTTTTTTGAAGAATCGAGTGAGCTTTGAGTACCATTGTTGACTTACCGTTTAAAAAATCAACAAGATTAGATAAGAAAAAAAAACTTGCCTGATCTATATCCAAATCTTGATCTTCTACGTCCGATGCCATGGTAGCAGAAACGGTCACTGCAACAAGAAGCCGTTATTATTATAACAAAAAAAAATAAAACCTACTTGTTAGATTCAAGTGTTCTTCTCAAGTGTTACAGAGAATAAATGAAAGAAATTTAATTTACTAACAATTGGCGCGTAAACCACTTACAAGTACAGCTGATTGAACAGTAAAGAAAGTCTCGAAAACAAATAAAATTACCTACTAACCTCCTTTTACCACTTTTACAAAAAGTACTCCTCAGCTATTGTTTTGTATTTTGCAAAACTGATTGCGCTCCGGCAAGTTAAATATTAAAATTAACAACAAATTGACGACAATTAAAAATAATTGAATTACTGATTAATTATAACATAATTAACTATCACCTACCTTCAATTAATTAAACTCTAATTATGATTCAATTTCGTTCACTAATTTTAATTCGACGTGTTCCTCGGCTGAACGATTTTTCATTTACAAGTAACGATAAATTAAATAAAATTAAATTATTATCGACTTATCTACACTTTGGTTATCACAGACTAGATACGTCAAGGTTTGCGGCAAATTAACGTTAGAAATTAAAAAAAATAAATTGTTATTATTTATTCTTAATTGCAACCTTGCTTTATTGCTCTCTAAAATGCTACAGCTATTGTTATTACAAATATATGTAATAATAAATACAAAACCTATTTTTCATAAACGTCAACTAGGTAGGGCGGACGAGGGAATTTCAAAACTTTTGCGATACTAACTTTAACTGTTAATTAAACTGAAATCTTAAATTTAAAGAAAATAAATTACCAATCAGAAAGGTCCTCAACGAATATTTATATCTCGTTTTATCAAAATTAAAATTCAAAATTTAACAACCACAGTTATGTAGATGGCGTGCCTTGAGACACTTCCAATAACTTTGACATTTCAGAAGTGGATATTTAACCTCAATTTTACTACAAAATATAAATAATTAGTATATTAAAGCAATTTTTACAAAAATATGGAAATTATGTTGTGCAAATTCGAATAAAACTATGGACAGTTTAAAAAATGTAGAAAATGATAAAACTTCTTTTTGGAAAAAAAATATTAAAGCAGTTCCTGGAAGGTATGTGAACTTAACATTTGATGACCTAATCTTTATTTTGTAAAATTGTCCTAGACCAAGTCCTAAAAGAGACATACGAAGTGCCAATAGAAGTAAATCAACAGGACCTACTTCATTTCAAGATTTCCAAGCATCGGTTAGTGATGCTTGGGCCATGGACGATGATGAATTTTGCATAATATCAGGAGTACAAAGTAAATATTATTTTTCACTTTTCTTCAAGTTTTTCTTTAAGTCATCGTTTTTCATTCAAACGTGCAGTTTGTAACTTTTAAAATTGCAATTATTAAGTAGGTCATATCAGGTTATTTGGTGCTTATGCTGCGTTTAATACCTTTTTGTTGTAATTCATGTACTTTAAATTTTAATAAGTCACAATTATAAATTAACTTGAAGAAGTTACAGCTAAATTTGTTTTTATCTTTAGCCTTGAGTTGAATTATTGTTTGTTGACAATATCCAGTTTATCAAGAAACTTGAGGTTCACACTTGTTTACCTACACACTAAAATTTACATTTTTTAATCATAATGAATGTGGGATGATATTTTTATTATAGTGATTAGTCAGCGTGGTTACTATTTGTGTGGGAAGCAACCCCACCCCATATTTACCAACTTGGATTTAGGGTTTTTGAATTATGAGGTTTTTTAAGCCGCCTACTATGGTCCTTCAGAAGCACGATACAAAAAATTTAATTATCCATTTTTTCATTGTTTTAATTTCTTCAAAGAAGGTGAAACTCCGATGACCGCAGCTACACATGAACAAACGTTGACTATCTAAACGAGGCAAAGTTTTGATGGTCTACGTTTATTCTTGTATAATTTATATTTTAAACCAGTTAACCAGAAGTCTAAAAACTGCGAATTTCACCTTATTTTGGAATAAATTATCTTGTCTAAACCAGCAACAGTTTTTTTCGTAATGTTGATATAATGATGTCGTTATATTTTGCAGGTACTTGTATATCAAAGAAAGTATCAGAATCGGCAGCTTTAAATGTATTAAATAATCACAGAAGTGCAAATTCCGAAAGTGGATCTGTAAATATTAATGCTGAAGTCAATGTAAAACATTGTGCAGTACCTATTCGAAGTAACAGAATACCGGGTCGACCACAACCTTTACTTATCAATAATCAAGAAGAGGATTGTGAATCTAAATTAGAACGATTTGAAAGTTTACTGTCCGGTACAGTAACAATTGCAGAATTGTGCCAACTTAGTTGGTCAGGAATACCAATTAAAGTGAGAGCGACTACATGGCGTCTTTTATCAGGCTATCTTCCAGTGAATCATGAAAGACGTCAAGGTATGTTGGAGAGAAAACGACAAGACTATTGGAGTTTAGTTAAGCAGTACTATGACACAGAACGTGATGAAGCCTATCAAGATACTTATCACCAAATCCATATTGATGTACCACGAATGAATCCTTCTATTCCGTTATTTCAACAAAAAATGGTTCAACAAATGTTTGAACGGATATTATTTATTTGGGCAATAAGACATCCAGCTTCTGGTTACGTACAAGGTATAAATGACTTGGTGACGCCATTTTATGTCGTATTTCTTCAGGAAGTAATTCCGGATAATCAACCATTTGAATTATTTTCCGTGGACATATTATCTCAAGAACAACGTGATATAATTGAAGCAGACTCATTTTGGTGCCTTTCAAAATTTTTGGATGGTATTCAGGACAATTATGTATTTGCTCAATTGGGAATTCAACGCAAAGTAAACCAACTCAAGGAATTGATTCAACGTGTAGATAATACTTTACACCGTCATCTTGTTCAACACAATGTAGACTACCTACAATTTTCATTTAGGTGGTTAAATAACTTACTCACAAGAGAACTACCACTACGATGTACCATCCGGTTATGGGATACATATTTAGCTGAAAATGATTCGTTTGCATTATTTCAACTGTATGTTTGTGCAGCATTTCTTCTTAATTGGCGTGATATACTCTTACACCAAACAGACTTTCAGGGATTAATGCTGCTATTACAAAATTTACCCACACAAAATTGGACAAGTCCAAATGTTGGCTTGATGGTTGCCGAAGCTTATCGTTTAAAAGTTATGTTTGCAGATGCTCCAAATCATCTGCAAAGTAATCAAAATGATAGATGATTAATACAAGGTGTTTTATGTTAGTTCGAATAATTTTTTAACAAAAAAAAGTACCAGCATAGTACAATAATTGTACTATAAAATTGAATGTAGCATGTCATTATTTGCAGATATTTTTATATTAAATGTGTACTTCTGAATATAAAATATTCATACCTATTTTAATTTTGTGTTTTTAATCATTCATACAGGATGTCCCCGGATACACTTTACATAACTTGGGTGGTCACAGAGAACACTTTTCTAAGAACAATATTTAAAACAAAAAATTTTTTCTAAATTGAAACCCTCGAGAGTTATGCCTCTAAAGCATTTTTTTTAATTTCCACTTTTACGTGGCCATATCCCTGAAAATATTGAATTTCAGTGAAAATGGTTAAGTGCTTTTTTAAATAGCGTGAAATAATCTACAAACTACATTTAAACATTTTCCGTCTAAAATCAACAGATTTCGAGTTATGAATTAAAGTAAGTTAAAATATGTTGAAAAATTCAAACTTTTTTTCAAGACCCTGTATCTTTTAAACGAAAGATTTTACAAAAAATCTGACGCCCCATTTCGGATAGGAAATTTAATGGACTACAACTTTTGTCTAGTAAATTTTTTTAAAAAACCAGCCCATTTCACAGAAAATAATAAACAAGGCAGCTACAAAAGAAAAAAAAATAAATTCAAAAAAGCACTAAACCATTTTTACTGAAATTCAATATTTTCGGGGATATGGCCACGTGAAGGTGGAAATTGAAAAAATGCTTTAAAGAGGCGTAACTCTCGAGGGTTTAAATTTAGAAAAAAAATTTTGTTAAATATTGTTCTTAGAAAAGTGTTCTCTATCACCACCCAAGTTATGTAAAGTGTATCCGGGGACACCCTGTATATTCTAAAATCATGTCAGGTTGTTTGATTACCTAATTCGATAAAAGATGTTGCAAAAAAATCTTTGAAATATTTTATTTATTAAATAAAACAGTAGTGCAGACAGACATTAATAGAACCATAAAATACCAGTTGTTTTTGATCTTAATGAAATTATTAGTAATTACAGTTGAATATTTTTAAACAAATTAATGTTTCTAAGTCAAGAGGGTCAAATTGTGTAATATTTTGAAAATAATTTTCCGATTGTTTTAAGCTTTTCAAATTTTATTTGGAGAAGTAGGATTTATTTTGTGAAATTTGGTATTGAAACGGTAGGAATATTACAAATTAAATTACCTCTACATTTTTTTATTTTAAGAATAATTGCACATACAACATTAAAAGCAAAAATTTACATAAAAATTAGTTTGTTACCAAGTCAAATGCAACTCGTTATACACCCACACATAATATATAGTACACCCTTAATAAATTTTGCATGCAAGTTTTAGTTAGATATGATTATTTTGAACGTAGCAGGTGCTCGATTTAAAAGATAATTTAATGTTGTAACTTCTGTTGGATAATATCGTAAAACTCAACTTCAACAGGTTCCCAATCTTCATCAATACAAATTTGAAAATGTCGATCACAATCGTGTAGCTCACCTACGAAAAGTTTTTATTACAAACTAATAGATCGAAATACAAACCATACTTATTAATTTAAAATTATGATATTGAGCAATAACAAGTAACAACAATCTTTCGAGGCTTGATTTCGGAACAAACACATAAACACCATCCTTATTTGATTTGAAAAAACTCAACAGGGGCTTCTCCAACTTTTTTATTTCTACAGGTAAACTGTTTTTTACTTTAAATTTCTTCTTAATTTTTGCTAACATTCTGCGAATCGGATAATCATATTTGTGTGTATGATTATGCGGCGAGGCACACTTTAAATTACTAATGACACTCTCTTGTTCTTCTTCTGATAACTCGATAAATTGATTCCAATACTTTAAAGCATCTGGATTTTGCAACAATTGAGTGAGAGGATTATCATAGTTTTCCAAAAGATTTACATTATGCAAATCAAGTTCCTCGTTTTCATTTAAAACTTGTAGATTTGCAACTTAAATTGAAACACGTTAAAATAATTTAATTTTCGGTGTTCGATTGAAAGATACTTACAATTAACCAGTCGTTGTAATTTTCTTCTTCCACAATTCTTACGAGTTGAATTGTAACTGTCAAATGCAACACGACGGTTCCGTAATGGTGGTCTTGGTACCACTTCAATCGATTCATTAAATGAAGAATCCGAATCACTTGGAATACTGAAACAAAGAAAATAATCACTTGGAAATGTTAACAAAACAGCTTACTGCAAAGCTTCCGTATCAGAAGAAGGCGAAGTAGGATTAACAAATTTTGCTTTCTCTTTATTGATAACAGTCATCCTGATTTTATTCGAGTTGTTCTCCTAGTCAAATTTAAAAAATTACAATTAATTACACAATATTTTATTCTTTACGATACAAATATAAGTACACTTTTTTTATTATCTTTTTGCTAAACGTCAAGCTGATTATGACGTTGACAGCACAGAACCGGATCGAGCCAAAATTTATAAATCCGAAGATTGAGATTGCTTCGGCCGCGAAATTTAAAAATTGCAAATAAGACGAACTATTCACTAGTTCTCCCAAATATTAGTTATGGTTTACCACACATGGCACCTAATCGGGTTTATGCACAGCAATTGAAAATTGATATTTTTTTCGCCGGCAGTAAAAAATAATTTTATTGCCTCCATATGACAAGAAAAGTGAAAATGTAATCATACAAAGTTAACACAATCGTAAATCGATAGATTAATCGATCCTGTTGAACATCCCTAAAGGATTTTAGGTTTGTTGGTACTCCTGCGCGATCTATAGGAAATTTAATTTTACATCGTCATTGTTTGTTGTCTTCGCAACTTTCCGAATTTTCATTTTTATAAACAGATTTATGTAAAAAATACTGGGTGATATATTTGTGAGTGCTTTCGGCCAAATCTAGCGAAGCAAAATGTAAACAATAAGAATAGGTAATTTAAGCAAAGAAAATTTATTTTCCATAAGTAACATGCCTAGATTCTAGTAGATTGAATTTTAAAAGCTTTTACTAATCCGCATTGCTTATAATTTTAATTTATTTTTTTTTACATAATATACAAAATTAAACACCGAAATAAATATTGGATCCCAGTGACGGTGTCTTCTCAGCATGGGCGTACCGTTACCGTTTTTAAAAACAAAAATTGCGATTACTTAGGAATGGCTTTACGTACAGAGGCACTCAATGATACTTTCTGCGAACGAGGTACTTTCTTTCCCATTTCTGGAAAATAATGAAAAATACATATATTAGTTACAGTCGGGTACAGTAATTACAGTGATCAAGCCGACAAAAAAGTCAAGAGGTCTACGTGGCTTGAGTGACTCTTGTGGTTAATTTTGCTGTACTGCGAATTATTACCAAAGAACTAGAAGGTGCTGAAGAAACCGCAGCTGAGTGAAACACTTGGGCCGTGCAGGTTTTTCTCTAATTGTTTCAGAATAGTTACTATTTGTATGCAATTTTTGGATTTTAATTTAATATTAGGGAACCACTTAAAATAATTCAAAAATTTGTACTTATGCCTTTGCTCCCTCTAGAAGATTTGCTGCAAAACAAATAAAATTTTCTGTATTTTCAGGAAGGGGACATTAGGACAACTAATTTTAATTTAATTTTCTGACCAGATTTTGATTTTAGATTAATAATTGGCGATCCCAAAAACTCCTAGTTTTTTTTCAGCAGAATCACGTTTTTAGGTTTTTGAACAACTTTTTGTGATTACCACTGTGTGTCATGGCGTAGGCAAACAAATTGTTACACATGGTAGTCAAGGCAACCATCGCCATTAATTTTCAAAATTTTATTAAACTTTTGTTTTAATAAAAATTGACATTTTTTACTCATTGTCAGCGTTTTGACACCTACACTTAAAATATGAATTGCTTGATTGTAATTTAATTAAAAAATGGAATCGACAAAGATTTCAAAACTGAGATATTTTATTAAAAAATTAACCTTTAATGTAGACCATACAATTGAGTTATTGAAAAGCGAAGACGAAACAGTATTGGAAAAGGTAAAATTTGACAACCAACTTATTTATGATACTTTTTAAGTAATAAACTTGGTTTTGTTGTAGGCTTTGATTAATTTACTAAACTATTCAGAAGAATCTCAAAAGAACGCTTTAACTCTTTTCAAAAAAGATGTCATCAGGATTTTTGTCAATTTATTACCAAAAATTGAGGCCAGAAACGTGGCTATAATTTTAAAAATAACCATAAGGATTATAAAAAATAGTTCCGAATGTTTAGATTATATCATATTTGAAATCGATACTCCAATATTATACGAAATTAACAAACTCTTCTTAACGGTAAGTTTATTCTTCAAGTTTCAATGTTCTAGTGAGGAAGTTTTTAGACCAACGATGAAATGGTCCAAGAACTATCTGCTGATTTATTGAGTTACCTTACCATAAATGTACAAGCAGCAAAAAAATTGATGACGCCTAACGTCGTGTCTACCATATTTGCACGACTCGAGACGGTAGATGGTTTCACATTGACATTTAGCCTGATAAATTATTTAGACTCTCTCCTTATGACAAAACATGCCAGATATATTTTTATTAATAACCACGATTTCAACTTAGAAGTTCTCTTTCGTTGTATAACAATTCCTTTGTGTATCATTCAAAATGCAGCGTTTGACATTTTGGATACTCTAACTTCCTGGAAGATTTATGCTGTAGAAATACTTCTACTTCGTGCAAAAGTCATGGAAAATATGTTGAACTTTATAATGGTGAGTTAAAGCTACTTAATCAACAAAGTTATAATCTTTTTTTTTTTTTCATAAATAGGATGATGACTACGAATTGTTTCACGATCGTGCTTTTAAAGTCATTTATGACTGCTTCGAGATTGACAAAATTGCCTCATATATCATTGATGGTAATGAATTTGTAAATTTTTGTCGATGGTCCAAAACTTGTGAAGATAAATATATCTTCTTTTCTGCTGCATTTATGATTTTATTGACCAAGAGCAGTGTAACCAGAGAGGTGAATTACATATGTGCAAATCCTTTAATTACTTATGCTTTTTTTTTGATTTTTATAGGAATTGATTCGTAGTTCAATTGATAATACCGTCCTATCATACATTAGATGCAATGACCCTCCAATATTTTTTAAAAATTGTCAGATGTTCTGCAACTTAATGCGATCAGCAAGTTGCCCCATGAGTATTACAAATGACGATGTTATTCGTTACATGATAGGTACATTTAAACAAATAGTTGTATTTCTCAGCTTACAAGAATTTTTTCAGAAATGTTACAATGCAATGACCTTGAACTGCTTCCATACCATGAGATAGCTTTGAAAACATTATCTTTCTTTATGATATGCCGTTGGGAAAGTCTACCAGTCTTTCTAAGAAATGATGGAATGGTAAGTCAACTATACTTTTGGCATGGGAATTCCCCTTGAGACAAAAGAAAATATTTCAGCTTCATAAAATCGCACATCTTTTTTCAGAGCACCTTTTATCAAGTTTTACAGAATTGGAACCAGTTTACCAACGACGGTCTCATCTCTGTTATGAGATTAATTTATGTATTTTGCACCTCCTATAATTGTAACTTTGTTCTGGATAGTAACCTATACCAAATAGTCATAAAATCTTTTGTAAGGATCTCTAATTTTATATTATCAGACATTTTTTTCATTATAATTTATTTTCAGTCCAAGTCATCAGTTGAATTATCCAAACGGGCTCTACTAATACTTACAATTCAATTAAAAGATATTAATTTTTCTAATTATTTTCTTGAATGTAACGGACCAAACATTTTGTTTAAGAAATTAGAATCCATAGATAACGATGAATTGTACCAAAAAATTTTATCTTTCGTCCACAACTTGATTTCAATTCGTTCCCCTAAAAGCAGACTATTGAGTAAATGGACGCAAAAGTTTTTAAGTTCTGGTGTTGCACGCTTTTATTAATCATATAAACTTAAAATTGCAATCTATTGTTCAACTATGTATAAAATTATTTATTTTAATAAATTGATGGTTTAGGAAAACATATATTATTTTAAACTGACATCTTTCCACTGTAAGTTTTTGAAAATTATAAATAATTTTTATAACTAAATGTTTAATTTACAGATTAAACTCGTGTAGCTTTATCATTCTTCACAAATTTCCTAAAATACGACAAGTTTTGTACTTATTAAGCGAACTTCACCGTGAGTTGAAGTTCTACAAATATGGGTTCTTGCCACCAGAAATTGTTTGCGACAACAGATTTTACGTTATCAATGATAGACGTGGATTTTGTTTTATAGAAAACATGCTTGAGAATCGTGCATCACCTTTTTACAATATGTACGTTGTAAATTTTGTCGGACCACCGCATATACAGGGTGACCCAGACCACCCGTATCAGTACTTTTTTTCAAAAACGGTAAGTCGTAGAGAGTTGGGCTAAAAAAATTTATTACAAAAACCCTAATGACGAATCTAATGGTGATATTATTATTTCCGGGAAAAGTCGGCATCCAGAGTAGTTTGCTCCAGAAAGTCCAGAAATCCAGAATTTTAAATGGCACCATATGTCGAAAGTGGTATCGTTGGAAAGCTCTTTAAAAAATAAGCAAGTTTTGTAGGAAAAATTTTTTTATTACTCCCACCCCTTTTAGGTTATATTCGACTTAAGTTATTAAATTTCAATTTCTTATAACGAACTTAATTTTAAAAGTCAGCACTTAAAATCCAGCTACCGCGTTAGAGCAATGTCACAAGTGTCCAAAATGTCTTCCATTTACTTCTAAACACTGTTGAGCTCTTCTGGTCATACTATCAGTGGCTCTAAGTACTTCTTCGGTGTTTAATGATCGACAGGCATTGCAAATTCTGAGCTTCATATCATCTCTCGTTGTCGATTTTTCTGTATAAACAATATCTTTGATCCGACCCCAAAGAAAAAAATATTTCAAGTGCTGACTTTTAAAGTTAAGTTCGTTATAAGAAATTGAAATTTAATAACTTAAGTCGAATATAACTTAAAAGGGGTGGGAGTAATAAAAAAAATTTTCCTACAAAACTTGCTTATTTTTTAAAGAGCTTTCCAACGATACCACTTTCGACATATGGTGCCATTTAAAATTCTGGATTTCTGGACTTACTGGAGCAAACTACTCTGGATGCCGACTTTTCCCGGAAATAATAATATCACCATTAGATTCGTCATTAGGGCTTTTGTAATAAATTTTTTTTGCTCAACTCTCTACGACTTACCGTTTTTGAAAAAAAGTACTGATACGGGTGGTCTGGGTCACCCTGTAGACCAAATAGAAAAACCAGAGGTACTTTTGGAAATAACTCCTGCTGCATCTATGCACACCGGTTGTACGTGTAGTTTTTCAAGCCACCTTGGAACAAGTAAGTAATTTTCAAATCATTCGTTTAAAATACAAATCTTAAAAAATAGAAAATCTTGGGAAATTCAAGAAAATTAAAAAATCTTAGGAATACTGTAGATGAGCTTTTTTTTTATAAACTTTTTTGTAAGGAAATCTCAAGGCAATTCAGTAGCCTGTCTCGACGCAAAGTAGAGAGGCTCATTTTAATGTTGTGGCATTTGAAACGAATTTTAAAATAATATTTTTGCAGGAATACTTTGTAGTTTGTGTAGTGGAAAAACAAACGAACCTCCTTTGGTTATCTTACCTGTAGGATCACCCAAACCATGCAAATCAGAATTTGGCTACGGTTTCAATGTTAAAATGTTGAATTATGGAAGTCTATCGCCAGATCCATTCCTTTCGAAACATGTAGAAAATCTAACCGATGAAATGTAATTTTTCACTTTTAGTATTTTGTTTGGAATGCAACATTCTTTTAAAATGTATTTGTTCTTTCAGGGCTAATTCAAACTTAATTACAAAAGTTGAAATACTTGCACAATATGTTGTATCTACGATTTGTGATCCAGTCAGTAGACACGCATTTGCTGATCATATTATGCAATTGAAGGTAAAATTTGGATTCTTTATTTTATTTTGCACTAATTTCGTTGCCAATTTCAGGACATCCTCGGGACCAGTATGATTCCCATTGGTTATCTACGCTTTGGCTATGAGTGTGAAAGGGCTTTATTATTTAAAGCACTAGCCGATAAATTGAACTTGCCTGTCAGTTTACATAAGAAACGCACAAACAATCTAAGGGGAGATTTCATGTATTGGAATGAAATCGCCAATGAATATAATGAAAAATATATTATAGACTTGATGAACAATGTCGGTGACTTGTTAGGAGTTGGTCACCCAAAATCTTTTGAATACTGTAATATGACCAATAAACACTAAAACTTCTTGTTTATCAAATTGAGTTACTTGTTATTAGTTTTATCTGATTTTGTTCTATTAATTATTGTTAAAATTATAAATTACATTTTGTATATTTACTATTTCAGTGCCAAATAAAAATGAAATGATTTGATTTTTGTTCTATAAGCAGTGCTTAAATAGTAAAAGTTACCTACGTTGGTAACTGGTGCTCAGCAAAATGAGTATTTTTTTAAAACTTTTTTTTCACTTTGTTTTCAGTTTGCACATTACCTTCTAGAATATACGTGATCGGCTTTCGAGTGTAAATAAGTCAAACATATAGAAGTTATCATGTGCCAACATTAAAAAGGATAACAAAAGCAAATCAGTTTTGAATCTCAATATTATACTACTAAATACAAAATTTGGTTTTGAAATTATTCCTGTTAGTTTTTGGGGCAATGTCATGGGAGGAGCAATTTTTAGCTTGGGACGTTAAAATTAGGAATTTTAAAAAATGTCAATTTTTTAAATTAAAAAAAAAATTCATCAGTACGTTTTCTTCCGGACGACATTTTCCCGTTTATGTTGGCCAATGGCCTTCACGGAACTCATGTTTACCGTTAGAAAAGTTGCCAACTTAAATGGTTTTCTTTTTCCAAATTTTGAAAAAAATATTTCTCGGGAATCGCTGTTCCGAATTACATAATATTAGAATATGTTATAAAGGTACTAGAGACCTATAAATGGTAATTTTTTTGTTAATTTAACTTGACAAAAAAAGAACCTAAAATATTTCTTTTAATAAAAATTTTGTGCCCTATTTACAATAAAAATGTTTTGGCAAATATCCTAATTATGCCCATACATTTTACAAGTAAAAAAATGACCCAATGTAAGTAAAACTTTAAATAATTCAGTGGCGTACCGCTGTTTGGTGAAATTACGTTTTAACTATTTAAGTTGGCAAACCTGTCTAACGGTCACATCAGTATGAGTAATGCCATTGGCCCTCATAAACGAGAAAATGTCGTCCGAAAGCAAACGTGTTGATGCCTGTAACGATTTGGAACAGGTAAGAAATTAATAATTTCCTAACTTTTCACTTCATCATATTACGTAGTATTGAAATTTGTACACATTTTAACGT
This sequence comes from Cantharis rufa, assembly GCA_947369205.1. Lineage (NCBI taxonomy): Eukaryota > Metazoa > Arthropoda > Insecta > Coleoptera > Cantharidae > Cantharis > Cantharis rufa. The sequence goes on from OX376309.1 coordinate 26,006,734, forward strand.
CCCCCATAAGCTAAAAATTGTCGCTATGACGCTCCTCAAAACTAACAGGAATAATTTCAAAACCAAATTTTGTATTTAGTAGCACTATAATATTGAGATTCAACACTGATTGGGTTTTGATTGGAACTCATAATAATTTTTATCGTTGATTGATTTACAGTCGGAAGCAAATGACGATCTACCACAAGAAGCACCTCAAGAACCCGATAAGCAAAATGTAAGCCAACCTGCAGAGGCCTGTAGGAAAGCTCTGGTTTCTGCTGGCGTAGGTCAACTTTTTGAGTCGGTCATCGAAGGACTGGGGATGTTAAAAATTGAGATGTACAAGCACTATTTGAATCAACGTGCCACACGGCTCTCATTAAACGCCCAAATAGAACTTGTTGCAGCTTTAAAGCAAAGCATTGCAAATATCATCGATATGCAGATGGATCTGCAGGGTTTTGAAAATATTGCAACCACTTGTCCCGAAGACACTTCAGACGACGCCCCCACTGCCAATAATGATAAAGAAAATACATAAATTTGTGCAGGTATAGTACCTGCTATGTAAATTGTTAATAAAATCAGTTTTCTTTATTTTAATCTTCTTTATCTAATTTTTAATCAAAATTTCAAGATATAATTTGCTTTGTGGTTTAAAATGTAAATAAATAGATTTTTGACTATTTAATGTCTTACTTTATTACAAAATAGTTTTAAGGTACAACATTAGTTTTGTTATTCATTTAATCTTGGAATATAGAAATAAATAATTAATTATTTATAAAATGCAATAAAATTAATAATAACAACAGTACTAACGTAATTAACAATAATTTTGTACAGGTAACAAGAAGATTTATTAATAAATTAAAAATAATAAATCTTATCAAGAAACAAAAATCGTCTTCGACTCTTGCTAGTGCAATATTTGGAAAACTTAGGAATTCAACCTGTTAAAAAAAATAAAATATTAAAGCAAATCCTTTTTGGCAGCAAAATTGCAGTTTTAATTAAGTAGAAAAATCAAACACCAAATTCATCAAAGCCCAAATTTTGTTTAAAAAAAATTCAAACGCCTGTACTTAGATTAAGTGAACTAACTTAAGACTTTCTGGAATACTTGGAATCCTAGGTATACAGTTTTCACTCCCCGAGTGAAACATATTGGAATCAGCACCAAACAGTAAATCGGCAGGTGCAGCTGTCCTTTGTCTAATTTTTGATTTACTGCTTTGGAATGTTTCGTGAGCATTCAACCTACAAAACAAAACCTAAGCTCCACATTTCACTAGACGTAACGTACTTACGGTTCGACAGGAGACCCAGACCGACTGGAATTTGAACTCAAATCATTTGTATTACTAGAAACACTCGTAATTAACTCGCGAGCAAAAACAGGGTGTTCCGTATGCAAAATATGATCCAACAATTGTCCCTTCACGGAATTTTCTTGTCGTAACTAAAAGTAAATTTTTTCACTCTCCACTTACCACAAAAAAGACTTCTTACCTCAGAAACAGTAGCATCGCTCTCTTTAAGCTTCGCGTCCATTTGTGCAACGGTGTGATTTTGACTTAGAATCAGCCCAAAAAGTTTTTGAATTAAATATTTACTTTCGTTAATTTCAAACATGGAATCTAAAATTTCTTGAATACCATTCGAGTCACCAGTATCTTGCGTTTCTTCTATTTCCATTACATTATGTTGAGTCTCGGTTATAGTTTCCTGTACGTAGTTAATATTTTCTTTTATATCTTCTATAAGGCTATCTAATTGGACGGTATCTTGAAATTTTTGAACTGCTTGCTTTCGTCGCTCCAATAAAATTTCCAATTCCCTTCCTGTAATTTTAAAATATGTACACTTCAAAGATTTCTCAAACTTCAGTAGAAGTTTACAGAAAAGACAAAGAATTTAAATATTTTACATTTGTACATAAAATTGTTCAACAATTGCCTCGTAAGTGGGAAAACAAACAGTTTTTCACAGTCCAAATTGGACAGAACTACGAGGAGAAATCAAATTGCCACTGTAAATCCTGCCTTTCACGAAAAATCACAAGAGCAGAAGAGCCAAATTAAAAGCACGGATGGTTCTGAGACAACACTGAGAAAAAAATAAATAATGTGTGAAAAAAACTGGTTGTACAAAAATGCCAAGTAAAAAAGTTGTGTCAAGAATACTCACGTGTGTGTTTGGATCTTCTGTATACTGATGAAGAACCACAAGAAAAATCTAAAAATGAAATTCTTACAAATTGTAGAGCGAAAAGCTTCTTAATTTGACAATTGCATACAAAAAAATTCCCAGTGAGGTACAAATTGAAATGCAAGTGCATCTGAGTGTGAATTCGTGGGAAGCACAAGAACAAATCTGTAGAGTACATTCCAAGAAGTCAAAAAATCATTGAAAAATCAGAATAAATTGCATCAAACTGATTTTTGATATAAAGACAATGGAAATCGTTCAGAAAAATATACTCAGAAGAATTAGATAATCTATAATACAACTGCATTTAAGATATTTAGACTATATATGAGTCATTAATAAGCAACTAAGAAGCGTGCAAAACCAATTTAAAAAAATGGAAAATGCAAAGAGGAAGTGCGATAACAGAACCGAAACAAGATAACATACACAAGGAAGAATAGAATCACCTCTAATCGAAAAATAATCTGAGTGTAAAAACAACACCAAAAGCAAAAGATAAACCTAAAAAGAAATCTTCACTTACCTAAATTTTCTCGTTTTTCCAAAAAGTATTCCATTCGCACTTCTTGTTCCACTATTCCCCTTTTACTCATTGCAATATTATGAATGCATTTTTCCAGTTTCAGCCATTTTTGATTGGCAATTTTTTTCGAATAAATTTTTTCGGAAGGTTTTCCAGCAATTTTTGGATTAAATCTACCCATTTGATTTTTTCTAAGAAGGGAAACTTCTTCTTGCTTCCGTTTCAGTACTTTGTCTTTCAATCTTCGTTCGGCTTCCATATTTTTAATTGTATTTTCATTTTTCCTGCTTTCTTTAAGTAGTTGAGCAATTTCACGCTTTTTTCTCAATTCTATTTCTTTATGGCGTTGAGACTCCTCTTTCATTTTTTTCATGAGTCTAACTTTAGTGTTTTTCATCTCGGCCAATTCATTTTTGAAACTTTGGAGTTGATTTTCTTTATTATTTTGAGTTCTAAGCAACCGAGTGTGTTCTTTTTGGGCCGATTGCAATCGGTTTAGTTCTTTTTGCATATCAGTCAACTTTCTTGTGTATTCATCTTTAACTTTTTTAACTTTGTCGTCTTTTGAGGGGCGGCCGGAATACGACTGTAATACTTGATCGCGCTCTTCCTGAGTGTTACGAATACGAGCTTGAAGTTGCATTAGCTTGTCTTCATAATGTTGTTTCATTGTCTGTATTCTTCTTTGGGAAAGTTCTAATTCGTCTATCAGTTTTTGTTTCATGTCTATGCCGGTGGTAAGCATCATAAGTTGGTCGTTTAAATTTGAATTTCCATCTTTATCTTCACATTCTGAATCGCGTTCTCCATCGCTGTTATCGCTTAACTCTAAATCTAACTCGGAGTGACGTTTATTTTTCTGCAGAAGCATTTTTTCTCGTTCTAAATCTTTCTTTGCTTCTTCTAATATAATTGGACCTTGGCCTAAGGATATATCGATCATATTTACTTGAGAGGTGCAACGAGCAGGAACTTTTGACATTTGTTTACGAAGTGTTTCGCATGTATAATTTGATTCCATTAACTTAGCTCGAAGATCTTCGATTTCTTTTAAGTAGGAATGTACCATATCTGCGACTTGATTATCGTCACTATCGGTTCCTATCCACTTTCCACTTGCTTTCTCGCTCAGCAGATTCGTATTCTTTGTTGTCAGTGCATCAATCGTATCCTGCATAGCTTTAACTCTCGTCCTTAAATTATTTAATTCATTTTGTAACATTGTATTTTCATAAAACATATCGTTGACTATTTCACTTCCATCTTTATCAATTATGCGCTTCCCTTGCTTATATTCGGTTATTTCAAACTGCAATTGCGCAATTTGTTGGCGTAATTGTGTAATTGTTCTTGAACTTTTATCTTGATTAATAAACACTTTGTTTTTAATATTCCTTGCTCGATTTGCGTATTTTAAAGTATTTAAAGTTTCCATAAAATCACGATCACTTGGACTAACACAAGCAATCATAACAGTCTTACTATTTCCTCCTAAACTATCTTGGAGCAGTCGCGTTAGTTTTGAATTTCTGTATGGTATATGTAATGCCTTTTGGCTTTGATCGCCTAAGGCAGAAATAACATTTCCTAAAGCTAATAAACCACGGTTAATAGAAATTCCCTCCTTTGCTCGATCTCCAGTTGCTCCAGATCGTTTTAACCTTTCGGATCCAGCTAAATCAACAAAGTGGAATTTAGCCGAAAGAGTTTCAAATTCGCTTTCGTTTCCATCATCTGATTTCACTAACCTCTGCTGCTTAATGTGTAATGTAAATATGGCATGAGACCGACTAGACTGCGTGTTCATTTGTGTACTGGCTGTAGTTCTAGATAACGCACCAACTCTTAAACATTGCAATGCTTCTTCAGAGGAAATCACAGTTTTCATACTAATTCCTTTAATATTCATCCCTCCTGCAGGGTCTTCATGAATTGTATACGGGTTATCTTTATTAAATGCCGGATTAAATAAATCGATAACTTCCTCGTTGTACAGCTCCATAAATTGAGCTAAAACTTTAAATTCGGGAACCAACGTTCCACTTTCTTCTGCAGCTTGAATACGTGCTTGAATGCCATCAAATAAATGTTCTATTGCTCTAGGAATGATGCCTATTTGGTTTGGAGGTAGCTCTACGTCAAAGCCAGATCCCATGGTGTACGTTTTACCGGAACCAGTTTGTCCGTAAGCCAATACTGTGGCATTATACCTGAAAAATTAATTAAACGAATTTCATTTCAAGAGCGGATAAAACAACTTCTGGAGGTTTACTTATTAGAAAATACAAATTTTTAATTTTCTCAATTTTTAGGTAGTCACCCTTAATTTACTTGGCTGAAAAGTTGGTGCTGATGAGGTTATTTGGTTTGAATGGTTTTATTTATAAAATCAATTTAAATATTCGGGAATCAAAATTTGGACAGCGCGATGGCGGGGAAATACCGCAATCACTTATAATGCAAAGAAATTTTAAAAAAGTCGTTATTTAAATACCAATAATTTTTCAAGGTGGTTTCTCGGTAATTTTTTTATCTGGCATTCTATCAATGTAACGAACATTTTTTATATACTTAATTATTTGATTTCTATCTTTTAGTGCTAATTAAAGTTGTATTCCATATTTAGTCTTTCAAAATCATTATTCGTCATTTCATTTCATCATATTTTTTTAAAGTAACTGTTTTATTATTTTATGTTCAAAAATACAGCATTTAAATAGCACTAGTAACTGCAAAAATATTAATATGGGAAAAACCAGAAACCTCATATGCACCTACCGATTCCAACACATTTTCATGTTTTTTGGGTTTTTCTTTGGTAATGTACCTATTATATGAAAAATGTAAACATACCCTTCCAATGACGATTCCACCAAAGATGCAACACAAGTATTGTAAATATCGTCTTGATTTTCGTGAATATCAAAAACATAATCGTATGTGAAAGCCCTGTCGGATCCCAGAGTAACTTGAGGTTCATTGGGTGTAACCTCTGTGCAGACATGACACATATCTATCACCTCCCGAGGAATCTGTGGCCTCACCCTAAAATAAAAAAGAAGAACTTAATCAAATATTCGGTAAATCTCCAGTATGAATTATTCAAATTTTGAAATAAAAAAATTTTCAAATTGTGTAATTTATAAAAACACTTGTGACCTCATTGTTATATAGGTTAATGCATTTATACCTAGAGAAGTTTGCATTGCGAGATTTAAAATATTGCCAAAATATTAAGGTTACTGTTTAAATTTACCACACGCTATTTTAATCCATACGTACAAAAGAAAGAACGTTGTAAAAAGGTAACTTCTGATTGGGTTAACCTGCCTGAAGCAGGTGTCTACCAACGGAAGTGACCAGGCGGCCGGCTAGCAATATCCGTTTTTTCAATTTTTTGCTTCTTTATTCTTTCAAAATTATTAATTGAAATTCGGTTTGAATTCTGAAATATTCAGGTGTCCATACATGGACATACCCTAGAACATGGCAAGACATTGCCATTGCGATTTGTGGGTACCCTTAAAGGGAAACAACTGTCATACATAGTACAAGCAGAATTACATAATGAAAATATTTGAGGGGAAAACAGCTCAACTATTTATTCCATACGCAACTGTAGAAGATTTTCGATTTTGATAACCAAAAATGATTTCCTTCGTCACGCATTAACTTTCGTTTTATAAAAATAAACATAATTAACAAAATATTAACAACTAAAAGCTTTGTTGAAAATATTTTGTTTTCATCGACAAAAGTAAGCCGTAACTATATTTATGGTTAATGAACATAAATATGTTAATATAATGTTAATATGGCAATGAAGTAGATGCGGTAGTAAATATAAATGAGATAACAAAATAAGTAAATAAAAATTATATCATTTAAGGTTTGATTTTAAAACAGGAAGTCATAGTTAGGATTTTCAATAATAGTTTAATTTAATCTAAAAATTGTAAGCTTGGTAAGTTCTAATTTGCTGTTCTGTGAGAAATTCTGAAAAAGACCGCCGAACACGATCCTTAGGCCCTATTCTCAAACCAATCGAAGAGTCTGTATACTGAAGGGAGTTGAGTGAATTCGATATTGGGCCTCTGGAAAATCCAAAATTTACCCCCCCCCCATTTAAAATTCTTGTTCTGTTTTGCTCACTCTTCTGGCTTTTAGCTTAGGTAATATACAGATACATTAATAATTACATTTTTTAAAATATTTTTATGAATTATTTACTTTAAACAAAGGATTTTAAAATAATTGTTCCGTGACATAACGCTTCCAAATATTAAAATACCACACAAAAACAAATTTTTGTAAAACTTGTTTTGTCACATTTTTAAGAATTTTAGCGTGAATTCCAAAAAAAGCAGTGGAAAATTTTGAAAAAATCACAAGTTTTCAAAATCTTACATAATTTGCAAATTGCTAATTTCTCTTAAACAAATTTTATTTGTTTATCAAATTACTACTACCGTAGCCATGACTTCATTTTTGCCAATATAATTTTCTAATGTGATAGGAATAGGTCAGGGCTAAGTTAAATTTTTTAAAATCGTCTAGTTGATGCATGTAAAAGTTAAAAATAATTTCTGTAAATAATTTTAAATTGTAATTTCGAAGAATTAAATTGCATTATTGTTAGACATTTTATTAACCATTTGCGGTGCAATATTTGACATTGGTCTTCCATACAATGAGATCACGTTTAAATAAATATGTTAAAAAAAACTACTTAGAATATTTATCAAGAAATAAATGTCAATTAAAAAATATGCGAATATAATTTTTAAGTTACGGATGCTGGTTTCCAATGTGCAATTTGTGAATGGCTACTTCTTGAATTAATGCATCCCAATTTCCAACTCAAATCTTACCAAATATAAAATTGTAGTTGCACTAAAGAAGGGGGGGGAAGGGCAAACTCAAAACAAAATTTTGAAAGCATATTAATTTTAAATAAACATTATAATATAAAAAATTAGTCAACAAACAATTTACTTCTTCAATTAATAGTATATTGGATATCACGGGAGTAAAGAAGGTAAAGCAGACAAAAAAAAAATTAAAAAAAAAAAAAATTTGTTGTAATGTGTTATTTAAATAATATGCGTCTTTGTGTAAACAGAACAAAACTTCGGTACCAATTCTATTTATTTACTCGATAAGATTATTTTATCTTATCTTAATTATTTGTTATCGATCACCAACCTGAAAATTCCAAACATTGATTAATTGCAATTATTATAAAAATTGCACACAAAGAATGTTAAAAGATGATGTTTAATCAAAAAATCTAAGAAATAATTAGAATAATTGAAGGTTGATGATTGATGTATGAAATTATGTCGTCATTATGGATCATGCTGTATACCGACAATTTTTAAATGAAATAGAAAACTTCCATTAATCAGCACTGTCTTCAAACAAAATCATTAACGTAAATTTCAAGTGTCACAAATTAGAAATATAAAAATAGAGTACCTAATGGTATCCCGGGTGATTACTCACAGTTTGAATTTAATTATTGTACGAAAAATATATTTAAAATAATCTCTTCACAAATAATTAAAAACTTGTAATTGGATAACTTATAATTTATTACTGATGTACAAACGAAGATCAAAAATTAAAATAATGATCAGCTTTAAAAAAGCAGTTGTGTTTTAATTTTGTATAATAATTATTATATATTTTTAATAAAAATAAAGACCTGCATAATATTACGTAGATACATAGATAATACAAAATATACGCTCTACATGACACAGTCGTCTCGCTCTAGCTCCCCCCTGCAATTTTTAAATATCACAATAACGAAAATCAACTTTATTTAATAATTAATAATAAAAAATATTTTTTATTTAAAACTAATCAGATTAGATTGCTGTTCTGTTCTAAATCTCATTAGAGGACCCCCCCCTCGTTAGACTGGGCCTCCGATCGTTCCTGGATATCAATTTTTTAAATATTTAAATTTACAGAAATTTAGTTCAAAACTTTTTTTAATTAGTAATTACAGCTTTAGAAATTTTACTATAATATGAAAAATCAAAGTTAAAATAAGTGAGTTTGATGTACTCAACTTTTTAAATTTGAAAAACAAATACAAACATTGAAATATTTCTAAAAATTTCGTATAAAACAGAGTTCGAAGACCTAAAAATTGGCTTTGTGATAAATGTCAGCGGAAGTCGGAGTTAAAACTACTCTAAATACAGGTACATCAAGTGCACGAACATTACGAGGTAATTCAGGAAAAAAATTACTTTTGTTTCTCTCTCGTAAAGTATAAAATTGACCACTGACGGTAGACAAAAAATAGGGCAAACAGGAATAATTCACATGTTTTTGATTTTTTGATTTTGGCTCGAAAAACCTGGAAATTTTTCAACTAATTTCAGTTTTTGGCCCGAAAGTCCTAAAAGAGCGTTCCTACGGAAAAAGTCGTTTCATCCCTTTTTTAAACTGTGAAAATTTCTTACAATTTAAGCTCAACTCCAATTTTTTAGGTCCAATAGATCCTGAGATACGGGACCTCAAAAATTGGATTTTTTTTTCAAAAAGTTCAAAATTTCAGTTTTGTCATCTGTCGGGCTAAATATTGGCTGTAATACTCATTCTACGAAAAATATTATTGAGTGTAAAGTTTTAGAGCAGTTATTTAGCTTTAATTTAAGCCCTGAACGAAGTCTGTAGGCCCAACAGGTACCTCGTCATCTTAGAAAAACAAAAATTGGGGAAATAAGGTGAGGGACAGGAATGATTGTAATCTGACGATTTACGGAACCAATAGTTGCTATTGTTAACGAGAAAGAAGGCTTAACTAAATCGAAAACACTTTCAATATTCAAAATGAAAACATATTTTATTTCTAAAATCTTAAGTACATTATAACATATCTTAAATTTTCTAAAAAAAAATGCTAATTTCAAAATGAATGTGTTGAGACTTTACAATTCCGCAACTTCTTCTTGTTCAAAACCGGAATCTTCTAGATGGCCCAGGTTGGTCCTCGTGTGCTGCTGATCATTGGGATGAGAAGGAAGAAGGATGGAAGGACTGTCGAAGTCTTCCTCGTAGTCAGTTTCATTGATTTCAACGGGAACATACAAGTCTTGCATCCACAAAACTTGCACAAAGCAGAGCACTTCGGGCCTCCCTTGCGGCATTTGCAAGAAAGGAATTTGAAGAGAATTTATGGACCAAGGTCCAGGATGGAGCTCCTACTCTAGCCCCAGTTGGACGGGTTCGTATCCACCTCTAACCACTTCTGCACCTGATGGTACATGTGATAGCTATGTCGAGCAGCTGCTTCTTTGGTTGGGGATAAACGAGCCAGATGGACCTTTGCGTCGACTGCACTTTTTACAAATAAATCGTATCGAAGAGTTTTAAATTTAATTTTAAATCCAGGGCAGAGTGACAAGTCCCTCGATTGAAACTTGTAGAAGTGAACTGTTGATAACCACAACCAGCCTCACCCCTGCCACTTTTCTAGAAGAACACGTTGTCAAGGTTGGAGCCCAATCCATTTAGGAGAACCAATAGATCCACATCTTCTCCAAATTTTGAATTCATCATCCAATAATGAAAACTGTTCCATATAAAGTTCTCTTTTTCAAGGCTGTCTGCACAATTAAGCAGTCGGCATCCTCTTCTGCTTGTTTGGTGGTAATCCCCTGGATTACAGAAATTGCTTGTATTCGACAAGCCCACGTTTTTCACTCACTGCAATTAGCGTCTGAATACCGCGTTTTCTTCCAACTACCATTGTCCCTTCACTGAGTGCATAGCGACACATGAAACAATTTGCCGCCGGAACCGACATTTCACCGAATTCAACTAGAAAATAAATTTTATGGTGATTCAATTCATCTAAGAAAGGGCTTATTTTCTCTAATTTTTGTTTTTTTAAGATAACGAGGTATCTGTTGGGTCTACAGACTTGGTTCGGGGCTTAAATTAAAGCTAAATAACTGCTCTAAAACTGCATATTCAATGATATTTTTCGTAGAATGAGTATTACAGCCAATATTTAGCCCGATATATGACAAAACTGAAATTTTGAACTTTTTGAAAAAAAATCCAATTTTTGAAGTCCCTTATCTTAGGATCTATTAGACCTAATAAATTGAAATTAGGCCCAAATTGTAGGAATTGTTTACAGCTTCAAAAAGAATAGAATGATTTTTTCCGTAGGAAGCATCTTTTTAGGAGTTTCGGGCCAAAAACTGAAATCAGTTGAAAAATTTCGAGGTTTTTCGAGCACTGCTTTCGGTTGTTTTTTTCCATCCATGTCCTTCAGATAGCTATGTAAATACTGTCCGTCGTATATATATGTACTGTAAACAGTCAACACTTCAGGCGATCTACTTGGTAATTTTTTTATCTATATTAATTATTATTTACTGACAACATATCGGTATTTGCCCTCGCATGGTCAGTAAATAAGTACTGCTAGCAATATATTAACCGATCCAAAGTGGGGTGTATTGGTCATACTAAAAAGCAGTCAAAGTTCTGAAACTTTTGGAAGAGGAAAAACAAACACTGCTTGGACCTGGTAAACTTTGGAGTGCGACCGAAAGACTATGATAAATATTGCCAATATATTGCTTAGTATTTTTTTTATTAAAATATCTTTGGTTAATCCATTCATGCGCAACAGGGGTTCTTATGACCGGCCTTGTACGATAACGTCTAATAGAATTAGGGTAATCACCTAGAGTTGGCAGGTAGGTTTTTGTATTATTCAAGGTAAGATATTTTTAAAATGATTTTGTGACCCTCGGTACGAACGCCCACGGAATCGGTGTATTTGAAATAATCGTGTTACAGCATTGTATCTCAAAATAGATGTAGTTGAAAACTTTATTTGTAAACTCGAGGCAGGAAGAAAATAATTACAATAAAAATAAAATAAAGGCAAACGTTATATTTAAACCGTGTCTTTGAGCCATTCATCTTGATGGTGGCAATGCAAAAAATATAATATTACCTTATAATTAGACTTCCTGTTCTGAATTAGTTGTTTTTGTTTTCTTTGTCAATGCAACATATAATGATGTTTTATCAAAAAGTGTAGCCAATCAAAAAGAATAGATAAGGAAATTTACATTAGGTGGGTAGGTATTTTACATCACTACCTATACCTATACCTGGACAAAGTGTCCTTGGGTGTCCAGTAATAGAGCGAAGCAGCACTTTTGTCCAAAAATATTTGGTTTGAAAAAATATGGAAATGAAATTTTTACCTTACTGCCACACGAACCGATACATCATCTTCGTCCATGGTTGATGGTTCACCTGTAGATGGTTGGTATCAGGACATGCGAGATGTGAAGATCCAATTGCAGATAAACCCACGTTATTAACTGAATAATTATGAATGCGAAAGCGTAATGCCTTATGCGATTTTAATTCGCACAATATATTTTTTAAAAGTACCAAGTACACAAAGCGAGTGCACCCCGCACCGTCAACATCTCGTCAAGTGTAACAAGTGAAAGTTTTAATGAAAACACGCGCTAACGAACATCCCACACTACCACTGCACATCTAAATTCTATCACTGCTAAAATTATATAGATAAGGAACAACGTAATGTCAATTTTGTCCAAACATTTCACTACTTTTTACCCACTCCACAGCAAAACACAATTTAACAAAAGCAAGACACCACAAAACTTGAAAACATTCGCTCGCTCGACAAATAATCGCCCGGCTCCGAGTGAGTAAATACCTACCGTAAACCATTTCGTTACGTACGACCATCTGTGGCTCGCTCACCTTTGTTGATTTATTCCTTGTCTTAATTAGTGGGCGTAATTAAATCACATTTCAAAATATGATTTTTTAAATTTTACGTGGCTAAGGTACGTTGCGTTGTTAAATTATCTTTTTTCAAAAATAGGAAACGGAAACTTGCCGCAACTATAATAATTAAAATACAATAAAATTAAATTACAAATGATTGATTTCAAAATAATTATAAAGAGGAACTAATCTATTTGAATTCATTCCAATTCAACAGAAAACATAAATTGAAACAAGTGTTTATACAGGACCGGAACGATACTTTCATGTTTACAAAAAAATATTACATAATCGCCTCGTTCGGGCGACTCTTTCATTGCAACAATGAAAGTGTATGGTGTGTTGCCTATATAATGTTCACAAAAATCTTTGGCGAATCTGGTGTACAAGTGAATGGATATCTGAGAAAATACTGGGAATTCGAGGAAATCTTAGGAATACTATAGATGGGCTTTTCCTTTTTTTTTGCTTTTTCAACTTTTCAATCCAAAAGGAAATACGTAGAAATTTTTCAAAAATCTCCCCCCCCCCTCTTTTTCCAGATTTGGATAAAAGCTGAAGTTTTATGGAGCTCTTCAAAATTTGGGCCCAGGATGCACGTCGTTAAATCGACCTCCACCTCTGCTCACGGCCGTCGAGAGAAAATCTGAGCCCGGAGGTACACACCTTTCATAAACTTTAACTTTAATTTAAGACACATAAAAATGAATAATTGAAAACCTTGCCTATTTTAATTATTTTGCATCGATTTTATCTATTATATACAGTGGCTCCAGAAAGTATTTGTACACTCCTATGTTAATAGTGTTAATTGTACATTTTGAAACCGTTTTTTGTCATATAAAAATCAATTTTACAGCAAATCTTTTTGGACATTTTTTGTTGAAAATTTCATTGCCTTCAATTTTGGTTATATTCATTTTTTGATTTTGTCCCACCGTTTCTGACTAAGAGTGACTTAAACAAGACTCGGTAAAAAACAAAAGATATCAGTGGCGCAGCCAAGGAAGGGGGGGGGGGCTAGGGGGCTATAGCCCCCCAAACGTTCTTCCTTTTTTTTATAATAATCGTTGTAATAATAATTTCGCCCTGTGTTTTTTCGGAAATACCGTCTTTTAATTCATTAAGATGAGTAACAGTGGTAACACAATAATTATACTTCGAAATAAGATGACCACGCTCCTTTTTCCGAAAAATTTTTGCCTTCGGCGCAGGTCGCTTTGCTCGCATCCTTTAACCCCTCTCATAAGAAATTCCTGGCTGCGCCACTGAAAGATATTATCGTCTATATCTCGGAAACGGTGCAACAAATTAAAATAATGAATAAGCATTTTTTCTTATATATTTCATTCTATACATTTTTGTGCATATACATTTTTTCTTTCGTTGTACCGTTTCCGAGATCAGGTGACAATATAGTTTTTGGGAAAAAATCGAAAAATGTATATAAACAAAATTGAAGGTAATGAAATTTATTTACAACAAAAAATGTCCAAAAAGTTTCGCTGTAAAATCGATTTTTATAAGACGAAAAACGGTTTCAAAATGTACAATTAACAAGGGGTAAATATCCCAAAAATTTTGTGTACACTCGTTTGGAATTTCCTTGGAATTCCCGCTACATATTAATGGACGTCCCCTAAGAAAATCGGGGTAGCCGGAAGGTTGCCTAATCTGCTAGTTTTTTGTATTTTTGGGGTTTAAAAGATAAGAACTTTTTCCATAGTTTTTTTTTGAAATTTTGTTTCGTTACATTTTTACTAGAAAATGCCATAAAAAATATTGCAAATTTTCGTGCAAGATAATTCAAATTTTTTTCTCCGGAATCGCACCAATCAAATCGGCTAAATTTTGTACACTATCCGATTGCATGTAAAGCACAACGTCGTGAGCGAAGTTACGTAGCTGTTACAAAAATTATTTTTTACTTTATCATACGAAATCTGAGAAAGTAATCGTGGTAAAAAAAAAAGTTGAGATTTTGATGAATTTAGACATTTTGGGGTCCCAGAAGCAAAAAATCATCATTTCTAAAAAAATGTCTGTATGTATGTATGTGGTCAAATTTTGTGTGCGCTACCTCAAAAAGTAATAGACAAAGAAAGAACAAAATTTCGTATTTAGCAGTCGTGTATTCAGGGGGGGGGGGGCGGGCCCCCTCTGAAAAATTTCTTTGTATTGTAATTTTCTAACTTTCTATTAAGCGTTTGACCTTGAAAATTTGAAAAATTTTACAAAACTATTACAAGACTCGCTTTGCTCGTGGGCCCCCTCCGAACTAAATTCCTGGCTACGCCATTGGTATTTAGTACACGAATATTGAAACTTAGAGCTGACTAGATTTTGGTTAAAATCGGTACACGGAGACGCAAAAAAAATAATATTTTACAAATTAAAAAAATTATTTCTTTCTTATTTTTAAAATTTTATTTTTTTATTATATTCTTCTCCAAAATAATAATAAAAAAGTATTAATTAATAATCGTGTAAATATCCTATTTCTGTTTATACAGTCTTTACAAATTTTTTTTTATAAAATTTGAAATACGAGTACTATGTACTTTTTTGAAAATGAAAAATAAGTAAAATCACATTTGTGTTTTTTTCGGAATTAATTTCCAGCTGGTTCTTTGAGAATCCAGTGAACAAAATTTCTAGTCCACCTCTGGTGATGACAAAACACAGTTAAAAAATTACAAAACGACAATAAAATATGAGTAATAATCTTATCCTTTATCTGTCTACCACTGACGCACACGAATAGATTAAAAAAACGTCTCCTACCGCGATCCATAATGGTTGAACCGACTCATTTCAAAGATTTCCCGTTTTCAAATTTTGAGAAAAATATCTCTCGTTAATCCATTCATGCGCGTCAGTGTTCAATCTCAAAAATTAAAATTTTTTTTTCTTATTGATTTTTGTAAATTTATATAGTAGGTATTAGTATAATATGATGTCATGGCACGATAAAAACGTTAACGAATGTATAATGTATGTACTTAGCGTACTCTGTAATTAAAGCGTCATTACATGATTCAATTGATTATTATTTTATTATTAAAGGTAAATTTCACGATCAGGGCTTCAAAGAGAAAATTAAAAAACGAAAATTGTTTGGGTCATCCACCCTTTTTTGCTGGCGCTATACTCAAATGCAAAGCATTTCGATGCTTCTTATACATAAAATTATTGGAATTTGCTTATAATACTCATCGTACTATGCTTAATATACTTATTATGAAGCATGTAATTTATACGAGAGGTAACTGTAGTTTTTTTCAATTTTTGCCAAAAATGGAATAAGTTTGAAGTTAAATTCCAAACACCTGGTATATCCGGTCGCCTTTGGCAAATGTTGGCATTGTAATTGGTTAAACCGCTCCTGGAGAAAGTCTGGGATTGGTGTAACTCGGCAGTTGATATACGAGTTCGGCCCTGTCGTATAACGAAGGCGCCAAAATCACGGAAAACAAAAAGCTAATTAAACGATAAAAAGCAATTGAAATGTTTTTGAATAAACTCCAATTTTAATAAAAAACACGAAAAGAAAGAGACAAAAGTAATTCCATGACCTACTTAATTAAAAATAACATTGAATGCAGATTATTTTGAATTTTATTAACTCGATTGATGATCGCGTTTATTTTTTTTGTACGTTTATTTATGTATGAGCCCGAATTTTTGGGGAAGTGACGAAGCACAAGTTGAAAAATGAAGAATAAAATATGGGATATTTAATTTTGCACAAAAGTGTGGTAATAAATAATTTTTTAAAAATTGCGTACGTCTATGAAAGGCCGCGATTGAAAAGCCAACTATGGCGCTGACGTCAATAATCCGCCTCGACGCTCTATTTTAGGAAATTCGAGGCTGGCATTGAAGGAGGCCAAACACCGACATTTTACAGGACACTTTTAACAACTGTTACTTCACTTTAATTACAATAACCATATTTGATTGGAAATAAATACGACAAAATAGAAATACTTTACTTTATTGCCCGATATGGTAAAATAATAATTTACATTTTTTACAATAGCAAATATTACATTTTAAACTAAAGTTGACAATCCCACATTACAAACAAATAAATTAATATAAAAAATGGGTGCCGAAGAGTACTCCGACACCCAGGCAAATTTTGACCCAATTCTTCCTTAATTAATAAATTAATGTTATTAATAATGCGATTAAATTATATTATTAACAAAAACGATTTTTTAGAAATATTTTCAACATTAATAAATAAACACCTCAACTGTTGTATGTACAAAAGCTTAAACTGTACAAAAAAAGATTTATTTACAATTTCAAAATTAACAATAATATTTCGACACAAACTTACTAATCCAACACAAATAGCTTATCTAAAATTAATAGTAGTTTATTTTAGGGTTTCATATTTCCAAAAAAAAATTATGTGAACCGGCCGTTACTTCTTCGTCAAGTTTAATTTGTGGAATTCACAGTGGCCGCCTTATTAATTTCAAATGAAACCTCTAAGGTTTAGGAATCACAACCCAAGACACCACTGTCAATTCACTGCACAAACAACAAAATCTATTTTACTTTGATGTAAAAAACGAATATACCTTTTATTGTACTAAAACGTACAAATTTTATCACAGACCCACACAAACATTCATACACTTACAATAATCGTATATTTAATTAGGTAGAGTATCGTACAGGATATCTTTCGTCGATTGTGAAAGATACTCCGGAAATTGAATTTCAAAGTTGATGATAAGATCACCCCGACGAGATGGTTCCTTGGGTAGTGGTAGGCCGTAACCTTGAATACGCTTCACCATATTTGGTTTGACAATTTCGTTTGTGAAATGAATTGGGATGCTCTCTCCAGTCATGGTGGGCACTTCAATTGTACACCCACAAAGAGCCTGTAAGAAAATTACAATTTACAAATTTAAAACATTCAAAGTCAAATCCAAGTACCAACCTGTTTTAAGGATAATTTTGCAGTATACCGAATGTCACAACCTTCTCTCTTGAAATTAGGATGAGGCTTATCACGTATAATAAAAACAATATCGGCAGGAACTTTATTACGACCTTGATCGCCTTCACGTTGGAATGTGATTTTCGTACCGGCCTTCCAACCCGGTTTGACATTTATTGTCAACACTTTGTCCTCTTTTTTTGTAGAACCATCAGGCTGTAACACCTTCCTCGAAATTTTCATTTTCTTGGTACATCCCTTGGTGATATCTTCGAGTGACACATAGAGATCATGCTCAATGGGCGGGTCTTGCAGTTTGTCCTTGTTACGATTAGGACTATTATGGAAGTTGAAAGACTGACTTCTAAATGCACCACCGGGACCACCAGGACGTGTGGGTCCCACCCCCAGACTGGCAAACGGATCGTCTACGTCCATGTCATCATCATGAAAACCAAACATTCCCATACGATTCGAATTTCCCAAATCGAAAAAGGCTTGGAAAGGGCTTGCATTTCCGAAAAATTGCGCGAACGTAGCTTTCGGATCCCCATGGAAAGTGTAATGGAAACTGCCTGCACCAGGACCACCTGTTCCTCCTCCTCCAGGAATTCCACCCTTCAAACCTTCCTCGCCGTGAGCGTCATAAATGTCCCTTTTCTTTTTATCGGACAAAACTTCGTAAGCTTCTGCGACCTCCTTAAACTTCTCTTCAGCTCCAGCAGCTTTATTTTTATCTGGATGGTATTTAAGCGCTAATTTTCTATACGCCTTCTTGATATCGTCATCTGTCGCACTTTTCGTTAATCCCAAAGTTTTATAATAATCTTTACCCATTTTTGCGTAAATCACAGACCACAAATAAGTTGAAAATTAATTAAACACTTTTAACTTTAATCACAAAAGTCACTTTCTTACTCGTCACTAATATTTAACAAAAATTCTACGTACAACTGAACGCGCACACGCAGAATCCGCTATTTATAATGTTTACTAAATTGGAGAATTTTCTAGTACATTCTAGAATAACAAAAACGCAATGGCGTACGCTTCCACTTCCCAATACCAAATTATTCCTAATTTCACTTTAGCCTCACCAAAACTTTATTTCAAAATACCCATTTACTTGCAAAAATTTTATTCTATTTCAAAAAAATATCCACTTCTTTAATTTTTACAAAATAATACTCGATTTTAAATCGAAAAGATGCGTCACTGTTTCCTTCCAGAAAAGAGGGAAATTCAAAGTTCATGACTGACGACGTACTATGTTTATCGTAAAAAAATGCAAATACTTTTCATATTATTATATTTTTCTAAGCTTAGAAAAGCTGATAATAAAATTTAAAAAAATTGATTTGTCTGTTCGAGAACGATGTCAGATTAGGGTGGCAAGTTCTGGAACATTCTTCATTCTTTTCAAGCTTTTACTTGAATAATTATTTATTTACATTTTATATTTTGACGTGGCGAGATTCCACGGCCATTTTGTAGTAGGTGTTTTTAAGAGCAATTTATTTATTTATAAATTTAGTATAATTAAAGTCAGTGGTGTAGCGCCACGACGGCCCAAAGGAGTGCTCGCCTCTTCGAGTTGCCAAACTTCTAGATTTTTTGAATACATTTTTTGATTTCACAGTAGGTAGGAAATAGCTCAAGCAGCAAAGTCTACCCTATGCGGAAGTATTCTTTTATCTTGGGGGTGGTTCCCACCCCTTCTTAGGGGTGCAAAATTTTTTGGTCAAAATAACCCCGGGAGTCGATAAAGCATCTAATTTTAAGTAAAAAATGTTCTATAAAGCTTTTCGAAAACTCAATATTATTTGAGTTATTTAAGATTGAAAACTTGCCATTTTCACTTTTTTGAACTGTTTTTTACGAATAACTCAAAAACTATGCGTCTAACGAAAAAAAGTTTTAGGAATATAATTGTAGCTTATAAAAAAACAAAGAGATTAATTTTTTTAGAAATATTCTAGATGCAATACGAAGCGAGATATGGTTGACGAAAGGAGACTTTGTTTTTTGTGAATGCTCAAATCGACGCATTGTTAAAATAACGCAACTTAAAATAATGGAAAAACGACCGATTTTACGGGTATAATGAAAGAACATTTTTTGTAGTACTTGAAAAAACCTTTAAAATGAGCATTGCTAAAAGTTGTTTGTGTTTAAGCTAAGAGAGATATAATTAAAAAAAGACCGACCTCTCAAATTTTTAAAGAAAAAATGAGTAGTATAATTAACCCCACGTTCACTAGAATTGAAATACATCGTTTTCCTTCTACAGTACCTTTTATTTTAGTGTTATGTATATGCTGAAACAGTTTGACTGGTCTAAAATGCATACTTTTTGAAAAAAAATACGATCAAAGTATAGAGCGCATTTTTGGATTTTCTGAAAAATCTACCTTTTTCTTCGTGTAACTCAAAAATGATAAGAGATACGTAAAAAATTATTTAGTACAAAAATGTAGTGTTGTTTCTAACAGCAATTTTGGTTTTTTTCTTATTTCTGTAGCATAAAAACTGACCGAGATATCGACACTGTTAGTTGGGTAGATAGCACAAGTACCACCTTTCTTGCGCCCTTTACCTTTTAAAAACTGCAGGTTTTGAAATAATGTAATCAACATGATTTTGTAGCCCTTGAAATTTCCTTTAAAATGGTTTTTGAACAAATACGGTATCTTTAAAACGAAGGAAGTCATTGTAAAAAAACCAAACAACTTCTTTTTATAAGTATTATTTTTATTTTTTATGCAATTAATTTTTTTCTCAATTTATATATTTTTTATCATGAGGGGTAGTTTTAGGGGGGTGAAACATTAAAAAAAATATTTTTATTGTAAATGATAGAAAACATCAATTTCATGTAAATAAAGTGATAAATGGGATGCTTTCAAGGGTTGAAAAATTGAAAAAAAATTATAATGTAGACCCAAAATTCAGGTATAAAATTAATTTAAAATATATATTAAATTATTTGGAAATAATTTCCTGTATATCTGTTGTAGGTTCAATTCCGATGATAATTAAAATACAAGCCAAATATTCTTGCCGGATGATTAAACAATAAAATAGATATAGGAGCAGTAACAGATTTACAATAATAATTTACGAACAAAAAAATCATTGTAACAAGTGGAGTCCTAAATAACAGTATTAATTTGGAAATAATTATTTAAGATTATTATTAATCAAATCAAATAGCCTTTATTATGTGGGCGAGAATAGCTTACAAGGTAAGCGATACAATCCAGTTATAAAAAATATTAGAGCAAAGTTCTCTATTAATTATTAAAATAAAAAGTTAACTTGAAGACTTGTGCACTTCGTTGCTTCTTTATTTAAAATATATTAGGGTCATTTTTTTAAAAGCAAATGTTGATAGTTGTAAGATATCGATATTAAGATGATTTCTTGCAGGTTGTAAATTAAGAAACGTGATTCAAAAAACAATCTCTATTTTTAGTTAAAATAAAATACAAAAATAACTCTTTGATATCAAATACAAAATAGAACTTCTATACAAGACTATGTATTATCATTTAGAATACAAAAAATGACGATATTATATCGATTTACAGTAGGTACCAATGAAACAGAGTGAACCAATTGTCCGTTCGTTTTTATAACTTAAAGTAACAGATTAAATCTCAATTAAAAAAATTTCCTTTCAACTTCCAGTGAAATAAATATTAATTCTTACAATAAATAGAACACAATCAAGATACAACAAAAATTTTAGCTACTTAAAATGTTAATTAATTTTGACAACCAAAGTGTTAAATTAAAAAATGTTCAACACTTGTATTTTCGCAACTACCGAGAAGATATTTATAAAAGTAAGTAATAAGCTTCAAATTTATCGTTAGTTTATGGTAAAAAGTTGTAGGTATATCAGAGGTGCAATTAAACTGCCAGTAAAAAATTAAGTGCAGTTATGCAATAAGTACTCAAGCGTACCCAAGATTTCATGTGGAACCTCAAGAAGGTTTTATTCACCCGTATACCTACACTGATACATCATATTTTGCAGATTCTATTTAGAAAACTTTCATTAGCCTAAAATATATGAAACTCAACATGTTTTAACAATCTTTGGCGATGATGGAGAAAATAAAGAAAAAAAATTAGATGCAATAAAGTAAAACTATAAACTTGTACGAAAAACTCACTCCCCAATTTAAAATTAATTGATGGTGTTTTTCCTAAGTTAAAAGTCTCAAATGCATGTATAATTTACACACCAGAAGTGGTAGTACCCTGATTATTGTGGAACCACGAAGTTTCTTTGTATACGAACCACAAATCCGCTGCCCATAAGAAAAAATTCAAAAATCCTAAAACCTGAAATTGAAAACAATTATATTAATATGTTTCTTTTCATTTTATTTTGTAAAAATAACTTACTACTGAAACGTTTAACGAAGAAAATCCGCTGGTATGTACTTGACATGAGCAGTTAGTGCAGGAAAGATTATCGGCGTCAGTTATACTTTTAAGTCCACTTAAACCATTGGCCCATGCAGCACTGCTTGATAACCATAAAACGGAAAATAACACAGTTATGAAAAAGTCCTACAAGTAAAATAGATTACCTCAAGATTTTACTTGAATACCTATAGACTTACTGAAAGTTGAACACGGTTGCTAGATTTATACAAATTGTCGAATTTGGCATAAACAAAAATAAGAGAAAGCGAAAACAACATAGCTAAAACTCCGGTAGCTACAAAGTAACGAGCATCGTTGGCAAAAGTGCCGTATATAGCTACAAAACAATCAGTTTTATTAATAGGCTCAGGATGGAAGTCTTTACTGGTTGCATTTACACCCAAATTAAAAGGGTAATCAAAATTGTAAACGTAGCTGCTGGTGCTATTATTACTATTATTCAACATAAACGTTACGCTACCAGAATATTCACAAATAGAAGCAAAAGCGGATATCGAAAAAATCTGTAACAAATAAAATCATTCTTATTTTAAGAACATAAATTGGTAAGAATTAAAATCTACAGTTGTCAAATTTCAAGGTTAAACCACGAAACTATTATTTAACACCTGGCAAACTTACCAAATGCAAAATTCGCATAACACCCCTAGGTTCTTGAAAAACAGCAAAGTTTAAATCCATTTTTAAATTGCCACACCTAAATTAATCCTTAACAAGTTCTTTTAAGTGAAACCGGTCGCCCTACCTAAATTTTGACACTATTCGCGCTATCATAATAATCCATTCCGACAATCAGCGCACCTGAACCTATAGTTTAATTTTTTACCGCCAGATAGCACAAATTAATTTAAAAGTTTACAATAAATAACAATTATTTTTATAAATAATCTTTTTGTGTAAAAAATTCAAATTTGGTGCTTAAAAAGTTTTTAACTGTTTGCAGCCCCCTCCCACATACCCAAGCATACCTGTTGCAACTTGTAGGTTATGTTAACCGTCCGTTAAATCGCGCCAAAACATTTATTTGACAACTGTGTTGTGAAGTGATTGCTTGTTATAATTTAAAGTTTAATTAACGAAAATGTATTTAAAAATTCGTTGTTTAAACGCGAAACCAGGAGACGAAGATATAATAATTAATATTTCAAAGATGGCTTTAATTCAAGACGTCAGAAAATTTATATTTGAAAAGTCCCAAGTTGCAATTGAATCTCAACGACTTTTCTACAAAGGAAAACAGGTAAACTTTAAAATTTAATTTTAATGTCTTCTATTAACTTGGCATGACTTTTAGCTCAATGACGATCATCGTGTAATGGATTACAATATTCAATTAAACGATGTCATTCAATTAATGATCCGAGTTGAACAAAAAGTTGAAGAAGTTGTTGAAAAGAAGGACGACAACAGTGTAGAACCTTTGAAAGAAGTGACGAACACTGAACCTATACAAAAGGAAGAAACCGCAACTAGTAATTATTTTAAAATTGACGAAGTGGTCGATATCATTGAAAACGAGCACGGTAGTTGGATCGAAGCTCGTATTATTAATATTTTGAAATGTGAGGCACCACTTGATTGTGATAAGAAAAATAAAGAACCCCAAGTAAAGTTTCGTGTAAAATTCGAATGGTAATTACGTCTTAAGTTAAAAATATTTTTATTTAGTTAATTGTTTTAGTGAAAAGGAAAACGGAGATTTTATGGATGTCACTTTTGAAGAAATAAGGCCACGGTCTCGTTATATATTCAAGAAGTCAGAACTTGCAGTTGATCAAATGGTCCTGGTAAATTATAATTTAGGAGAACCATTAACTAGAGGCTACTGGTATGACTTTATTATTAATAAAATCACACGCAAGAATCTAGTGGGAACAATATTGGTTGGCAAATTGAAAACTCCTATGGAAAACTGTGTTGTTCAATTCATCGATGAAGTTTTTAGAATTGAGAAATCTTTGTTACTGTCATGTCGTTTGGGCGAATCCGATTCAACTGTTGCATTAAGTAAGTCGATTTTCTTAATAATTACTTTAAAGTTAAGATATAAATTTTAAATTGATTTACATTTGCTACATTTTATTAACACTAATAAAGCAAGCAAGAATTGAATCCTCTCAGGGTTCCTACTCATTTGGAATTTTAAATTGTACAACTTTTGTCAGGGAATTTAAAATTTTTAAGTGAGTCAGGCAAATTAAGACTAAGGGTCAAGGAACATCTTTTGAAACTCAGAAAAACAAAATTAATTATAAAAATTATTTTTTTTATTTCGGTCAATTGTTAAAATTTACAGTTTCTAAATTTTATCAATGCTCGAAAATTCAGGAAAAATCTTCAATTTTAGTGATGAAAAACCTGGAAAAGTTAAGTAATTTAATTTGAAAAATGAGTGGGATATCAGGAGTTCTTTAATTTAAATTATTCATTTTGTGTTTTAGGAAAAAATGTTTATTACTGTGAGAAATGTAAAGATGTGATCACTAAACCATGTAAATTTTGTGGATGTAGTCTATGTTCTGGAAAAGACGAACCAGATACTATAATCTTGTGTGACGAATGTGATTTTGGTTATCACATTAAATGTTTAACTCCACCACTAACCGAAGTACCTTCCGATCCAGAATGGTAATAAATATTGTTACTTTCAATTGTTGATTTGTTTTAAACGAATAAAAATTTAGGTATTGCCCATCTTGTAAGAGAGATGAAAATGAGATTGTAAAAGCTGGAGATAAGTTAAAATTTAGTAAGAAGAAGTCTAAAATGGCGAGTTCAAACCAAGAAGGCACTTCACGTGACTGGGGTCGTGGGATGGCTTGTGTAGGACGAACTAAAGAGTGTACCTTGGTACCTAAAAATCATTACGGTGCTATTCCGGGTGTAGATGTTGGTACTCGTTGGATGTTTAGAGTACAAGCTTCTGAGGCTGGAATTCATAGACCGCATGTAGCAGGTATTCATGGACGTGAGACTGACGGTGCTTACAGCTTAGTTTTAAGTGGTGGCTACGAGGATGACGTTGACAATGGAGATGAGTTTATTTATACTGGTTCAGGAGGTCGTGATTTATCTGGTAACAAGAGAGTTTCGGATCAAAGCTGTGATCAAACTTTAACTCGCATGAATAAGTAAGTAAAATAATGCATAATTGGAGAAAAATTAATTATTTTTGAATCTATTAGGGCGTTAGCTTTAAATTGTAATGCTCCAATAAACAAAGATGGTGCCGAAGCAACCAACTGGAAAGGCGGTAAACCGGTACGTGTTGTACGCAACTATAAAGGAAGGAAACATTCGAAATTTGCCCCTAAAGAAGGTAATCGGTACGATGGTATTTATAAAGTTGTTAAATATTACCCCGAGAAGGGAAAGTCTGGTTTTCTGGTTTGGAGATATGTTCTGAGGCGCGATGATCCAGCACCAGCTCCTTGGACTAAAAATGGACAAGAATTGGAAATGATAGTAAGTTTTAGAAAAAATATGCTGCAATAAATTAACAGGCTTGTTCCTTAGTGCCCACTTGGATTTTCCGACGCTCAAGCTGCAAAAGATAAAGCTTCTTCTTCAAAAGGCAAAAAGAGAAGTGCATCAAGTGACAAATCTGCTGAACCAAAAAAACAAAAGATATCTTTTGAACTAAGTGAAGAAGTAGAAACGTTTATTTCTAATGATGAAGATAACTCAAAATTATGGGCTGCTTGTAAGGATGCGAAAGGTGAAGGCAAAAAATCGTTTTTATCAAAAGTGGAAGAACTTTTTATGTGCATTTGTTGCCAAGAAGTTGTTTATTTACCCATAACCACCGAATGTAAACATAACGTTTGCAAGAATTGTTTGAAACGATCGTTTTTGTCAGAAATTTACGGTTGTCCTCTTTGCCGATTCGAACTTGGGAAGAATTTTAAGATGAATGTTAATACAAATTTATCCTCTGCCTTGTTATCTCTTTTCCCTGGTTATGAATCTGGTCGTTAATTTTTTATGTTACAGAATTTATGTTTACAAATTTAGTTACTCTATATAACCACTTTGACAGAATTAATATTTATTTGTATCTGCTTACCTTTACAACAATGTACCTTCAGTTTTTAGTAGTTTAATAACATTATTGCTTATGTATTTACAAATAAAGTAATACAGTAAAAAAAATAAGATAGATTTTATATTGTTTAAAGTCTTAGCAGGGATTAACATCACTTTATTTTTATAATCGAGTGTTAGTCTGAATGTGGCTTATAAGGCAAATACTTTAAAATTACTAAATTTATGCAGTTATACAATTTTAAAGGTTCATCTTTATATATTACACATGTTGTTAATGCTGAATCTGTTATTATTTCTGGATCAACCTTCTTTTCCTGGTCTAGCTGTTCTATTGTTAGGAATAATAGTAAATAGTGTTTCATACCAACAAAATTAACATTGTTTCCGTGAAGTAAATCTCCTTCTTGGAGTAAGCATTTAACATAAATCTCACATTTCTTATTTGTTTCATTTAAAGTCTTATCATGCATTATATTATTTTCTAATTCCACTTCCGTTAATTCAGCTTCCTTACAGCATTGTTCTTTTAGTTTATGACTCACTACTCCTATAAAGATTGCTGATGCTATCTAAAAAATATCAAATGTAATTATTGCTGTTGACACTTGAAAAGTTACTAAAAATATCAAATAATGAAAAATAATCAAGCCATTTCAGTATTAAGGGGACGATTTAGGCCATGTATAGCAGCTAAATGTTTGACAAATAAAAAATTCTAGCATTTGGTTTAAATTTTCAATATATTCTTTATTTATAGATAATCAAATTGGGGTTTTAGACGCAATTAAAACCTATATGAAAATTAACTTAAGGTTAATTCATTGTTTATTCAATGTTTTGTGAACAATGGATTGTTCATACAAAATTCTAAAATTCTTTAGGTCAGGATTAAATCAGGTTTTAGTTTCTCTGATGATACAGAATAAGTTAACTCTGACCATAGCTTTCCATTTATGCCCATGTTCAGCAAGTACACAAAGATTTATCAAGAAAATTAAAATAGGTACGATACCTGAAGAACTTCTAAGTAGAACAAAATCTTCAATATCTTCATCATTTCAATTAGGTAAGCACAATCAGTTTACAAAAAATGTTCTTAGTTAAGTATAACTTTTTTAACTACCATTAATCGGGTAATTAAATAAAACAATATGATAATAAAGAAAATAATTAAGCACAAGAACAATACACAAAAAAGTTGTGTGGTGTACAGAGTGATTCAGAAACATTCTAGTGGATTTTTTTCTTACAAATTAAATTTTATTTGAAAGCCATTATAATTGAAAAAACTACAAGTTTTAGAAGAAAATCTACTCGGATTTAAAAATTTATAAATTTTTTTCTTATTTTTCAATCAATGCAAAAAATTATGTTATGATGTTATGCGACTTCCTATTTTGATCCCACGTATAACATCTTTCTGTGCCATCTATTAGTTGTTGCATAGCGGTTAATCGCATAACGTCATATCTAAAACTTCTAAGAGATGTTTATGAGATGTTAGTAGTATTAGTAGAAGTTCTATGCGACATCTTATACTGCTCCTTGAAAGTCGGACATAAGAGTAGACAGGGACGTCCCAGAGAAGTTAACAGGCACTAGATTAGAACATCACACTTCCCGATGGGTAAACTATGTTACATCTCTATAACAGGTTTGTGTTTACTGGGTATGTATCTATCATACAACGACTTCTGGAACTACTTGGACCGTGATTTTTGATGACCACACAAACGTTTTTGTATGAAATTAAATCAAAAATTTTTTAATATTAGTACGTTTTATTATTAGATAAATTATTGTAATGCCTGATGTGTAATTTTTGAGAATCACCCAGTATATGTATTAAATTAAGTAATTAGGACTTTTTATAGATTTTTTATTAATCAATAAATTGAACAGTTTCTAGTTCGTTAATGATTTTGATAAAAACAGTTTAATTATTACTTAAATTTTAATGAAGCAATTATAAAAACTTATGTGTCCGAATATTATAATCATGATTATTATGATTTTTAGAATTCCAATTTAAATTTATCAAATCAAGTAAATATTTATTATATAATACTTAATATTTTAAAATTTCATACACCTGCTATAAGAAATATAGTCGATAACGATATCAACAATTCATCGGCTATATAAGGCATTAAAATCAAAGTAACAAAATAATAAACTGTGTAATTTTTAAATAAATTTCTAATGCCAAATAGAGAATTTTTGAATCGGAGCACTGGCTTTTTATGACCAATTTTTGCCTAGCCAGCTTCAGGGTCGACGAAAGGGGTCCGGTGGTAGTAACCCACGGGTTCCCACTTCTGTTTGATAAAAATGATTACTTCGTATCAGATAATAAAAAAATTTGATTATTACAGAATAATATGTATTATATATTAGTGGTCAAGTTAATAGTATCAAGAAACACAGGATTTAGATTGAAATCCGGGCCCAACTTTGTCCTGATGCTCTTTCACGTTCCCATTTGAAAATAATTTTTAATATTCCGTATTTGGTAGTCTGCAAAGAGATTGGTTTTGAATCTCGGAAATTCGTAATATTGTGTGTTCCACAAAAGCTTGCTACTGGAAACTGGATCTCTGCAGATACTTCAGTTATTGAAATCGCTGTTTTGGGTACATGACACTCTAATATTTCTTTATTTATTATATTAGCGAATTTGTGTAAATTATAAACTTTTGACAAATTCCTATTAGTTTTTCGAATTTGAATTTATACTAGAGTTTTAACAAATAAAACGTACAGTGTAGTGACTTGAATTACGACAATTGGAACGGGATGCTGAATTAATAATTATTGGACTTGCAGTATTTGGAAATGACAGGTTATTTATTTTCCTATTATTTTACTTCTAACGGTCAACAAATTCAAAATTATTGTAGTGTTTTCATTGTACAAAATAAACAATTCGATTAATTGTAAATCTTCGATTGCTTTTTATTAATTCAAAAATTTAGATGGTATTTTTTGACCAAAAGCGACGTGTTTTTATGCCAGGAGTTCGAAAAACGCGTTTTCGTTTGGGGGAAATGCATGTAAGCGGTTCAAAAAGACGATCGAATTTTGTCAACTTTAAAGACGCATAAAACCTAAAATATCGTACTTAGGGAAAATTTGTCTGCGCCAATCGATTTATCTCGAAAAGTTGCATAAGAAAATGCCAAAAAATGCTACGATTTACGACTTTCAATTTTTGGGGTGAAAAAACACCAAAGGGGTTAACCTTACGTTTTTTTCAAAAATCGCCAAAAATTTATAAGGTGTTTTTTTTACCTAAAGCGACGTGTTTTGATGCCAGGAGTTCGAAAAACGCGTTTTCGTTTGGGGGAAATGCATGTAAGCGGTTCAAAAAGACGATCAAATTTTGTCAACTTTAAAGACGCATAAAACCTAAAATATCGTACTTAGGGAAAATCTGTCTACGCCAATCGATTTATCTCGAAAAGTTGCATAAGAAAATGCCAAAAAATGCTACGATTTACGACTTTCAATTTTTGGGGTGAAAAAACACCAAAGGGGTTAACCTTACGTTTTTTTTCAAAAATCGCCAAAAATTTAGATGGTGTTTTTTTGACCTAAAGCGACGTGTTTTGATGCCAGGAGTTCGAAAAACGCGTTTTCGTTTGGGGGAAATGCATGTAAGCGGTTCAAAAAGACGATCGAATTTTGTCAACTTTAAAGACGCATAAAACCTAAAATATCGTACTTAGGGAAAATCTGTCTGCGCCAATCGATTTATTTCGAAAAGTTGCATAAGAAAATGCCAAAAAATGCTACGATTTACGACTTTCAATTTTTGGGGTGAAAAAACACCAAAGGGGTTAACCTTACGTTTTTTTCAAAAATCGCCAAAAATTTATAAGGTGTTTTTTTTACCTAAAGCGACGTGTTTTGATGCCAGGAGTTCGAAAAACGCGTTTTCGTTTGGGGGAAATGCATGTAAGCGGTTCAAAAAGACGATCAAATTTTGTCAACTTTAAAGACGCATAAAACCTAAAATATCGTACTTAGGGAAAATCTGTCTACGCCAATCGATTTATCTCGAAAAGTTGCATAAGAAAATGCCAATAAAATGCTACGAATTACGACTTTCAATTTTTGGGGTGAAAAAACACCAAAGGGGTTCACCTTACGTTTTTTTCAAAAATCGCCAAAAATTTAGATGGTGTTTTTTTGACCTAAAGCGACGTGTTTTGATGCCAGGAGTTCGAAAAACGCGTGTTCGTTTGGGGGAAATGCATGTAAGCGGTTCAAAAAGACGATCGAATTTTGTCAACTTTAAAGACGCATTAAACCTAAAATATCGTACTTAGGGAAAATCTGTCTGCGCCAATCGATTTATCTCGAAAAGTTGCATAAGAAAATGCCAAAAAATGCTACGATTTACGACTTTCAATTTTTGGGGTGAAAAAACACCAAAGGGGTTAACCTTACGTTTTTTTCAAAAATCGCCAAAAATTTAGATGGTGTTTTTTTGACCTAAAGCGACGTGTTTTGATGCCAGAGTTCGAAAAACGCGTTTTCGTTTGGGGGAAATGCATGTAAGCGGTTCAAAAAGACGATCGAATTTTGTCAACTTTAAAGACGCATAAAACCTAAAATATCGTACTTAGGGAAAATCTGTCTGCGCCAATCGATTTATCTCGAAAAGTTGCATAAGAAAATGCCAAAAAATGCTACGATTTACGACTTTCAATTTTTGGGGTGAAAAAACACCAAAGGGGTTAACCTTACGTTTTTTTCAAAAATCGCCAAAAATTTAGATGGTGTTTTTTTGACCTAAAGCGACGTGTTTTGATGCCAGGAGTTCGAAAAACGCGTTTTCGTTTGGGGGAAATGCATGTAAGCGGTTCACAAAGACGATCGAATTTTGTCAACTTTAAAGACGCATAAAACCTAAAATATCGTACTTAAGGAAAATCTGTCTGCGCCAATCGATTTATCTCGAAAAGTTGCATAAGAAAATGCCAAAAAATGCTACGAATTACGACTTTCAATTTTTGGGGTGAAAAAACACCAAAGGGGTTAACCTTACGTTTTTTTCAAAAATCGCCAAAAATTTAGATGGTGTTTTTTTGACCTAAAGCGACGTGTTTTGATGCCAGGAGTTCGAAAAACGCGTTTTCGTTTGGGGGAAATGCATGTAAGCGGTTCACAAAGACGATCGAATTTTGTCAACTTTAAAGACGCATAAAACCTAAAATATCGTACTTAAGGAAAATCTGTCTGCGCCAATCGATTTATCTCGAAAAGTTGCATAAGAAAATGCCAAAAAATGCTACGAATTACGACTTTCAATTTTTGGGGTGAAAAAACACCAAAGGGGTTAACCTTACGTTTTTTTCAAAAATCGCCAAAAATTTAGATGGTGTTTTTTTGACCTAAAGCGACGTGTTTTGATGCCAGGAGTTCGAAAAACGCGTTTTCGTTTGGGGGAAATTCATGTAAGCGGTTCAAAAAGACGATCGAATTTTGTCAACTTTAAAGACGCATAAAACCTAAAATATCGTACTTAGGGAAAATCTGTCTGCGCCAATCGATTTATTTCGAAAAGTTGCATAAGAAAATGCCAAAAAATGCTACGATTTACGACTTTCAATTTTTGGGGTGAAAAAACACCAAAGGGGTTAACCTTACGTTTTTTTCAAAAATCGCCAAAAATTTATAAGGTGTTTTTTTTACCTAAAGCGACGTGTTTTGATGCCAGGAGTTCGAAAAACGCGTTTTCGTTTGGGGGAAATGCATGTAAGCGGTTCAAAAAGACGATCAAATTTTGTCAACTTTAAAGACGCATAAAACCTAAAATATCGTACTTAGGGAAAATCTGTCTACGCCAATCGATTTATCTCGAAAAGTTGCATAAGAAAATGCCAAAAAATGCTACGATTTACGACTTTCAATTTTTGGGGTGAAAAAACACCAAAGGGGTTAACCTTACGTTTTTTTCAAAAATCGCCAAAAATTTAGATGGTGTTTTTTTGACCTAAAGCGACGTGTTTTGATGGCAGGAGTTCGAGAAACGCGTTTTCGTTTGGGGGAAATTCATGTAAGCGGTTCAAAAAGACGATCGAATTTTGTCAACTTTAAAGACGCATAAAACCTAAAATATCGTACTTAGGGAAAATCTGTCTGCGCCAATCGATTTATCTCGAAAAGTTGCATAAGAAAATGCCAAAAAATGCTACGATTTACGACTTTCAATTTTTGGGGTGAAAAAACACCAAAGGGGTTAACCTTACGTTTTTTTCAAAAATCGCCAAAAATTTAGATGGTGTTTT
This sequence comes from Cantharis rufa, assembly GCA_947369205.1. Taxonomy (NCBI): domain Eukaryota; kingdom Metazoa; phylum Arthropoda; class Insecta; order Coleoptera; family Cantharidae; genus Cantharis; species Cantharis rufa. The sequence continues at coordinate 26,039,033 of OX376309.1, forward strand.
TTTGACCTAAAGCGACGTGTTTTGATGCCAGGAGTTCGAAAAACGCGTTTTCGTTTGGGGGAAATGCATGTAAGCGGTTCACAAAGACGATCGAATTTTGTCAACTTTAAAGACGCATAAAACCTAAAATATCGTACTTAAGGAAAATCTGTCTGCGCCAATCGATTTATCTCGAAAAGTTGCATAAGAAAATGCCAAAAAATGCTACGAATTACGACTTTCAATTTTTGGGGTGAAAAAACACCAAAGGGGTTAACCTTACGTTTTTTTCAAAAATCGCCAAAAATTTAGATGGTGTTTTTTTGACCTAAAGCGACGTGTTTTGATGCCAGGAGTTCGAAAAACGCGTTTTCGTTTGGGGGAAATGCATGTAAGCGGTTCACAAAGACGATCGAATTTTGTCAACTTTAAAGACGCATAAAACCTAAAATATCGTACTTAAGGAAAATCTGTCTGCGCCAATCGATTTATCTCGAAAAGTTGCATAAGAAAATGCCAAAAAATGCTACGAATTACGACTTTCAATTTTTGGGGTGAAAAAACACCAAAGGGGTTAACCTTACGTTTTTTTCAAAAATCGCCAAAAATTTAGATGGTGTTTTTTTGACCTAAAGCGACGTGTTTTGATGCCAGGAGTTCGAAAAACGCGTTTTCGTTTGGGGGAAATGCATGTAAGCGGTTCACAAAGACGATCGAATTTTGTCAACTTTAAAGACGCATAAAACCTAAAATATCGTACTTAAGGAAAATCTGTCTGCGCCAATCGATTTATCTCGAAAAGTTGCATAAGAAAATGCCAAAAAATGCTACGAATTACGACTTTCAATTTTTGGGGTGAAAAAACACCAAAGGGGTTAACCTTACGTTTTTTTCAAAAATCGCCAAAAATTTAGATGGTGTTTTTTTGACCTAAAGCGACGTGTTTTGATGCCAGGAGTTCGAAAAACGCGTTTTCGTTTGGGGGAAATTCATGTAAGCGGTTCAAAAAGACGATCGAATTTTGTCAACTTTAAAGACGCATAAAACCTAAAATATCGTACTTAGGGAAAATCTGTCTGCGCCAATCGATTTATTTCGAAAAGTTGCATAAGAAAATGCCAAAAAATGCTACGATTTACGACTTTCAATTTTTGGGGTGAAAAAACACCAAAGGGGTTAACCTTACGTTTTTTTCAAAAATCGCCAAAAATTTATAAGGTGTTTTTTTTACCTAAAGCGACGTGTTTTGATGCCAGGAGTTCGAAAAACGCGTTTTCGTTTGGGGGAAATGCATGTAAGCGGTTCAAAAAGACGATCAAATTTTGTCAACTTTAAAGACGCATAAAACCTAAAATATCGTACTTAGGGAAAATCTGTCTACGCCAATCGATTTATCTCGAAAAGTTGCATAAGAAAATGCCAAAAAATGCTACGATTTACGACTTTCAATTTTTGGGGTGAAAAAACACCAAAGGGGTTAACCTTACGTTTTTTTCAAAAATCGCCAAAAATTTAGATGGTGTTTTTTTGACCTAAAGCGACGTGTTTTGATGGCAGGAGTTCGAGAAACGCGTTTTCGTTTGGGGGAAATTCATGTAAGCGGTTCAAAAAGACGATCGAATTTTGTCAACTTTAAAGACGCATAAAACCTAAAATATCGTACTTAGGGAAAATCTGTCTGCGCCAATCGATTTATCTCGAAAAGTTGCATAAGAAAATGCCAAAAAATGCTACGATTTACGACTTTCAATTTTTGGGGTGAAAAAACACCAAAGGGGTTAACCTTACGTTTTTTTCAAAAATCGCCAAAAATTTAGATGGTGTTTTTTTGACCTAAAGCGACGTGTTTTGATGCCAGGAGTTCGAAAAACGCGTTTTCGTTTGGGGGAAATGCATGTAAGCGGTTCACAAAGACGATCGAATTTTGTCAACTTTAAAGACGCATAAAACCTAAAATATCGTACTTAAGGAAAATCTGTCTGCGCCAATCGATTTATCTCGAAAAGTTGCATAAGAAAATGCCAAAAAATGCTACGAATTACGACTTTCAATTTTTGGGGTGAAAAAACACCAAAGGGGTTAACCTTACGTTTTTTTCAAAAATCGCCAAAAATTTAGATGGTGTTTTTTTGACCTAAAGCGACGTGTTTTGATGCCAGGAGTTCGAAAAACGCGTTTTCGTTTGGGGGAAATGCATGTAAGCGGTTCACAAAGACGATCGAATTTTGTCAACTTTAAAGACGCATAAAACCTAAAATATCGTACTTAAGGAAAATCTGTCTGCGCCAATCGATTTATCTCGAAAAGTTGCATAAGAAAATGCCAAAAAATGCTACGAATTACGACTTTCAATTTTTGGGGTGAAAAAACACCAAAGGGGTTAACCTTACGTTTTTTTCAAAAATCGCCAAAAATTTAGATGGTGTTTTTTTGACCTAAAGCGACGTGTTTTGATGCCAGGAGTTCGAAAAACGCGTTTTCGTTTGGGGGAAATTCATGTAAGCGGTTCAAAAAGACGATCGAATTTTGTCAACTTTAAAGACGCATAAAACCTAAAATATCGTACTTAGGGAAAATCTGTCTGCGCCAATCGATTTATTTCGAAAAGTTGCATAAGAAAATGCCAAAAAATGCTACGATTTACGACTTTCAATTTTTGGGGTGAAAAAACACCAAAGGGGTTAACCTTACGTTTTTTTCAAAAATCGCCAAAAATTTATAAGGTGTTTTTTTTACCTAAAGCGACGTGTTTTGATGCCAGGAGTTCGAAAAACGCGTTTTCGTTTGGGGGAAATGCATGTAAGCGGTTCAAAAAGACGATCAAATTTTGTCAACTTTAAAGACGCATAAAACCTAAAATATCGTACTTAGGGAAAATCTGTCTACGCCAATCGATTTATCTCGAAAAGTTGCATAAGAAAATGCCAAAAAATGCTACGATTTACGACTTTCAATTTTTGGGGTGAAAAAACACCAAAGGGGTTAACCTTACGTTTTTTTCAAAAATCGCCAAAAATTTAGATGGTGTTTTTTTGACCTAAAGCGACGTGTTTTGATGGCAGGAGTTCGAGAAACGCGTTTTCGTTTGGGGGAAATTCATGTAAGCGGTTCAAAAAGACGATCGAATTTTGTCAACTTTAAAGACGCATAAAACCTAAAATATCGTACTTAGGGAAAATCTGTCTGCGCCAATCGATTTATTTCGAAAAGTTGCATAAGAAAATGCCAAAAAATGCTACGATTTACGACTTTCAATTTTTGGGGTGAAAAAACACCAAAAGGGTTAACCTTACGTTTTTTTCAAAAATCGCCTAAAACTTAGATGGTGTTTTTTTGACCTAAAGTGACGTGTTTTGATGCCAGGAGTTCGAAAAACGCGTTTTCGTTTGGGGGAAATTCATGTAAGCGGTTCAAAAAGACGATCGAATTTTGTCAACTTTAAAGACGCATAAAACCTAAAATATCGTACTTAGGGAAAATCTGTCTGCGCCAATCGATTTACCTCGAAAAGTTGCATAAGAAAATGCCAAAAAATGCTACGATTTACGACTTTCAATTTTTGGGGTGAAAAAACACCAAAGGGGTTAACCTTACGTTTTTTTCAAAAATCGCCAAAAATTGAGATGGTGTTTTTTTGACCTAAAGCGACGTGTTTTGATGCCAGGAGTTCGAAAAACGCGTTTTCGTTTGGGGAAATTCATGTAAGCGGTTCAAAAAGACGATCGAATTTTGTCAACTTTAAAGACGCATAAAACCTAAAATATCGTACTTAGGGAAAATCTGTCTGCGCCAATCGATTTACCTCGAAAAGTTGCATAAGAAAATGCCAAAAAATGCTACGATTTACGACTTTCAATTTTTGGGGTGAAAAAAACACCAAAGGGGTTAACCTTACGTTTTTTTCAAAAATCGCCAAAAATTTATAAGGTGTTTTTTTTACCTAAAGCGACGTGTTTTGATGCCAGGAGTTCGAAAAACGCGTTTTCGTTTGGGGGAAATGCATGTAAGCGGTTCAAAAAGACGATCAAATTTTGTCAACTTTAAAGACGCATAAAACCTAAAATATCGTACTTAGGGAAAATCTGTCTACGCCAATCGATTTATCTCGAAAAGTTGCATAAGAAAATGCCAAAAAATGCTACGATTTACGACTTTCAATTTTTGGGGTGAAAAAACACCAAAGGGGTTAACCTTACGTTTTTTTCAAAAATCGCCAAAAATTGAGATGGTGTTTTTTTGACCTAAATTTTTTTAAATTTCTGTCTGCGCCAATCGATTTATTTCGAAAAGTTGCATAAGAAAATGCCAAAAAATGCAACGATTTACGACTTTCAATTTTTGGGGTGAAAAAACACCAAAGGGGTTAACCTTACGTTTTTTCAAAAATCGCCTAAAACTTATATGGTGTTTTTTTGACCTAAAGCGACGTGTTTTGATGCCAGGAGTTCGAAAAACGCGTTTTCGTTTGGGGTAAATGCATGTAAGCGGTTCAAAAAGACGATCGAATTTTGTCAACTTTAAACACGCATAAAACCTAAAATATCGTACTTAGGGAAAATCTGTCTGCGCCAATCGATTTACCTCGAAAAGTTGCATAGGAAAAGTCTAAAAATGCTACGATTTACGACTTTCAATTTTTGGGGTGAAAAAACACCAAAGGGGTTAACCTTACGTTTTTTTCAAAAATCGCCAAAAATTTAGATGGTGTTTTTTTGACCTAAAGCGACGTGTTTTGATGGCAGGAGTTCGAGAAACGCGTTTTCGTTTGGGGGAAATTCATGTAAGCGGTTCAAAAAGACGATCGAATTTTGTCAACTTTAAAGACGCATAAAACCTAAAATATCGTACTTAGGGAAAATCTGTCTGCGCCAATCTATTTATTTCGAAAAGTTGCATAAGAAAATGCCAAAAAATGCTACGATTTACGACTTTCAATTTTTGGGGTGAAAAAACACCAAAGGGGTTAACCTTACGTTTTTTTCAAAAATCGCCAAAAATTTAGATGGTGTTTTTTTGACCTCAAGCGACGTGTTTTGATGCCAGGAGTTCGAAAAACGCGTTTTCGTTTGGGGGAAATTCATGTAAGCGGTTCAAAAAGACGATCGAATTTTGTCAACTTTAAAGACGCATAAAACCTAAAATATCGTACTTAGGGAAAATCTGTCTGCGCCAATCGATTTACCTCGAAAAGTTGCATAAGAAAATGCCAAAAAATGCTACGATTTACGACTTTTAATTTTTGGGGTGAAAAAACACCAAAGGGGTTAACCTTACGTTTTTTTCAAAAATCGCCAAAAATTTAGATGGTGTTTTTTTGACCTAAAGCGACGTGTTTTGATGCCAGGAGTTCGAAAAACGCGTTTTCGTTTGGGGGAAATGCATGTAAGCGGTTCAAAAAGACGATCGAATTTTGTCAACTTTAAAGACGCATAAAACCTAAAATATCGTACTTAGGGAAAATCTGTCTGCGCCAATCGATTTATCTCGAAAAGTTGCATAAGAAAATGCCAAAAAATGCTACGATTTACGACTTTCAATTTTTGGGGTGAAAAAACACCAAAGGGGTTAACCTTACGTTTTTTTCAAAAATCGCCAAAAATTTAGATGGTGTTTTTTTGACCTAAAGCGACGTGTTTTGATGCCAGGAGTTCGAAAAACGCGTTTTCGTTTGGGGGAAATGCATGTAAGCGGTTCAAAAAGACGATCGAATTTTGTCAACTTTAAAGACGCATAAAACCTAAAATATCGTACTTAGGGAAAATCTGTCTGCGCCAATCGATTTATCTCGAAAAGTTGCATAAGAAAATGCCAAAAAATGCTACGGTTTACGATTTTCAATTTTTGGGGTGAAAAAACACCAAAGGGGTTAACCTTACGTTTTTTTCAAAAATCGCCAAAAATTTAGATGGTGTTTTTTTGACCTCAAGCGACGTGTTTTGATGCCAGGAGTTCGAAAAACGCGTTTTCGTTTGGGGGAAATTCATGTAAGCGGTTCAAAAAGACGATCGAATTTTGTCAACTTTAAAGACGCATAAAACCTAAAATATCGTACTTAGGGAAAATCTGTCTGCGCCAATCGATTTACCTCGAAAAGTTGCATAAGAAAATGCCAAAAAATGCTACGATTTACGACTTTCAATTTTTGGGGTGAAAAAACACCAAAGGGGTTAACCTTACGTTTTTTTCAAAAATCGCCAAAAATTTATAAGGTGTTTTTTTTACCTAAAGCGACGTGTTTTGATGCCAGGAGTTCGAAAAACGCGTTTTCGTTTGGGGGAAATGCATGTAAGCGGTTCAAAAAGACGATCAAATTTTGTCAACTTTAAAGACGCATAAAACGTAAAATATCGTACTTAGGGAAAATCTGTCTACGCCAATCGATTTATCTCGAAAAGTTGCATAAGAAAATGCCAATAAAATGCTACGAATTACGACTTTCAATTTTTGGGGTGAAAAAACACCAAAGGGGTTAACCTTACGTTTTTTTCAAAAATCGCCAAAAATTTAGATGGTGTTTTTTTGACCTAAAGCGACGTGTTTTGATGCCAGGAGTTCGAAAAACGCGTTTTCGTTTGGGGGAAATTCATGTAAGCGGTTCAAAAATACGAACGAATTTTGTCAACTTTAAAGACGCATAAAACCTAAAATATCGTACTTAGGGAAAATCTGTATGCGCCAATCGATTTATTTCGAAAAGTTGCATAAGAAAATGCCAAAAAATGCTACGATTTACGACTTTCAATTTATGGGGTGAAAAAACACCAAAGGGGTTAACCTTACGTTTTTTTCAAAAATCGCCAAAAATTTATAAGGTGTTTTTTTTACCTAAAGCGACGTGTTTTGATGCCAGGAGTTCGAAAAACGCGTTTTCGTTTGGGGGAAATGCATGTAAGCGGTTCAAAAAACGATCAAATTTTGTCAACTTTAAAGACGCATAAAACCTAAAATATCGTACTTAGGGAAAATCTGTCTACGCCAATCGATTTATCTCGAAAAGTTGCATAAGAAAATGCCAAAAAATGCTACGATTTACGACTTTCAATTTTTGGGGTGAAAAAACACCAAAGGGGTTAACCTTACGTTTTTTTCAAAAATCGCCAAAAATTTATAAGGTGTTTTTTTTACCTAAAACGACGTGTTTTGATGCCAGGAGTTCGAAAAACGCGTTTTCGTTTGGGGGAAATGCATGTAAGCGGTTCAAAAAGACGATCAAATTTTGTCAACTTTAAAGACGCATAAAACCTAAAATATCGTACTTAGGGAAAATCTGTCTACGCCAATCGATTTATCTCGAAAAGTTGCATAAGAAAATGCCAATAAAATGCTACGAATTACGACTTTCAATTTTTGGGGTGAAAAAACACCAAAGGGGTTAACCTTACGTTTTTTTCAAAAATCGCCAAAAATTTAGATGGTGTTTTTTTGACCTAAAGCGACGTGTTTTGATGCCAGGAGTTCGAAAAACGCGTTTTCGTTTGGGGGAAATGCATGTAAGCGGTTCAAAAAGACGATCGAATTTTGTCAACTTTAAAGACGCATAAAACCTAAAATATCGTACTTAGGGAAAATCTGTCTGCGCCAATCGATTTATCTCGAAACGTTGCATAAGAAAATGCCAAAAAATGCTACGATTTACGACTTTCAATTTTTGGGGTGAAAAAACACCAAAGGGGTTAACCTTACGTTTTTTTCAAAAATCGCCAAAAATTTATAAGGTGTTTTTTTTACCTAAAGCGACGTGTTTTGATGCCAGGAGTTCGAAAAACGCGTTTTCGTTTGGGGGAAATGCATGTAAGCGGTTCAAAAAGACGATCAAATTTTGTCAACTTTAAAGACGCATAAAACCTAAAATATCGTACTTAGGGAAAATCTGTCTACGCCAATCGATTTATCTCGAAAAGTTGCATAAGAAAATGCCAAAAAATGCTACGATTTACGACTTTCAATTTTTGGGGTGAAAAAACACCAAAGGGGTTAACCTTACGTTTTTTTCAAAAATCGCCAAAAATTTAGATGGTGTTTTTTTGACCTAAAGCGACGTGTTTTGATGCCAGGAGTTCGAAAAACGCGTGTTCGTTTGGGGGAAATGCATGTAAGCGGTTCAAAAAGACGATCGAATTTTGTCAACTTTAAAGACGCATTAAACCTAAAATATCGTACTTAGGGAAAATCTGTCTGCGCCAATCGATTTATCTCGAAAAGTTGCATAAGAAAATGCCAAAAAATGCTACGATTTACGACTTTCAATTTTTGGGGTGAAAAAAACACCAAAGGGGTTAACCTTACGGTTTTTACAAAAATCGCCAAAAATTTAGATGGTGTTTTTTTGACCTAAAGCGACGTGTTTTGATGCCAGGAGTTCGAAAAACGCGTTTTCGTTTGGGGGAAATGCATGTAAGCGGTTCAAAAAGACGATCGAATTTTGTCAACTTTAAAGACGCATAAAACCTAAAATATCGTACTTAGGGAAAATCTGTCTGCGCCAATCGATTTATCTCGTAAAGTTGCATAAGAAAATGCCAAAAAATGCTACGATTTACGACTTTCAATTTTTGGGGTGAAAAAACACCAAAGGGGTTAACCTTACGTTTTTTTCAAAAATCGCCAAAAATTTAGATGGTGTTTTTTTGACCTAAAGCGACGTGTTTTGATGCCAGGAGTTCGAAAAACGCGTTTTCGTTTGGGGGAAATGCATGTAAGCGGTTCACAAAGACGATCGAATTTTGTCAACTTTAAAGACGCATAAAACCTAAAATATCGTACTTAAGGAAAATCTGTCTGCGCCAATCGATTTATCTCGAAAAGTTGCATAAGAAAATGCCAAAAAATGCTACGATTTACGACTTTCAATTTTTGGGGTGAAAAAACACCAAAGGGGTTAACCTTACGTTTTTTTCAAAAATCGCCAAAAATTGAGATGGTGTTTTTTTTACCTAAAGCGACGTGTTTTGATGCCAGGAGTTCGAAAAACGCGTTTTCGTTTGGGGGAAATGCATGTAAGCGGTTCAAAAAGAAGATGGAATTTTGTCAACTTTAAAGACGCATTAAACCTAAAATATCGTACTTAGGGAAAATCTGTCTGCGCCAATCGATTTATCTCGAAAAGTTGCATAAGAAAATGCCAAAAAATGCTACGATTTACGACTTTCAATTTTTGGGGTGAAAAAACACCAAAGGGGTTAACCTTACGTTTTTTTCAAAAATCGCCAAAAATTTAGATGGTGTTTTTTTGACCTAAAGCGACGTGTTTTGATGCCAGGAGTTCGAAAAACGCGTTTTCGTTTGGGGGAAATTCATGTAAGCGGTTCAAAAAGACGATCGAATTTTGTCAACTTTAAAGACGCATAAAACCTAAAATATCGTACTTAGGGAAAATCTGTCTGCGCCAATCGATTTATTTCGAAAAGTTGCATAAGAAAATGCCAAAAAATGCTACGATTTACGACTTTCAATTTTTGGGGTGAAAAAACACCAAAGGGGTTAACCTTACGTTTTTTTCAAAAATCGCCAAAAATTTAGATGGTGTTTTTTTGACCTAAAGCGACGTGTTTTGATGCCAGGAGTTCGAAAAACGCGTTTTCGTTTGGGGGAAATGCATGTAAGCGGTTCAAAAAGACGATCGAATTTTGTCAACTTTAAAGACGCATAAAACCTAAAATATCGTACTTAGGGAAAATCTGTCTGCGCCAATCGATTTATCTCGAAAAGTTGCATAAGAAAATGTCAAAAAATGCTACGATTTACGACTTTCAATTTTTGGGGTGAAAAAACACCAAAGGGGTTAACCTTACGTTTTTTTCAAAAATCGCCAAAAATTTAGATGGTGTTTTTTTGACCTAAAGCGACGTGTTTTGATGCCAGGAGTTCGAAAAACGCGTTTTCGTTTGGGGGAAATGCATGTAAGCGGTTCAAAAAGACGATCGAATTTTGTCAACTTTAAAGACGCATAAAACCTAAAATATCGTACTTAGGGAAAATCTGTCTGCGCCAATCGATTTATCTCGAAAAGTTGCATAAGAAAATGCCAAAAACTGTTACGATTTACGACTTTCAATTTTTGGGGTGAAAAAACACCAAAGGGGTTAACCTTACGTTTTTTTCAAAAATCGCCAAAAATTTAGATGGTGTTTTTTTGACCTAAAGCGACGTGTTTTGATGCCAGGAGTTCGAAAAACGCGTTTTCGTTTGGGGGAAATGCATGTAAGCGGTTCACAAAGACGATCGAATTTTGTCAACTTTAAAGACGCATAAAACCTAAAATATCGTACTTAGGGAAAATCTGTCTACGCCAATCGATTTATCTCGAAAAGTTGCATAAGAAAATGCCAATAAAATGCTACGAATTACGACTTTCAATTTTTGGGGTGAAAAAACACCAAAGGGGTTAACCTTACGTTTTTTTCAAAAATCGCCAAAAATTTAGATGGTGTTTTTTTGACCTAAAGCGACGTGTTTTGATGCCAGGAGTTCGAAAAACGCGTGTTCGTTTGGGGGAAATGCATGTAAGCGGTTCAAAAAGACGATCGAATTTTGTCAACTTTAAAGACGCATTAAACCTAAAATATCGTACTTAGGGAAAATCTGTCTGCGCCAATCGATTTATTTCGAAAAGTTGCATAAGAAAATGCCAAAAAATGCTACGATTTACGACTTTCAATTTTTAGGGTGAAAAAACACCAAAGGGGTTAACCTTACGTTTTTTTCAAAAATCGCCAAAAATTGAGATGGTGTTTTTTTGACCTAAAGCGACGTGTTTTGATGCCAGGAGTTCGAAAAACGCGTTTTCGTTTGGGAAAAATGCATGTAAGCGGTTCAAAAAGAAGATGGAATTTTGTCAACTTTAAAGACGCATTAAACCTAAAATATCGTACTTAGGGAAAATCTGTCTGCGCCAATCGATTTATCTCGAAAAGTTGCATAAGAAAATGCCAAAAAATGCTACGATTTACGACTTTCAATTTTTGGGGTGAAAAAACACCAAAACCTTACGTTTTTTTCAAAAATCGCCAAAAATTTATAAGGTGTTTTTTTTACCTAAAGCGACGTGTTTTGATGCCAGGAGTTCGAAAAAGGCGTTTTCGTTTGGGGGAAATGCATGTAAGCGGTTCAAAAAGACGATCGAATTTTGTCAACTTTAAAGACGCATAAAACTTAAAATATCGTACTTAGGGAAAATCTGTCTGCGCCAATCGATTTATCTCGAAAAGTTGCATAAGAAAATGCCAAAAAATGCTACTATTTACGACTTTCAATTTTTGGGGTGAAAAAACACCAAAGGGGTTAACCTTACGTTTTTTTCAAAAATCGCCAAAAATTTAGATGGTGTTTTTTTGACCTAAAGCGACGTGTTTTGATGCCAGGAGTTCGAAAAACGCGTTTTCGTTTGGGGGAAATTCATGTAAGCGGTTCAAAAAGACGATCGAATTTTGTCAACTTTAAAGACGCATAAAACCTAAAATATCGTACTTAGGGAAAATCTGTCTGCGCCAATCGATTTATTTCGAAAAGTTGCATAAGAAAATGCCAAAAAATGCTACGATTTACGACTTTCAATTTTTGGGGTGAAAAAACACCAAAGGGGTTAACCTTACGTTTTTTTCAAAAATCGACAAAAATTTAGATAGTGTTTTTTTGACCTAAAGCGACGTGTTTTGATGCCAGGAGTTCAAAAAACGCGTTTTCGTTTGGGGGAAATGCATGTAAGCGGTTCACAAAGACGATCGAATTTTGTCAACTTTAAAGACGCATAAAACCTAAAATATCGTACTTAGGGAAAATCTGTCTGCGCCAATCGATTTATTTCGAAAAGTTGCATAAGAAAATGCCAAAAAATGCTACGATTAACGACTTTCAATTTTTGGGGTGAAAAAACACCAAAGGGGTTAACCTTACGTTTTTTTCAAAAATCGCCAAAAATTTAGATGGTGTTTTTTTGACCTAAAGCGACTGTTTTTGATGCCAAGAGTTCGAAAAACGCGTTTTCGTTTGGGGGAAATGCATGTAAGCGGTTCAAAAAGACGATCGAATTTTGCCAACTTTAAAGACGCATAAAACCTAAAATATCGTACTTAGGGAAAATTTGTCTGCGCCAATCGATTTATCTCGAAAAGTTACATAAGAAAATGCCAAAAATGCTACGATTTACGACTTTCAATTTTTGGGGTGAAAAAACACCAAAGGGGTTAACCTTACGTTTTTTTCAAAAATCGCCAAAAATTTAGATGGTGTTTTTTTGACCTAAAGCGACTGTTTTTGATGCCAAGAGTTCGAAAAACGCGTTTTCGTTTGGGGGAAATGCATGTAAGCGGTTCAAAAAGACGATCGAATTTTGTCAACTTTAAAGACGCATAAAACCTAAAATATCGTACTTAGGGAAAATCTGTCTGCGCCAATCGATTTATTTCGAAAAGTTGCATAAGAAAATGCCAAAAAATGCTACGATTTACGACTTTCAATTTTTGGGGTGAAAAAACACCAACCTTACGTTTTTTTCAAAAATCGACAAAAATTTAGATAGTGTTTTTTTGACCTAAAGCGACGTGTTTTGATGCCAGGAGTTCGAAAAACGCGTTTTCGTTTGGGGGAAATGCATGTAAGCGGTTCACAAAGACGATCGAATTTTGTCAACTTTAAAGACGCATAAAACCTAAAATATCGTACTTAGGGAAAATCTGTCTGCGCCAATCGATTTATCTCGAAAAGTTGCATAAGAAAATGCCAAAAAATGCTACTATTTACGACTTTCAATTTTTGGGGTGAAAAAACACCAAAGGGGTTAACCTAAAGTTTTTTTCAAAAATCGCCAAAAATTTAGATGGTGTTTTTTTGACCTAAAGCGACGTGTTTTGATGCCAGGAGTTCGAAAAAGGCGTTTTCGTTTGGGGGAAATTCATGTAAGCGGTTCACAATGTCGATCGAATTTTGCCAACTTTAAAGACGCATAAAACCTAAAATATCGTACTTAGGGAAAATCTGTCTGCGCCAATCGATTTATCTCGAAAAGTTACATAAGAAAATGCCAAAAATGCTACGATTTACGACTTTCAATTTTTGGGGTGAAAAAACACCAACCTTACGTTTTTTTCAAAAATCGCCAAAAATTTAGATGGTGTTTTTTTGACCTAAAGCGACTGTTTTTGATGCCAAGAGTTCGAAAAACGCGTTTTCGTTTGGGGGAAATGCATGTAAGCGGTTCAAAAAGACGATCGAATTTTGTCAACTTTAAAGACGCATAAAACCTAAAATATCGTACTTAGGGAAAATCTGTCTGCGCCAATCGATTTATTTCGAAAAGTTGCATAAGAAAATGCCAAAAAATGCTACGATTTACGACTTTCAATTTTTGGGGTGAAAAAACACCAACCTTACGTTTTTTTCAAAAATCGACAAAAATTTAGATAGTGTTTTTTTGACCTAAAGCGACATGTTTTGATGCCAGGAGTTCGAAAAACGCGTTTTCGTTTGGGGGAAATGCATGTAAGCGGTTCACAAAGACGATCGAATTTTGTCAACTTTAAAGACGCATAAAACCTAAAATATCGTACTTAAGGAAAATCTGTCTGCGCCAATCGATTTATCTCGAAAAGTTGCATAAGAAAATGCCAAAAAATGCTACGAATTACGACTTTCAATTTTTGGGGTGAAAAAACACCAAAGGGTTAACCTTACGTTTTTTTCAAAAATCGCCAAAAATTTAGATGGTGTTTTTTTGACCTAAAGCGACGTGTTTTGATGCCAGGAGTTCGAAAAACGCGTTTTCGTTTGGGGGAAATTCATGTAAGCGGTTCAAAAAGACGATCGAATTTTGTCAACTTTAAAGACGCATAAAACCTAAAATATCGTACTTAAGGAAAATCTGTCTGCGCCAATCGATTTATCTCGAAAAGTTGCATAAGAAAATGCCAAAAAATGCTACGAATTACGACTTTCAATTTTTGGGGTGAAAAAACACCAAAGGGGTTAACCTTACGTTTTTTTCAAAAATCGCCAAAAATTTAGATGGTGTTTTTTTGACCTAAAGCGACGTGTTTTGATGCCAGGAGTTCGAAAAACGCGTTTTCGTTTGGGGGAAATTCATGTAAGCGGTTCAAAAAGACGATCGAATTTTGTCAACTTTAAAGACGCATAAAACCTAAAATATCGTACTTAGGGAAAATCTGTCTGCGCCAATCGATTTATTTCGAAAAGTTGCATAAGAAAATGCCAAAAAATGCTACGATTTACGACTTTCAATTTTTGGGGTGAAAAAACACCAAACCTTACGTTTTTTTCAAAAATCGCCAAAAATTTATAAGGTGTTTTTTTTACCTAAAGCGACGTGTTTTGATGCCAGGAGTTCGAAAAACGCGTTTTCGTTTGGGGGAAATGCATGTAAGCGGTTCAAAAAGACGATCAAATTTTGTCAACTTTAAAGACGCATAAAACCTAAAATATCGTACTTAGGGAAAATCTGTCTACGCCAATCGATTTATCTCGAAAAGTTGCATAAGAAAATGCCAAAAAATGCTACGATTTACGACTTTCAATTTTTGGGGTGAAAAAACACCAAAACCTTACGTTTTTTTCAAAAATCGCCAAAAATTTATAAGGTGTTTTTTTTACCTAAAGCGACGTGTTTTGATGCCAGGAGTTCGAAAAAGGCGTTTTCGTTTGGGGGAAATGCATGTAAGCGGTTCAAAAAGACGATCGAATTTTGTCAACTTTAAAGACGCATAAAACTTAAAATATCGTACTTAGGGAAAATCTGTCTGCGCCAATCGATTTATCTCGAAAAGTTGCATAAGAAAATGCCAAAAAATGCTACGATTTACGACTTTCAATTTTTGGGGTGAAAAAACACCAAAGGGGTTAACCTTACGTTTTTTTCAAAAATCGCCAAAAATTTAGATGGTGTTTTTTTGACCTAAAGCGACGTGTTTTGATGCCAGGAGTTCGAAAAACGCGTTTTCGTTTGGGGGAAATTCATGTAAGCGGTTCAAAAAGACGATCGAATTTTGTCAACTTTAAAGACGCATAAAACCTAAAATATCGTACTTAGGGAAAATCTGTCTGCGCCAATCGATTTATTTCGAAAAGTTGCATAAGAAAATGCCAAAAAATGCTACGATTTACGACTTTCAATTTTTGGGGTGAAAAAACACCAACCTTACGTTTTTTTCAAAAATCGTCAAAAATTAAATGGTGTTTTTTTGACCTAAAGCGACGTGTTTTGATGCCAGGAGTTCGATAAACGCGTTTTAGTTTGGGGGAAATGCATGTAAGCGGTTCAAAAAGACGATCGAATTTTGTCAACTTTAAAGACGCATAAAACCTAAAATATCGTACTTAGGGAAAATCTATCTGCGCCAATCGATTTATCTCGAAAAGTTGCATAAGAAAATGCCAAAAAATGCTACTATTTACGACTTTCAATTTTTGGGGTGAAAAAACACCAAAGGGGTTAACGTTACGTTTTTTTCAAAAATCGCCAAAAATTTAGATGGTGTTTTTTTGACCTAAAGCGACGTGTTTTGATGCCAGGAGTTCGAAAAAGGCGTTTTCGTTTGGGGGAAATGCATGTAAGCGGTTCAAAAAGACGATCGAATTTTGTCAACTTTAAAGACGCATAAAACCTAAAATATCGTACTAAGGGAAAATCTGTCTGCGCCAATCGATTTATCTCGAAAAGGTGCATAAGAAAATGCCAAAAAATGCTACGATTTACGACTTTCAATTTTTGGGGTGAAAAAACACCAAAGGGGTTAACCTTACGTTTTTTTCAAAAATCGCCAAAAATTTAGATGGTGTTTTTTTGACCTAAAGCGACGTGTTTTGATGCCAGGAGTTCGAAAAACGCGTTTTCGTTTGGGGGAAATGCATGTAAGCGGTTCACAATGTCGATCGAATTTTGCCAACTTTAAAGACGCATAAAACCTAAAATATCGTACTTAGGGAAAATCTGTCTGCGCCAATCAATTTATCTCGGAAAGTTACATAAGAAAATGCCAAAAATGCTACGATTTACGACTTTCAATTTTTGGGGTGAAAAAACACCAAAGGGGTTAACCTTACGTTTTTTTCAAAAATCGCCAAAAATTTAGATGGTGTTTTTTTGACCTAAAGCGACTGTTTTTGATGCCAAGAGTTCGAAAAACGCGTTTTCGTTTGGGGGAAATGCATGTAAGCGGTTCAAAAAGACGATCGAATTTTGTCAACTTTAAAGACGCATAAAACCTAAAATATCGTACTTAGGGAAAATCTGTCTGCGCCAATCGATTTATTTCGAAAAGTTGCATAAGAAAATGCCAAAAAATGCTACGATTTACGACTTTCAATTTTTGGGGTGAAAAAACACCAACCTTACGTTTTTTTCAAAAATCGACAAAAATTTAGATAGTGTTTTTTTGACCTAAAGCGACGTGTTTTGATGCCAGGAGTTCGAAAAAGGCGTTTTCGTTTGGGGGAAATGCATGTAAGCGGTTCAAAAAGACGATCGAATTTTGTCAACTTTAAAGACGCATAAAACCTAAAATATCGTACTTAGGGAAAATCTGTCTGCGCCAATCGATTTATCTCGAAAAGTTGCATAAGAAAATGCCAAAAAATGCTACTATTTACGACTTTCAATTTTTGGGGTGAAAAAACACCAAAGGGGTTAACATTACGTTTTTTTCAAAAATCGCTAAAAACTTAGATGGTGTTTTTTTGACCTAAAGCGACGTGATTTGATGCCAGGAGTTCGAAAAACGCGTTTTCGTTTGGGGGAAATGCATGTAAGCGGTTCAAAAAGACGATCGAATTTTGTCAACTTTAAAGACGCATAAAACCTAAAATATCGTACTTAGGGAAAATCTGTCTGCGCCAATCGATTTATCTCGAAAAGTTGCATAAGAAAATGTCAAAAAATGCTACGATTTACGACTTTCAATTTTTGGGGTGAAAAAACACCAAAGGGGTTAACCTAAAGTTTTTTTCAAAAATCGCCAAAAATTTAGATGGTGTTTTTTTGACCTAAAGCGACGTGTTTTGATGCCAGGAGTTCGAAAAAGGCGTTTTCGTTTGGGGGAAATTCATGTAAGCGGTTCACAATGTCGATCGAATTTTGCCAACTTTAAAGACGCATAAAACCTAAAATATCGTACTTAGGGAAAATCTGTCTGCGCCAATCGATTTATCTCGAAAAGTTGCATATGAAAATGCCAAAAAATGCTACTATTTACGACTTTCAATTTTTGGGGTGAAAAATCACCAAAGGGACCTTACGTTTTTTTCAAAAATCGCTAAAAACTTAGATGGTGTTTTTTTGACCTAAAGCGACGTGATTTGATGCCAGGAGTTCGAAAAACGCGTTTTCGTTTGGGGGAAATGCATGTAAGCGGTTCAAAAAGACGATCGAATTTTGTCTACTTTAAAGACGCATAAAACCTAAAATATCGTACTTAGGGAAAATCTGTCTGCGCCAATCGATTTATCTCGAAAAGTTGCATAAGAAAATGCCAAAAAATGCTACGATTTACGACTTTCAATTTTTGGGGTGAAAAAACACCAAAGGGGTTAACCTTACGTTTTTTTCAAAAATCGCCAAAAATTTAGATGGTGTTTTTTTGACCTAAAGCGACGTGTTTTGATGCCAGGAGTTCGAAAAAGGCGTTTTCGTTTGGGGGAAATGCATGTAAGCGGTTCAAAAAGACGATCGAATTTTGTCAACTTTAAAGACGCATAAAACCTAAAATATCGTACTTAGGGAAAATCTGTCTGCGCCAATCGATTTATCTCGAAAAGTTGCATAAGAAAATGCCAAAAAATGTTACGATTTACGACTTTCAAATTTTGGGGTGAAAAAACACCAAAGGGGTTAACCTTACGTTTTTTTCAAAAATCGCCAAAAATTTAGATGGTGTTTTTTTGACCTAAAGCGACGTGTTTTGATGCCAGGAGTTCGAAAAACGCGTTTTCGTTTGGGGGAAATGCATGTAAGCGGTTCACAAAGACGATCGAATTTTGTCAACTTTAAAGACGCATAAAACCTAAAATATCGTACTTAGGGAAAATCTGTCTGCGCCAATCGATTTATCTCGAAAAATTGCATAAGAAAATGCCAAAAAATGCTACGATTTACGACTTTCAATTTTTGGGGTGAAAAAACACCAAAGGGGTTAACCTTACGTTTTTTTCAAAAATCGCCAAAAATTTAGATGGTGTTTTTTTGACCTAAAGCGACGTGTTTTGATGCCAGGAGTTCGAAAAAGGCGTTTTCGTTTGGGGGAAATGCATGTAAGCGGTTCAAAAAGACGATCGAATTTTGTCAACTTTAAAGACGCATAAAACTTAAAATATCGTACTTAGGGAAAATCTGTCTGCGCCAATCGATTTATCTCGAAAAGTTGCATAAGAAAATGCCAAAAAATGCTACGATTTACGACTTTCAATTTTTGGGGTGAAAAAACACCAAAGGGGTTAACCTTACGTTTTTTTCAAAAATCGCCAAAAATTTAGATGGTGTTTTTTTGACCTAAAGCGACGTGTTTTGATGCCAGGAGTTCGAAAAACGCGTTTTCGTTTGGGGGAAATTCATGTAAGCGGTTCAAAAAGACGATCGAATTTTGTCAACTTTAAAGACGCATAAAACCTAAAATATCGTACTTAGGGAAAATCTGTCTGCGCCAATCGATTTATTTCGAAAAGTTGCATAAGAAAATGCCAAAAAATGCTACGATTTACGACTTTCAATTTTTGGGGTGAAAAAACACCAACCTTACGTTTTTTTCAAAAATCGTCAAAAATTAAATGGTGTTTTTTTGACCTAAAGCGACGTGTTTTGATGCCAGGAGTTCGATAAACGCGTTTTAGTTTGGGGGAAATGCATGTAAGCGGTTCAAAAAGACGATCGAATTTTGTCAACTTTAAAGACGCATAAAACCTAAAATATCGTACTTAGGGAAAATCTATCTGCGCCAATCGATTTATCTCAAAAAGTTGCATAAGAAAATGCCAAAAAATGCTACTATTTACGACTTTCAATTTTTGGGGTGAAAAAACACCAAAGGGGTTAACCTTACGTTTTTTTCAAAAATCGCTAAAAACTTAGATGGTGTTTTTTTGACCTAAAGCGACGTGATTTGATGCCAGGAGTTCGAAAAACGCGTTTTCGTTTGGGGGAAATGCATGTAAGCGGTTCAAAAAGACGATCGAATTTTGTCAACTTTAAAGACGCATAAAACCTAAAATATCGTACTTAGGGAAAATCTGTCTGCGCCAATCGATTTATCTCGAAAAGTTGCATAAGAAAATGTCAAAAAATGCTACGATTTACGACTTTCAATTTTTGGGGTGAAAAAACACCAAAGGGGTTAACCTAAAGTTTTTTTCAAAAATCGCCAAAAATTTAGATGGTGTTTTTTTGACCTAAAGCGACGTGTTTTGATGCCAGGAGTTCGAAAAAGGCGTTTTCGTTTGGGGGAAATTCATGTAAGCGGTTCAAAAAGACGATCGAATTTTGTCAACTTTAAAGACGCATAAAACCTAAAATATCGTACTGAGGGAAAATCTGTCTGCGCCAATCGATTTACCTCGAAAAGTTGCATAAGAAAATGCCAAAAAATGCTACGATTTACGACTTTCAATTTTTGGGGTGAAACAACACCAAAGGGGTTAACGTTACGTTTTTTTCAAAAATCGCCAAAAATTTAGATGGTGTTTTTTTGACCTAAAGCGACGTGTTTTGATGCCAGGAGTTCGAAAAAGGCGTTTTCGTTTGGGGGAAATGCATGTAAGCGGTTCAAAAAGACGATCGAATTTTGTCAACTTTAAAGACGCATAAAACCTAAAATATCGTACTTAGGGAAAATCTGTCTGCGCCAATCGATTTATCTCGAAAAGTTGCATAAGCAAATGTCAAAAAATGCTACGATTTACGACTTTCAATTTTTGGGGTAAAAAACACTAAAGGGGTTAACCTTACGTTTTTTTCAAAAATCGCCAAAAATTTAGATGGTGTTTTTTTGACCTAAAGCGACGTGTTTTGATGCCAGGAGTTCGAAAAACGCGTTTTCGTTTGGGGGAAATTCATGTAAGCGGTTCAAAAAGACGATCGAATTTTGTCAACTTTAAAGACGCATAAAACCTAAAATATCGTACTTAGGGAAAATCTGTCTGCGCCAATCGATTTATCTCAAAAAGTTGCATAAGAAAATGTCAAAAAATGCTACGATTTACGATTTTCAATTTTTGGGGTGAAAAAACACCAAAGGGGTTAACCTTACGTTTTTTTCAAAAATCGCCAAAAATTTAGATGGTGTTTTTTTGACCTAAAGCGACGTCTTTTGATGCCAGGAGTTCGAAAAACGCGTTTTCGTTTGGGGGAAATGCATGTAAGCGGTTCACAAAGACGATCGAATTTTGCCAACTTTAAAGACGCATAAAACCTAAAATATCGTACTTAGGGAAAATCTGTCTGCGCCAATCGATTTATCTCGAAAAGTTGCATAAGAAAATGCCAAAAAATGCTACGATTTACGACTTTCAATTTTTGGGGTGAAAAAACACCAAAGGGGTTAACCTTACGTTTTTTTCAAAAATCGCCAAAAATTTAGATGGTGTTTTTTTGACCTAAAGCGACGTGTTTTGATGCCAGGAGTTCGAAAAACGCGTTTTCGTTTGGGGGAAATTCATGTAAGCGGTTCAAAAAGACGATCGAATTTTGTCAACTTTAAAGACGCATAAAACCTAAAATATCGTACTTAGGGAAAATCTGTCTGCGCCAATCGATTTATTTCGAAAAGTTGCATAAGAAAATGCCAAAAAATGCTACGATTTACGACTTTCAATTTTTGGGGTGAAAAAACACCAACCTTACGTTTTTTTCAAAAATCGTCAAAAATTAAATGGTGTTTTTTTGACCTAAAGCGACGTGTTTTGATGCCAGGAGTTCGATAAACGCGTTTTAGTTTGGGGGAAATGCATGTAAGCGGTTCAAAAAGACGATCGAATTTTGTCAACTTTAAAGACGCATAAAACCTAAAATATCGTACTTAGGGAAAATCTATCTGCGCCAATCGATTTATCTCAAAAAGTTGCATAAGAAAATGCCAAAAAATGCTACTATTTACGACTTTCAATTTTTGGGGTGAAAAAACACCAAAGGGGTTAACCTTACGTTTTTTTCAAAAATCGCTAAAAACTTAGATGGTGTTTTTTTGACCTAAAGCGACGTGATTTGATGCCAGGAGTTCGAAAAACGCGTTTTCGTTAGGGGGAAATGCATGTAAGCGGTTCAAAAAGACGATCGAATTTTGTCAACTTTAAAGACGCATAAAACCTAAAATATCGTACTTAGGGAAAATCTGTCTGCGCCAATCGATTTATCTCGAAAAGTTGCATAAGAAAATGTCAAAAAATGCTACGATTTACGACTTTCAATTTTTGGGGTGAAAAAACACCAAAGGGGTTAACCTAAAGTTTTCTTCAAAAATCGCCAAAAATTTAGATGGTGTTTTTTTGACCTAAAGCGACGTGTTTTGATGCCAGGAGTTCGAAAAAGGCGTTTTCGTTTGGGGGAAATTCATGTAAGCGGTTCAAAAAGACGATCGAATTTTGTCAACTTTAAAGACGCATAAAACCTAAAATATCGTACTGAGGGAAAATCTGTCTGCGCCAATCGATTTACCTCGAAAAGTTGCATAAGAAAATGCCAAAAAATGCTACGATTTACGACTTTCAATTTTTGGGGTGAAAAAACACCAACCTTACGTTTTTTTCAAAAATCGTCAAAAATTAAATGGTGTTTTTTTGACCTAAAGCGACGTGTTTTGATGCCAGGAGTTCGATAAACGCGTTTTAGTTTGGGGGAAATGCATGTAAGCGGTTCAAAAAGACGATCGAATTTTGTCAACTTTAAAGACGCATAAAACCTAAAATATCGTACTTAGGGAAAATCTATCTGCGCCAATCGATTTATCTCAAAAAGTTGCATAAGAAAATGCCAAAAAATGCTACTATTTACGACTTTCAATTTTTGGGGTGAAAAAACACCAAAGGGGTTAACCTTACGTTTTTTTCAAAAATCGCTAAAAACTTAGATGGTGTTTTTTTGACCTAAAGCGACGTGATTTGATGCCAGGAGTTCGAAAAACGCGTTTTCGTTTGGGGGAAATGCATGTAAGCGGTTCAAAAAGACGATCGAATTTTGTCAACTTTAAAGACGCATAAAACCTAAAATATCGTACTTAGGGAAAATCTGTCTGCGCCAATCGATTTATCTCGAAAAGTTGCATAAGAAAATGTCAAAAAATGCTACGATTTACGACTTTCAATTTTTGGGGTGAAAAAACACCAAAGGGGTTAACCTAAAGTTTTTTTCAAAAATCGCCAAAAATTTAGATGGTGTTTTTTTGACCTAAAGCGACGTGTTTTGATGCCAGGAGTTCGAAAAAGGCGTTTTCGTTTGGGGGAAATTCATGTAAGCGGTTCAAAAAGACGATCGAATTTTGTCAACTTTAAAGACGCATAAAACCTAAAATATCGTACTGAGGGAAAATCTGTCTGCGCCAATCGATTTACCTCGAAAAGTTGCATAAGAAAATGCCAAAAAATGCTACGATTTACGACTTTCAATTTTTGGGGTGAAACAACACCAAAGGGGTTAACGTTACGTTTTTTTCAAAAATCGCCAAAAATTTAGATGGTGTTTTTTTGACCTAAAGCGACGTGTTTTGATGCCAGGAGTTCGAAAAAGGCGTTTTCGTTTGGGGGAAATGCATGTAAGCGGTTCAAAAAGACGATCGAATTTTGTCAACTTTAAAGACGCATAAAACCTAAAATATCGTACTTAGGGAAAATCTGTCTGCGCCAATCGATTTATCTCGAAAAGTTGCATAAGAAAATGTCAAAAAATGCTACGATTTACGACTTTCAATTTTTGGGGTAAAAAACACCAAAGGGGTTAACCTTACGTTTTTTTCAAAAATCGCCAAAAATTTAGATGGTGTTTTTTTGACCTAAAGCGACGTGTTTTGATGCCAGGAGTTCGAAAAACGCGTTTTCGTTTGGGGGAAATTCATGTAAGCGGTTCAAAAAGACGATCGAATTTTGTCAACTTTAAAGACGCATAAAACCTAAAATATCGTACTTAGGGAAAATCTGTCTGCGCCAATCGATTTATCTCAAAAAGTTGCATAAGAAAATGTCAAAAAATGCTACGATTTACGATTTTCAATTTTTGGGGTGAAAAAACACCAAAGGGGTTAACCTTACGTTTTTTTCAAAAATCGCCAAAAATTTAGATGGTGTTTTTTTGACCTAAAGCGACGTCTTTTGATGCCAGGAGTTCGAAAAACGCGTTTTCGTTTGGGGGAAATGCATGTAAGCGGTTCACAAAGACGATCGAATTTTGCCAACTTTAAAGACGCATAAAACCTAAAATATCGTACTTAGGGAAAATCTGTCTGCGCCAATCGATTTATCTCGAAAAGTTGCATAAGAAAATGCCAAAAATGCTACGATTTACGACTTTCAATTTTTGGGGTGAAAAAACACCAAAGGGGTTAACCTTAGGTTTTTTTTAAAAACCGGTAAAAAGTTAGATGGTGTTTTTTTGACCTAAAGCGATGTGTTTTGATGCCAGGAGTTCGAAAAACGCGTTTTCGTTTGGGGGAAATGCATGTAAGCGGTTCAAAAAGACGATCGAATTTTGTCAACTTTAAAGACGCATAAAACCTAAAATATCGTACTTAGGGAAAATCTGTCTGCGCCAATCGATTTATCTCGAAAAGTTGCATAAGAAAATGCCAAAAAATGCTACGATTTACGACTTTCAATTTTTGGGGTGAAAAAACACCAAAGGGGTTAACCTTAGGTTTTTTTTAAAAACCGGTAAAAAGTTAGATGGTGTTTTTTTGACCTAAAGCGACGTGTTTTGATGCCAGGAGTTCGAAAAACGCGTTTTCGTTTGGGGGAAATGCATGTAAGCGGTTCACAATGTCGATCGAATTTTGCCAACTTTAAAGACGCATAAAACCTAAAATATCGTACTTAGGGAAAATCTGTCTGCGCCAATCGATTTATCTCGAAAAGTTGCATAAGAAAATGCCAAAAAATGCTACGATTTACGACTTTCAATTTTTGGGGTGAAAAAACTACAACCTTACGTTTTTTTCAAAAATCGACAAAAATTTAGATAGTGTTTTTTTGACCTAAAGCGACGTGTTTTGATGCCAGGAGTTCGAAAAACGCGTTTTCGTTTGGGGGAAATGCATGTAAGCGGTTCACAAAGACGATCGAATTTTGTCAACTTTAAAGACGCATAAAACCTAAAATATCGTACTTAGGGAAAATCTGTCTGCGCCAATCGATTTATCTCGAAAAGTTGCATAAGAAAATGCCAAAAAATGCTACTATTTACGACTTTCAATTTTTGGGGTGAAAAAACACCAAAGGGGTTAACCTTACGTTTTTTTCAAAAATCGCTAAAAACTTAGATGGTGTTTTTTTGACCTAAAGCGACGTGATTTGATGCCAGGAGTTCGAAAAACGCGTTTTCGTTTGGGGGAAATGCATGTAAGCGGTTCAAAAAGACGATCGAATTTTGTCAACTTTAAAGACGCATAAAACCTAAAATATCGTACTTAGGGAAAATCTGTCTGCGCCAATCGATTTATCTCGAAAAGTTGCATAAGAAAATGCCAAAAAATGCTACGATTTACGACTTTCAATTTTTGGGGTGAAAAAACACCAAAGGGGTTAACCTTACGTTTTTTTCAAAAATCGCCAAAAATTTAGATGGTGTTTTTTTGACCTAAAGCGACGTGTTTTGATGCCAGGAGTTCGAAAAACGCGTTTTCGTTTGGGGGAAATTCATGTAAGCGGTTCAAAAAGACGATCGAATTTGGTCAACTTTAAAGACGCATAAAACCTAAAATATCGTACTTAGAGAAAATCTGTCTGCGCCAATCGATTTATTTCGAAAAGTTGCATAAGAAAATGCCAAAAAATGCTACGATTTACGACTTTCAATTTTTGGGGTGAAAAAACACCAAAGGGGTTAACCTTACGTTTTTTTCAAAAATCGCCAAAAATTTAGATGGTGTTTTTTTGACCTAAAGCGACGTGTTTTGATGCCAGGAGTTCGAAAAACGCGTTTTCGTTTGGGGGAAATGCATGTAAGCGGTTCAAAAAGACGATCGAATTTTGTCAACTTTAAAGACGCATAAAACCTAAAATATCGTACTTAGGGAAAATCTGTCTGCGCCAATCGATTTATCTCGAAAAGTTGCATAAGAAAATGCCAAAAAATGCTACGATTTACGACTTTCAATTTTTGGGGTGAAAAAACACCAAAGGGGTTAACCTTACGTTTTTTTCAAAAATCGCCAAAAATTTAGATGGTGTTTTTTTGACCTAAAGCGACGTGTTTTGATGCCAGGAGTTCGAAAAACGCGTTTTCGTTTGGGGGAAATTCATGTAAGCGGTTCAAAAAGACGATCGAATTTGGTCAACTTTAAAGACGCATAAAACCTAAAATATCGTACTTAGAGAAAATCTGTCTGCGCCAATCGATTTATCTCGAAAAGTTGCATAAGAAAATGCCAAAAAATGCTACGAATTACGACTTTCAATTTTTGGGGTGAAAAAACACCAAAGGGGTTAACCTTACGTTTTTTTCAAAAATCGCCAAAAATTTAGATGGTGTTTTTTTGACCTAAAGCGACGTGTTTTGATGCCAGGAGTTCGAAAAACGCGTTTTCGTTTGGGGGAAATGCATGTAAGCGGTTCACAAAGACGATCGAATTTTGTCAACTTTAAAGACGCATAAAACCTAAAATATCGTACTTAAGGAAAATCTGTCTGCGCCAATCGATTTATCTCGAAAAGTTGCATAAGAAAATGCCAAAAAATGCTACGAATTACGACTTTCAATTTTTGGGGTGAAAAAACACCAAAGGGGTTAACCTTACGTTTTTTTCAAAAATCGCCAAAAATTTAGATGGTGTTTTTTTGACCTAAAGCGACGTGTTTTGATGCCAGGAGTTCGAAAAACGCGTTTTCGTTTGGGGGAAATTCATGTAAGCGGTTCAAAAAGACGATCGAATTTTGTCAACTTTAAAGACGCATAAAACCTAAAATATCGTACTTAGGGAAAATCTGTCTGCGCCAATCGATTTATTTCGAAAAGTTGCATAAGAAAATGCCAAAAAATGCTACGATTTACGACTTTCAATTTTTGGGGTGAAAAAACACCAAAGGGGTTAACCTTACGTTTTTTTCAAAAATCGCCAAAAATTTATAAGGTGTTTTTTTTACCTAAAGCGACGTGTTTTGATGCCAGGAGTTCGAAAAACGCGTTTTCGTTTGGGGGAAATGCATGTAAGCGGTTCAAAAAGACGATCAAATTTTGTCAACTTTAAAGACGCATAAAACCTAAAATATCGTACTTAGGGAAAATCTGTCTACGCCAATCGATTTATCTCGAAAAGTTGCATAAGAAAATGCCAAAAAATGCTACGATTTACGACTTTCAATTTTTGGGGTGAAAAAACACCAAAGGGGTTAACCTTACGTTTTTTTCAAAAATCGCCAAAAATTTAGATGGTGTTTTTTTGACCTAAAGCGACGTGTTTTGATGGCAGGAGTTCGAGAAACGCGTTTTCGTTTGGGGGAAATTCATGTAAGCGGTTCAAAAAGACGATCGAATTTTGTCAACTTTAAAGACGCATAAAACCTAAAATATCGTACTTAGGGAAAATCTGTCTGCGCCAATCGATTTATTTCGAAAAGTTGCATAAGAAAATGCCAAAAAATGCTACGATTTACGACTTTCAATTTTTGGGGTGAAAAAACACCAAAAGGGTTAACCTTACGTTTTTTTCAAAAATCGCCTAAAACTTAGATGGTGTTTTTTTGACCTAAAGTGACGTGTTTTGATGCCAGGAGTTCGAAAAACGCGTTTTCGTTTGGGGGAAATTCATGTAAGCGGTTCAAAAAGACGATCGAATTTTGTCAACTTTAAAGACGCATAAAACCTAAAATATCGTACTTAGGGAAAATCTGTCTGCGCCAATCGATTTACCTCGAAAAGTTGCATAAGAAAATGCCAAAAAATGCTACGATTTACGACTTTCAATTTTTGGGGTGAAAAAACACCAAAGGGGTTAACCTTACGTTTTTTTCAAAAATCGCCAAAAATTGAGATGGTGTTTTTTTGACCTAAAGCGACGTGTTTTGATGCCAGGAGTTCGAAAAACGCGTTTTCGTTTGGGGGAAATGCATGTAAGCGGTTCAAAAAGACGATCAAATTTTGTCAACTTTAAAGACGCATAAAACCTAAAATATCGTACTTAGGGAAAATCTGTCTACGCCAATCGATTTATCTCGAAAAGTTGCATAAGAAAATGCCAAAAAATGCTACGATTTACGACTTTCAATTTTTGGGGTGAAAAAACACCAAAGGGGTTAACCTTACGTTTTTTTCAAAAATCGCCAAAAATTGAGATGGTGTTTTTTTGACCTAAATTTTTTTAAATTTCTGTCTGCGCCAATCGATTTATTTCGAAAAGTTGCATAAGAAAATGCCAAAAAATGCAACGATTTACGACTTTCAATTTTTGGGGTGAAAAAACACCAAAGGGGTTAACCTTACGTTTTTTCAAAAATCGCCTAAAACTTATATGGTGTTTTTTTGACCTAAAGCGACGTGTTTTGATGCCAGGAGTTCGAAAAACGCGTTTTCGTTTGGGGTAAATGCATGTAAGCGGTTCAAAAAGACGATCGAATTTTGTCAACTTTAAAGACGCATAAAACCTAAAATATCGTACTTAGGGAAAATCTGTCTGCGCCAATCTATTTATTTCGAAAAGTTGCATAAGAAAATGCCAAAAAATGCTACGATTTACGACTTTCAATTTTTGGGGTGAAAAAACACCAAAGGGGTTAACCTTACGTTTTTTTCAAAAATCGCCAAAAATTTAGATGGTGTTTTTTTGACCTAAAGCGACGTGTTTTGATGCCAGGAGTTCGAAAAACGCGTTTTCGTTTGGGGGAAATGCATGTAAGCGGTTCACAAAGACGATCGAATTTTGTCAACTTTAAAGACGCATAAAACCTAAAATATCGTACTTAAGGAAAATCTGTCTGCGCCAATCGATTTATCTCGAAAAGTTGCATAAGAAAATGCCAAAAAATGCTACGAATTACGACTTTCAATTTTTGGGGTGAAAAAACACCAAAGGGGTTAACCTTACGTTTTTTTCAAAAATCGCCAAAAATTTAGATGGTGTTTTTTTGACCTAAAGCGACGTGTTTTGATGCCAGGAGTTCGAAAAACGCGTTTTCGTTTGGGGGAAATTCATGTAAGCGGTTCAAAAAGACGATCGAATTTTGTCAACTTTAAAGACGCATAAAACCTAAAATATCGTACTTAGGGAAAATCTGTCTGCGCCAATCGATTTATTTCGAAAAGTTGCATAAGAAAATGCCAAAAAATGCTACGATTTACGACTTTCAATTTTTGGGGTGAAAAAACACCAAAGGGGTTAACCTTACGTTTTTTTCAAAAATCGCCAAAAATTTATAAGGTGTTTTTTTTACCTAAAGCGACGTGTTTTGATGCCAGGAGTTCGAAAAACGCGTTTTCGTTTGGGGGAAATGCATGTAAGCGGTTCAAAAAGACGATCAAATTTTGTCAACTTTAAAGACGCATAAAACCTAAAATATCGTACTTAGGGAAAATCTGTCTACGCCAATCGATTTATCTCGAAAAGTTGCATAAGAAAATGCCAAAAAATGCTACGATTTACGACTTTCAATTTTTGGGGTGAAAAAACACCAAAGGGGTTAACCTTACGTTTTTTTCAAAAATCGCCAAAAATTGAGATGGTGTTTTTTTGACCTAAATTTTTTTAAATTTCTGTCTGCGCCAATCGATTTATTTCGAAAAGTTGCATAAGAAAATGCCAAAAAATGCAACGATTTACGACTTTCAATTTTTGGGGTGAAAAAACACCAAAGGGGTTAACCTTACGTTTTTTCAAAAATCGCCTAAAACTTATATGGTGTTTTTTTGACCTAAAGCGACGTGTTTTGATGCCAGGAGTTCGAAAAACGCGTTTTCGTTTGGGGTAAATGCATGTAAGCGGTTCAAAAAGACGATCGAATTTTGTCAACTTTAAACACGCATAAAACCTAAAATATCGTACTTAGGGAAAATCTGTCTGCGCCAATCGATTTACCTCGAAAAGTTGCATAGGAAAAGTCTAAAAATGCTACGATTTACGACTTTCAATTTTTGGGGTGAAAAAACACCAAAGGGGTTAACCTTACGTTTTTTTCAAAAATCGCCAAAAATTTAGATGGTGTTTTTTTGACCTAAAGCGACGTGTTTTGATGGCAGGAGTTCGAGAAACGCGTTTTCGTTTGGGGGAAATTCATGTAAGCGGTTCAAAAAGACGATCGAATTTTGTCAACTTTAAAGACGCATAAAACCTAAAATATCGTACTTAGGGAAAATCTGTCTGCGCCAATCTATTTATTTCGAAAAGTTGCATAAGAAAATGCCAAAAAATGCTACGATTTACGACTTTCAATTTTTGGGGTGAAAAAACACCAAAGGGGTTAACCTTACGTTTTTTTCAAAAATCGCCAAAAATTTAGATGGTGTTTTTTTGACCTCAAGCGACGTGTTTTGATGCCAGGAGTTCGAAAAACGCGTTTTCGTTTGGGGGAAATTCATGTAAGCGGTTCAAAAAGACGATCGAATTTTGTCAACTTTAAAGACGCATAAAACCTAAAATATCGTACTTAGGGAAAATCTGTCTGCGCCAATCGATTTACCTCGAAAAGTTGCATAAGAAAATGCCAAAAAATGCTACGATTTACGACTTTTAATTTTTGGGGTGAAAAAACACCAAAGGGGTTAACCTTACGTTTTTTTCAAAAATCGCCAAAAATTTAGATGGTGTTTTTTTGACCTAAAGCGACGTGTTTTGATGCCAGGAGTTCGAAAAACGCGTTTTCGTTTGGGGGAAATGCATGTAAGCGGTTCAAAAAGACGATCGAATTTTGTCAACTTTAAAGACGCATAAAACCTAAAATATCGTACTTAGGGAAAATCTGTCTGCGCCAATCGATTTATCTCGAAAAGTTGCATAAGAAAATGCCAAAAAATGCTACGATTTACGACTTTCAATTTTTGGGGTGAAAAAACACCAAAGGGGTTAACCTTACGTTTTTTTCAAAAATCGCCAAAAATTTAGATGGTGTTTTTTTGACCTAAAGCGACGTGTTTTGATGCCAGGAGTTCGAAAAACGCGTTTTCGTTTGGGGGAAATGCATGTAAGCGGTTCAAAAAGACGATCGAATTTTGTCAACTTTAAAGACGCATAAAACCTAAAATATCGTACTTAGGGAAAATCTGTCTGCGCCAATCGATTTATCTCGAAAAGTTGCATAAGAAAATGCCAAAAAATGCTACGGTTTACGATTTTCAATTTTTGGGGTGAAAAAACACCAAAGGGGTTAACCTTACGTTTTTTTCAAAAATCGCCAAAAATTTAGATGGTGTTTTTTTGACCTCAAGCGACGTGTTTTGATGCCAGGAGTTCGAAAAACGCGTTTTCGTTTGGGGGAAATTCATGTAAGCGGTTCAAAAAGACGATCGAATTTTGTCAACTTTAAAGACGCATAAAACCTAAAATATCGTACTTAGGGAAAATCTGTCTGCGCCAATCGATTTACCTCGAAAAGTTGCATAAGAAAATGCCAAAAAATGCTACGATTTACGACTTTCAATTTTTGGGGTGAAAAAACACCAAAGGGGTTAACCTTACGTTTTTTTCAAAAATCGCCAAAAATTTATAAGGTGTTTTTTTTACCTAAAGCGACGTGTTTTGATGCCAGGAGTTCGAAAAACGCGTTTTCGTTTGGGGGAAATGCATGTAAGCGGTTCAAAAAGACGATCAAATTTTGTCAACTTTAAAGACGCATAAAACGTAAAATATCGTACTTAGGGAAAATCTGTCTACGCCAATCGATTTATCTCGAAAAGTTGCATAAGAAAATGCCAATAAAATGCTACGAATTACGACTTTCAATTTTTGGGGTGAAAAAACACCAAAGGGGTTAACCTTACGTTTTTTTCAAAAATCGCCAAAAATTTAGATGGTGTTTTTTTGACCTAAAGCGACGTGTTTTGATGCCAGGAGTTCGAAAAACGCGTTTTCGTTTGGGGGAAATTCATGTAAGCGGTTCAAAAATACGAACGAATTTTGTCAACTTTAAAGACGCATAAAACCTAAAATATCGTACTTAGGGAAAATCTGTATGCGCCAATCGATTTATTTCGAAAAGTTGCATAAGAAAATGCCAAAAAATGCTACGATTTACGACTTTCAATTTATGGGGTGAAAAAACACCAAAGGGGTTAACCTTACGTTTTTTTCAAAAATCGCCAAAAATTTATAAGGTGTTTTTTTTACCTAAAGCGACGTGTTTTGATGCCAGGAGTTCGAAAAACGCGTTTTCGTTTGGGGGAAATGCATGTAAGCGGTTCAAAAAACGATCAAATTTTGTCAACTTTAAAGACGCATAAAACCTAAAATATCGTACTTAGGGAAAATCTGTCTACGCCAATCGATTTATCTCGAAAAGTTGCATAAGAAAATGCCAAAAAATGCTACGATTTACGACTTTCAATTTTTGGGGTGAAAAAACACCAAAGGGGTTAACCTTACGTTTTTTTCAAAAATCGCCAAAAATTTATAAGGTGTTTTTTTTACCTAAAACGACGTGTTTTGATGCCAGGAGTTCGAAAAACGCGTTTTCGTTTGGGGGAAATGCATGTAAGCGGTTCAAAAAGACGATCAAATTTTGTCAACTTTAAAGACGCATAAAACCTAAAATATCGTACTTAGGGAAAATCTGTCTACGCCAATCGATTTATCTCGAAAAGTTGCATAAGAAAATGCCAATAAAATGCTACGAATTACGACTTTCAATTTTTGGGGTGAAAAAACACCAAAGGGGTTAACCTTACGTTTTTTTCAAAAATCGCCAAAAATTTAGATGGTGTTTTTTTGACCTAAAGCGACGTGTTTTGATGCCAGGAGTTCGAAAAACGCGTTTTCGTTTGGGGGAAATGCATGTAAGCGGTTCAAAAAGACGATCGAATTTTGTCAACTTTAAAGACGCATAAAACCTAAAATATCGTACTTAGGGAAAATCTGTCTGCGCCAATCGATTTATCTCGAAACGTTGCATAAGAAAATGCCAAAAAATGCTACGATTTACGACTTTCAATTTTTGGGGTGAAAAAACACCAAAGGGGTTAACCTTACGTTTTTTTCAAAAATCGCCAAAAATTTATAAGGTGTTTTTTTTACCTAAAGCGACGTGTTTTGATGCCAGGAGTTCGAAAAACGCGTTTTCGTTTGGGGGAAATGCATGTAAGCGGTTCAAAAAGACGATCAAATTTTGTCAACTTTAAAGACGCATAAAACCTAAAATATCGTACTTAGGGAAAATCTGTCTACGCCAATCGATTTATCTCGAAAAGTTGCATAAGAAAATGCCAAAAAATGCTACGATTTACGACTTTCAATTTTTGGGGTGAAAAAACACCAAAGGGGTTAACCTTACGTTTTTTTCAAAAATCGCCAAAAATTTAGATGGTGTTTTTTGGACCTAAAGCGACGTGTTTTGATGCCAGGAGTTCGAAAAACGCGTTTTCGTTTGGGGGAAATGCATGTAAGCGGTTCAAAAAGACGATCGAATTTTGTCAACTTTAAAGACGCATAAAACCTAAAATATCGTACTTAGGGAAAATCTGTCTGCGCCAATCGATTTATCTCGAAAAGTTGCATAAGAAAATGCCAAAAACTGTTACGATTTACGACTTTCAATTTTTGGGGTGAAAAAACACCAAAGGGGTTAACCTTACGTTTTTTTCAAAAATCGCCAAAAATTTAGATGGTGTTTTTTTGACCTAAAGCGACGTGTTTTGATGCCAGGAGTTCGAAAAACGCGTTTTCGTTTGGGGGAAATGCATGTAAGCGGTTCACAAAGACGATCGAATTTTGTCAACTTTAAAGACGCATAAAACCTAAAATATCGTACTTAGGGAAAATCTGTCTACGCCAATCGATTTATCTCGAAAAGTTGCATAAGAAAATGCCAATAAAATGCTACGAATTACGACTTTCAATTTTTGGGGTGAAAAAACACCAAAGGGGTTAACCTTACGTTTTTTTCAAAAATCGCCAAAAATTTAGATGGTGTTTTTTTGACCTAAAGCGACGTGTTTTGATGCCAGGAGTTCGAAAAACGCGTGTTCGTTTGGGGGAAATGCATGTAAGCGGTTCAAAAAGACGATCGAATTTTGTCAACTTTAAAGACGCATTAAACCTAAAATATCGTACTTAGGGAAAATCTGTCTGCGCCAATCGATTTATCTCGAAAAGTTGCATAAGAAAATGCCAAAAAATGCTACGATTTACGACTTTCAATTTTTGGGGTGAAAAAAACACCAAAGGGGTTAACCTTACGGTTTTTACAAAAATCGCCAAAAATTTAGAGGGTGTTTTTTTGACCTAAAGCGACGTGTTTTGATGCCAGGAGTTCGAAAAACGCGTTTTCGTTTGGGGGAAATGCATGTAAGCGGTTCAAAAAGACGATCGAATTTTGTCAACTTTAAAGACGCATAAAACCTAAAATATCGTACTTAGGGAAAATCTGTCTGCGCCAATCGATTTATCTCGTAAAGTTGCATAAGAAAATGCCAAAAAATGCTACGATTTACGACTTTCAATTTTTGGGGTGAAAAAACACCAAAGGGGTTAACCTTACGTTTTTTTCAAAAATCGCCAAAAATTTAGATGGTGTTTTTTTGACCTAAAGCGACGTGTTTTGATGCCAGGAGTTCGAAAAACGCGTTTTCGTTTGGGGGAAATGCATGTAAGCGGTTCACAAAGACGATCGAATTTTGTCAACTTTAAAGACGCATAAAACCTAAAATATCGTACTTAAGGAAAATCTGTCTGCGCCAATCGATTTATCTCGAAAAGTTGCATAAGAAAATGCCAAAAAATGCTACGAATTACGACTTTCAATTTTTGGGGTGAAAAAACACCAAAGGGGTTAACCTTACGTTTTTTTCAAAAATCGCCAAAAATTTAGATGGTGTTTTTTTGACCTAAAGCGACGTGTTTTGATGCCAGGAGTTCGAAAAACGCGTTTTCGTTTGGGGGAAATTCATGTAAGCGGTTCAAAAAGACGATCGAATTTTGTCAACTTTAAAGACGCATAAAACCTAAAATATCGTACTTAGGGAAAATCTGTCTGCGCCAATCGATTTATTTCGAAAAGTTGCATAAGAAAATGCCAAAAAATGCTACGATTTACGACTTTCAATTTTTGGGGTGAAAAAACACCAAAGGGGTTAACCTTACGTTTTTTTCAAAAATCGCCAAAAATTTATAAGGTGTTTTTTTTACCTAAAGCGACGTGTTTTGATGCCAGGAGTTCGAAAAACGCGTTTTCGTTTGGGGGAAATGCATGTAAGCGGTTCAAAAAGACGATCAAATTTTGTCAACTTTAAAGACGCATAAAACCTAAAATATCGTACTTAGGGAAAATCTGTCTACGCCAATCGATTTATCTCGAAAAGTTGCATAAGAAAATGCCAAAAAATGCTACGATTTACGACTTTCAATTTTTGGGGTGAAAAAACACCAAAGGGGTTAACCTTACGTTTTTTTCAAAAATCGCCAAAAATTGAGATGGTGTTTTTTTGACCTAAAGCGACGTGTTTTGATGCCAGGAGTTCGAAAAACGCGTTTTCGTTTGGGAAAAATGCATGTAAGCGGTTCAAAAAGAAGATGGAATTTTGTCAACTTTAAAGACGCATTAAACCTAAAATATCGTACTTAGGGAAAATCTGTCTGCGCCAATCGATTTATCTCGAAAAGTTGCATAAGAAAATGCCAAAAAATGCTACGATTTACGACTTTCAATTTTTGGGGTGAAAAAACACCAAAGGGGTTAACCTTACGTTTTTTTCAAAAATCGCCAAAAATTTAGATGGTGTTTTTTTGACCTAAAGCGACGTGTTTTGATGCCAGGAGTTCGAAAAACGCGTTTTCGTTTGGGGGAAATTCATGTAAGCGGTTCAAAAAGACGATCGAATTTTGTCAACTTTAAAGACGCATAAAACCTAAAATATCGTACTTAGGGAAAATCTGTCTGCGCCAATCGATTTATTTCGAAAAGTTGCATAAGAAAATGCCAAAAAATGCTACGATTTACGACTTTCAATTTTTGGGGTGAAAAAACACCAAAGGGGTTAACCTTACGTTTTTTTCAAAAATCGCCAAAAATTTAGATGGTGTTTTTTTGACCTAAAGCGACGTGTTTTGATGCCAGGAGTTCGAAAAACGCGTTTTCGTTTGGGGGAAATGCATGTAAGCGGTTCAAAAAGACGATCGAATTTTGTCAACTTTAAAGACGCATAAAACCTAAAATATCGTACTTAGGGAAAATCTGTCTGCGCCAATCGATTTATCTCGAAAAGTTGCATAAGAAAATGCCAAAAACTGTTACGATTTACGACTTTCAATTTTTGGGGTGAAAAAACACCAAAGGGGTTAACCTTACGTTTTTTTCAAAAATCGCCAAAAATTTAGATGGTGTTTTTTTGACCTAAAGCGACGTGTTTTGATGCCAGGAGTTCGAAAAACGCGTTTTCGTTTGGGGGAAATGCATGTAAGCGGTTCACAAAGACGATCGAATTTTGTCAACTTTAAAGACGCATAAAACCTAAAATATCGTACTTAGGGAAAATCTGTCTACGCCAATCGATTTATCTCGAAAAGTTGCATAAGAAAATGCCAATAAAATGCTACGAATTACGACTTTCAATTTTTGGGGTGAAAAAACACCAAAGGGGTTAACCTTACGTTTTTTTCAAAAATCGCCAAAAATTTAGATGGTGTTTTTTTGACCTAAAGCGACGTGTTTTGATGCCAGGAGTTCGAAAAACGCGTGTTCGTTTGGGGGAAATGCATGTAAGCGGTTCAAAAAGACGATCGAATTTTGTCAACTTTAAAGACGCATTAAACCTAAAATATCGTACTTAGGGAAAATCTGTCTGCGCCAATCGATTTATTTCGAAAAGTTGCATAAGAAAATGCCAAAAAATGCTACGATTTACGACTTTCAATTTTTAGGGTGAAAAAACACCAAAGGGGTTAACCTTACGTTTTTTTCAAAAATCGCCAAAAATTGAGATGGTGTTTTTTTGACCTAAAGCGACGTGTTTTGATGCCAGGAGTTCGAAAAACGCGTTTTCGTTTGGGAAAAATGCATGTAAGCGGTTCAAAAAGAAGATGGAATTTTGTCAACTTTAAAGACGCATTAAACCTAAAATATCGTACTTAGGGAAAATCTGTCTGCGCCAATCGATTTATCTCGAAAAGTTGCATAAGAAAATGCCAAAAAATGCTACGATTTACGACTTTCAATTTTTGGGGTGAAAAAACACCAAAACCTTACGTTTTTTTCAAAAATCGCCAAAAATTTATAAGGTGTTTTTTTTACCTAAAACGACGTGTTTTGATGCCAGGAGTTCGAAAAACGCGTTTTCGTTTGGGGGAAATGCATGTAAGCGGTTCAAAAAGACGATCAAATTTTGTCAACTTTAAAGACGCATAAAACCTAAAATATCGTACTTAGGGAAAATCTGTCTACGCCAATCGATTTATCTCGAAAAGTTGCATAAGAAAATGCCAATAAAATGCTACGAATTACGACTTTCAATTTTTGGGGTGAAAAAACACCAAAGGGGTTAACCTTACGTTTTTTTCAAAAATCGCCAAAAATTTAGATGGTGTTTTTTTGACCTAAAGCGACGTGTTTTGATGCCAGGAGTTCGAAAAACGCGTTTTCGTTTGGGGGAAATGCATGTAAGCGGTTCAAAAAGACGATCGAATTTTGTCAACTTTAAAGACGCATAAAACCTAAAATATCGTACTTAGGGAAAATCTGTCTGCGCCAATCGATTTATCTCGAAACGTTGCATAAGAAAATGCCAAAAAATGCTACGATTTACGACTTTCAATTTTTGGGGTGAAAAAACACCAAAGGGGTTAACCTTACGTTTTTTTCAAAAATCGCCAAAAATTTATAAGGTGTTTTTTTTACCTAAAGCGACGTGTTTTGATGCCAGGAGTTCGAAAAACGCGTTTTCGTTTGGGGGAAATGCATGTAAGCGGTTCAAAAAGACGATCAAATTTTGTCAACTTTAAAGACGCATAAAACCTAAAATATCGTACTTAGGGAAAATCTGTCTACGCCAATCGATTTATCTCGAAAAGTTGCATAAGAAAATGCCAAAAAATGCTACGATTTACGACTTTCAATTTTTGGGGTGAAAAAACACCAAAGGGGTTAACCTTACGTTTTTTTCAAAAATCGCCAAAAATTTAGATGGTGTTTTTTTGACCTAAAGCGACGTGTTTTGATGCCAGGAGTTCGAAAAACGCGTTTTCGTTTGGGGGAAATGCATGTAAGCGGTTCAAAAAGACGATCGAATTTTGTCAACTTTAAAGACGCATAAAACCTAAAATATCGTACTTAGGGAAAATCTGTCTGCGCCAATCGATTTATCTCGAAAAGTTGCATAAGAAAATGCCAAAAACTGTTACGATTTACGACTTTCAATTTTTGGGGTGAAAAAACACCAAAGGGGTTAACCTTACGTTTTTTTCAAAAATCGCCAAAAATTTAGATGGTGTTTTTTTGACCTAAAGCGACGTGTTTTGATGCCAGGAGTTCGAAAAACGCGTTTTCGTTTGGGGGAAATGCATGTAAGCGGTTCACAAAGACGATCGAATTTTGTCAACTTTAAAGACGCATAAAACCTAAAATATCGTACTTAGGGAAAATCTGTCTACGCCAATCGATTTATCTCGAAAAGTTGCATAAGAAAATGCCAATAAAATGCTACGAATTACGACTTTCAATTTTTGGGGTGAAAAAACACCAAAGGGGTTAACCTTACGTTTTTTTCAAAAATCGCCAAAAATTTAGATGGTGTTTTTTTGACCTAAAGCGACGTGTTTTGATGCCAGGAGTTCGAAAAACGCGTGTTCGTTTGGGGGAAATGCATGTAAGCGGTTCAAAAAGACGATCGAATTTTGTCAACTTTAAAGACGCATTAAACCTAAAATATCGTACTTAGGGAAAATCTGTCTGCGCCAATCGATTTATCTCGAAAAGTTGCATAAGAAAATGCCAAAAAATGCTACGATTTACGACTTTCAATTTTTGGGGTGAAAAAAACACCAAAGGGGTTAACCTTACGGTTTTTACAAAAATCGCCAAAAATTTAGAGGGTGTTTTTTTGACCTAAAGCGACGTGTTTTGATGCCAGGAGTTCGAAAAACGCGTTTTCGTTTGGGGGAAATGCATGTAAGCGGTTCAAAAAGACGATCGAATTTTGTCAACTTTAAAGACGCATAAAACCTAAAATATCGTACTTAGGGAAAATCTGTCTGCGCCAATCGATTTATCTCGTAAAGTTGCATAAGAAAATGCCAAAAAATGCTACGATTTACGACTTTCAATTTTTGGGGTGAAAAAACACCAAAGGGGTTAACCTTACGTTTTTTTCAAAAATCGCCAAAAATTTAGATGGTGTTTTTTTGACCTAAAGCGACGTGTTTTGATGCCAGGAGTTCGAAAAACGCGTTTTCGTTTGGGGGAAATGCATGTAAGCGGTTCACAAAGACGATCGAATTTTGTCAACTTTAAAGACGCATAAAACCTAAAATATCGTACTTAAGGAAAATCTGTCTGCGCCAATCGATTTATCTCGAAAAGTTGCATAAGAAAATGCCAAAAAATGCTACGAATTACGACTTTCAATTTTTGGGGTGAAAAAACACCAAAGGGGTTAACCTTACGTTTTTTTCAAAAATCGCCAAAAATTTAGATGGTGTTTTTTTGACCTAAAGCGACGTGTTTTGATGCCAGGAGTTCGAAAAACGCGTTTTCGTTTGGGGGAAATTCATGTAAGCGGTTCAAAAAGACGATCGAATTTTGTCAACTTTAAAGACGCATAAAACCTAAAATATCGTACTTAGGGAAAATCTGTCTGCGCCAATCGATTTATTTCGAAAAGTTGCATAAGAAAATGCCAAAAAATGCTACGATTTACGACTTTCAATTTTTGGGGTGAAAAAACACCAAAGGGGTTAACCTTACGTTTTTTTCAAAAATCGCCAAAAATTTATAAGGTGTTTTTTTTACCTAAAGCGACGTGTTTTGATGCCAGGAGTTCGAAAAACGCGTTTTCGTTTGGGGGAAATGCATGTAAGCGGTTCAAAAAGACGATCAAATTTTGTCAACTTTAAAGACGCATAAAACCTAAAATATCGTACTTAGGGAAAATCTGTCTACGCCAATCGATTTATCTCGAAAAGTTGCATAAGAAAATGCCAAAAAATGCTACGATTTACGACTTTCAATTTTTGGGGTGAAAAAACACCAAAGGGGTTAACCTTACGTTTTTTTCAAAAATCGCCAAAAATTGAGATGGTGTTTTTTTGACCTAAAGCGACGTGTTTTGATGCCAGGAGTTCGAAAAACGCGTTTTCGTTTGGGAAAAATGCATGTAAGCGGTTCAAAAAGAAGATGGAATTTTGTCAACTTTAAAGACGCATTAAACCTAAAATATCGTACTTAGGGAAAATCTGTCTGCGCCAATCGATTTATCTCGAAAAGTTGCATAAGAAAATGCCAAAAAATGCTACGATTTACGACTTTCAATTTTTGGGGTGAAAAAACACCAAAGGGGTTAACCTTACGTTTTTTTCAAAAATCGCCAAAAATTTAGATGGTGTTTTTTTGACCTAAAGCGACGTGTTTTGATGCCAGGAGTTCGAAAAACGCGTTTTCGTTTGGGGGAAATTCATGTAAGCGGTTCAAAAAGACGATCGAATTTTGTCAACTTTAAAGACGCATAAAACCTAAAATATCGTACTTAGGGAAAATCTGTCTGCGCCAATCGATTTATTTCGAAAAGTTGCATAAGAAAATGCCAAAAAATGCTACGATTTACGACTTTCAATTTTTGGGGTGAAAAAACACCAAAGGGGTTAACCTTACGTTTTTTTCAAAAATCGCCAAAAATTTAGATGGTGTTTTTTTGACCTAAAGCGACGTGTTTTGATGCCAGGAGTTCGAAAAACGCGTTTTCGTTTGGGGGAAATGCATGTAAGCGGTTCAAAAAGACGATCGAATTTTGTCAACTTTAAAGACGCATAAAACCTAAAATATCGTACTTAGGGAAAATCTGTCTGCGCCAATCGATTTATCTCGAAAAGTTGCATAAGAAAATGCCAAAAACTGTTACGATTTACGACTTTCAATTTTTGGGGTGAAAAAACACCAAAGGGGTTAACCTTACGTTTTTTTCAAAAATCGCCAAAAATTTAGATGGTGTTTTTTTGACCTAAAGCGACGTGTTTTGATGCCAGGAGTTCGAAAAACGCGTTTTCGTTTGGGGGAAATGCATGTAAGCGGTTCACAAAGACGATCGAATTTTGTCAACTTTAAAGACGCATAAAACCTAAAATATCGTACTTAGGGAAAATCTGTCTACGCCAATCGATTTATCTCGAAAAGTTGCATAAGAAAATGCCAATAAAATGCTACGAATTACGACTTTCAATTTTTGGGGTGAAAAAACACCAAAGGGGTTAACCTTACGTTTTTTTCAAAAATCGCCAAAAATTTAGATGGTGTTTTTTTGACCTAAAGCGACGTGTTTTGATGCCAGGAGTTCGAAAAACGCGTGTTCGTTTGGGGGAAATGCATGTAAGCGGTTCAAAAAGACGATCGAATTTTGTCAACTTTAAAGACGCATTAAACCTAAAATATCGTACTTAGGGAAAATCTGTCTGCGCCAATCGATTTATTTCGAAAAGTTGCATAAGAAAATGCCAAAAAATGCTACGATTTACGACTTTCAATTTTTAGGGTGAAAAAACACCAAAGGGGTTAACCTTACGTTTTTTTCAAAAATCGCCAAAAATTGAGATGGTGTTTTTTT
The DNA here is from genome assembly GCA_947369205.1 of Cantharis rufa. Lineage (NCBI taxonomy): Eukaryota > Metazoa > Arthropoda > Insecta > Coleoptera > Cantharidae > Cantharis > Cantharis rufa. Next base: position 26,080,083 of record OX376309.1, read on the forward strand.
GACCTAAAGCGACGTGTTTTGATGCCAGGAGTTCGAAAAACGCGTTTTCGTTTGGGAAAAATGCATGTAAGCGGTTCAAAAAGAAGATGGAATTTTGTCAACTTTAAAGACGCATTAAACCTAAAATATCGTACTTAGGGAAAATCTGTCTGCGCCAATCGATTTATCTCGAAAAGTTGCATAAGAAAATGCCAAAAAATGCTACGATTTACGACTTTCAATTTTTGGGGTGAAAAAACACCAAAACCTTACGTTTTTTTCAAAAATCGCCAAAAATTTATAAGGTGTTTTTTTTACCTAAAGCGACGTGTTTTGATGCCAGGAGTTCGAAAAAGGCGTTTTCGTTTGGGGGAAATGCATGTAAGCGGTTCAAAAAGACGATCGAATTTTGTCAACTTTAAAGACGCATAAAACTTAAAATATCGTACTTAGGGAAAATCTGTCTGCGCCAATCGATTTATCTCGAAAAGTTGCATAAGAAAATGCCAAAAAATGCTACTATTTACGACTTTCAATTTTTGGGGTGAAAAAACACCAAAGGGGTTAACCTTACGTTTTTTTCAAAAATCGCCAAAAATTTAGATGGTGTTTTTTTGACCTAAAGCGACGTGTTTTGATGCCAGGAGTTCGAAAAACGCGTTTTCGTTTGGGGGAAATTCATGTAAGCGGTTCAAAAAGACGATCGAATTTTGTCAACTTTAAAGACGCATAAAACCTAAAATATCGTACTTAGGGAAAATCTGTCTGCGCCAATCGATTTATCTCGAAAAGTTGCATAAGAAAATGCCAAAAAATGCTACTATTTACGACTTTCAATTTTTGGGGTGAAAAAACACCAAAGGGGTTAACCTAAAGTTTTTTTCAAAAATCGCCAAAAATTTAGATGGTGTTTTTTTGACCTAAAGCGACGTGTTTTGATGCCAGGAGTTCGAAAAAGGCGTTTTCGTTTGGGGGAAATTCATGTAAGCGGTTCACAATGTCGATCGAATTTTGCCAACTTTAAAGACGCATAAAACCTAAAATATCGTACTTAGGGAAAATCTGTCTGCGCCAATCGATTTATCTCGAAAAGTTACATAAGAAAATGCCAAAAATGCTACGATTTACGACTTTCAATTTTTGGGGTGAAAAAACACCAAAGGGGTTAACCTTACGTTTTTTTCAAAAATCGCCAAAAATTTAGATGGTGTTTTTTTGACCTAAAGCGACTGTTTTTGATGCCAAGAGTTCGAAAAACGCGTTTTCGTTTGGGGGAAATGCATGTAAGCGGTTCAAAAAGACGATCGAATTTTGTCAACTTTAAAGACGCATAAAACCTAAAATATCGTACTTAGGGAAAATCTGTCTGCGCCAATCGATTTATTTCGAAAAGTTGCATAAGAAAATGCCAAAAAATGCTACGATTTACGACTTTCAATTTTTGGGGTGAAAAAACACCAACCTTACGTTTTTTTCAAAAATCGACAAAAATTTAGATAGTGTTTTTTTGACCTAAAGCGACGTGTTTTGATGCCAGGAGTTCGAAAAACGCGTTTTCGTTTGGGGGAAATGCATGTAAGCGGTTCACAAAGACGATCGAATTTTGTCAACTTTAAAGACGCATAAAACCTAAAATATCGTACTTAAGGAAAATCTGTCTGCGCCAATCGATTTATCTCGAAAAGTTGCATAAGAAAATGCCAAAAAATGCTACGAATTACGACTTTCAATTTTTGGGGTGAAAAAACACCAAAGGGGTTAACCTTACGTTTTTTTCAAAAATCGCCAAAAATTTAGATGGTGTTTTTTTGACCTAAAGCGACGTGTTTTGATGCCAGGAGTTCGAAAAACGCGTTTTCGTTTGGGGGAAATTCATGTAAGCGGTTCAAAAAGACGATCGAATTTTGTCAACTTTAAAGACGCATAAAACCTAAAATATCGTACTTAGGGAAAATCTGTCTGCGCCAATCGATTTATTTCGAAAAGTTGCATAAGAAAATGCCAAAAAATGCTACGATTTACGACTTTCAATTTTTGGGGTAAAAAACACCAAAGGGGTTAACCTTACGTTTTTTTCAAAAATCGCCAAAAATTTAGATGGTGTTTTTTTGACCTAAAGCGACGTGTTTTGATGCCAGGAGTTCGAAAAACGCGTTTTCGTTTGGGGGAAATTCATGTAAGCGGTTCAAAAAGACGATCGAATTTTGTCAACTTTAAAGAAACATAAAACCTAAAATATCGTACTTAGGGAAAATCTGTCTGCGCCAATCGATTTATCTCAAAAAGTTGCATAAGAAAATGTCAAAAAATGCTACGATTTACGATTTTCAATTTTTGGGGTGAAAAAACACCAAAGGGGTTAACCTTACGTTTTTTTCAAAAATCGCCAAAAATTTAGATGGTGTTTTTTTGACCTAAAGCGACTGTTTTTGATGCCAAGAGTTCGAAAAACGCGTTTTCGTTTGGGGGAAATGCATGTAAGCGGTTCAAAAAGACGATCGAATTTTGTCAACTTTAAAGACGCATAAAACCTAAAATATCGTACTTAGGGAAGATCTGTCTGCGCCAATCGATTTATCTCGAAAAGTTGCATAAGAAAATGCCAAAAAATGCTACGATTTACGACTTTCAATTTTTGGGGTGAAAAAACACCAAAGGGGTTAACCTTACGTTTTTTTCAAAAATCGACAAAGATTTAGATAGTGTTTTTTTGACCTAAAGCGACGTGTTTTGATGCCAGGAGTTCAAAAAACGCGTTTTCGTTTGGGGGAAATGCATGTAAGCGGTTCACAAAGACGATCGAATTTTGTCAACTTTAAAGACGCATAAAACCTAAAATATCGTACTTAGGGAAAATCTGTCTGCGCCAATCGATTTATTTCGAAAAGTTGCATAAGAAAATGCCAAAAAATGCTACGATTAACGACTTTCAATTTTTGGGGTGAAAAAACACCAAAGGGGTTAACCTTACGTTTTTTTCAAAAATCGCCAAAAATTTAGATGGTGTTTTTTTGACCTAAAGCTACTGTTTTTGATGCCAAGAGTTCGAAAAACGCGTTTTCGTTTGGGGGAAATGCATGTAAGCGGTTCAAAAAGACGATCGAATTTTGCCAACTTTAAAGACGCATAAAACCTAAAATATCGTACTTAGGGAAAATCTGTCTGCGCCAATCGATTTATCTCGAAAAGTTACATAAGAAAATGCCAAAAATGCTACGATTTACGACTTTCAATTTTTGGGGTGAAAAAACACCAAAGGGGTTAACCTTACGTTTTTTTCAAAAATCGCCAAAAATTTAGATGGTGTTTTTTTGACCTAAAGCGACTGTTTTTGATGCCAAGAGTTCGAAAAACGCGTTTTCGTTTGGGGGAAATGCATGTAAGCGGTTCAAAAAGACGATCGAATTTTGTCAACTTTAAAGACGCATAAAACCTAAAATATCGTACTTAGGGAAAATCTGTCTGCGCCAATCGATTTATTTCGAAAAGTTGCATAAGAAAATGCCAAAAAATGCTACGATTTACGACTTTCAATTTTTGGGGTGAAAAAACACCAACCTTACGTTTTTTTCAAAAATCGACAAAAATTTAGATAGTGTTTTTTTGACCTAAAGCGACGTGTTTTGATGCCAGGAGTTCGAAAAACGCGTTTTCGTTTGGGGGAAATGCATGTAAGCGGTTCAAAAAGACGATCGAATTTTGTCAACTTTAAAGACGCATAAAACCTAAAATATCGTACTTAGGGAAAATCTGTCTGCGCCAATCGATTTATCTCGAAAAGTTGCATAAGAAAATGTCAAAAAATGCTACGATTTACGACTTTCAATTTTTGGGGTGAAAAAAAACCAAAGGGGTTAACCTAAAGTTTTTTTCAAAAATCGCCAAAAATTTAGATGGTGTTTTTTTGACCTAAAGCGACGTGTTTTGATGCCAGGAGTTCGAAAAAGGCGTTTTCGTTTGGGGGAAATTCATGTAAGCGGTTCACAATGTCGATCGAATTTTGCCAACTTTAAAGACGCATAAAACCTAAAATATCGTACTTAGGGAAAATCTGTCTGCGCCAATCGATTTATCTCGAAAAGTTACATAAGAAAATGCCAAAAATGCTACGATTTACGACTTTCAATTTTTGGGGTGAAAAAACACCAAAGGGGTTAACCTTACGTTTTTTTCAAAAATCGCCAAAAATTTAGATGGTGTTTTTTTGACCTAAAGCGACTGTTTTTGATGCCAAGAGTTCGAAAAACGCGTTTTCGTTTGGGGGAAATGCATGTAAGCGGTTCAAAAAGACGATCGAATTTTGTCAACTTTAAAGACGCATAAAACCTAAAATATCGTACTTAGGGAAAATCTGTCTGCGCCAATCGATTTATTTCAAAAAGTTGCATAAGAAAATGCCAAAAAATGCTACGATTTACGACTTTCAATTTTTGGGGTGAAAAAACACCAACCTTACGTTTTTTTCAAAAATCGACAAAAATTTAGATAGTGTTTTTTTGACCTAAAGCGACGTGTTTTGATGCCAGGAGTTCGAAAAACGCGTTTTCGTTTGGGGGAAATGCATGTAAGCGGTTCACAAAGACGATCGAATTTTGTCAACTTTAAAGACGCATAAAACCTAAAATATCGTACTTAAGGAAAATCTGTCTGCGCCAATCGATTTATCTCGAAAAGTTGCATAAGAAAATGCCAAAAAATGCTACGAATTACGACTTTCAATTTTTGGGGTGAAAAAACACCAAAGGGGTTAACCTTACGTTTTTTTCAAAAATCGCCAAAAATTTAGATGGTGTTTTTTTGACCTAAAGCGACGTGTTTTGATGCCAGGAGTTCGAAAAACGCGTTTTCGTTTGGGGGAAATTCATGTAAGCGGTTCAAAAAGACGATCGAATTTTGTCAACTTTAAAGACGCATAAAACCTAAAATATCGTACTTAAGGAAAATCTGTCTGCGCCAATCGATTTATCTCGAAAAGTTGCATAAGAAAATGCCAAAAAATGCTACGAATTACGACTTTCAATTTTTGGGGTGAAAAAACACCAAAGGGGTTAACCTTACGTTTTTTTCAAAAATCGCCAAAAATTTAGATGGTGTTTTTTTGACCTAAAGCGACGTGTTTTGATGCCAGGAGTTCGAAAAACGCGTTTTCGTTTGGGGGAAATTCATGTAAGCGGTTCAAAAAGACGATCGAATTTTGTCAACTTTAAAGACGCATAAAACTTAAAATATCGTACTTAGGGAAAATCTGTCTGCGCCAATCGATTTATTTCGAAAAGTTGCATAAGAAAATGCCAAAAAATGCTACTATTTACGACTTTCAATTTTTGGGGTGAAAAAACACCAAACCTTACGTTTTTTTCAAAAATCGCCAAAAATTTATAAGGTGTTTTTTTACCTAAAGCGACGTGTTTTGATGCCAGGAGTTCGAAAAACGCGTTTTCGTTTGGGGGAAATGCATGTAAGCGGTTCAAAAAGACGATCAAATTTTTTCAACTTTAAAGACGCATAAAACCTAAAATATCGTACTTAGGGAAAATCTGTCTGCGCCAATCGATTTATCTCGAAAAGTTGCATAAGAAAATGTCAAAAAATGCTACGATTTACGACTTTCAATTTTTGGGGTGAAAAAACACCAAAGGGGTTAACCTAAAGTTTTTTTCAAAAATCGCCAAAAATTTAGATGGTGTTTTTTTGACCTAAAGCGACGTGTTTTGATGCCAGGAGTTCGAAAAAGGCGTTTTCGTTTGGGGGAAATTCATGTAAGCGGTTCACAATGTCGATCGAATTTTGCCAACTTTAAAGACGCATAAAACCTAAAATATCGTACTTAGGGAAAATCTGTCTGCGCCAATCGATTTATCTCGAAAAGTTACATAAGAAAATGCCAAAAATGCTACGATTTACGACTTTCAATTTTTGGGGTGAAAAAACACCAACCTTACGTTTTTTTCAAAAATCGCCAAAAATTTAGATGGTGTTTTTTTGACCTAAAGCGACTGTTTTTGATGCCAAGAGTTCGAAAAACGCGTTTTCGTTTGGGGGAAATGCATGTAAGCGGTTCAAAAAGACGATCGAATTTTGTCAACTTTAAAGACGCATAAAACCTAAAATATCGTACTTAGGGAAAATCTGTCTGCGCCAATCGATTTATTTCGAAAAGTTGCATAAGAAAATGCCAAAAAATGCTACGATTTACGACTTTCAATTTTTGGGGTGAAAAAACACCAACCTTACGTTTTTTTCAAAAATCGACAAAAATTTAGATAGTGTTTTTTTGACCTAAAGCGACGTGTTTTGATGCCAGGAGTTCGAAAAACGCGTTTTCGTTTGGGGGAAATGCATGTAAGCGGTTCACAAAGACGATCGAATTTTGTCAACTTTAAAGACGCATAAAACCTAAAATATCGTACTTAAGGAAAATCTGTCTGCGCCAATCGATTTATCTCGAAAAGTTGCATAAGAAAATGCCAAAAAATGCTACGAATTACGACTTTCAATTTTTGGGGTGAAAAAACACCAAAGGGGTTAACCTTACGTTTTTTTCAAAAATCGCCAAAAATTTAGATGGTGTTTTTTTGACCTAAAGCGACGTGTTTTGATGCCAGGAGTTCGAAAAACGCGTTTTCGTTTGGGGGAAATTCATGTAAGCGGTTCAAAAAGACGATCGAATTTTGTCAACTTTAAAGACGCATAAAACCTAAAATATCGTACTTAAGGAAAATCTGTCTGCGCCAATCGATTTATCTCGAAAAGTTGCATAAGAAAATGCCAAAAAATGCTACGAATTACGACTTTCAATTTTTGGGGTGAAAAAACACCAAAGGGGTTAACCTTACGTTTTTTTCAAAAATCGCCAAAAATTTAGATGGTGTTTTTTTGACCTAAAGCGACGTGTTTTGATGCCAGGAGTTCGAAAAACGCGTTTTCGTTTGGGGGAAATTCATGTAAGCGGTTCAAAAAGACGATCGAATTTTGTCAACTTTAAAGACGCATAAAACCTAAAATATCGTACTTAGGGAAAATCTGTCTGCGCCAATCGATTTATTTCGAAAAGTTGCATAAGAAAATGCCAAAAAATGCTACGATTTACGACTTTCAATTTTTGGGGTGAAAAAACACCAAACCTTACGTTTTTTTCAAAAATCGCCAAAAATTGATAAGGTGTTTTTTTTACCTAAAGCGACGTGTTTTGATGCCAGGAGTTCGAAAAACGCGTTTTCGTTTGGGGGAAATGCATGTAAGCGGTTCAAAAAGACGATCAAATTTTGTCAACTTTAAAGACGCATAAAACCTAAAATATCGTACTTAGGGAAAATCTGTCTACGCCAATCGATTTATCTCGAAAAGTTGCATAAGAAAATGCCAAAAAATGCTACGATTTACGACTTTCAATTTTTGGGGTGAAAAAACACCAAAACCTTACGTTTTTTTCAAAAATCGCCAAAAATTTATAAGGTGTTTTTTTTACCTAAAGCGACGTGTTTTGATGCCAGGAGTTCGAAAAAGGCGTTTTCGTTTGGGGGAAATGCATGTAAGCGGTTCAAAAAGACGATCGAATTTTGTCAACTTTAAAGACGCATAAAACTTAAAATATCGTACTTAGGGAAAATCTGTCTGCGCCAATCGATTTATCTCGAAAAGTTGCATAAGAAAATGCCAAAAAATGCTACGATTTACGACTTTCAATTTTTGGGGTGAAAAAACACCAAAGGGGTTAACCTTACGTTTTTTTCAAAAATCGCCAAAAATTTAGATGGTGTTTTTTTGACCTAAAGCGACGTGTTTTGATGCCAGGAGTTCGAAAAACGCGTTTTCGTTTGGGGGAAATTCATGTAAGCGGTTCAAAAAGACGATCGAATTTTGTCAACTTTAAAGACGCATAAAACCTAAAATATCGTACTTAGGGAAAATCTGTCTGCGCCAATCGATTTATTTCGAAAAGTTGCATAAGAAAATGCCAAAAAATGCTACGATTTACGACTTTCAATTTTTGGGGTGAAAAAACACCAACCTTACGTTTTTTTCAAAAATCGTCAAAAATTAAATGGTGTTTTTTTGACCTAAAGCGACGTGTTTTGATGCCAGGAGTTCGATAAACGCGTTTTAGTTTGGGGGAAATGCATGTAAGCGGTTCAAAAAGACGATCGAATTTTGTCAACTTTAAAGACGCATAAAACCTAAAATATCGTACTTAGGGAAAATCTATCTGCGCCAATCGATTTATCTCGAAAAGTTGCATAAGAAAATGCCAAAAAATGCTACTATTTACGACTTTCAATTTTTGGGGTGAAAAAACACCAAAGGGGTTAACGTTACGTTTTTTTCAAAAATCGCCAAAAATTTAGATGGTGTTTTTTTGACCTAAAGCGACGTGTTTTGATGCCAGGAGTTCGAAAAAGGCGTTTTCGTTTGGGGGAAATGCATGTAAGCGGTTCAAAAAGACGATCGAATTTTGTCAACTTTAAAGACGCATAAAACCTAAAATATCGTACTAAGGGAAAATCTGTCTGCGCCAATCGATTTATCTCGAAAAGGTGCATAAGAAAATGCCAAAAAATGCTACGATTTACGACTTTCAATTTTTGGGGTGAAAAAACACCAAAGGGGTTAACCTTACGTTTTTTTCAAAAATCGCCAAAAATTTAGATGGTGTTTTTTTGACCTAAAGCGACGTGTTTTGATGCCAGGAGTTCGAAAAACGCGTTTTCGTTTGGGGGAAATGCATGTAAGCGGTTCACAATGTCGATCGAATTTTGCCAACTTTAAAGACGCATAAAACCTAAAATATCGTACTTAGGGAAAATCTGTCTGCGCCAATCGATTTATCTCGGAAAGTTACATAAGAAAATGCCAAAAATGCTACGATTTACGACTTTCAATTTTTGGGGTGAAAAAACACCAAAGGGGTTAACCTTACGTTTTTTTCAAAAATCGCCAAAAATTTAGATGGTGTTTTTTTGACCTAAAGCGACTGTTTTTGATGCCAAGAGTTCGAAAAACGCGTTTTCGTTTGGGGGAAATGCATGTAAGCGGTTCAAAAAGACGATCGAATTTTGTCAACTTTAAAGACGCATAAAACCTAAAATATCGTACTTAGGGAAAATCTGTCTGCGCCAATCGATTTATTTCGAAAAGTTGCATAAGAAAATGCCAAAAAATGCTACGATTTACGACTTTCAATTTTTGGGGTGAAAAAACACCAACCTTACGTTTTTTTCAAAAATCGACAAAAATTTAGATAGTGTTTTTTTGACCTAAAGCGACGTGTTTTGATGCCAGGAGTTCGAAAAAGGCGTTTTCGTTTGGGGGAAATGCATGTAAGCGGTTCAAAAAGACGATCGAATTTTGTCAACTTTAAAGACGCATAAAACCTAAAATATCGTACTTAGGGAAAATCTGTCTGCGCCAATCGATTTATCTCGAAAAGTTGCATAAGAAAATGCCAAAAAATGCTACTATTTACGACTTTCAATTTTTGGGGTGAAAAAACACCAAAGGGGTTAACATTACGTTTTTTTCAAAAATCGCTAAAAACTTAGATGGTGTTTTTTTGACCTAAAGCGACGTGATTTGATGCCAGGAGTTCGAAAAACGCGTTTTCGTTTGGGGGAAATGCATGTAAGCGGTTCAAAAAGACGATCGAATTTTGTCAACTTTAAAGACGCATAAAACCTAAAATATCGTACTTAGGGAAAATCTGTCTGCGCCAATCGATTTATCTCGAAAAGTTGCATAAGAAAATGTCAAAAAATGCTACGATTTACGACTTTCAATTTTTGGGGTGAAAAAACACCAAAGGGGTTAACCTAAAGTTTTTTTCAAAAATCGCCAAAAATTTAGATGGTGTTTTTTTGACCTAAAGCGACGTGTTTTGATGCCAGGAGTTCGAAAAAGGCGTTTTCGTTTGGGGGAAATTCATGTAAGCGGTTCACAATGTCGATCGAATTTTGCCAACTTTAAAGACGCATAAAACCTAAAATATCGTACTTAGGGAAAATCTGTCTGCGCCAATCGATTTATCTCGAAAAGTTGCATATGAAAATGCCAAAAAATGCTACGATTTACGACTTTCAATTTTTGGGGTGAAAAAACACCAAAGGGGTTAACCTAAAGTTTTTTTCAAAAATCGCCAAAAATTTAGATGGTGTTTTTTTGACCTAAAGCGACTGTTTTTGATGCCAAGAGTTCGAAAAACGCGTTTTCGTTTGGGGGAAATGCATGTAAGCGGTTCAAAAAGACGATCGAATTTTGCCAACTTTAAAGACGCATAAAACCTAAAATATCGTACTTAGGGAAAATCTGTCTGCGCCAATCGATTTATCTCGAAAAGTTACATAAGAAAATGCCAAAAATGCTACGATTTACGACTTTCAATTTTTGGGGTGAAAAAACACCAAAGGGGTTAACCTTACGTTTTTTTCAAAAATCGCCAAAAATTTAGATGGTGTTTTTTTGACCTAAAGCGACTGTTTTTGATGCCAAGAGTTCGAAAAACGCGTTTTCGTTTGGGGGAAATGCATGTAAGCGGTTCAAAAAGACGATCGAATTTTGTCAACTTTAAAGACGCATAAAACCTAAAATATCGTACTTAGGGAAAATCTGTCTGTGCCAATCGATTTATTTCGAAAAGTTGCATAAGAAAATGCCAAAAAATGCTACGATTTACGACTTTCAATTTTTGGGGTGAAAAAACACCAACCTTACGTTTTTTTCAAAAATCGACAAAAATTTAGATAGTGTTTTTTTGACCTAAAGCGACGTGTTTTGATGCCAGGAGTTCGAAAAACGCGTTTTCGTTTGGGGGAAATGCATGTAAGCGGTTCAAAAAGACGATCGAATTTTGTCAACTTTAAAGACGCATAAAACCTAAAATATCGTACTTAGGGAAAATCTGTCTGCGCCAATCGATTTATCTCGAAAAGTTGCATAAGAAAATGTCAAAAAATGCTACGATTTACGACTTTCAATTTTTGGGGTGAAAAAACACCAAAGGGGTTAACCTAAAGTTTTTTTCAAAAATCGCCAAAAATTTAGATGGTGTTTTTTTGACCTAAAGCGACGTGTTTTGATGCCAGGAGTTCGAAAAAGGCGTTTTCGTTTGGGGGAAATTCATGTAAGCGGTTCACAATGTCGATCGAATTTTGCCAACTTTAAAGACGCATAAAACCTAAAATATCGTACTTAGGGAAAATCTGTCTGCGCCAATCGATTTATCTCGAAAAGTTACATAAGAAAATGCCAAAAATGCTACGATTTACGACTTTCAATTTTTGGGGTGAAAAAACACCAACCTTACGTTTTTTTCAAAAATCGCCAAAAATTTAGATGGTGTTTTTTTGACCTAAAGCGACTGTTTTTGATGCCAAGAGTTCGAAAAACGCGTTTTCGTTTGGGGGAAATGCATGTAAGCGGTTCAAAAAGACGATCGAATTTTGTCAATTTTAAAGACGCATAAAACCTAAAATATCGTACTTAGGGAAAATCTGTCTGCGCCAATCGATTTATTTCGAAAAGTTGCATAAGAAAATGCCAAAAAATGCTACGATTTACGACTTTCAATTTTTGGGGTGAAAAAACACCAACCTTACGTTTTTTTCAAAAATCGACAAAAATTTAGATAGTGTTTTTTTGACCTAAAGCGACGTGTTTTGATGCCAGGAGTTCGAAAAACGCGTTTTCGTTTGGGGGAAATGCATGTAAGCGGTTCACAAAGACGATCGAATTTTGTCAACTTTAAAGACGCATAAAACCTAAAATATCGTACTTAAGGAAAATCTGTCTGCGCCAATCGATTTATCTCGAAAAGTTGCATAAGAAAATGCCAAAAAATGCTACGAATTACGACTTTCAATTTTTGGGGTGAAAAAACACCAAAGGGGTTAACCTTACGTTTTTTTCAAAAATCGCCAAAAATTTAGATGGTGTTTTTTTGACCTAAAGCGACGTGTTTTGATGCCAGGAGTTCGAAAAACGCGTTTTCGTTTGGGGGAAATTCATGTAAGCGGTTCAAAAAGACGATCGAATTTTGTCAACTTTAAAGACGCATAAAACCTAAAATATCGTACTTAAGGAAAATCTGTCTGCGCCAATCGATTTATCTCGAAAAGTTGCATAAGAAAATGCCAAAAAATGCTACGAATTACGACTTTCAATTTTTGGGGTGAAAAAACACCAAAGGGGTTAACCTTACGTTTTTTTCAAAAATCGCCAAAAATTTAGATGGTGTTTTTTTGACCTAAAGCGACGTGTTTTGATGCCAGGAGTTCGAAAAACGCGTTTTCGTTTGGGGGAAATTCATGTAAGCGGTTCAAAAAGACGATCGAATTTTGTCAACTTTAAAGACGCATAAAACCTAAAATATCGTACTTAGGGAAAATCTGTCTGCGCCAATCGATTTATTTCGAAAAGTTGCATAAGAAAATGCCAAAAAATGCTACGATTTACGACTTTCAATTTTTGGGGTGAAAAAACACCAAACCTTACGTTTTTTTCAAAAATCGCCAAAAATTGATAAGGTGTTTTTTTTACCTAAAGCGACGTGTTTTGATGCCAGGAGTTCGAAAAACGCGTTTTCGTTTGGGGGAAATGCATGTAAGCGGTTCAAAAAGACGATCAAATTTTGTCAACTTTAAAGACGCATAAAACCTAAAATATCGTACTTAGGGAAAATCTGTCTACGCCAATCGATTTATCTCGAAAAGTTGCATAAGAAAATGCCAAAAAATGCTACGATTTACGACTTTCAATTTTTGGGGTGAAAAAACACCAAAACCTTACGTTTTTTTCAAAAATCGCCAAAAATTTATAAGGTGTTTTTTTTACCTAAAGCGACGTGTTTTGATGCCAGGAGTTCGAAAAAGGCGTTTTCGTTTGGGGGAAATGCATGTAAGCGGTTCAAAAAGACGATCGAATTTTGTCAACTTTAAAGACGCATAAAACTTAAAATATCGTACTTAGGGAAAATCTGTCTGCGCCAATCGATTTATCTCGAAAAGTTGCATAAGAAAATGCCAAAAAATGCTACGATTTACGACTTTCAATTTTTGGGGTGAAAAAACACCAAAGGGGTTAACCTTACGTTTTTTTCAAAAATCGCCAAAAATTTAGATGGTGTTTTTTTGACCTAAAGCGACGTGTTTTGATGCCAGGAGTTCGAAAAACGCGTTTTCGTTTGGGGGAAATTCATGTAAGCGGTTCAAAAAGACGATCGAATTTTGTCAACTTTAAAGACGCATAAAACCTAAAATATCGTACTTAGGGAAAATCTGTCTGCGCCAATCGATTTATTTCGAAAAGTTGCATAAGAAAATGCCAAAAAATGCTACGATTTACGACTTTCAATTTTTGGGGTGAAAAAACACCAACCTTACGTTTTTTTCAAAAATCGTCAAAAATTAAATGGTGTTTTTTTGACCTAAAGCGACGTGTTTTGATGCCAGGAGTTCGATAAACGCGTTTTAGTTTGGGGGAAATGCATGTAAGCGGTTCAAAAAGACGATCGAATTTTGTCAACTTTAAAGACGCATAAAACCTAAAATATCGTACTTAGGGAAAATCTATCTGCGCCAATCGATTTATCTCGAAAAGTTGCATAAGAAAATGCCAAAAAATGCTACTATTTACGACTTTCAATTTTTGGGGTGAAAAAACACCAAAGGGGTTAACGTTACGTTTTTTTCAAAAATCGCCAAAAATTTAGATGGTGTTTTTTTGACCTAAAGCGACGTGTTTTGATGCCAGGAGTTCGAAAAAGGCGTTTTCGTTTGGGGGAAATGCATGTAAGCGGTTCAAAAAGACGATCGAATTTTGTCAACTTTAAAGACGCATAAAACCTAAAATATCGTACTAAGGGAAAATCTGTCTGCGCCAATCGATTTATCTCGAAAAGGTGCATAAGAAAATGCCAAAAAATGCTACGATTTACGACTTTCAATTTTTGGGGTGAAAAAACACCAAAGGGGTTAACCTTACGTTTTTTTCAAAAATCGCCAAAAATTTAGATGGTGTTTTTTTGACCTAAAGCGACGTGTTTTGATGCCAGGAGTTCGAAAAACGCGTTTTCGTTTGGGGGAAATGCATGTAAGCGGTTCACAATGTCGATCGAATTTTGCCAACTTTAAAGACGCATAAAACCTAAAATATCGTACTTAGGGAAAATCTGTCTGCGCCAATCGATTTATCTCGGAAAGTTACATAAGAAAATGCCAAAAATGCTACGATTTACGACTTTCAATTTTTGGGGTGAAAAAACACCAAAGGGGTTAACCTTACGTTTTTTTCAAAAATCGCCAAAAATTTAGATGGTGTTTTTTTGACCTAAAGCGACTGTTTTTGATGCCAAGAGTTCGAAAAACGCGTTTTCGTTTGGGGGAAATGCATGTAAGCGGTTCAAAAAGACGATCGAATTTTGTCAACTTTAAAGACGCATAAAACCTAAAATATCGTACTTAGGGAAAATCTGTCTGCGCCAATCGATTTATTTCGAAAAGTTGCATAAGAAAATGCCAAAAAATGCTACGATTTACGACTTTCAATTTTTGGGGTGAAAAAACACCAACCTTACGTTTTTTTCAAAAATCGACAAAAATTTAGATAGTGTTTTTTTGACCTAAAGCGACGTGTTTTGATGCCAGGAGTTCGAAAAAGGCGTTTTCGTTTGGGGGAAATGCATGTAAGCGGTTCAAAAAGACGATCGAATTTTGTCAACTTTAAAGACGCATAAAACCTAAAATATCGTACTTAGGGAAAATCTGTCTGCGCCAATCGATTTATCTCGAAAAGTTGCATAAGAAAATGCCAAAAAATGCTACTATTTACGACTTTCAATTTTTGGGGTGAAAAAACACCAAAGGGGTTAACATTACGTTTTTTTCAAAAATCGCTAAAAACTTAGATGGTGTTTTTTTGACCTAAAGCGACGTGATTTGATGCCAGGAGTTCGAAAAACGCGTTTTCGTTTGGGGGAAATGCATGTAAGCGGTTCAAAAAGACGATCGAATTTTGTCAACTTTAAAGACGCATAAAACCTAAAATATCGTACTTAGGGAAAATCTGTCTGCGCCAATCGATTTATCTCGAAAAGTTGCATAAGAAAATGTCAAAAAATGCTACGATTTACGACTTTCAATTTTTGGGGTGAAAAAACACCAAAGGGGTTAACCTAAAGTTTTTTTCAAAAATCGCCAAAAATTTAGATGGTGTTTTTTTGACCTAAAGCGACGTGTTTTGATGCCAGGAGTTCGAAAAAGGCGTTTTCGTTTGGGGGAAATTCATGTAAGCGGTTCACAATGTCGATCGAATTTTGCCAACTTTAAAGACGCATAAAACCTAAAATATCGTACTTAGGGAAAATCTGTCTGCGCCAATCGATTTATCTCGAAAAGTTGCATATGAAAATGCCAAAAAATGCTACTATTTACGACTTTCAATTTTTGGGGTGAAAAATCACCAAAGGGACCTTACGTTTTTTTCAAAAATCGCTAAAAACTTAGATGGTGTTTTTTTGACCTAAAGCGACGTGATTTGATGCCAGGAGTTCGAAAAACGCGTTTTCGTTTGGGGGAAATGCATGTAAGCGGTTCAAAAAGACGATCGAATTTTGTCTACTTTAAAGACGCATAAAACCTAAAATATCGTACTTAGGGAAAATCTGTCTGCGCCAATCGATTTATCTCGAAAAGTTGCATAAGAAAATGCCAAAAAATGCTACGATTTACGACTTTCAATTTTTGGGGTGAAAAAACACCAAAGGGGTTAACCTTACGTTTTTTTCAAAAATCGCCAAAAATTTAGATGGTGTTTTTTTGACCTAAAGCGACGTGTTTTGATGCCAGGAGTTCGAAAAAGGCGTTTTCGTTTGGGGGAAATGCATGTAAGCGGTTCAAAAAGACGATCGAATTTTGTCAACTTTAAAGACGCATAAAACCTAAAATATCGTACTTAGGGAAAATCTGTCTGCGCCAATCGATTTATCTCGAAAAGTTGCATAAGAAAATGCCAAAAAATGTTACGATTTACGACTTTCAAATTTTGGGGTGAAAAAACACCAAAGGGGTTAACCTTACGTTTTTTTCAAAAATCGCCAAAAATTTAGATGGTGTTTTTTTGACCTAAAGCGACGTGTTTTGATGCCAGGAGTTCGAAAAACGCGTTTTCGTTTGGGGGAAATGCATGTAAGCGGTTCACAAAGACGATCGAATTTTGTCAACTTTAAAGACGCATAAAACCTAAAATATCGTACTTAGGGAAAATCTGTCTGCGCCAATCGATTTATCTCGAAAAATTGCATAAGAAAATGCCAAAAAATGCTACGATTTACGACTTTCAATTTTTGGGGTGAAAAAACACCAAAGGGGTTAACCTTACGTTTTTTTCAAAAATCGCCAAAAATTTAGATGGTGTTTTTTTGACCTAAAGCGACGTGTTTTGATGCCAGGAGTTCGAAAAAGGCGTTTTCGTTTGGGGGAAATGCATGTAAGCGGTTCAAAAAGACGATCGAATTTTGTCAACTTTAAAGACGCATAAAACTTAAAATATCGTACTTAGGGAAAATCTGTCTGCGCCAATCGATTTATCTCGAAAAGTTGCATAAGAAAATGCCAAAAAATGCTACGATTTACGACTTTCAATTTTTGGGGTGAAAAAACACCAAAGGGGTTAACCTTACGTTTTTTTCAAAAATCGCCAAAAATTTAGATGGTGTTTTTTTGACCTAAAGCGACGTGTTTTGATGCCAGGAGTTCGAAAAACGCGTTTTCGTTTGGGGGAAATTCATGTAAGCGGTTCAAAAAGACGATCGAATTTTGTCAACTTTAAAGACGCATAAAACCTAAAATATCGTACTTAGGGAAAATCTGTCTGCGCCAATCGATTTATTTCGAAAAGTTGCATAAGAAAATGCCAAAAAATGCTACGATTTACGACTTTCAATTTTTGGGGTGAAAAAACACCAACCTTACGTTTTTTTCAAAAATCGTCAAAAATTAAATGGTGTTTTTTTGACCTAAAGCGACGTGTTTTGATGCCAGGAGTTCGATAAACGCGTTTTAGTTTGGGGGAAATGCATGTAAGCGGTTCAAAAAGACGATCGAATTTTGTCAACTTTAAAGACGCATAAAACCTAAAATATCGTACTTAGGGAAAATCTATCTGCGCCAATCGATTTATCTCAAAAAGTTGCATAAGAAAATGCCAAAAAATGCTACTATTTACGACTTTCAATTTTTGGGGTGAAAAAACACCAAAGGGGTTAACCTTACGTTTTTTTCAAAAATCGCTAAAAACTTAGATGGTGTTTTTTTGACCTAAAGCGACGTGATTTGATGCCAGGAGTTCGAAAAACGCGTTTTCGTTTGGGGGAAATGCATGTAAGCGGTTCAAAAAGACGATCGAATTTTGTCAACTTTAAAGACGCATAAAACCTAAAATATCGTACTTAGGGAAAATCTGTCTGCGCCAATCGATTTATCTCGAAAAGTTGCATAAGAAAATGTCAAAAAATGCTACGATTTACGACTTTCAATTTTTGGGGTGAAAAAACACCAAAGGGGTTAACCTAAAGTTTTTTTCAAAAATCGCCAAAAATTTAGATGGTGTTTTTTTGACCTAAAGCGACGTGTTTTGATGCCAGGAGTTCGAAAAAGGCGTTTTCGTTTGGGGGAAATTCATGTAAGCGGTTCAAAAAGACGATCGAATTTTGTCAACTTTAAAGACGCATAAAACCTAAAATATCGTACTGAGGGAAAATCTGTCTGCGCCAATCGATTTACCTCGAAAAGTTGCATAAGAAAATGCCAAAAAATGCTACGATTTACGACTTTCAATTTTTGGGGTGAAACAACACCAAAGGGGTTAACGTTACGTTTTTTTCAAAAATCGCCAAAAATTTAGATGGTGTTTTTTTGACCTAAAGCGACGTGTTTTGATGCCAGGAGTTCGAAAAAGGCGTTTTCGTTTGGGGGAAATGCATGTAAGCGGTTCAAAAAGACGATCGAATTTTGTCAACTTTAAAGACGCATAAAACCTAAAATATCGTACTTAGGGAAAATCTGTCTGCGCCAATCGATTTATCTCGAAAAGTTGCATAAGCAAATGTCAAAAAATGCTACGATTTACGACTTTCAATTTTTGGGGTAAAAAACACCAAAGGGGTTAACCTTACGTTTTTTTCAAAAATCGCCAAAAATTTAGATGGTGTTTTTTTGACCTAAAGCGACGTGTTTTGATGCCAGGAGTTCGAAAAACGCGTTTTCGTTTGGGGGAAATTCATGTAAGCGGTTCAAAAAGACGATCGAATTTTGTCAACTTTAAAGACGCATAAAACCTAAAATATCGTACTTAGGGAAAATCTGTCTGCGCCAATCGATTTATCTCAAAAAGTTGCATAAGAAAATGTCAAAAAATGCTACGATTTACGATTTTCAATTTTTGGGGTGAAAAAACACCAAAGGGGTTAACCTTACGTTTTTTTCAAAAATCGCCAAAAATTTAGATGGTGTTTTTTTGACCTAAAGCGACGTCTTTTGATGCCAGGAGTTCGAAAAACGCGTTTTCGTTTGGGGGAAATGCATGTAAGCGGTTCACAAAGACGATCGAATTTTGCCAACTTTAAAGACGCATAAAACCTAAAATATCGTACTTAGGGAAAATCTGTCTGCGCCAATCGATTTATCTCGAAAAGTTGCATAAGAAAATGCCAAAAAATGCTACGATTTACGACTTTCAATTTTTGGGGTGAAAAAACACCAAAGGGGTTAACCTTACGTTTTTTTCAAAAATCGCCAAAAATTTAGATGGTGTTTTTTTGACCTAAAGCGACGTGTTTTGATGCCAGGAGTTCGAAAAACGCGTTTTCGTTTGGGGGAAATTCATGTAAGCGGTTCAAAAAGACGATCGAATTTTGTCAACTTTAAAGACGCATAAAACCTAAAATATCGTACTTAGGGAAAATCTGTCTGCGCCAATCGATTTATTTCGAAAAGTTGCATAAGAAAATGCCAAAAAATGCTACGATTTACGACTTTCAATTTTTGGGGTGAAAAAACACCAACCTTACGTTTTTTTCAAAAATCGTCAAAAATTAAATGGTGTTTTTTTGACCTAAAGCGACGTGTTTTGATGCCAGGAGTTCGATAAACGCGTTTTAGTTTGGGGGAAATGCATGTAAGCGGTTCAAAAAGACGATCGAATTTTGTCAACTTTAAAGACGCATAAAACCTAAAATATCGTACTTAGGGAAAATCTATCTGCGCCAATCGATTTATCTCAAAAAGTTGCATAAGAAAATGCCAAAAAATGCTACTATTTACGACTTTCAATTTTTGGGGTGAAAAAACACCAAAGGGGTTAACCTTACGTTTTTTTCAAAAATCGCTAAAAACTTAGATGGTGTTTTTTTGACCTAAAGCGACGTGATTTGATGCCAGGAGTTCGAAAAACGCGTTTTCGTTAGGGGGAAATGCATGTAAGCGGTTCAAAAAGACGATCGAATTTTGTCAACTTTAAAGACGCATAAAACCTAAAATATCGTACTTAGGGAAAATCTGTCTGCGCCAATCGATTTATCTCGAAAAGTTGCATAAGAAAATGTCAAAAAATGCTACGATTTACGACTTTCAATTTTTGGGGTGAAAAAACACCAAAGGGGTTAACCTAAAGTTTTCTTCAAAAATCGCCAAAAATTTAGATGGTGTTTTTTTGACCTAAAGCGACGTGTTTTGATGCCAGGAGTTCGAAAAAGGCGTTTTCGTTTGGGGGAAATTCATGTAAGCGGTTCAAAAAGACGATCGAATTTTGTCAACTTTAAAGACGCATAAAACCTAAAATATCGTACTGAGGGAAAATCTGTCTGCGCCAATCGATTTACCTCGAAAAGTTGCATAAGAAAATGCCAAAAAATGCTACGATTTACGACTTTCAATTTTTGGGGTGAAAAAACACCAACCTTACGTTTTTTTCAAAAATCGTCAAAAATTAAATGGTGTTTTTTTGACCTAAAGCGACGTGTTTTGATGCCAGGAGTTCGATAAACGCGTTTTAGTTTGGGGGAAATGCATGTAAGCGGTTCAAAAAGACGATCGAATTTTGTCAACTTTAAAGACGCATAAAACCTAAAATATCGTACTTAGGGAAAATCTATCTGCGCCAATCGATTTATCTCAAAAAGTTGCATAAGAAAATGCCAAAAAATGCTACTATTTACGACTTTCAATTTTTGGGGTGAAAAAACACCAAAGGGGTTAACCTTACGTTTTTTTCAAAAATCGCTAAAAACTTAGATGGTGTTTTTTTGACCTAAAGCGACGTGATTTGATGCCAGGAGTTCGAAAAACGCGTTTTCGTTTGGGGGAAATGCATGTAAGCGGTTCAAAAAGACGATCGAATTTTGTCAACTTTAAAGACGCATAAAACCTAAAATATCGTACTTAGGGAAAATCTGTCTGCGCCAATCGATTTATCTCGAAAAGTTGCATAAGAAAATGTCAAAAAATGCTACGATTTACGACTTTCAATTTTTGGGGTGAAAAAACACCAAAGGGGTTAACCTAAAGTTTTTTTCAAAAATCGCCAAAAATTTAGATGGTGTTTTTTTGACCTAAAGCGACGTGTTTTGATGCCAGGAGTTCGAAAAAGGCGTTTTCGTTTGGGGGAAATTCATGTAAGCGGTTCAAAAAGACGATCGAATTTTGTCAACTTTAAAGACGCATAAAACCTAAAATATCGTACTAAGGGAAAATCTGTCTGCGCCAATCGATTTACCTCGAAAAGTTGCATAAGAAAATGCCAAAAAATGCTACGATTTACGACTTTCAATTTTTGGGGTGAAACAACACCAAAGGGGTTAACGTTACGTTTTTTTCAAAAATCGCCAAAAATTTAGATGGTGTTTTTTTGACCTAAAGCGACGTGTTTTGATGCCAGGAGTTCGAAAAAGGCGTTTTCGTTTGGGGGAAATGCATGTAAGCGGTTCAAAAAGACGATCGAATTTTGTCAACTTTAAAGACGCATAAAACCTAAAATATCGTACTTAGGGAAAATCTGTCTGCGCCAATCGATTTATCTCGAAAAGTTGCATAAGAAAATGTCAAAAAATGCTACGATTTACGACTTTCAATTTTTGGGGTAAAAAACACCAAAGGGGTTAACCTTACGTTTTTTTCAAAAATCGCCAAAAATTTAGATGGTGTTTTTTTGACCTAAAGCGACGTGTTTTGATGCCAGGAGTTCGAAAAACGCGTTTTCGTTTGGGGGAAATTCATGTAAGCGGTTCAAAAAGACGATCGAATTTTGTCAACTTTAAAGACGCATAAAACCTAAAATATCGTACTTAGGGAAAATCTGTCTGCGCCAATCGATTTATCTCAAAAAGTTGCATAAGAAAATGTCAAAAAATGCTACGATTTACGATTTTCAATTTTTGGGGTGAAAAAACACCAAAGGGGTTAACCTTACGTTTTTTTCAAAAATCGCCAAAAATTTAGATGGTGTTTTTTTGACCTAAAGCGACGTCTTTTGATGCCAGGAGTTCGAAAAACGCGTTTTCGTTTGGGGGAAATGCATGTAAGCGGTTCACAAAGACGATCGAATTTTGCCAACTTTAAAGACGCATAAAACCTAAAATATCGTACTTAGGGAAAATCTGTCTGCGCCAATCGATTTATCTCGAAAAGTTGCATAAGAAAATGCCAAAAATGCTACGATTTACGACTTTCAATTTTTGGGGTGAAAAAACACCAAAGGGGTTAACCTTAGGTTTTTTTTAAAAACCGGTAAAAAGTTAGATGGTGTTTTTTTGACCTAAAGCGATGTGTTTTGATGCCAGGAGTTCGAAAAACGCGTTTTCGTTTGGGGGAAATGCATGTAAGCGGTTCAAAAAGACGATCGAATTTTGTCAACTTTAAAGACGCATAAAACCTAAAATATCGTACTTAGGGAAAATCTGTCTGCGCCAATCGATTTATCTCGAAAAGTTGCATAAGAAAATGCCAAAAAATGCTACGATTTACGACTTTCAATTTTTGGGGTGAAAAAACACCAAAGGGGTTAACCTTAGGTTTTTTTTAAAAACCGGTAAAAAGTTAGATGGTGTTTTTTTGACCTAAAGCGACGTGTTTTGATGCCAGGAGTTCGAAAAACGCGTTTTCGTTTGGGGGAAATGCATGTAAGCGGTTCACAATGTCGATCGAATTTTGCCAACTTTAAAGACGCATAAAACCTAAAATATCGTACTTAGGGAAAATCTGTCTGCGCCAATCGATTTATCTCGAAAAGTTACATAAGAAAATGCCAAAAATGCTACGATTTACGACTTTCAATTTTTGGGGTGAAAAAACACCAAAGGGGTTAACCTTACGTTTTTTTCAAAAATCGCCAAAAATTTAGATGGTGTTTTTTTGACCTAAAGCGACTGTTTTTGATGCCAAGAGTTCGAAAAACGCGATTTCGTTTGGGGGAAATGCATGTAAGCGGTTCAAAAAGACGATCGAATTTTGTCAACTTTAAAGACGCATAAAACCTAAAATATCGTACTTAGGGAAAATCTGTCTGCGCCAATCGATTTATCTCGAAAAGTTGCATAAGAAAATGCCAAAAAATGCTACGATTTACGACTTTCAATTTTTGGGGTGAAAAAACTACAACCTTACGTTTTTTTCAAAAATCGACAAAAATTTAGATAGTGTTTTTTTGACCTAAAGCGACGTGTTTTGATGCCAGGAGTTCGAAAAACGCGTTTTCGTTTGGGGGAAATGCATGTAAGCGGTTCACAAAGACGATCGAATTTTGTCAACTTTAAAGACGCATAAAACCTAAAATATCGTACTTAGGGAAAATCTGTCTGCGCCAATCGATTTATCTCGAAAAGTTGCATAAGAAAATGCCAAAAAATGCTACTATTTACGACTTTCAATTTTTGGGGTGAAAAAACACCAAAGGGGTTAACCTTACGTTTTTTTCAAAAATCGCTAAAAACTTAGATGGTGTTTTTTTGACCTAAAGCGACGTGATTTGATGCCAGGAGTTCGAAAAACGCGTTTTCGTTTGGGGGAAATGCATGTAAGCGGTTCAAAAAGACGATCGAATTTTGTCAACTTTAAAGACGCATAAAACCTAAAATATCGTACTTAGGGAAAATCTGTCTGCGCCAATCGATTTATCTCGAAAAGTTGCATAAGAAAATGCCAAAAAATGCTACGATTTACGACTTTCAATTTTTGGGGTGAAAAAACACCAAAGGGGTTAACCTTACGTTTTTTTCAAAAATCGCCAAAAATTTAGATGGTGTTTTTTTGACCTAAAGCGACGTGTTTTGATGCCAGGAGTTCGAAAAACGCGTTTTCGTTTGGGGGAAATTCATGTAAGCGGTTCAAAAAGACGATCGAATTTGGTCAACTTTAAAGACGCATAAAACCTAAAATATCGTACTTAGAGAAAATCTGTCTGCGCCAATCGATTTATTTCGAAAAGTTGCATAAGAAAATGCTAAAAAATGCTACGATTTACGACTTTCAATTTTTGGGGTGAAAAAACACCAAAGGGGTTAACCTTACGTTTTTTTCAAAAATCGCCAAAAATTTAGATGGTGTTTTTTTGACCTAAAGCGACGTGTTTTGATGCCAGGAGTTCGAAAAACGCGTTTTCGTTTGGGGGAAATGCATGTAAGCGGTTCAAAAAGACGATCGAATTTTGTCAACTTTAAAGACGCATAAAACCTAAAATATCGTACTTAGGGAAAATCTGTCTGCGCCAATCGATTTATCTCGAAAAGTTGCATAAGAAAATGCCAAAAAATGCTACGATTTACGACTTTCAATTTTTGGGGTGAAAAAACACCAAAGGGGTTAACCTTACGTTTTTTTCAAAAATCGCCAAAAATTTAGATGGTGTTTTTTTGACCTAAAGCGACGTGTTTTGATGCCAGGAGTTCGAAAAACGCGTTTTCGTTTGGGGGAAATTCATGTAAGCGGTTCAAAAAGACGATCGAATTTGGTCAACTTTAAAGACGCATAAAACCTAAAATATCGTACTTAGAGAAAATCTGTCTGCGCCAATCGATTTATCTCGAAAAGTTACATAAGAAAATGCCAAAAATGCTACGATTTACGACTTTCAATTTTTGGGGTGAAAAAACACCAAAGGGGTTAACCTTAGGTTTTTTTTAAAAACCGGTAAAAAGTTAGATGGTGTTTTTTTGACCTAAAGCGATGTGTTTTGATGCCAGGAGTTCGAAAAACGCGTTTTCGTTTGGGGGAAATGCATGTAAGCGGTTCAAAAAGACGATCGAATTTTGTCAACTTTAAAGACGCATAAAACCTAAAATATCGTACTTAGGGAAAATCTGTGTGCGCCAATCGATTTATCTCGAAAAGTTGCATAAGAAAATGTCAAAAAATGCTACGATTTACGACTTTCAATTTTTGGGGTAAAAAACACCAAAGGGGTTAACCTTACGTTTTTTTCAAAAATCGCCAAAAATTTAGATGGTGTTTTTTTGACCTAAAGCGACGTGTTTTGATGCCAGGAGTTCGAAAAACGCGTTTTCGTTTGGGGGAAATTCATGTAAGCGGTTCAAAAAGACGATCGAATTTTGTCAACTTTAAAGACGCATAAAACCTAAAATATCGTACTTAGGGAAAATCTGTCTGCGCCAATCGATTTATCTCAAAAAGTTGCATAAGAAAATGTCAAAAAATGCTACGATTTACGATTTTCAATTTTTGGGGTGAAAAAACACCAAAGGGGTTAACCTTACGTTTTTTTCAAAAATCGCCAAAAATTTAGATGGTGTTTTTTTGACCTAAAGCGACGTCTTTTGATGCCAGGAGTTCGAAAAACGCGTTTTCGTTTGGGGGAAATGCATGTAAGCGGTTCACAAAGACGATCGAATTTTGCCAACTTTAAAGACGCATAAAACCTAAAATATCGTACTTAGGGAAAATCTGTCTGCGCCAATCGATTTATCTCGAAAAGTTGCATAAGAAAATGCCAAAAATGCTACGATTTACGACTTTCAATTTTTGGGGTGAAAAAACACCAAAGGGGTTAACCTTAGGTTTTTTTTAAAAACCGGTAAAAAGTTAGATGGTGTTTTTTTGACCTAAAGCGACGTGTTTTGATGCCAGGAGTTCGAAAAACGCGTTTTCGTTTGGGGGAAATGCATGTAAGCGGTTCACAATGTCGATCGAATTTTGCCAACTTTAAAGACGCATAAAACCTAAAATATCGTACTTAGGGAAAATCTGTCTGCGCCAATCGATTTATCTCGAAAAGTTACATAAGAAAATGCCAAAAATGCTACGATTTACGACTTTCAATTTTTGGGGTGAAAAAACACCAAAGGGGTTAACCTTACGTTTTTTTCAAAAATCGCCAAAAATTTAGATGGTGTTTTTTTGACCTAAAGCGACTGTTTTTGATGCCAAGAGTTCGAAAAACGCGTTTTCGTTTGGGGGAAATGCATGTAAGCGGTTCAAAAAGACGATCGAATTTTGTCAACTTTAAAGACGCATAAAACCTAAAATATCGTACTTAGGGAAAATCTGTCTGCGCCAATCGATTTATCTCGAAAAGTTGCATAAGAAAATGCCAAAAAATGCTACGATTTACGACTTTCAATTTTTGGGGTGAAAAAACACCAACCTTACGTTTTTTTCAAAAATCGACAAAAATTTAGATAGTGTTTTTTTGACCTAAAGCGACGTGTTTTGATGCCAGGAGTTCGAAAAACGCGTTTTCGTTTGGGGGAAATGCATGTAAGCGGTTCACAAAGACGATCGAATTTTGTCAACTTTAAAGACGCATAAAACCTAAAATATCGTACTTAGGGAAAATCTGTCTGCGCCAATCGATTTATCTCGAAAAGTTGCATAAGAAAATGCCAAAAAATGCTACTATTTACGACTTTCAATTTTTGGGGTGAAAAAACACCAAAGGGGTTAACCTTACGTTTTTTTCAAAAATCGCTAAAAACTTAGATGGTGTTTTTTTGACCTAAAGCGACGTGATTTGATGCCAGGAGTTCGAAAAAGGCGTTTTCGTTTGGGGGAAATGCATGTAAGCGGTTCAAAAAGACGATCGAATTTTGTCAACTTTAAAGACGCATAAAACCTAAAATATCGTACTTAGGGAAAATCTGTCTGCGCCAATCGATTTATCTCGAAAAGTTGCATAAGAAAATGCCAAAAAATGCTACGATTTACGACTTTCAATTTTTGGGGTGAAAAAACACCAAAGGGGTTAACCTTACGTTTTTTTCAAAAATCGCCAAAAATTTAGATGGTGTTTTTTTGACCTAAAGCGACGTGTTTTGATGCCAGGAGTTCGAAAAACGCGTTTTCGTTTGGGGGAAATTCATGTAAGCGGTTCAAAAAGACGATCGAATTTGGTCAACTTTAAAGACGCATAAAACCTAAAATATCGTACTTAGAGAAAATCTGTCTGCGCCAATCGATTTATTTCGAAAAGTTGCATAAGAAAATGCCAAAAAATGCTACGATTTACGACTTTCAATTTTTGGGGTGAAAAAACACCAAAGGGGTTAACCTTACGTTTTTTTCAAAAATCGCCAAAAATTTAGATGGTGTTTTTTTGACCTAAAGCGACGTGTTTTGATGCCAGGAGTTCGAAAAACGCGTTTTCGTTTGGGGGAAATTCATGTAAGCGGTTCAAAAAGACGATCGAATTTGGTCAACTTTAAAGACGCATAGAACCTAAAATATCGTACTTAGAGAAAATCTGTCTGCGCCAATCGATTTATTTCGAAAAGTTGCATAAGAAAATGCCAAAAAATGCTACGATTTACGACTTTCAATTTTTGGGGTGAAAAAACACCAAAGGGGTTAACCTTAGGTTTTTTTTAAAAACCGGTAAAAAGTTAGATGGTGTTTTTTTGACCTAAAGCGATGTGTTTTGATGCCAGGAGTTCGAAAAACGCGTTTTCGTTTGGGGGAAATGCATGTAAGCGGTTCAAAAAGACGATCGAATTTTGTCAACTTTAAAGACGCATAAAACCTAAAATATCGTACTTAGGGAAAATCTGTCTGCGCCAATCGATTTATCTCGAAAAGTTGCATAAGAAAATGCCAAAAAATGCTACGATTTACGACTTTCAATTTTTGGGGTGAAAAAACACCAAAGGGGTTAACCTTACGTTTTTTTCAAAAATCGCCAAAAATTTAGATGGTGTTTTTTTGACCTAAAGCGACGTGTTTTGATGCCAGGAGTTCGAAAAACGCGTTTTCGTTTGGGGGAAATTCATGTAAGCGGTTCAAAAAGACGATCGAATTTGGTCAACTTTAAAGACGCATAAAACCTAAAATATCGTACTTAGAGAAAATCTGTCTGCGCCAATCGATTTATCTCGAAAAGTTACATAAGAAAATGCCAAAAATGCTACGATTTACGACTTTCAATTTTTGGGGTGAAAAAACACCAAAGGGGTTAACCTTAGGTTTTTTTTAAAAACCGGTAAAAAGTTAGATGGTGTTTTTTTGACCTAAAGCGATGTGTTTTGATGCCAGGAGTTCGAAAAACGCGTTTTCGTTTGGGGGAAATGCATGTAAGCGGTTCAAAAAGACGATCGAATTTTGTCAACTTTAAAGACGCATAAAACCTAAAATATCGTACTTAGGGAAAATCTGTCTGCGCCAATCGATTTATCTCGAAAAGTTGCATAAGAAAATGCCAAAAAATGCTACGATTTACGACTTTCAATTTTTGGGGTGAAAAAACACCAAAGGGGTTAACCTTACGTTTTTTTCAAAAATCGCCAAAAATTTAGATGGTGTTTTTTTGACCTAAAGCGACGTGTTTTGATGCCAGGAGTTCGAAAAACGCGTTTTCGTTTGGGGGAAATGCATGTAAGCGGTTCACAATGTCGATCGAATTTTGCCAACTTTAAAGACGCATAAAACCTAAAATATCGTACTTAGGGAAAATCTGTCTGCGCCAATCGATTTATCTCGAAAAGTTACATAAGAAAATGCCAAAAATGCTACGATTTACGACTTTCAATTTTTGGGGTGAAAAAACACCAAAGGGGTTAACCTTACGTTTTTTTCAAAAATCGCCAAAAATTTAGATGGTGTTTTTTTGACCTAAAGCGACTGTTTTTGATGCCAAGAGTTCGAAAAACGCGTTTTCGTTTGGGGGAAATGCATGTAAGCGGTTCAAAAAGACGATCGAATTTTGTCAACTTTAAAGACGCATAAAACCTAAAATATCGTACTTAGGGAAAATCTGTCTGCGCCAATCGATTTATCTCGAAAAGTTGCATAAGAAAATGCCAAAAAATGCTACGATTTACGACTTTCAATTTTTGGGGTGAAAAAACACCAACCTTACGTTTTTTTCAAAAATCGACAAAAATTTAGATAGTGTTTTTTTGACCTAAAGCGACGTGTTTTGATGCCAGGAGTTCGAAAAACGCGTTTTCGTTTGGGGGAAATGCATGTAAGCGGTTCACAAAGACGATCGAATTTTGTCAACTTTAAAGACGCATAAAACCTAAAATATCGTACTTAGGGAAAATCTGTGTGCGCCAATCGATTTATCTCGAAAAGTTGCATAAGAAAATGCCAAAAAATGCTACTATTTACGACTTTCAATTTTTGGGGTGAAAAAACACCAAAGGGGTTAACCTTACGTTTTTTTCAAAAATCGCTAAAAACTTAGATGGTGTTTTTTTGACCTAAAGCGACGTGATTTGATGCCAGGAGTTCGAAAAACGCGTTTTCGTTTGGGGGAAATGCATGTAAGCGGTTCAAAAAGACGATCGAATTTTGTCAACTTTAAAGACGCATAAAACCTAAAATATCGTACTTAGGGAAAATCTGTCTGCGCCAATCGATTTATCTCGAAAAGTTGCATAAGAAAATGCCAAAAAATGCTACGATTTACGACTTTCAATTTTTGGGGTGAAAAAACACCAAAGGGGTTAACCTTACGTTTTTTTCAAAAATCGCCAAAAATTTAGATGGTGTTTTTTTGACCTAAAGCGACGTGTTTTGATGCCAGGAGTTCGAAAAACGCGTTTTCGTTTGGGGGAAATTCATGTAAGCGGTTCAAAAAGACGATCGAATTTGGTCAACTTTAAAGACGCATAAAACCTAAAATATCGTACTTAGAGAAAATCTGTCTGCGCCAATCGATTTATTTCGAAAAGTTGCATAAGAAAATGCCAAAAAATGCTACGATTTACGACTTTCAATTTTTGGGGTGAAAAAACACCAAAGGGGTTAACCTTACGTTTTTTTCAAAAATCGCCAAAAATATAGATGGTGTTTTTTTGACCTAAAGCGACGTGTTTTGATGCCAGGAGTTCGAAAATCGCGTTTTCGTTTGGGGGAAATGCATGTAAGCGGTTCAAATAGACGATCGAATTTTGTCAACTTTAAAGACGCATAAAACCTAAAATATCGTACTTAGGGAAAATCTGTCTGCGCCAATCGATTTATCTCGAAAAGTTGCATAAGAAAATGCCAAAAAATGCTAAGATTTACGACTTTCAATTTTTGGGGTGAAAAAACACCAAAAAAACCTTACGTTTTTTTCAAAAATCGCCTAAAACTTAGATGGTGTTTTTTTGACCTAAAGCGACGTGTTTTGATACCAGGAGTTCGAAAAACGCGTTTTCGTTTGGGGGAAATGCATGTAAGCGGTTCAAAAAGACGATCGAATTTTGTCAACTTTAAAGACGCATAAAACCTAAAATATCGTACTAAGGGAAAATCTGTCTGCGCCAATCGATTTATCTCGAAAAGTTGCATAAGAAAATGCCAAAAAATGCTACGATTTACGACTTTCAATTTTTGGGTTGAAAAAACACCAAAGGGGTTAACCTTACGTTTTTTTCAAAAATCGCCAAAAATTTAGATGGTGTTTTTTTGACCTAAAGCGACGTGTTTTGATGCCAGGAGTTCGAAAAACGCGTTTTCGTTTGGGGGAAATGCATGTAAGCGGTTCAAAAAGATGATCGAATTTTGTCAACTTTAAAGACGCATAAAACCTAAAATATCGTACTTAGGGAAAATCTGTCTGCGCCAATCGATTTATCTCGAAAAGTTGCATAAGAAAATGCCAAAAAATGCTACGATTTACGACTTTCAATTTTTGGGGTGAAAAAACACCAAAGGGGTTAACCTAAAGTTTTTTTCAAAAATCGCCAAAAATTTAGATGGTGTTTTTTTGACCTAAAGCGACGTGTTTTGATGCCAGGAGTTCGAAAAAGGCGTTTTCGTTTGGGGGAAATGCATGTAAGCGGTTCAAAAAGACGATCGAATTTTGTCAACTTTAAAGACGCATAAAACCTAAAATATCGTACTTAGGGAAAATCTGTCTGCGCCAATCGATTTATCTCGAAAAGTTGCATAAGAAAATGCCAAAAAATGCTACGATTTACGACTTTCAATTTTTGGGGTGAAAAAACACCAAAGGGGTTAACCTTACGTTTTTTTCAAAAATCGCCAAAA
Organism: Cantharis rufa; assembly: GCA_947369205.1. Lineage (NCBI taxonomy): Eukaryota > Metazoa > Arthropoda > Insecta > Coleoptera > Cantharidae > Cantharis > Cantharis rufa. The sequence goes on from OX376309.1 coordinate 26,110,526, forward strand.
ATTTAGATGGTGTTTTTTTGACCTAAAGCGACGTGTTTTGATGCCAGGAGTTCGAAAAACGCGTTTTCGTTTGGGGGAAATGCATGTAAGCGGTTCAAAAAGATGATCGAATTTTGTCAACTTTAAAGACGCATAAAACCTAAAATATCGTACTTAGGGAAAATCTGTCTGCGCCAATCAATTTATCTCGAAAAGTTGCATAAGAAAATGCCAAAAAATGCCACGATTTACGACTTTCAATTTTTGGGGTGAAAAAACACCAAAGGGGTTAACCTTACGTTTTTTTCAAAAATCGCCAAAAATTTAGATGGTGTTTTTTTGACCTAAAGCGACGTGTTTTGATGCCAGGAGTTCGAAAAACGCGTTTTCGTTTGGGGGAAATGCATGTAAGCGGTTCAAAAAGACGATTGAATTTTGTCAACTTTAAAGACGCATAAAACCTAAAATATCGTACTTAGGGAAAATCTGTCTGCGCCAATCGATTTATTTCGAAAAGTTGCATAAGAAAATGCCAAAAAATGCTACGATTAACGACTTTCAAATTTTGGGGTGAAAAAACACCAAAGGGGACCTTACGTTTTTTTCAAAAATCGGCAAAAATTTAGATGGTGTTTTTTTGACCTAAAGCGACTGTTTTTGATGCCAAGAGTTCGACAAACGCGTTTTCGTTTGGGGGAAATGCATGTAAGCGGTTCAAAAAGACGATCGAATTTTGTCAACTTTAAAGACGCATAAAACCTAAAATATCGTACTAAGGGAAAATCTGTCTGCGCCAATCGATTTATCTCGAAAAGTTGCATAAGAAAATGCCAAAAAATGCTACGATTTACGACTTTCTATTTTTGGGTTGAAAAAACACCAAAGGGGTTAACCTTACGTTTTTTTCAAAAATCGCCAAAAATTTGATGGTGTTTTTTTGACCTAAAGCGACGTGTTTTGATGCCAGGAGTTCGAAAAACGCGTTTTCGTTTGGGGGAAATGCATGTAAGCGGTTCAAAAAGATGATCGAATTTTGTCAACTTTAAAGACGCATAAAACCTAAAATATCGTACTTAGGGAAAATCTGTCTGCGCCAATCAATTTATCTCGAAAAGTTGCATAAGAAAATGCCAAAAAATGCCACGATTTACGACTTTCAATTTTTGGGGTGAAAAAACACCAAAGGGACCTTACGTTTTTTTCAAAAATCGCCAAAAATTTAGATGGTGTTTTTTTGACCTAAAGCGACGTGTTTTGATGCCAGGAGTTCGAAAAAGGCGTTTTCGTTTGGGGGAAATGCATGTAAGCGGTTCAAAAAGACGATCGAATTTTGTCAACTTTAAAGACGCATAAAACCTAAAATATCGTACTTAGGGAAAATCTGTCTGCGCCAATCGATTTATCTCGAAAAGTTGCATAAGAAAATGCCAAAAAATGCTACGATTTACGACTTTCAATTTTTGGGTTGAAAAAACACCAAAGGGGTTAACCTTACGTTTTGTTCAAAAATCGCCAAAAATTTAGATGGTGTTTTTTTGACCTAAAGCGACGTGTTTTGATGCCGGGAGTTCGAAAAACGCGTTTTCGTTTGGGGGAAATGCATGTAAGCGGTTCAAAAAGATGATCGAATTTTGTCAACTTTAAAGACGCATAAAACCTAAAATATCGTACTTAGGGAAAATCTGTCTGCGCCAATCAATTTATCTCGAAAAGTTGCATAAGAAAATGCCAAAAAATGCCACGATTTACGACTTTCAATTTTTGGGGTGAAAAAACACCAAAGGGGTTAACCTTACGTTTTTTTCAAAAATCGCCAAAAATTTAGATGGTGTTTTTTTGACCTAAAGCGACGTGTTTTGATGCCAGGAGTTCGAAAAACGCGTTTTCGTTTGGGGGAAATGCATGTAAGCGGTTCAAAAAGACGATTGAATTTTGTCAACTTTAAAGACGCATAAAACCTAAAATATCGTACTTAGGGAAAATCTGTCTGCGCCAATCAATTTATTTCGAAAAGTTGCATAAGAAAATGCCAAAAAATGCTACGATTAACGACTTTCAATTTTTGGGGTGAAAAAACACCAAAGGGGACCTTACGTTTTTTTCAAAAATCGGCAAAAATTTAGATGGTGTTTTTTTGACCTAAAGCGACTGTTTTTGATGCCAAGAGTTCGAAAAACGCGTTTTCGTTTGGGGGAAATGCATGTAAGCGGTTCAAAAAGACGATCGAATTTTGTCAACTTTAAAGACGCATAAAACCTAAAATATCGTACTAAGGGAAAATCTGTCTGCGCCAATCGATTTATCTCGAAAAGTTGCATAAGAAAATGCCAAAAAATGCTACGATTTACGACTTTCAATTTTTGGGTTGAAAAAACACCAAAGGGGTTAACCTTACGTTTTTTTCAAAAATCGCCAAAAATTTAGATGGTGTTTTTTTGACCTAAAGCGACGTGTTTTGATGCCAGGAGTTCGAAAAACGCGTTTTCGTTTGGGGGAAATGCATGTAAGCGGTTCAAAAAGATGATCGAATTTTGTCAACTTTAAAGACGCATAAAACCTAAAATATCGTACTTAGGGAAAATCTGTCTGCGCCAATCAATTTATCTCGAAAAGTTGCATAAGAAAATGCCAAAAAATGCCACGATTTACGACTTTCAATTTTTGGGGTGAAAAAACACCAAAGGGGTTAACCTTACGTTTTTTTCAAAAATCGCCAAAAATTTAGATGGTGTTTTTTTGACCTAAAGCGACGTGTTTTGATGCCAGGAGTTCGAAAAAGGCGTTTTCGTTTGGGGGAAATGCATGTAAGTGGTTCAAAATGACGATCGAATTTTGTCAACTTTAAAGACGCATAAAACCTAAAATATCGTACTTAGGGAAAATCTGTCTGCGCCAATCGATTTATCTCGAAAAGTTGCATAAGAAAATGCCAAAAAATGCTACGATTTACGACTTTCAATTTTTGGGTTGAAAAAACACCAAAGGGGTTAACCTTACGTTTTTTTCAAAAATCGCCAAAAATTTAGATGGTGTTTTTTTGACCTAAAGCGACGTGTTTTGATGCCAGGAGTTCGAAAAACGCGTTTTCGTTTGGGGGAAATGCATGTAAGCGGTTCAAAAAGATGATCGAATTTTGTCAACTTTAAAGACGCATAAAACCTAAAATATCGTACTTAGGGAAAATCTGTCTGCGCCAATCGATTTATCTCGAAAAGTTGCATAAGAAAATGCCAAAAAATGCTACGATTTACGACTTTCAATTTTTGGGGTGAAAAAACACCAAAGGGGTTAACCTTACGTTTTTTTCAAAAATCGCCAAAAATTTAGATGGTGTTTTTTTGACCTAAAGCGACGTGTTTTGATGCCAGGAGTTCGAAAAACGCGTTTTCGTTTGGGGGAAATGCATGTAAGCGGTTCAAAAAGACGATCGAATTTTGTCAACTTTAAAGACGCATAAAACCTAAAATATCGTACTTAGGGAAAATCTGTCTGCGCCAATCAATTTATCTCGAAAAGTTGCATAAGAAAATGCCAAAAAATGCCACGATTTACGACTTTCAATTTTTGGGGTGAAAAAACACCAAAGGGGTTAACCTTACGTTTTTTTCAAAAATCGCCAAAAATTTAGATGGTGTTTTTTTGACCTAAAGCGACGTGTTTTGATGCCAGGAGTTCGAAAAACGCGTTTTCGTTTGGGGGAAATGCATGTAAGCGGTTCAAATAGACGATCGAATTTTGTCAACTTTAAAGACGCATAAAACCTAAAATATCGTACTTAGGGAAAATCTGTCTGCGCCAATCGATTTATTTCGAAAAGTTGCATAAGAAAATGCCAAAAAATGCTACGTATTACGACTTTCAATTTTTGGGGTGAAAAAACACCAAAGGGGTTAACCTTACGTTTTTTTCAAAAATCGCCTAAAACTTAGATGGTGTTTCTTTGACCTAAAGCGACTGTTTTTGATGCCAAGAGTTCGAAAAACGCGTTTTCGTTTGGGGGAAATGCATGTAAGCGGTTCAAAAAGACGATCGAATTTTGTCAACTTTAAAGACGCATAAAACCTAAAATATCGTACTAAGGGAAAATCTGTCTGCGCCAATCGATTTATCTCGAAAAGTTGCATAAGAAAATGCCAAAAAATGCTACGATTTACGACTTTCAATTTTTGGGTTGAAAAAACACCAAAGGGGTTAACCTTACGTTTTTTTCAAAAATCGCCAAAAATTTAGATGGTGTTTTTTTGACCTAAAGCGACGTGTTTTGATGCCAGGAGTTCGAAAAACGCGTTTTCGTTTGGGGGAAATGCATGTAAGCGGTTCAAAAAGATGATCGAATTTTGTCAACTTTAAAGACGCATAAAACCTAAAATATCGTACTTAGGGAAAATCTGTCTGCGCCAATCGATTTATCTCGAAAAGTTGCATAAGAAAATGCCAAAAAATGCTACGATTTACGACTTTCAATTTTTGGGGTGAAAAAACACCAAAGGGGTAACCTTACGTTTTTTTCAAAAATCGCCAAAAATTTAGATGGTGTTTTTTTGACCTAAAGCGACGTGTTTTGATGCCAGGAGTTCGAAAAACGCGTTTTCGTTTGGGGGAAATGCATGTAAGCGGTTCAAAAAGACGATCGAATTTTGTCAACTTTAAAGACGCATAAATCCTAAAATATTATACTTAGGTAAAATCTGCCTGCGTCAATCGATTTATCTCGCCAAACTGCATAAGAAACCGCTAAAAAATTAATAGATTTAAGACTTTCAATTTTTGGGGCCAAAAAACACCAAAGGTAAACGAAAAGGAATAACGGGTTGAATGGGCATGCAAATCTGAGAAGTTGAGAACTCTGGTTTAAACACCAAAGGGGTTAACCTTAAGTTTTTTTCAAAAATCGCCAAAATTTTAAATGGTCTTTTTTTGACCATAACCGACGTGCTTTGATGCGAGGAGTTTGAAAAACGCCTTTTCCTTTGGGGAAAACGCATTTAAGCGGTTTAAAATTACCATCAAATTTTTTTGACAAAATAGTCAAAAAAAGACCAATTAAATTTTTGACGATTTTTGAAAAAACGTAAGGTAAACCTCTTTGGTGTTTTTTCACCCCAAAAATTGAAAGTTTCAAATCCACACATTTTTTGGCGATTCCCTATGCAGTTTTTTGATATAAGTCGACTGACGCAGGCATATTTGCCGGAAGTATAATATTTTAGGATTTACGCGTCTTTAAAGTTGCGGAAATATTTGAACGTCATTCTAAAGCACGACGGGCGCTTTCCCCAAACGATACTGCGTTTTTCGAACTCCTCGCATCAAATCACGTCGGTTTTAGTAAAAAAAAAACCAATTAAATTTTTGGCGGTTTTTGAAAAAACGTAAGGTTTGGTGTTTTTTCAGCCCAAAAATTGAAAGTTTCAAATCCACACATTTTTTTGGCGTTTTCCTATGCAGTTTTTTGAGATAAATCGACTGACGCAGGCAGATTTGCCGTAAGTATAATATTTCCGATTTATACGTCTTTAAAGTTGGAAATATTTGAACGTCATTTTGAACCGCTTACGGGCGTTTTCCCCAAACGATACTGCGGTTTTCGAACTCCTCGCATCAAATCACGTCAGTTTTAGTCAAAAAAAAGACCAATTAAATTTTTGGCGATTTTTGAAAAAACGTAAGGTTTGGTGTTTTTTCAGCCCAAAAATTGAAAGTTTCAAATCCACACATTTTTTGGCGTTTTCCTATGCAGTTTTTTGAGATAAATCGACTGACGCAGGCAGATTTGCCTTAAGTGTGATATTTTAGGATTTATGCACGTTTAAAGTTGGAATTTTTGAACGTCATTTTGACCCGCTTACGAACGTTTTCCGCAAACGAATACGCGTTTTTTGATCTCCCTGCATAAAAGTACGTCGGTTATGATCAAAAAAAGACCATCTAATATATTGTCAATTTTTGAAAAAAACGTAAGGTTTAACCGGGTTTAACCCCTTAGGTGTTTTTCATCCCAAAAAATGAAAGTTTGAAATCTGCTACTTTTTCCACGGTTTCTTATGCAGTTTGGCGAGATAAATTGATTGGCGCAGGCAGATGTTACGTAAGTATGATATTTTAGGATTTATACTTCTTTAAAGTTGACAAAATTTGATCGACATTTTTACCCGCTTACGAACGTTTTCCCCAAACGAATACGCGTTTTTCGAACTCCCCGCAAAAAAGTACGTCGGTTATGATCAAAAAAAGACCATCTATTATTTTGGCGATTTTTGAAAAAAACGTAAGGTTTTTAACACCCTTTGGTGTTTTTCACCCCAAAAAATGAAAGTTTGAAATCTGCTACTTTTTCCATGATTTCTTATGCAGTTTGGCGAGATAAATCGATTGGCGCAGGCAGATTTTACCTAAGATGCCATAAACACGCAATTAATTACCTAATTATTTGATTTAATTATAAATTTAACCTAGACAAAAACTAATTTTATAAAATACATTATCGTTTTTTCAACTAGCATGTTATTGCACTAAAAACTACTATTTAAATAAATATTGAACAAATGAATTAAATAATATTAAAATCAATAATTGTTTTTAATTGTGTCTACATGGGTCTATGGGTCATTTACAACAGGGTTTCCACATACTATGGTTATATTTAAGATTTGCCATCTTCTAATACGGTTTACAGGTGAAATATTAGAATAAAAAGATTATACTAAGTGTAATTTGTAATTGGCGTTATTGCTGATAGGGTGTTGTCAATAACGCCAATTTGAATCTTTAAAAAAAAGGTCCTACAAGTTCAAATGCAATACAATTTTCAATAGTATTTTTTCTGTGCATTTACAAATGACTACTTAAGAGACTACCGTATTTGTTTTTTTCCTAAGTGCTTCTAGTTTTCACCAAAAAATTCATAAAGCTTAACATGGCGTTATTACCTTCACTTACCTTAATAATAAATATTCAATATATAGAATATAACTGAAGTAAATGCTCCAACCGTTAACGTTTCTTTGCAGTATCACAATTACTTTGTTTAGTTTATGAATGCTGTTAAGTCTGATATAGGTACGTTTCTGCTTGTACGTCTTTTAGTTTCTCCGAAAACGTATATATATAATAGTGGGTGGCAGGCCCGTAGCCAGGATTTCTTTTCGGGGGGGGGGTCACTCATAAAAAATCTTTTGTAAAAAGTAACATTTTCGGGAGATCCCCTTCCGGGAATTTTTATTATTACAAACAAACGTTTTTTTTTACAATTTGGGGGGGGCACGTACCCACCCTTGGCTACGGGACCTGGTGGGTGGGCAGTATAAAACTGCGAATTAAACATATTGTGAAAGATAACTACCTAGATAGATAGATAACACCCTAGATTTTAGGGTGGATCCAAGATTTTCTGTAATTGCATTTGTCAAAACCGACCCTCGGCTATTACATAATTTTTCAAATCTTGTAAACAATTACCGGAATAAAATTTTGGTATCTAAAACCTTTATTGTGCCGCAATGTTGCAAAAATATCTCACCAACAACTCCTTTCATTCTACTGATTTGCTAGTGTATTCTTCCAACACTTTTATTATATTTTACAGTTCATTCAAACCAAAATTTGGCTTTGGCTGAAATAATATTCTAGGTGTTTTCTTTTGTTAAGATCCTCAAAGCATGTAAACTAGTTAAAAGTCACAATTGTAATAGAATAACCAGTGAAAGTATACATTATGAGTGTTTCAAAATTTAGTCTATATTGAAAAAAAAACTGTGATTAAGTATTCATTACAGAGAATAATTTAAAAGGAATACAAAAAAATTAAAATCATTACTTAATAAGAATTATCACATGAATATTTAATATTTACATAAAGTCTACGAGATTCACTAGAGTAAAAGCACTTAACAGCTAATGAACGATTTCGTATTTGGTTATATACATTATAATACAGTAACTTACAAATACAAAATTATGCTAGTCTGGTTTATATATAGGAAGTTTCGGTAAAAATTCAATAAGTATAACATATTCCATCATGGAAGAAGAATCACATCTTTGTTTTGATAAACGCCAATGTAAACCCAATTTATGGTACAGGTAACTATTTTCCCATTCTAGCAGTTTATTTAGCGAGTGTTGAGTCTAAAACAAAGAATAAAAAGTTACATTTTTAGAAATACTAAAACTGATTTAAAAATTAATTTTAAGATGATCTTATTTCAAACACTGAAAATTCATTACATATTTATTTACAGGAATTAATAACTTACAAGTAAAAAGCAAAGTTCAACTGAAATGCGACTGATTGTCATGTCACAATTACTTAAATAAACTTATCCAGAAGTAGATTATTTATAATAGAATAAAAATTCCCATATTATTATTAAAAATAAAAACTACAGTGACTTGATAAGGACAATTACGGTCGGTGTTCTTGCCTGCAATTTGAATATTTAGACCATGCTTGCAAGTAAAGTCGGGTATTTATTGCAGAATTACAATAGAACTGCAATGAACCATTTATAAAAATTCCTTTGTTTTGTTTTCTGACCATTCAGAGTTGGTAGATTTTAGGGAGTGCCTCTTTCTTATAATTCAACGAAATGACACCTAGAGAAAAATAGCGTCAGTTTCACAACAAAGCAATTTTAATGAAATGTTAATTTCATTTGGCAAAACAATTTCGATTCGATTCCGAGCGGAAGTTAATTTTATTTCTTTACGCACAATATGCAGTATTCTTGAAATCTATTGCATTTGTTTTGTTTCTTTCTTAGCATGTTCTGTAGTCATTTGCTCATTTCAGAGGAACAGCATGGTTGTGCGCTTAACGCCTTAACGCTCGCCATACCATAATAATTTCCAATCTCGGTTTACCAAAACTGGGTCATTATTGACCCACTATTTAAATGACTAATTTATGTTTAATACTTTTTGGATTTACTTAGGTAATTTTATCTATATTTAATTTAAACTGGTTTTAAACGCAAGAAAAGTAAAAATACTTTTTTTACATCTTGTATGTTTAGTTCATTACTACTTCACAAATGCATTACTGCATTTGAATAACTTATGTAAAATAAAAAAATATATTTTGAAATTCCATATAAATATTAGAATTCTAAAAAGAAAATTTAATTAAAAAATTTCTTTATCCAAAATATGGATAATACATTTACAAAAATGTAAGTTCTGGGTCCGAGTTCACCCAGTTTCGGTACGGCAAGCGTTAAACAACAAATCTCTTATTGACTGCTCACGCAAACTTAACAGTTTAATTTTTTCGGAACATTGGTATTTAGTGTTAATTATTATGAATTGATTTAAGTGTGTATTACATCACTCGATGAATATTTTATCAAGTTTGTCATTCTTGCAGAACTTGGTTAGAAGGTATACTATTTGTTATTATTGAATAGTGACTTTTGCAGTCTAAGATGAAACAAAGATTCTAGTTTTGTTCACACTTCATAATAAAGAATTCAGATTCACATACAACAGCATCGTTAAAGGAGACAACCTTTAACCTTTATGTGACTGAGAAATAAAACATCTTCTAATGACGGCATGGGTACCCGGGTACCTTCATACATTTTTATTTATAACTTTAACTTGAAAATAAAAAAAAAATAATTAATAACTACGCGAACTTGTTAAAATGTAATTGTGTAATGTGTTTAAAATATATGTATCTATTACACAAATTTTAATTATTATGATTCTTGACTGAATGGATCTCTTTATTGGGTTAATTTATCAAATTAATGAAAATTTAATATTTAGAAAAGATATCTAATCTTTTGATAAAAAAGAAATTTTTTGGTTACGTAACATTTTGAAAAACACCCCCGCCCCCCACCGTAACAAATCGTAACAAATTGTCAAACTCCCTCCCCCCCCTAAGGCCGTTATGTAATTTGTGAACAGCCCCTAAAAGTTAACAAGGCATTAAAATTTAAAAGGCGACTTAAGACAAAACAGAACAATAAAAATTATCAGTTTTGTTCTAAATCTCCTTTTAAATTTTAGTGCCCTGCTAACTTTTATTATGAAATTGGTCCTAAGCACTGCAAATTTAATTTTCTTTTTATTACTACAATTCCTATCTAATTTCATATAAAACTTATAGAGGTACCCGGGTACCTACACCGTCATTAAAGGGTGAAATAATTTTGGACGCCATTTTCTCATAATAAAATTAATAATAATAATAATCAAAATAATATAACAAAATGTAGTATAAAGCAAGCTCAGAGATGTTACGAAATTTCTAAACTCCACGACATTGAACACAAAAAATATGAATGCTTAAAACTGCAACAGGTACCCGGGTACCTATCCAGTCACATAAAGGTTAAATACATATATATGGTATAAAGAATATTATTTTGCTTCTATAGGAAGAATAAAACCAACTTTGTATTTTCCTAAAGAAATCAAACTGTCTTATATAAATATAAGTGACACTCTGAACAGCTTACAAATATTCTGCTTATTTTTCAAGAAAAAAACCAAAATATTTTATATAATAAACAAAATATTAGTGACACGCCTAACAGCTTACTGATATTCTGCTTATTTTTCCAAAATAAGTAAAATGTGCTTTATACTAGATAAATTAAAAGGTCGTCTATTTAAAAGTCACTCGATTCTCAATGTTTTCTAGGCCAGCGGTTCCCAATTTGTTTTGAACATCTTTTAGGAATAGCCAATAGAATGAATCTTTATTGCTCACAGCACCAACACAGGTTTCAAATGTAGGCGCATTGGCATACAGTTAAGGCTGGAACTGGAATGCATTTTTGAATGCAATTCAATTTCTTATTCAAAAAGAGCACAGCATGTGTGTGCATTTGTACTTAAACCTGCAAGTCTTATTTTCAAATATTAGTTATATTTTTTCAATATTGCATAATTAAGAGTTGGTTAACTAAGTACAGTAGAATCTCTGCCAAACGAATCTGTCATATCGAAAAATTCCGAGAATTGCTCGCTTTATCCAGAAGACCTTTGTGAGCACGTTTCATGTAACATGATGCATGTTATTTTTGGTAAGCACGTAGCGACTCGCAGTGAAGATAGATTAATTAAATACTTGAAGAAATCAAGAGTAACATGATATATTTGTAACTTCGAAGACACGTTTTGTTATTTATATCAAGAGTAACATTATTATATATTTACAGCTTTCAAGTCACGTTTTGGTTTTTATTTCATAATCTCAATATCCGAAAACTGTTTAAGGAAACGGATTCCGTTTATTTCAGTTAGTAGAGATTCTACTGTATAAGGTACTATGAAAGACTAACAAGTCAAAAACACAGTGTCTACCGTTCATCCTTAATTATGCAAATGTGTTTGAAATTAGTAATATTATTCTATAATATAATATTTTTATTACTGATAATGATAATATACAAATAGATAAGGATTTAATTTTAATAAATGGCTAATTAGCAATTATGCGATAACAAAATGTAAGGCCACAAAACTTACCCTCTTACTTAAACAAATAACAGGCCAGAGTGAACATCCAAATGTGCAGCAACAACATAAGCAACCACAAAACAACCATTTAACATTAACAGGTAACGTCTTTTTTAAAACGCCATTAATTCGTAAAATAGTCTCTCTAAATTCTTCCGGAGCAACACGCGATACTAGGCCACTTGGAAATTCACTACTAAAACGATTACTCAAACCAAATCTGAAACTTATTATATAAGTACACGCAGTTATCGGAAACATAAAAAATACATACACAGTCATATTGCCTGCACCCCGAATGATAACAGGATCTGGAACGAAAGTAACATTAGCAGGTTCAGTTTCTTCTTGATTTTCTTCTTCTTCATAGTAAATTGCATCAAAACCTTCCATGTATCTTAAATTACTAAGTTATCTACTCAAACAAGAAAATGTAACAACAAACATTAAATGGAAGAATATTAATTAAATTTTTTATCGATCACTCGTGAACAAAACGATTTGATATTTATTTTATAAGTTATTGATACTACTTAATTATAGGCAAATATTTTATTGTTTATACGTAAATCAATCGAATGAATCGAGGCATGAAATATTAAAATAATAAATTATAGTATAACTCTAATCGACTAACTTCAGAGCTGTTTTCTGTTGTTCTAAAGCTTAGCGCACACCTACTCCACCTATATATAATATTATGTTCTGTGTACTTCACCACGAAAATGAATAATATAATAAATTATGAAAGCAATAATATTTTACATTTATCTTCAAAAGTAGCCTTTTTAATTACCGTTGTATAAATTAAATAGTGTTCCTCATGACACCCTATAAAAATTAATAGGGTGACAGCAGTGACAGTTGACGTGTTCTGTGCCACTTCCAAATTTGACGTTTAACTAAAACCATTGTGGTTTGACGTTTGTGCGATTATAAATTTCAGGAATCTATTAATCGAAAAATTAATCAAGTAACTGTAGCTTTTGTATCCAATATGTGTTTAATGCCTATTTTAATTTTGTAAAATTATTATATCTTAATTAAATAAGTTGAAACTTGTGAACAACATTCCACCCTCGAAATGGCGGGTACGAAATTACAAGACGATATTAATAATATACCACTAGCAGATGATGATCCTCAAGGTAAGTTAGCAAATTATAAGTTATTATACTTATCATTAAGTTAGTTATTATATCTGATGAACCCGAACCTAACTCCATTTCGGATGGTAACTCTTCGAGCATGATGCATGGGCGAAGTATGGATTCCATTCAATCGACTTTTACTAATGGTAGTTCAAGTCCTCATCATCACAGTTTAGAGCCAGACACCAGTCCAGATGAGCAGGAAGAGAAAGCACGTTTAATTTCACAAGTTCTCGAATTACAGAATACACTTGATGATTTATCACAAAGAGTTGACAGTGTAAAAGAAGAAAATTTAAAATTAAGATCTGAAAATCAAGTGTTGGGTCAGTATATTGAAAATTTAATGTCAGCGTCTAGTGTTTTTCAATCGACTTCACCAAAGATAAAAAAAAAGTAATTTGATGGAGTGCACACCTCTCGTTTCATTTTGCCATTAGAAAATATATTTAATGCTTTTGAAATAAATGTTGTTCACAATTTTGTATTTTAAATCTTCACTAATTTAAAGAAGTATGCACTTTTTGCATTATTTTCTCTCAAGTTTTAATTGCAGGCTTACAGTTTTTTGTAATTATAGCACTTACTGGTGCTTCATTAGCAGAATATAAAATATGAGTTAAAGCTAATATTTTTAACTGTGTTACTACTTGTAGGTGTTTTTAAGTTAATAAATTAATTAGTAAAATAACACTGTGTTCGTATTCTTTATTTATAATAAAATGCTGTAAGTTTATTAAGTGTTTTTTAGTAAAATAGAAAGTAACTTTCAACTTGTTTAAAACCATGCGCTCACTGAAAATAATAATAATAAATACTATAGGTTTGTGCGTTTCTTTTAAGTGTATCTAGATTCTAGATGGTTGGAATGTTGTTAAACAGTGTAATTAAATAATAATAAATATAATTAATAAAATACATAGTAGTAAAACTAAACTAAAATTAAATACTAATTCTACAAACAACTGAACATAATTCAATTTTTCTAGCTAGTGTAGGCAGTTAGTTTATAACATTTTATAACATAATTGTTTAGAATTCTGATAGACTTGACTGTACAGTTGCAACATAGTAATATAGATAGAATATTTTCGCCAGTTATACATATAACGTTAGCTTAAATTGCAATGGCTGTCAAATCAAAAATCTACCTTTGATGCTTTGCTAATGTCATGATGATGATGATGATGATGATAAAACATACTTCCCTTATACTACGTACTCTGGGAAGCATCAAGCGAGCCTATTAATTAAACAAACGCATAAAAGTTTTTTTTGTACAATTAAAAAAAAATGTTAAACTTAATATTAACTTGGAGAAACAATAATTTATATATTTTCATTTAAATTATGACACTTGATTTGGTGGTTGCGATGAATTGAAAAGGAGGTAAATTTATATAATTTTAGATGTTTTATTTTTGAAAACGTGATGGATTCTTATATATCTTTGTATTTTAAATCTCCTCTTGTTTTAACTTTTCTTATTTATTAGAAAAAGGTTTCCTAAAAGTTATTACAACTAAACCACAATTCTCTAAACTTGTGTTCTATAAAATAATATAACTTGATATTTCTAGATTAGGAAAATAAAATTTAAAACAATTTTAAAAATCTTTTATTTTTATTTTAAAGGTTTATAAATTTATTTAAAAATTAACAATCGTAGTAGAAGAGCATAAATATGTCATTTTGTAGAGCTTTCAGCAAATGGAATGAGACTTGAGATGAATAATTTTGATGCAATCAATATTGGCAGTGTTTAACACCGTTTTTCTCAAAAACTTAACGTGTTAGAGCCTTTTTGAAATGTACGTAAAAACAACTGGAGTTGCTCCTGTTGCAAAAAAGTACCAAATACAAATATTTTTATAAAACAAAAATTATTTTTTATATTAGATTATGTAATTCGGTTTCTCTCCGGAACTATTGAAAGTATCACTTCCTAGTTATTTAATCAGTCTTTCCTGTTATCTTACTTATCAGAGTATTTGAAGAAAAAGCTTATTTCGTAACCTAGCACAATAAATTTTAAAAGACGAAGAACGAACAAATTCGTAAAGACTCTATTTCGATCGATAACCCGTAAATAACTGTAATAATAAGTAATACATAAATATCTATAAACTGGTTTATTGTTTGTTTAAATTTCTTAGCTATCACTATTTTTGAGGTAATTTTTTTAATTTTCAAATGTAATTACTGCCATTAGATAGTATGTAAAATTATTTTTGTGTATTGATATTGATTAATATAATTAATGACGAATTTTCTGATTTAAAACTTGTATTTGAAAATTTATTATTACTAATAATAAGAAATTCTTACATATTATATGACATTATACTCCCCGACTATAAATAAAACTCAATATGAGCTACTAGTTTCTACAAAACATCTGCAGAAATTTTTTATGTAACTTAGGTACATAAATATTTGGTTAACAGTAAAATTCACAATTAAAATATTTAAATATGGCATCTGATTTTAAAAGAAATAAAATATTCAGTTGAGTTAGGTGGGATATAACTTATCACTAAATTTAAGTGAGCTATTTATTATCGTTTGACATTTAAACCCATGTGATCATTAACTGCACACGTTCATAATCAAATAAGAGTCTTAGTTTTTATTTGTTCGATTAATTCTATTTAGATATTTAAATATAAATCATTTTTTAAATTTGCATTTCTTGTGTTTTTACACAGGTGGCCATTAATTGCCTAGCTGTGCGCGCGGAATTAGGTAGAAAAAAAATTAAAGCTGCAAAGATTTTCATACAAAGAAAGATACTATGCCTCAAGAACACATAATTGCATTGCATTTTAAAAATCACAAAATTTGCAAATCACTGGCTTTATGATTTACATTAACATATTTAATAAAAATTAGATAACTTTTTTAATGTAAATACTTAGTCATAATAATAATTATCTGCTTTCATATGACCATTATTTAAACCGTGACTATTTCTTTTGATTGTGGATGTATCATAGTCGTAGCATTTATTCGATTTAATTGTTCCGTTATGAGAGTTATTGAGTATGGAGTTAGATGTTGATGCTCCTTGGCGCTTGGGAGGCAATTCTTGCAGTGGAACTGTTATATAGGGATTTTGCTTTGCTGTAATATAGTGAGGCGAACTTGGAAGGTATGGTTTTCTCTTTCGGAAATATAAATATAAAATTCCAATTGATCCCAAAACACCTATAACAATTCCCGCGACTACACATCCAATTAGCATACCTGGAGAAGCTGTCGAAGTATCAGCTTCCAATCGCATCAAATTTAAGTCTAGAAAAGGTTTATTATAATTATATAATTATGTAACTTTCTATTTATTCTATTTTACCATTTGATAATTCTGTTATACACATCCTTGTCTCTCTATTTAGTCCTTGACAAATTTGCGGTCCTGGATTAGATGACTTACATTTACGTTGTCGATGTTGTTCTCCGTTTTCATCACATAAAGACCATACAGTCCATTCGTTCCACCCAAGAAGAGCTAAAAGTAAATTAAAATGTTAGGTAGATGTATATTTTCATAAAACCTAAAAAAAAGGTACTCACATTCACAAGGTGGACTCATACATGATTCTTCTTGAATAGATTCTCCTTCACAGTTGCCTTTTGAGCAATTGCGATGTCTTCTTTTTGTTCCTAAACCACAGGAAACACTACAGGCTGACCAATCTGTCCAACAATGCCATTCTGCTCTACAGTTCTTTAAATTACATTCCCTTGTTTGAGTAGACATCCCTTGACATTCACCTCTACCTTCACACATTCTACTTCTTACTTGAATTCCACTTCCACAAGAAACAGAACATTCACTCCATGTAGTCCAACTGCTCCACTTGGGAAGATCTTCCGTACTTCCAGAAGAGCACAATCCGTTCCTACATGTTCGTTCTTCCTTTTTATCAATGTAGATTTTAAGTTGTGAAGAGTCTTGTACTGGACCTTTACAAATGTACTTGAATCGTCGTTCTATGAGTTGTTGATCGGAATTATTTGTTGAAAACCAAGGAGTCCATGAAGTGTGCCGTTTATGTTCCGAACAAGAATGAGCATTGCAAATTTCGTACTCTATATCAGAACCAATACATTCTTGTCCTCCATAGTTAGGATATGGACTATCACATTGCCTATGCCTTTTTCTGAAACCTTTTCCACAGGGCGTAGTACAGGTTGTCCAATCATCCCAATCACTCCATTGCCCATCTATTGGTGGAACCGTTGGAACTGGACAAGGAGGATTTTCAGCACACAACACTTCGGCTCTATCTTGTCCAACGCAAACACGGCCACCATAACTAGGGGAAGGATTAGAACACGTCCGTCTTCTCGTTTTCACTGCTATTCCACAAGTCGCCGAACATGCAGACCAAGCCGACCACGGAGTCCAATCTCCATGTATCGTACAATTTATCACGGTAATTGATACACCAAAACAAGGCTTTCCACCATTTTTTGGAGCAGGATTGTTACATAATCTAGTTTGACACATACACTCATCTGAAGAGTCGTACGAATGCGAATTTTTGTGACTACATGTTTCCCACTTTGACCAGCTACTCCAACCTATAATGCAAAATGAATTTAACTTACTAAACAAATTATGAAACAAATTACACACCTCCATCAATGGTTGCATCCAGTATTGGGCAGGAATTTAAATTTTGAATCCAATGTCTTGTTAGAGAATTTCCATTAGGAGCTGACGTGCATGCATCTTCTAATTCATTCCAACCACAATATGGATCCATTGCATGATGGCAACTGTTGCGAGAGACATGTCGACTACAATGATGAGCACTAATTCGTAAAAGTTCTGATTTAGTTCCGACATAAACAGAATCCGTTTCTTTTAAATACTGTAAACTTAAAATTTTGATTCCAGAATTTGAAATTGGTTGCCAAATTTCTATATCACAAGTTTCTGGGCTATTTGAAAGGACGGTTAATTTTTTAATTAATCCATCTGTCGTTGCTACAAATATAATGTGCAAATTTGTGTGTAATTTTGTAGAAATTACATCGACTGTTATATGAGTTAATCTTTCCAACTTGGCTATGTACAAAGGACGTAATGTTGTTGCTTGAACCGCGCTATCCATTAATTGATATTTGGAACTTTCTAGCATATACTTATTATAACTAGATGGTGTTTTACATGCAAAGTGATCCTGGTGTTGTGAGTATTGTTTATCCCAAGAACTACCAGTATGGTGTTGGGTTTTGAATGGTCCCGAAAATGCAGCGTTAATTGCGGTCAGATTAAACGCACATATAGCCGATCCAGCAATGCTATTACCAGGGGTAGTGAAAGTTGCGTAAACAATATTTTGACCGGGCACATATACTATGCTTTGAATTTCGTCAAAATACGCCGGATAGTCTCCACTTATTGAGCAATTTAATCTCGCTTTCAGAAACGTTGTCCAATTGTCTTTCAACATTAATTCGCCTCCTTGATCATTTTTACATACCCTCGCTATTCGCGAATATACAATCTAAAAAGAATTTGATTAAAAATTTGTTTGGATTTTAAAATTTGAATCTTTACTTTTCCACAGTTAATATATTCAACTGCAGCTTCTCGGAAAAAAAAGTAGACAAATTGATCGGTTTCAAATGATCCAACAAATTGTGGTTCGTTAAGCCACATACTGTTATATTGTTTAGTTCTAATAGTAGTCTGTTGTCCAAAATTCCTATAAATAGCAGCATCAGATCCATGAAAATCTGTAGGGCCTCCAACATAATAGTCTCCGCTTTCGTCCATAAGGGCGGTTATGTTTGCTGATGGATCGTACGGACATTTGGCTATTCCATTAACCCATTCTGATACCATGCTTATATTTTCCACCTAATTAATTAAAATCTAATTATCAAGCGGATTCTATAATTAAATTTTAAACCCAACCTCTCTCCATGAGCACAACGGAGAAAACGCATTTGTTCCACAAGTGAAAATTCTTTTTCCATCAGTGAGTAGTACTTTAATATAATTGTGACAACTTTCTTCAGATTGACCTTTTTCAAGGCATAGTGTGGTTTTATCGTCGGGAGGTACCCACGAAGTGTATTCTAACAGCGTTAGATTGGGCAACGATAATCTAAATAGCGAATCTCTAAAATAATAATATAAAAAATTTGTAATAATATATTTATTTAAATATAAAAAATAATGCAGAAGGTGGATGATACGCAATCTTTCTATTCAAATTTGAGGATCGTTTTTTTTTAAACTCGACAACAACCCACGCTTATTAAACTAAAAAATGAATCGAATTTGATTTTCCCAAAAATCTCAGGTTTTCTTTTTTGATCAAGCCCTCTCCTTACGCCGTCGCAGACGGAGCCGGACATTTGAACGCGGCCGTTTGAACGCGAGAAATTAGATGCAATTAATCCCCCCCCCCCTCTTCATTATGTTTAAATATTATATTTTCGAGTTCCACCTTTGGCGAGTTCCTTCGGTCTTCAGGGATATTGTTAATTAGTTTAGTCTTTGGCAAAACGGCTCGGAGCGGAGGGGACCGGAGCACAGAGTCGAATTTGACAAAGACAACCATGGCAATACACGGATCCACCATAATAATATTTAAATAATATTTACTAATAAGTACACCACTCTTTGGGCATTACTACTTAAGCTACCCCACCAACCGTTGACGCAATTTACTACTTGTCCTTAAGCTACCGACCAAGAGAATATTGACCGCTGGCCCAGTTTACATACGTCCCGACCTGGTAAACTTTGTTTCGTCCTGGAAAGACAATGAAAATATCAATATCTCGTGATTTCTCGAATGCGAATCGAATATCGATTCGTCGAATAATAATTGTATCGGATGATTTCTCGAATGAAAGGTTAAATAAAATAAAAGGGGGTCAACTGCATCTAATTTCTCGCGTTCAAACGTCCTGCGTTCAAACGGCCGCGTTCAAATGTCCTAGACCGGTCGCAGATTAGTATGAAATACTATTAAAGTTATATGATTTGAAACTTACCTAGCACCAACTAAGACTTGATTACGAGCAACATCAAAAAGTAATTGAGAATAGGAGGTCACCTCTTTTGCAGAAAATTTGCTATTGGATTGTTGTAAATCTGAAAGAGTTATTTAAATATTTTTAAGTGTAATGTCTTAAATACAAAAAATTTATAAAAAAGTTGAATTGTTGAATATTTGTTATTTTTTTATTATTATTATTATATTTTATTTTTTAATCTAATAAATACATTATAATAAATTAATAATTATTATTAAAGAAACTTATATTATAACTTGATTAGAGTTATTATTGTACACATTAGTGCACTTACAAATTAATTGTATATTATAATAGGACGAGGTTGTGAAGACTGCGTCTATTATATCCTTAGAACCAAGATTATATTCCTCGCTGCTTCGCACCTCGGAATACAAGCCGCGTAGGCTATAATGGCTTCACCACCGTGGTTTATATACGACTTTTTCCACTACTAAATTTCTGACTACTTTTTAAAAATTTTTGTTAAAATTTTTTTCAAATTTAAATATTTATTTAAAATGACACTTTTGTTCTGTTTTGTTGGTTTTACAGTTGACAAATGTTTAAAATGAAATTAAACTATTAAAAAACCGTTTTGAATAGTTTAAATGCAATTAAATAGCATCTCTTGGTCATACAAAATCGTTTTTTTAACAAAATTTGTCTTACAAATAGTCGCCAAACTATCGAAAAATATCAATATGTTCATTATTAACTATAGTAGTGTATAATGAAAAAATTATTCACCACTTGTCAAAAATTCGTCGTTGCGAAGTTGTAATGATAGCCTATATGACAAGTAGTGGAAAAAATTAATAGTATATTATTTAACAAGGAGTTAAACGGAATACACGAGCGGTTAATAAGCAGTTTAAACTCGAGTTTAATATACTATTAATTTTATCTTCGTCTGCAGATATAATAGAGACATTAACAAATCAATGGACAACAATAAAAAAATTCGCGGTATTTAAACGTCAAAATTTTAATTCAAATGTTATACCAACAACAACAAAATATCCCTAATACCAAATATTTCAAAACATAATTAAAGTTTATATAACAAATTATAGAAGTCGGCGTAAAAAATTACGTTTATCATGAGTACTCGTAAATACAGGCCTCGGCTAATCCGCCTCAGCCTGTAAAAAACTCGTACTCGGAAAAATTCAGTTTCAAGCCTTATGATAAAAATATACATTACAAATATATACAGTGGCTCCAACAATTATTAATACACCCCTATGTTAACCATGTAAATTGCACATTTTGAAAGCGTTTTTTGACATATGAAACTCGCTTTTACAGCAAAACTTTTCAGATATATTTTATTGCAAATTTTAATCCCTTCAGTTTTGTTTCTATACATTTTTTTATTTTCTTTAGCCGTTTACGAGTTACAGCGACTTGAAGAAAACTCTGTAAAAAACTCACATTTTAACTTATTAATTTGATTAACTTTTTTACTTAGTTTTCTTTTTAATTTACATAGTTAACATAGGGGTATATTAATAATTGTTGGAGCCACTGTAAAATGTTCGTAGGCAAGTTTTACGACTAACAAAGTACTAATTCAATACACTATGTTTACTTAGGCAGTATAAGCAGGAAGACAGATCTGAGAATATAGGCGACGCCAAGAGGTGACGTAATTTTATGTTGATAAAAGTGCTAGACCTTGCTAGACGTATTTTAACCCGTAACCGGTACGCAACTATGAGTACACATGCACTGTAACGCATAATTGCATTGAAGTGGAGTCTCTCAGACCCAGAATACCGTTTACGGGTTAATGCTTACTTTGCGTGGGTGTATTATATCTCAAAGGAAGAAACATGAGATTATAAGAACTAGGAATATTATGATCAACTTAGACCGTATGCGCAAACCGTGTTAATGTCTCTATTACAGGCCCGTAGCCAGGGGGTGGCAAGGTCGGGCAATGCCCGACCTTTTAAGGATTTTGCCCGACCTTTTAAAGGCATCTGTCAGTTAATCCATACCACGAGTAGAGCTTTAAACTTTGCACTATTAGAAAGAGGACAATTTTCTGAGCATTTTATGTAAATAAATTTTTGAGGATTATCCTTTAGTTTTCGAGAAAACGGCATTTTAAAATCAAAGTTTACATGCATTTTAGATAGGGATTACACTACGAATTCTACATGGGTGTTCTGTTACCCGTACGTGTGTTAATTAGCACTAACATTTTCCGAACAGTATTTATTTATTTTTAATTATTTAACTTGTTTTTAGGGTGGATGCTTGATTTGCCTTGGTTGCGTTCGTTCGTCAAAACGGCACAGAGCTCCCCTCGCTTTGCTTTGCTTTGCGAGGGAATCTCCGCGCCGTTTTGACGAACGCCGACTCGCTAATAAGTAATAACATCCCCCTATGTAGCTCCAACTCAGGTGCTACTCGAAAGGGGTGAAACTCATTTTAAGGTGCATCCGAAATTAACCTAAAACGCACAAAAACATTACCCGACCAGTTGCAACTCGGTGTAATGTGTGCGATTACTAGCAAGGGGTTCTATACGTACGACGTGTACTCGACAGAGTAACAATCGCGTCTCTTCTTAAATCTTCAGTGAGTTGATGGAGTGCCGCGTGCCAGATCGCGTCTAACCGCTAACACTAAGACTATATCGGAGCACACGTACGGGCAATAGAACACCCGTGTAGAAACCGTAGTGCGCTTTTTATGGAGAAATACATGTAAAATTTTGATTTTTAAACGCCGTTTTCTCGAAAACTAATGGATAATCCTCAAAAATTTATTTACATAAAATGCTCAGAAAATTGCCCTCTTTATCTAAGCTCTACTCGTGGTATGGATTAACTGACAGTAACCGAATTTTTTTTAAATTTTAAGTCGGTATATGTTTTCAAATGCAATTCGTAAAATTGAAAAATCATCACAGTACCTACCGACATACACCTACATGCGACCTATGAGAGCTACGCGGTACGCGACAACTCGGCTCTGGACAACTCGGCACCGGGCCAACTCGGCACCGTACATCTCGGCACTGGACAACTCGGCACCGGACATCTTGCTGGCTCTCGGCACCGAGACTAGGGTGTTACGGTTCAATTATGCTATAATGGGATTTAAATTGTTTTGTAATAATTTTCGAAAGGTGGCATGTTAATTTACTTTAAAAATTTTAAATTTCAACAAGAATTATTATCAACAATGATAACATGCACATTATACATTATTGAATTAGCGATCTTCAGAAAACTTACAAATTTTTTATTTATATTTGGACGTTGTAGTTGATCAATTTTTTTGTGAAAATTTTGTTATATTTCATCCAAGTTTATTTGGGATTAATATTTTAATCATTATCAATAATTGTTATTATTTTTATTTTATGTCAATTTTTAAAGGTAGCAAAGGTTCCGTCACATTTTTGGAAAACCTACCACCTTTCATCAGAAATCGTTACTAAGGTAACCCACTCTTCCATTACGTATCGATAACCCCTTATCGCTATCACAAAAAATTTTAAATCAAAAAAGTTAAGTCTTTATTTAAAAAAATTACATATTTATTAATTAATCCATAACATAATTGTGGGATAAACCACGCAAATACTCCCACAAATTTGCTGGCTCATAGTTCGAAACTTTGTTAAGGATACGGTCATTTGCGTCCTCATAACGTTTTCGTGTCATGGTGGATGATGGATAGTTAAAGGTGTCATGGATACGTAATGAAAGAGTGGAAAAGTTTCGTAAGACGGAACACGCTAGTTTTGGTGCCGAGTTGTCCACTGCCGAGTTTGCCCGGTGCCGATTTTTCCCGGTGCCGAGTTGTCCGGGTCCGGAGCTACGATATCTCAGTGGCCATCAAAGTTTATAGATGAACTTTCCTTTGCATAAGCGTTTATTTTATATTTTTTCGTTGAGCACTACTACGATAAGGTGAATGAATATCGTAGTCAAAATACTATTTTTATGCTTGCGCGCGGCTGTGCAATAATACGGAAATAATAAATTTTATAACTTTTCTTAAACCGCGTTGACTTTGAAATTTCAGGAAATTTTCGCCTGCGGCGCGAAAAATAGCCCAATCTTACTATCCGTTTGCCCTACCTTCACTTTCGGTCTGGCTACGGGCCTGCTCTATTATGTCAGTAGGCGGAGATAAATATTTATTAGTGTAAAGCCTAGTGTCCACTTGAGACAGAAAGTCTCGAGACTCCCATATAAGCCATGCTAATACAAGCTAATACCTAAGTCTCTGCAGAGACTAAGTACTATTAACATGGGTTTATATACGAGTCTCGAGACTTTCTGTCTCAAGTGGATATTAGCCTCAACTAACAAGAAGTTTGCATTTTTTTTTAAATTAATGATGTATGGTAGGTAACATACATAATGATATGTTCAAGCAGAAGTTAATCTTGCGTGTGGCAGATAAAAAAGTATTTCAAAAATACGTTTGTTATTAATTTATTTTAGTAGGTATAATATATTTAATAATCAGTTAAAATTCGCATAATAGTAAAAATGACTTATTTTTTGGATAATTATATTAATGGCTATGCAATAATTTTAAAATTAAACAAACAGATATTTATTTTTACTTACCTTGATAGGAAATAAATCTAAAATCATTTTCGTAATTTCTTGTTGACGTTGTAATCGTAATAATTGTAAAAAATAACACGAAACAATTTATACTCATGCTGACATATCTGAAATAAAATAATATAATAATAAAAATATAATTCAAAAATTGAGTGATTTAAAGATGGCAGCATAATAATTAAGCCATGCGGTGTGGCATGGCAGGGCGACAAAATAAGCAAAAAGTGCTTCGTTTAGATCACGGAGTAATATACATAAGTTAGGAGAGTGCACTCGTTCAGTTATAGTGGTCATATAACGCACGCTTGAAAAGAGAGACGGCGCGAGACAGAGAACTCATCGTGAGACCGTTCATTTCACCGAGTATAGCCTGCAAATCATGTAGTTTAAAGCATTTTCCACAATTAAACTAGGCACCTTCAACGTTTCATTCTATTTATTATTTTTTATTGATATTATTCATAAACTATAAAGTATTACTTACTACAAAAAAATAAAAATATTAATATTTAATTACATAAGAAGTAGAAATAACATCAATTTGAATACCAGTCGCTAAAATAATTTTCAGTTTGCAATTTGAACATTTTATTTTTTTCCTTAAAGTTCGATTTAGTTTTTAATTCCGTGCCTTTGAAGTATTACCTTTTCAACAATTAGTGTTTTAGCGTAAAATATTTACTTTCTATATTCTATTGATAATAAGGAATCCTGGTTAAATTTACTTCCAGTGCCCTTGCATTCCGAGATAACGTTTGTTTTGCATGGCGGGATCCACAAAACACATTGCAATTTTCGTTTAGTCTGTGTAAAGCATTCATTGTTAAATCATTGTTGACTAAAAATATTGTTAAAAATATGGGCCGCAAATGTTTTGTGCCTTATTGTCGTTCGGGATATGCATCCTGTAGCGAAATTGTATCTTTATTTTCACCCCCTAAAGATCCTGAGTTGTTGAAAATTTGGATTAAAAATATACCCCGTGCTGATAAAATTTTGAGTCGAAAAGACCGAGTTTGTGCGAAACATTTCGATCCTAAATATATTGTCAGAGAATGGAAAAATGACTTAATTACTGTAAGTTTGTTTTAGTTAATTACACGGTTATGTACAATGTGTATATAGGTGATGTATATAAGGTATGTATAGTTAAGCAAATTCATGTCTTATAGATTCCACTGGACATGCCGCGTTTATCTAAAGATGCTGTTCCAACAATTTTTCCTGGGTGCCCTTCATATTTAAATGTAAATGAAAAATTAAAAAGGAAACGTTTGGTAAGAGACACCAACGTTACCCGCAAGCACCAGACCACTAAAATAGAGAGTTCTACAGTTCATTCTGCTCCTGAATCTTCTGAATGTGATTTGCAGAATGATAATTTAAATAGCAATAATGTAAATAATAATCAAGGTAAGATTGTATTGCAATATTATTTTTCGTCATGAAATTAGGAGCCATTTATAAATTACGTCACACGCTAGAGAGTTATGGGGGGGGGAGTCATCTCAGGTTTTGAGACAAAAATGTAACAAGATTTAAAATGTCGTGATGTCACAAAGTCAATTTTTTTTTTGAAAATGGAGTTTTCGATCCATGGTTCGTTTGTCGGATACTTTTCCTGTTGTATACTAATGTTTAAACGTTTGAACCTTAAACTAATAAATCTTGTAACGTAATTTATAGATGATCCCTATTATAATAATTTTTTTAATCTGAAAACATTGTATTTCTAATGTTCTCAGTTTTAATCTTTGAAGAATTATGGAAAAATAATTGTTCATCCGTTAAATTACCTAACGAATTATGGGGTACTCACAAAGTCCACAGAGATGATGGGAGTAGATGTTTATCTTTTAGTAAAATGTACGTTAGGAAAGATACCAATTTGCCCAATATTGAGCGGCAAGTAATTTTGGATATCAACTTCGAGCCTCAAATAGTTGTATTAGGAAGGGAAATACACGAATTGTGCACTAAAATGTTCGAAAATGACATATGCGTTAATTCTCTGGATCACATTATTTTACAAGTTGAAAATTTAAATATATGTTCAGGTGGTCCCCACTTTTACACAGTATAGTCCTTCTATCACGTACACTGAATGTGCTGTTGCTGACAATTCAGCAAATGTTTGGCGACATATTAAGTGCCGCATAGGGCAAACTTCATTAAAAATTTGTAATTTTTGTCTTTCACTAAGGAACACAATGCGAATTCAAAAACAAAGAAGGCTCAAAGCATGCAAAGCTAATAGAAAAGTGCGTACAAAGTCTTTATTGGTTGGTAAATCTCAAATAGCAGATTTACGTATAATGAAAAATAAGCAGAAAAAGCTTAATTGTCGAGCATTGAAAAGAATAGAGGTAATGCGAAAAGAACTACTAGACATTAAAAATCAAATGAAGAATATAAAAGTTGAAAATTTAGAAAATCTACTTGAACAACACAACCTACCTGAACAACAACAAATATTGATTAAAGAATGCATCAATATTAGTAAAGCTTCTAGTAAATATGGCAGACGCTATTCCAATGATTGGTTATTATATTGTTTATTGTTACATATTCGGAGCCCAAGCACTTACCAATTTTTGATGTATAATAATATTCTACCTCTTCCATCTCCATCCACCATACGCCGGTATTTAGCAAGAGTTAATATGAAGTGTGGATTGGATGAAAGTTTCTTTAAGGCACTAAGATTGAAATTATCTCATAAAAATATATTTCAGCGTCATGGCATATTACTTTTTGATGAAATGCAAGTTAGGAAAAGCATTAAAGTAAATACCAAAACTATGGAATTGACTGGCATTGTC
This sequence comes from Cantharis rufa, assembly GCA_947369205.1. Taxonomy (NCBI): domain Eukaryota; kingdom Metazoa; phylum Arthropoda; class Insecta; order Coleoptera; family Cantharidae; genus Cantharis; species Cantharis rufa. The sequence continues at coordinate 26,137,598 of OX376309.1, forward strand.
GATTTTGGTGATGACTTAGATGATGACCGTCTCTCATATGAAATGGCTGATCACGCATTAGTTTTCATGTTTTGCCCCATCACTGATAATTATGCACAGCCAGTAGCTGTATATGCATCAAAAGGTGCTACAAAGGGTATAATATTGGCAAGCCTTATTATAAAAGTAATCCAAGAGTTGGAAAAAGCTGGTGCCATCGTTGACGGCATCATTTGTGATGGTGCATCCACAAACAGACGCATGTGGAAAGAGTTTGGAGTATCTGGAAATTATGACAATCCAAACAATAAATGTACCCATCCAGTTGACGAAAAAAGAAATTTATATTTTTTTTCAGATACCCCTCATTTATTTAAATGTATAAGGAATCGAGTTTACGATAAAAAATACGTAAAGGTAAATTTAATTTGTTATATTTTCATAAAATGTTATAATTTATCATTATTGCAGTTTCCTAAAGGAAAAGCTCAGTGGAAACACTATGAGTTTGTATTTAAGGAAGACATGAAGCTACCTGGAAACCTGAGAGTCTGCCCTAAAATATCTTATAATCATATTTATCCCAGCTCTTTGCTCAAAATGAGGGTAAAACTAGCAACACAGGTTAATTTTTCTAATTTTAACATCTTAACTCTTATAACTTATGTACACAATCTTATGTAGATTTTTAGTAATTCTATGGTGGAGGGACTTTCTTTTTATAAATACAAAAACTTAGATAATTTAAATTTAGTAGACGTAGAAAGTACAATTTTATTTACCAAAAAATTGAATGACCTATTTGATTCCTTAAATAGAAGATTTCCAAAAGAAGGAATAAAGCTGTGCTCTCCGGATATTCAGGTTGTTTTCTATATATAGATGTGCAAAATAATAAGTACCTACTTTCAAAATTATTTTTTACGTCTACTTAAAAGCTACTGAAACATAATGTGTAAATTTTGCAGATACTAGAAGAAGGTTTGAAATGGATAAATAGTTGGGAGCTTTACTTAAAAGAAGGATTTATTAATCCTTCAGAATTTCTGACAAAATCCACTGCGGAGGGCCTAAGAGTCACCTTATTATCTACCATAGAAATTATTAGATATTTAATATCCGAGAAAGGCTTTAGTTATGTCTTAACAAATAAATTCAACCAGGATTCCTTGGAGGTAAAAGCCATCAAAAAATAATTTATTTAGGTGCCTATATTATAGTAATTGAATTTTAGCAATTTTTTGGTACCGTACGACAAGCAGGTGGGTCAAATGACCATCCTTCATTCTCCTCTTTTCTGCAGATATACAGGATGTTGAGTGTGTATAAATTAATTAAACCTCCACGATTCGGTAACTGCACTTTGCAAGAAACCGACACTGAACACCTCAACTTCGAAAATTTTAAACTAATTTTTCAATCAAAAAAAATAAATTATGTCGTTGATCTCGAATTAAAATTGCAAGAAATGTCAACTACTTTATCAGAAGAAGATCACGAGGACGTAGTTGATGAATTAATTTACAGTGACGAAATTGGGGATGCTGTTCTTTACTACGTTGGAGGATTTTTAATTCGAAAAATAAAAAAGACTAGGACCTGCGTAACATGCCTGAAAGGATTATCAACTGATATAACTTTTGGAAATATGCCGATTGCTGATTTAACCAACGTAAAAACTAGAGGATTTTTAACACATCCAACAGTTGAAATGTACAATCTTTTTAAAAATGCTGAGATTTGCTTTTTAAAACATATCGAGTCTAAAAATATGTATGAAGATGTAATTAATGACTGCATAAATTCTATCGATTTTAAATTTTCCTGCGAGTTACATAAAAACGATATAATTTCTTTTTCTTTACATCATTTTGTTTCCATGAGGATGAGGCAATACTTTAAAGGCATGGAATTAAAATCTAAATCAAACTTTAAGGAGAAAAATAAAATGTCAAAACTGCAAACAACTTAAAATTAGATTAGTGATTGGTACCCAAATTTTTGTTATTTCTATTGGACAATTTGCATGATTTTTACTTTATCATACTTTATCATTCTTTACTTTATCATTGTAATCGTGCAGAAAGAAAAAGTTGAGATTTTGATGAATTTAGACATTTTGTGGTCCCAGCAGCGGAAAATCATCATTTCCAAAAAATGTCTGTATGTATGTACATAATAATATGTAGTATAGTACATAATACTACTATGTATGTGGCTGTGTATGTAGTATGTGAGGGACACATGTTAAGTAATAGAAATTTTTTAACAAAACTTTGTATTTAGTACACGAATATTGAAACTTACAGCTGATTAGATTTTGGTTAAAATCGGTACACGGAAACGCAAAAAAAATAATTTTTTTTTTAAATTTTTACAAAAAGTTTCTTTTTATTTTATTATATATATTATTTTTATATAATTATATATAAATAAATTATATAAATAGAATATATTATATTCTCTTCCAAAATAATAATCTTTTAAAAAACTTTTTTAAATTTATTATTATTTAAAAGTATGATAAAGTTATGGGCATACATCCAATTTTTTATATTTATTAACATAATTTATGTAATGTGTCTTAATTTTTTAAAATTCGGTTCACAAATAAGGCCAGAAAAAAATATTTAAATTTAGACTAATTTAACTTCAAAAAACACAAAAGGACAAAAGTAAACATAAACCACAAAATGTTATTACCGATTTCATTAATTATTTTGTTGGTTTATAATCTTGCAATACGAAGTTTTTAATAATCACCCAAATATTCTGATTATAGAAATATTGAACTATCAATAAAATAGATTTTGAGGTGAATTTTAATTTTATGCATATTGTCCATTCTTATATAATTAAATATTAATACTCTTATTTTATATAATTGGTAATACATTATAGTTCATAAATAATATCAATAAAAAACAATAAATGTAATGAAACGTTGAAGGTACCTAGTTTAATTGTAGAAAATGCTTTAAACCCTATAAAATACATGGAAATGAACGGTCTCCCGATGAGTTCTCTGTCTCGCGCCGTCTCTCTCTCCAAGGCGTGCGTTATGTGGCCAAGCGTTAGCCGGTCGCTAGATACCAAGCAACCTCTCCTAACTTATGTATATTACTCCGTGGTTTAGATGCGTGATTATATATTAGCAAGACTTCAAGTTTTTGTTTTGCTACCGACGAAGGTATAACAAATCAATTCTTAGGCTATATCCCGTTTTCCCTTCATCGTATGGTCAACTAATATTATAGAGAATTTAAGCTGATAAAATTCTCTATTATTTGGTTATATGTAGAGCTGGGATTTATATGCACAAAAATACTTGAAAATATGCGCATATATATGCATCAAATTTCTCTAAAATATGCACTAATATTGATAAAATATGCATTGATATGCATAATAATAATTTTTTTTTTAATTTTTATAGGTAATGTATTTTAAATATGTAGTACCTAATATATAAGCATAAAGCGTCGTTCTTGTCCAATTAATATGCTACAAAAATTAATCGAAAATTTTCTCCGATGTATTTGACTTTAAATTAATTTTTTTTTTATTAGCTAATTTAAATCAAATACATCATAGACTAACAACATATTATGAAACTTGGCAAAAATTTACTATCATTCTAACTAAACCAAAAGGCTACCCAAATATTTCCAATGAAGAAAAACATTAAATTTCTAGAGTGCATATTTCAAAATTGAAGTTGTAAACAGAACGCACGACTATTTTTAAAATAATTGCTTAAATTGACAAATTAAATAATAAAATTTTTTATTTTCTCTATAAACATTCTGCTAAAAACTCCAAAAATGGCCTAAATATGCACAAATATGCATTATTTGCTGAAATATGCACCAAACATTGAAAATATGCAAAATATGCATTTTGAGGAGCGCTTTTTCGGATTCGTTTTTTCCTAATTCGTCCAGATTTCAAAACGACTCTGTTGGCATATCAATATTAAAGAATATGCAAAATGCATAAAATCCCAGCTCTAGTTATATGTATACATTTTCTATGTAGAACAAATTAATTCGCAGTTGTAGCCAGGAAAAGTAGAACAATTTTTGTACTTTGAAAAAATATTGATTTTTAAAGTTTTATCTTATTGAAATTCAGAATATTTTGAACTCATTAATATTCATATAATAGGTAGTATTATTATAAATTATAATATTGGATTATGGATAGTAGGCAGACTATGCAACAATTAATGAAACAATGTCCGAAGTTTTCGAGCAGTCGACTCTCATGTTATTTTATGTTCATTTTACAATATAGATCCCTTTACCATTATTTTATTGAAACACAAAAATTTAAAATCATCTTTTACAAATTTTATTAAAAACATAATAAATTCTTGAAAAAATTTCAACATTTAAATATTCTTGTTCTTCTTAAGTTTACTTCAATTTCTTCTAACATGAGCGATTTGGCGGTTTGAATTTGTTTTCTCTTCTCTTTCCGTAATCAACTTGTAAACTACTATTGTTAAAACTTTTATTTATTTATATAATTACTAAGACGGCAGTAATTCCTTAATTAAAAAAAAAAATTGTTATATAATTTTTAATGAACAGTATAAACTTGTAGGGCCCTGCATTAATTATTATTTTAAATTTGAAAATTTTGTACATTATTTTAATCTAAAATTTTATAAACACCATTTTTAGATGACCAATGCTTTCCAATTTAATTCTTAATATTTTAGGGACTATTGGTCTTCATAATTTCGTTGAAATGGTATAATTATTACTATTCTTGTTACTTATTCCTGATATTTTATTATTATTTATTATTGTTATTCATTATTATTAATGTTGCCTTTTTCACTGTTATTGTTATTATTTATTATTGTAATCAAATATTAATTATTGTTATTTATTACTCCTATTATTAACGTTATACCACTTACTCTATAATTTGAATTTCTTTTTTTTTAAATATTGTATCAATTTGCAATAATATACTCCCTGGCTGGGTGGATTAACCCAGTCGGGACACAGGAAAAAAAATATTGGATTATGGATAGGTAAAACAAATAATAAAATAAAATAAATAAAAAAAAACGCTAATAAGTTTCATTCGTTTTATAAAAGTTAGACCTTTCTTCACAAAGTTAAATTTAAGCTTAAAATAAAATATTTTAATGTAGAACAACTATTCCTAATTTCTAATTTTCATGGATCATTAAAAATGATCCCTTGGGGTGCCAACAATATTAGTATTGTCGGGATCTGTCAGGCAATCTGTAACATTTACTTTTGCACCGCCCGGTATGTTTTGTATTCTTTGATTCCTCCCCGCACCCAATTACCTTGTTCTGAGCAAGCGCGGCGACCTAGCGACTATACGGTAAAGAAGCAGACTTCACTTTCTATCAAACTTATATGTCGAGTTAACTTATTCAACTTGGAAACCTTCGTTAAGTTTAATTTCAATAGAACCGAACATCAGGTAATTTACAGTTTCTATTTTTGATAGTTAGAGTGGTCTACTGCTGCTTTATTCCCGTTTTAGGTGCTTGGAGCTCTTATTTTGTATTGATTTCCGAATCCGCTATATCAGCAGCTTTGTATGGATCGTTATCTTTGTTAAGCGCTTTTAACATCCGTTCGCTAGAATATTCGGCCCGTTCATGTTTTGGTGGAAAGTCATCGTTCGTCCGACTTGTTTTGGGATTGATTTTGGGTGACATAGCCTTTGCTCTTTCGTCAGGATTGCTGATAGCCAATATTGGAGAATCTGTAGTAGCTCAAGTTTTTACCGACTCCACAGAATTAAGAATATGTGTAAGAAAGAATTTGTCCAACCATCGCATCGTTTAGAAGATCAGCGAAACGGTTGATTGATTTCAATAACTATTTGTAATAAATCTGATGTGAGTTGAGTTCAGAGGAGATATTTGAGACTACTGCTCTGCCATATAGATAAATTTAGTTGATGATAATTTGTAAACCAACAGGTACTTAATGCTCGTTGGGTAGTATATAGGTACTACTTTACTGTTAATTAACACCATATAATATATAAACTACTTCCTCTGTTGGAATAAATTTAATTTTATTGTGTAAATAAATTTGATTAATCCTGTCTGACTTAAGGATATTTTTCATTTCAACAATTCAATCGTAATTTTTTTGCCTAACAAGTCAGTGGCGCCATATAAATTTTTTTGAACAAACATTCATTTACCTTACTGCAATTCAAAAGAACCTACCGCTCGCTCTCTCTCACGTCAACAGAGCTACCGGCCGGCATCGTGTTAACTGGAGGTTAAGTATCTTTTCGGACAATTTTCTGAGTACCTATATTAAAAAAAATTATTGCGGATTATCCATTAGTTTTCGAGAAAACGGCATTTAAAAATTGAGATTTTACATGCATTTTACATAGGAAAAAAAGATATCAAATTCCGGTTTTCACCATTAACTTTTTCTCAAAAAAGGGATCGAGAATGCGCCATCCATTTTTCCGTATCTCTTAAAGTTACCGAATTCCCCATAAGAACAATCGAATTTGAACCACCCTGTAGCCTGTACATACATTATGTAATAGTTATGAGAAAATAAAATAAACATTTCATATTATTACAATTAAATCTTTTTATTTTATTTCAAATAAAAAAAAATAGTTATCAAATTCTTCATGATAAATTATTTTTATCACTAAAATCATAAAATTTTATGTTTTTATACGATAACAAAAATAACAAGATAAGGGAGTTGTTGAAATAATTTATCCTTGGTTAAAAAATAATATAAAATGAAGATTAGATTCAACTTTTTAAAATTAATAAAAATTTATAAATGGATTAAACGGCAATATACAAATTTTATCCTATAAATGCAATATTATAATCGATCGATACGTGGTTTACCTAGTGAAACTCGATATTAATCATATCAATACTTTAAAAACATAAAAAGTAGAGATACTATAAAAAGTGGGTGTAACTTGATCTGTAAAAAATTATCCTTTTAATAAGGGTAAAAATCTAAGTTAAATTTTACCTCTGAAAATTACCCGGTTTATAAGAGTAAATTTGCCCTAAAACTTGTATAATTTCATATTTTTTCTCTAAAAAAATGTTAAATTAGATTAAATATTAAATTATTGTTGACCTTGATTAAAATTAAAATTATTAGATTTATGTTGAGATTTAGGTCTTTATTTTAAGAATCTTTGTTGTCCAACGTTTCGAGTCGTTACTGACTCATTTTCAAGGCTACAAAATAAACTATTAATAATATATTAAATTTAAAATTTAAAAAATATTTTACCCAAAATGACAAATTATGTCAAATTGTTAACAAGCAACATAAATAATTGACAATATAGCCATCATAAATAAAATATTTTTTTTAAAATTTTTACAAATAAATAATTTAACCAAAAAGAATGTCTTATGTTATACGTTTCATTAAATTAAGAATATGTTTATACCCTCCATGAAAATAAAGGACATCTCTTTTGTCATTCATTGTTTTGTCATTTAAATGAATATTAAATGAAAATCAAAATGGGAATATATATTAAGTACTACACCTTAGGATAAATTCCTCCTAAAACTGATGGCAGCAAAGTGGCTACCGTTCGAGGGGGAAAATTTGCCTGGGAATTTTTTATAGTGTATCTAAACTAAAACAATAACAAATTTTTAAGACTTAGAACTTCTCTGAACAATCTCATCATTCATCAATAATATTATCATTTTCTAATTCTACAAGCATGTCTTCTTCCATTCAGTTTTATTATTTTTTTTTTTAGTTTTCCTGCTGCGTGTTCGAGTTTTTATACCAAATTGTCAGAAGACCGATTTTAATTATTACGCTTCCATTCATCTTATTTTCCGACAAACCGGTGCCATGGTCGTCCTCCAATTAGCCCTCAAATCGTCCCGCACAAAATGTCCACTGTTATTTTGGCTTCTACCTCTCATCCTGCTCCTGCTGGTGACTAAACATTTGTCTACTGGACATTTCGTTAATTTTAGTAACAAAGCAGCAGTGGTAAAAAAAAAGTATAATGTCCGGGAGCGAACGTCCATGCAGGAATTAAATAATGTTCAGTCGCGAAATGAGTCGGTTACAATTTTATGCACAATGCACAATGCGTTACATATTTCGAAAAACAGGTTGTTAACGCTATTACTTATTGCGATAATTATTTAAATTTAAATATCGTTAATTTGATGTGAAGTGAAAAATTAAAAAACCAAAAAATAAATTACCTTGAAGAGATGTAATCTCGGTAAATAAATGTAGATTTATTCTTGATGCAACTTTTGCAAGTCGGATTATCGCTGAACGATATACGGAGCAGCATCTCCCAGTAACCAGCAATTAAATAATACAGTATAGGTACATCATAGTTCTGCTAACCCATTAATTATTTTTATTGTTAATATAAATAATTTCCACCAGCGCCCTCGAGAAAAAATAAAAAAAAAATTGGAATGTTGTAACTTTTCCCGGATTTCAAGGATTTTGATTGAATCTCCTCCCTCTCGTCAGGACTGATTTCCATAATATCTAATAATTGTGTAACTAATTTCACTAATAAATTGATAATTTTGATATTACGTGTATTTTGCATAAAACCAGTAAATTTAAAACTTTTAAATTGAAAATAATGGAATTCGTTTAAAAATTTCGATAAAAATATTTGCGTTTAAAAAAATAGTTTTATTTAATTTGCCTTTTTACTTTCTCCAATACGTATTAACGTATGTTAAGGGAAAGTATTGTAATCCACCCAAAAATGAAAAATCGAAATTTTGGTATTAAAATGTTCCTTATCATGCTTTGATATCTAATAATATCTCATAATATCAATTATCAAATTGTGATAAATTTTAATTGGATGTTCGTCTGTATGTATGTATGTCAGTATGTGGTTGAAAAATAGTATCAATCGTACAGGTTGAACCGCGCAACCAAATGTCATGAAATTTGGCATAAACGTGCATCATAACTAAACTTAGAGGCCAGATAAAAATGGTGAAGATCGGTTAAAAATTACGGAAATGATAAACAAAATAAAAAAAGTTCAAGTGTCAATTACTTTTAGGCCTTCCTCTTTTTTACTGTTTTATTTAATTTGTTTGACATATAAATGAAATGTTCGAACAAACGATATAGCCTCTTTTTTTGAATTTTGACGAAATAAATGGGGAAAGTTATGCGATGTTTACATAGCCAATTTTTTTACCTTAAATTTACCTTACAAAATTTACCTTTGAAATATATTACTTACGTAAAAACTAAGTTTATCTAGATCTTAGATCGGCAAACAGTAGGAAGATACTTTCATCATTATAATATGAAAGAAGCATCAAATCCGAATTAATTAGAAAATGAACTCAAAATAAACAATTTCTAGTAGATTTGTGGTAATTTATTATTTAAGCTCTTGAAAATTTTACCCCGAGAATAATTATTACAATATTACCTGACCATTTTAGTATTATAAAATATATGTTAGCGTTTGTGCAAATACCAAGTTTTAATAAGAAATATTTTTGTGTAAAAAAAATTTTTGATAAAAGTTTGTAAAGAAAAAGATAAAAAATACACGTGAAAATAATTTGTTAGGTACCAAATTTAGTACCAGTGGCGCAGCCAAGGGGGGGCTAGGGGGCTATAGCCCCCCCCCAGACACTCTTTTTTTTTATTAATGATAATCTTTTTTTAATGATCATAGTCGCATTTTTACCGGTGCAATAAAAAACTTTTTTAAATTAAAATATTTTGGTGTTCGACTTTTAATTTAAGATAGGTAACAGTGGTAACACAATAATTATACTCGAAAATAAGCCGACCACGCCCCTTTTTCAGAAAATTTTTTGCCTGGGGCGCACGCTTTTGGCCCAGCTCGCATCCTTTAGCCCCCCTCCATAACAAATTCCTGGCTGCGCCACTGTTTAGTACTACTAAATATGTCACATGGCCTTAGATACCATGAAATTAGAAGACACCATCATGTGGCAGTAAATTTAAATCTATAGACCATGAAAGGGAAAAGCGCAGTTTAATGTTTTGGTATATAATTCCTAGTCGTGCCAGTTACACTACATTAATCTAGAAACGAAATTGCTAATTTAGGTTTTCTAACATTAAAAGAATTTAGTGAAGAGCTGCAGTTAAACTAGGTACACCTAAAGAAATATCAAATGAGATTGTTGAGCATCTTACACACCTATGTAATTCTGTAACTCATTACTTTCCCAATGAATGGAGTAATATGTAATACTCTGAAAAACTATTTTTGGGTAAAAAAATCCATTTGCTGCCAGAGAAAAACCCCAACTTTTTTAATCGCAGGCAGGAGTATGTAAAATTTATAGATATGATTTCAGACTCTACACTAAAATTGGCATTTGAAAATCGACCATTATCACATATAATGTTTTGGTATATAGCCTTAAATATTATGGAAAATTTCGGAAAGAATGAGCCTTAATATAGAATATAGCCTTAAACACGAGTATCCAGAATTGTCAAGAAAAGTCATTTCTGTTCTTCTTCCATTAAATATAACAGAACATATCTTTGCAAAACTGGGTTTTCTTCGTACGTTTCCATTAAAATAAAGTATTAAAATTGCTGGGATGCAGAACCTGATATCAGGCTTTCTTTTATAAAACCCAACATTAAAGAAATTTGCGCAATTAAGTCTCAATATCACAGATCACACTAACATGTTGAAAATTATTTAAAAAAATATTTATTCTTATTATTATTTTCATATTCAAGATGTCAAAAATCCTGGATAAACTTTTTGTCCGTCCTAAAATAACGCTGTACAAAAAATGTATTTCCTCAATATCAAAACGAACAAGCAAAAATGTGATAATGAGGTAAATGTGATAATATGTATAAAAATTTATACTAAACCGATGACCGCAAAACATTAACCAACGAAATTGGTTTGAAATTATAGATGTAAACAAAGTGTAAATTTTGCTAGTATATAAAACTGCCTATTTCTAAACCAATTTCATTGGTTATTTATTTTAAGTTGAGTATAAATTTTTATATTATTCTTTAAAAAATCCAACTATAGTTTTACATTTACTATGATGATCTCTGCATATTATTTTTTGTAAACACGGTCGACACTATTTAATGGTTTACCACGATAAATTAACTCGATTTACCGATTAACCCTTAATCGCTAACTAGCGGTCATCGCACCAAATTTTAATTATGCAGTATAAAAATATACCAATAATTTCTTTTTATGTTATTCAAAGTTTATAAAATTTTAAAACTAATTACTTTTTATTTTTTCTGGCTTTCTAGAATACCAACTATAAGCCATCTGTAGCAAAAAGTTAAGTTGTACGTGAGTTAACGAAAGATAAAAGCGCGGTCACTGTGAACTCACAGTAGTTACAGTGTGACAAGTTATTTGACGTTAGCGATGAAGGGTTAAAGATCGTTTCACATTTGGGTTAGTTTTGTAGAAAATTTACTAATATTAATTTGCTAACAAATTGTTTTCAACATATTTTCATGTACCATAGAGGTAAATTTAATAACAAACATTTTTGACAAAGTTTGTGAGCCCTTCTATTTGCTTTGACCAAACTTCAGGTAATAAAAGTATACAAGTTATGTAGTACAAGAACATACTTAAAAACACTAAAAAAATTAAATTTAAATTTGTAGCAAATTTATTAATTTTGCACACTTTTGTGGCTTTCAAATGTAATTTTGCTTTGAGAAATAATAGAAGATTATTTAATATTATGTAGGTAGGTACATAACGTATATACACACTATGTATATAATAATTATACACACCAGATACTTCTTTATCTGACAAGTGCAGTTACAAATTATTGAAAAATGAAAATGTAATTTGGACGTTAGACAATTTTTTTGAATCACTTTAAGGAAACAGTTTTTGGATAAAAATCCCCTTATTGGTATTTCCTCGAAATTAAAAGAACTTACCAAGTGTTATTTGCCAATAACATTGTGCGGCCTCCAGCCGGTCAGTAAAACTACAGGGGGGAAGTGTAGTCCATCGTCCGACTTTCCATCACAACACAAAATCTGTTTATAAACACGCAAAAAACACCAAAAACGCACAGCTATAACATTATTTAATTTTTAAAATATGAAGAAACAGTCGAAAACAATACACTTTTATTATTATTTTGACAATTGTTGGTAAATAAAAATAATAATGATCAAACGACCTTGGGCGCTTTTATAGTAAGGTTGTTCGTAACGTAAACACCATTTGGACGTCGTCTTCCAACAGTGATCAGGTTCATTGGCTGAATGGTATCCGATAAGCTAAACCTCGGTTCTCTACTCAATACTTGACTTTATGTTTCTCGAGATAATATACGAACATAAACTCGGATCCTCTCGAACCAAGTTTACTTAACATTTTAAGTGAGATAGAAAGAACAAACGTGACCATTTATTTAATTTTAAATCAGAGGAATCTTTAGATAATGGTACTACATCATACACAATAATTATCACATACACAATTTTTTAGTTTTGATACTTTCAACTTGATAAACAAACAACTCGATGGTATTTATTAGGCAAATTACGTGATCATAGTTAGTAGCCATAGTCAAGTCTTCACAATTCGGACCCATTGCATTGATGGCATACTAAATATAAAAATGTACCTACCATTTTGCTCTCTGTACCTAGTACTTATGTACGTTTTTCTATTTTACGTCTTGGTACCTGACAACTGAGCACAATTGGAACAATCTTTGTTGCTAAGGTAAACTTATGCTTAAATTACATTTTAAATTAACTATACTAGGTATCACAATAAATTATTCTTTTCATTTTTTTACTATTAGTAAAAACATTCGTTTTTAATGTTTAAAAAAAAACATTAAGACTAGACTGCCGCTGACGTGAGATTAATTACACAAATACACGCGGGATAAGTTCTAACTTTGCACACGATAATTTTGTTCGGCAAAATAGGTTTTTCGTTTTTGCTTACTTCAACTATGACGACATCAACATGATATAAGCGTTGCAAAGTAAATTAACAATAAAACATGCAAATCGAAAATACGAACAATAAAACACGCATACCATTTCTAAATGAACACACTCTAAAATATTATTTTAAAAAGTGACATTTAAAATGAGCGCCAAGGTAGAATTTACCTCGCATTAGGATTAAAAAATAGTGTGTGAAATTCGTGCGGGGTATTGTCAATTACCCACTAGAGCAACTTTGTTCTCGTGGGCAATCGACAACTTCCCACACTCGTTGCACATTATACTATTTTCTACTATACTGCTTGAAAAAGTGTAACTTTTCGATATTAGTTTGTGTAAGGTAAAATAAGTTTTTTCACGCACTAGTGTGGAAATAGTATATTTTCTAATTATGTTTCAAAAAGTCTTACTTTGTGATATTCAAAAGTGTGTGGAAAAGTACTACTTTTCCGCACAGTGTGCGGAAAAGTAGTTTTTTTCCGCACACTTCCAAAAGTATGCGGGAAAGAAAGAAATAGCCAGAAACACAAATCTGCTTTATTTATAATAAACATTAACCGTTACATTTGAACAATTATTAAATGTGTTCACAGCACCCGGATCAATCTTAGATGTGGAAGCTCCAACGTGATGCTTTTCACTCGCTTTTCTTTGCACCACGTGTCGAATTGCAAATATGCTTTTTCATACTTGCTTCTTGATTTCTGTGGGATTAGAGCTTGAATCGCCAATGCCGCAGATTCCTCAACATCCGAACATTCCGACATATCAGAAGACATTTTTTCTAAAAACACAAATTGTAAAACTATAAATTAAAAAAAACGTGTGTTCACTAACCTCTTCCCTTTGTAACTGGCACTTGAAATAATTTTTAAAAAAACGTGTGTTCACTAACCTATTCAATTTGTAACTGCCACCTTAAACCTGATATTACTAACTAACTAACCACAGCGTGGGTACCAACCGCACCCACGGTTGGTACCAAAAAAATTTAAATTTTAAGTATGTTTCTATTTTCATAAAGTATTTTTTAGTAAATTCATTTTAATTTAGGTATAAAAAGTATGTTATCGGTTCTTTTTGAAACATAATTAGAAAAAATATTGTTCGATACGCGTGAAAAACTATCTATTTCCATTCTCGGCTTCGGTTTACGATCTCGGCCTTCGGCCTCGATCGTAAAACTTCGCCTTGAATGGAAATATGTTAGTTTTCCTAACTTGTATCGAAAATATCTATTACATTACTAGTGGAGAAACCGAATGATTCGCTCACGCATTTGCGAGTTTTGCACGCGAGCCGTTAGGCGAGTGTGCAGACGCAAAAAGTCTCCTCCTATCGCCAGTAAAAACTGTTTTACCTGGCTTGTAATGTAAAATACTATTCACAATTTGGCAGCGTTGTTCAAGTGTAAATTTTTTCATGATTAAATGGTGAACCTTTCTGAACACAAATGTTAAAAAACTGTCACTTTGACAACCTTCATTGGATTGTTATTTCAATTGAAAGCTAAAAAAACACCCTTTACATTATAATAGGGGAGAGTCGGGTGGTTTGAGCCATGTTTTGTTTTTTAACTATAAAATCTCACTGGATAAAGATATCATGAAGCGGATGTAATATTAGGAAGCTTACCTCATTATCTACGCTTCTACATTATTGTTTTTTCAAATTTAGAAAAAAAAGCTCATTTTTTTTCCATTATAAAAATGAGTAAATTTGGTAAAAAAAAAATTTGTCGGGTGGTTTGAGCCACCTTAAAAATTCTGAAAAAACAGTAAAAAACTTGCACAAATGAAATAAAAACGCACAATCTCAATGAAAATAAGTTTTTTTATTGCTCAAATTCTTCAAAACAAAAAAAATACTTGATTAATTATCTTATTCTAAATCCAAATCAGAGTCACAATTTCTACAAGTGTAAAAAGAGCGGGAACCCATATCGGCATACTTTAAGTGAACCGAAATTTTGTACGTATTGCATGCGATGGTGTTGTTGCGATTTTTGTTCGCTGGCATTGGTTAATCGCATTTTCACATGCGAAAATACAAAAATTTGCCGCCCCAAAAATCTGCCGCCCTGTGCAAATGCACGGTTCGCACATATGGTAACGCCGGCCCTGATTATATACTACTATTGGACCACTCTGTATACTAAGGTTGTGTATCGTATACTTGATACAGGGCGCCCTTAATTAGTGGCGCCATTGTATGGTTCTAACAAAATCACTAAATTTTGTAACAAAATTAGAAAATATTCATGCAGCATGCATTCCAAAACGCAATTTTTTATCATTTCCAATCGATAAATGTTTATCCGAATGCGAAACGCGAAAAAAATTGGTGGCTCAAACCACCCGACATCGCTGGCCCAAACCACCCGAATGACGCTACTTTTTTATTAAATGAAAAAAAATTACATATACAAAGCAATACTACGAAAACTTTATACACGTGAATATTCATCGAATTTATAACACATTAACGATTTTTCCATTAAAAAATCGGTGGAAAATGTTCTCGGAATGAATTTTTTAAAAAATCAATCAAAAACTTTTTGTTCACTTTTGGTACACGCTGTCTGGATAAAATACAGCAAGTGTGTTTTTTCTTTACAAAACCGTATAAAAAGTAAGGTGGTGGTATAACAACAATTGGCCACTATTCACCAAAAGACGTCACTATCAACAAACCGAAAAAATGCGGTGGCCCTAACCACCCGACGGCGCGCGGCGACGGCTCAAACCACCCGACTCTCCCCTACTAATCTAATGTATATCTTTAGGATTTCTCAAATCTTGCGTATATCAATTTAATTTTAGTTGGTTGTTAGTTTTTATTTTTGTCATTTTTACTTGACTTCTGTGTTCTGTTACAAAGTTCACGGTAGAAGAACTTGCCAAAAACCAGATCTGGGCTTTTTATTCACAGCAAATATACATTTTTTACAGAAGTTGGTACATGTTCAGGGCCGCGTTAAGGCATGTGAGTACCCTTTAGGCATATTGTTTTTGCCGCCCCCTTAAAATTAAAATTTGAACTTATTATAACAGCATAATATTTATTATCTGAGAACTCGAGAACAAATTTATTTACTTAAACAGTAGACAGTTTTTTGTTCTTTGTTTATTTTTATTCTGTACTCTCTTGCATCTATGCGGCACTTAAAAATTGTTTATTTAAAAAGTACCTATTATACTTCGTTTTATATTTTCTTTTATTAGTTAGACTGTTTCGAATATACAATATTCATCTTCAGAAAGTCTAAATTAAAATATTATTTGAAAATTATTATTATAATAATTATAATATAATTATAATAATATTATATAATAATATAAAAAAATTATAATAATAAAAAATTATTATTATAATAAATTTATTATAATAATAATTTTCAAATAATATTTTAATTTTGACTTCCTGAAGATGAATATTGTATATTCGAAACATGTCGTCTAACTAATAAAAGAAAATATAAAACGAAGTATAGTACATTTTTAAATAAATAATATAAAAAACTTCTATCGACAAATCATAACTTAAAAATTGTTTATGTTTTCTACACAATGTAATATGATTTTTAAATAAGTACAATTTACAATCAAGTTTCTATTTATGCTACATTTTTTGTTATAATTAATTAGTGTTTTTGCCGCCCTCTAAAAGACTGCCGCCCTAGGCAGCTGCCTTTCTTGCCTAATGGATAAATCGGCCCTGTGCATGTTGGTATAAAATGTAATTTATCTTCACTGAAAGATCGATATAACTATTTTATAAAATAATATGTGTATAAGTATATCATTATTTTGAAACAATAAGCTAGTGACAATATTGTAATAAAAGTAACATATGGTACTTGTGTCGTGGAAATGTTGTGGGTTTGAAAAAGCGAACTTGTTTGGATAAGTAAATAGAATACATTCGAAATATCATACTACCTTATGTTTAGATATTATAAAACACCAAGTGACCAATCTACTTGTTCTAATGTGTCTAGCAATTTATTTATTTTATAATTAAGTTACTCAAGAACATATAAATTTATATAAGGTGTACCACACCATAAGGTTTTGAATACGATTTCAAAAATTATATAAGGAAAGATATTTGATTATTATAATTTAATATTATTCAAATCAATGTTTTACGATATCTATTTTTTAATTAATATTATTTTGTATTACCAATTTGAATATAGTTTTAAACAACATACATATTTATCGACGTTATATTATAATAATAATTCCAAACAAATTTAATAATACTACATAATATGTAGGTATACATTATTATTAGAGCTGGGATTTTATGCATTTTGCATATTCTTTAATATTGATATGCCAACAGAGTCGTTTTGAAATCTGGACGAATTAGGAAAAAACGAATCCGAAAAAGCGCTCCTCAAAATGCATATTTTGCATATTTTCAATGTTTGGTGCATATTTCAGCAAATAATGCATATTTGTGCATATTTAGGCCATTTTTGGAGTTTTTAGCAGAATGTTTATAGAGAAAATAAAAAATTTTATTATTTAATTTGTCAATTTAAGCAATTATTTTAAAAATAGTCGTGCGTTCTGTTTACAACTTCAATTTTGAAATATGCACTCTAGAAATTTAATGTTTTTCTTCATTGGAAATATTTGGGTAGCCTTTTGGTTTAGTTAGAATGATAGTAAATTTTTGCCAAGTTTCATAATATGTTGTTAGTCTATGATGTATTTGATTTAAATTAGCTAATAAAAAAAAATTAATTTAAAGTCAAATACATCGGAGAAAATGAGACTTTAAAGAAAAAATGTCATATATTTTGGGTTATTTTCGATTAATTTTCGTAGCATTAATTGGACAAGAACGACGCTTTATGCTTATATATTAGGTACTACATATTTAAAATACATTACCTATAAAAATTAAAAAAAAATTTATTATTTTGCATATCAATGCATATTTTATCAATATTAGTGCATATTTTAGAGAAATTTGATGCATATATATGCGCATATTTTCAAGTATTTTTGTGCATATAAATCCCAGCTCTAATTATTATAGATATACATATAAATCAGACACACTTCCGATCAGAAGTTATAATTGGAAAAATATAAACAGAAGCCAATTTTTATGTTAACAATCACGAAAGTGGCGATAAATTTTCAGTTACTAAATTATAAATTAATTGCAATAATTCTATATATGTTTTTCTATAATAATTCTTTGAATTCACTTTCATTTAAAATCTTCTCATTACGCAATTATTATTTGAATAATAAAATTTGATTATTAAAAAATCAGAGATGCAGGATCCGCTTTACGAATAAAGATTTAATGTGATTAATATATTAAGTTGTGATTTCTTCTATTGTATGGTACATGTTCTTTATTGTCTAATTTAAATTAATTAAAGTCAGTTGTTCTGAAATTTTGTATTAAATATAAACAGACATTAAATTCCAGCAGAATGTTAAGAAAACTTGCGTATTATATTAAAAATATTGCCACATTTTATTTGCAATAATATATTATTAATTTGTTTGAATAAACGGCAAACTGGCGCCAACAAATAGTGGAACTAAACTGGCATTGTATACCATTACATTTTAAAATTTGCATGCGCCCACTTATCGACTTATACAGCTATCACTCAACCAACAACAAAAATTTCTATATTATATATCACGATTTATTCTAATAATTTTATTCTAATACTGGTATGGCATAATATGTAATTACAATCAGAATACTTCAACTTCAATAACAAAATATTGGGAATCATAGGTTCACGATAGGATAACGGCTTTAAAATAAATAATTGTTCGTTTGCTTTAAAAAAATTCTGGATAAAAATTAATTAAAACACAATGTTAAAATTTGAAAATTCAAACTACCACTGTATGTAAGACAAATGTTTATAAACTTTTTTATTTTTTTTTCAATTTCAATTATTTTTCATAAAATAATTTCAATTCAATTAAATTAAATTAAAAAAATTCAAATAATTTTCAATAATTTTTTTTTATTCAAATTTTTAAGTTTTCCTAACTATTTCATAGACACCCCTATTATTTGCAAAATAATATGACCGTCGTTAATCAAATCTCAAACTCAAAATTTTTTGGGCATTTAATATGCCGTTTAAACTCCTCGTTAAATAATATACTATTATGTAAGTATTTATACCCTTCTCGTAAAAATTGCTGCAAAAATATAAGAGTATTAAGTACACGACCTTATAGGGTACATTTACTTAATTAAATAATTTACATTAATGTACCTAATTCTAGAAAATTCAACATTGAAGAGATATTACTTGATACACAGAGAGAAATATGTGTTACAAATCCAAACAATTGTGCAGAAAAATTATACGTACTTAATTGCGTACTTATTCTGTACAATTGTATGGATCATAATACATAATTAGGTATTTCTCTGTGTGTAAAAGTACATTTCATTGAGCAAAATTAATATATAGGCAAATGTAAAATTATAAAGAGACCATTTTACAAAAGAAAAAATTTACAATTTAGTGCTCCATACAGTTGAGATTAATTAATTAATTATTAATTGAACTTCGTGTGTGAAGATTGATGTGATGCAAATTGAAAGTTAAATCTGACGTCGTCGAAACGAAGAGTGCAACAGAATTTTTTAAATTTATTATTTATATAAGAATATCAAATTCATCAAGTGGTTTATCTACAATATTTACGTTTTTGTCTAAAATAAACATACAGTGAACTAAATTATCAAAAATTTTGTATTAATTTACGGAGATTGCAACAATTCGTCTATAGCAATTTATTAAATTAATGTGTCATCCACGTGTGTAAAAACCAGTTCATTTTAAATATTAAAATAAACCAATAAGGGTTATTAAAATCAGTTGAATCATCGAAAAAATTTGTAAGTATTAAAAAAATTTAGTGATGGACGTAGGACGTAAGAATTTAAGATTTTAGAATACGACCAAACAAATTGTTGATCATCATGCATGTATACACTGGTACACGTAGGTCGCCGAAAGCGATTCGGCAACGTATATTTGGCGACGGTCAATTCGGCGACGGTCAATTCGGCGACCCGAAATTCGGCTCTGCTAGTTTCGGCGATTCCAATTCGGCACTGGCATTTCGGTGATTCCCATTCGGCGACAGATAATTTGACTACGTCGATTCGGCGACGTTTTTTTGGTGTTTTTTCGCCCCAAAAATTGAAAGTCTTAAATCTATTAATATTTTAGCGGTTTCTTATGCAGTTTGGCGAGATAAATCGATTGACGCAGGCAGATTTTACCTAAGTATAATATTTTAAGATTAATGCGCCTTTAAAGTTGAAAAAATTTGATGGTAATTTTGAACCGCTTAAATGCGTTTTCCCCAAAGGAAAAGGCGTTTTTCGAACTCCTCGCATCAAAGCACGTCGGTTATGGTCAAACAAAGACCATTTAAAATTTTGGCGATTTTTGAAAAAAAACGTAAGGTTAACCCCTTTGGTGTTTTATCGCCCCAAAAATTGAAAGTCTTTAATCTATTAATTTTTTAGCGGTTTCTTATGCAGTTTGGCGAGATAAATCGATTGACGCAGGCAGATTTTACCTATAAGTATAATATTTTAGGATTTATGCGTCTTTAAAGTTGAAAAAAAATTGATGGTAATATTGAACCGCTTTAATGCGTTTTCCCAAAGGAAAAGGCGTTTTTCGAACTCCTCGCATCAAAGCACGTCGGTTATGGTCAAAAAAAGACCATTTAAAATTTTGGCGATTTTTGAAAAAACCGTAAGGTTTGATCTAAGGTTATTTGCAATTTTTTACTTCAGAACGTGAAAACACTTTTCTTACCTAACTCCAGTTCGTGCATTTATAAAAAATGCATTTTTTCACAATTTCAAACTATTCACTGGTTACATCACTGCACTGGAGAGAAAATTTTACTAACCTGACTTGCTGGGAAATCCCTGAAGTGGGCCCTACCTATACAATAATAAAGAAAATTTTTTGTTAGCTATCATTGCAGATGCAAACGGTTTTCTTCAAATTTCCTTTATCACTGTAGTCCTTTTGCCTTATTCCTAGTGGCCAAGATAGCTTCTTCGTTGTTCCTTCCAATAAACATAAGTCACTCACAAACCCGAATACTTTCACGTTTTGTTTCACTTAAGTATTAAAAAGAAAATTGTTCTCGATTATTAAGAAAGCTTTCATCAAAATTCTTCACGATAATTCGAACTCGAAACACCACACTCTCGAATTTCAATAAAAGGTTCAAATTTTACTAATCAAAACAAAAATTGCATTCCGCAAATCACTAGTGCGTGTATTTAGCTTAAGGCCTTACAAGCGAATGACTGATATGAGTCCGTACGGGGCACTGCGTCATAATTGTAATATAACCTTTTTTTGTTTCCTGTTTGCAATTTTAATCGATTTTTGTCTATGAAGTTCCCCACTCTGGGCAGGCAGTCGGGCATTTTTGTAATCTTTATTTTCAAATTAGCTAAATAAAATATAATTCAAACTGGTAAAAATCGTACAGGTATTTTGTCATATTTGACATTTTTGTGCAGATAAAATTTTCGAACAGTGGAAATCTTCTCATTTGCCGCAACTTTTTGTAAATTTTGAGAAAATCCTAGATCGGTTTCATTATTTTTGTTTTGCGCTTTTTATTAGTTTTCTAATGCCAATTTTAGACACTTAATTTTTTTTAATTGCCACCTGTAACACAAAAATTAAATTTTAATTATTTACACCAATACGAAAATAAACAACTTACGTTATTATTGACAATATAAACCAAAGTTTTTTAAGTTCCGCATTTTAAATGTTCTAAGAAAATAGTGTAAATAAACAAATAAAGAATTTCTTCGTGGAATTTTAGGAAGTTCCGCATTTTAAATGGTTCCAAGAAGATATTGTAAATAAACAAATAAAGAATTTTTTCGCAGAATTTCTTAAGTTCCGCATTTTAAATGTTCCAAGAAGATAATGTAAATAAACAAATAAAGAATTTCTTCGTGGAGTTTTAGGAAGTTCCGCATTTTAAATGGTTCCAAGAAGATATTGTAAATAAACAAATAAAGAATTTTTTCGTAGAATTTCTTAAGTTCCGCGTTTTAAATGTTCCAAGAAAATAATGTAAATAAACAAATAAAGAATTTCTTCGTGGAATTTTAGGAAGTTCCGCATTTTAAATGGTTCCAAGAAGATATTGTAAATAAACAAATAAAGAATTTTTTCGTAAAATTTCTTAAGTTCCGCGTTTTAAATGTTCCAAGAAAATAATGTAAATAAACAAATAAAGAATTTCTTCGTGGAATTTTAGGAAGGAAACCCCTTTGGTGTTTTTTCGCCCCAAAAATTGAAAGTCTTTAATCTATTAATTTTTTAGCGGTTTCTTATGCAGTTTGGCGAGATAAATCGATTGACGCAGGCAGATTTTACCTAAGTATAATATTTTAGGATTTATGCGTCTTTAAAGTTGAAAAAATTTGATGGTAATTTTGAACCGCTTAAATGCGTTTTCCCCAAAGGAAAAGGCGTTTTTCGAACTCCTCGCATCAAAGCACGTCGGGTATTGGCAAAAAAAGACCATTTACAATTTTGGCGATTTTTGAAAAAAACGTAAGGTTAACCTTACCTTACCTTACCTTACCTTAAACACCCTTTGGTGTTTTTTCGCCCCAAAAATTGAAAGTCTGAAATGTATTAATTTTTTAGCGGTTTCTTATGCAGTTTGACGAGATCAATCGATTGATGCAGGCAGATTTTACCTAAGGATAATATTTTAGGATTTATGCGTCTTTAAAGTTGAAAAAATTTGATCGTAATTTTGAACCGCTTAAATGCGGTTTCCCCAAATTAAAAGGCGTTTTTCGAACTCCTCGCATCAAAGCACGTCGGTTATGGTCAAAAAAAGACCATTTAAAATTTTGGCGATTTTTGAAAAAAACGAAAGGTTAACCCCTTTGGTGTTTTTTCGCCCCAAAAATTGAAAGTCTTAAATCTATTAATTTTTTAGCGGTTTCTAATGCAGTTTGGCGAGATAAATCGATTGACGCAGGCAGATTTTACCTAAGTATAATATTTTAGGATTTATGCGTCTTTAAAGTTGAAAAAATTTGATGGTAATTTTTAACCGCTTAAATGCGTTTTCCCCAAAGGAAAAGGCGTTTTTCGAACTCCTCGCATCAAAGCACGTCGGTTATGGTCCAAAAAAGACCATTTAAAATTTTGGCGATTTTTGAAAAAAACGAAAGGTTAACCCCTTTGGTGTGTTTTCGCCCCAAAAATTGAAAGTCTTAAATCTATTAATTTTTTAGCGGTTTCTTATGCAGTTTGGCGAGATAAAGTTGAAAAAATTTGATGGTAACTTTGAACCGCTTAAATGCGTTTTCCCCAAAGGAAAAGGCGTTTTTCGAACTCCTCGCATCAAAGCACGTCGGTTATGGTCAAAAAAAGACCATTTAAAATTTTGGCGATTTTTGAAAAAAACGTAAGGTTAACCCCTTTGGTGTTTTTTCGCCGCAAAAAATTGAAAGTCTTAAATCTATTAATTTTTTAGCGGTTTCTTATGCAGTTTGGCGAGATAAATCGATTGACGCAGGCAGATTTTACCTAAGTATAATATTTTAGGATTTATGCGTCTTTAAAGTTGAAAAAATTGGATGGTAATTTTGAACCGCTTGAATGCAATTTCCCCAATGGAAAAGGCGTTTTTCGAACTCCTCGCATCAAAGCACGTCGGTTATGGTCAAAAAAGACCATTTAAAATTTTGGCGATTTTTGAAAAAAACGTAAGGTTAACCCCTTTGGTGTTTTTTCGCCGCAAAAAATTGAAAGTCTTAAATCTATTAATTTTTTAGCGGTTTCTTATGCAGTTTGGCGAGATAAATCGATTGACGCAGGCAGATTTTACCTAAGTATAATATTTTAGGATTTATGCGTCTTTAAAGTTGAAAAAATTTGATGGTAATTTTTAACCGCTTAAATGCGTTTTCCTCAAAGGAAAAGGCGTTTTTCGAACTCCTCGCATCAAAGCACGTCGGTTATGGTCAAAAAAAGACCATTTAAAATTTTGGCGATTTTTGAAAAAAACGTAAGGTTAACCCCTTTGGTGTTGTTTCGCCCCAAAAATTGAAAGTCTTAAATCTATTAATTTTTTACCGGTTTCTTATGCAGTTTGGCGAGATAAAGTTGAAAAAATTTGATGGTAACTTTGAACCGCTTAAATGCGTTTTCCCCAAAGGAAAAGGCGTTTTTCGAACTCCTCGCATCAAAGCACGTCGGTTATGGTCAAAAAAAGACCATTTAAAATTTTGGCGATTTTTGAAAAAAACGTAAGGTTAACCCCTTTGGTGTTTTTTCGCCCCAAAAATTGAAAGTCTGAAATGTATTAATTTTTTAGCGGTTTCTTATGCAGTTTGGCGAGATAAATCGATTGACGCAGGCAGATTTTACCTAAGTATAATATTTTAGGATTTATGCGTCTTTAAAGTTGAAAAAATTTGATGGTAATTTTGAACCGCTTAAATGCGTTTTCCCCAAAAGAAAAGGCGTTTTTCGAACTCCTCGCATCAAAGCACGTCGGTTATGGTCAAAAAAAGACCATTTAAAATTTTGGCGATTTTTGAAAAAAACGTAAGGTTAACCCCTTTGGTGTTTTTTCGCCGCAAAAAATTGAAAGTCTTAAATCTATTAATTTTTTAGCGGTTTCTTATGCAGTTTGGCGAGATAAATCGATTGACGCAGGCAGATTTTACCTAAGTATAATATTTTAGGATTTATGCGTCTTTAAAGTTGAAAAAATTGGATGGTAATTTTGAACCGCTTGAATGCGATTTCCCCAATGGAAAAGGCGTTTTTCGAACTCCTCGCATCAAAGCACGTCGGTTATGGTCAAAATAGACCATTTAAAATTTTGGCGATTTTTGAAAAAAACGTAAGGTTAACCCCTTTGGTGTTTTTCGCCCCAAAAATTGAAAGTCTTAAATCTATTAATTTTTTAGCGGTTTCTTATGCAGTTTGACGAGATAATTCGATTGACGCAGGCAGATTTTACCTAAGTAAAGGGTTTACCAATACGATGTTTGTTTTTAAATTTTAAAGGAAACACATACTTCGGATGAAAATTCTATGGATTTTTATTGATATGTAAAGTAGAAGGTCTGCCATTTATCAATGTAAAATAAAATCTTTCAAATGTCCACCACGACCACGCTTACAGACATCGATTCTTTCGTCAAAATTTTCATTCATATTTTGGCATAATTGAAGCTCTATCTCTCCAATGACACGTTCGATGTTGACTTTTAAGCCCTCAATGGCTTGTGGATTATCCGCATAGACTTGATCTTTTACATAGACCCACAAGAAATAGTCAAACGGTGTAAAATCGCACGATCTGGGGGGCAATTTATTGCTGAATTACGCGAAATTATTCGATCTGGAAATTTGTTTTGCAATAAAGCCATTGTTTCTCTGGCTGTGTGACAAGTGGCGCCATCCTGTTAAAAGCACATATCACTCACATCCATATCATCGATAATAGGCCAAAAATAATTTGTCAACATGTCCCCAAATGTGGAGAATGTCGTGGAATCGATAAATTTGGACGTTCTTCGACACTTTCACTTACAGCAGCGATATTTTCCGCTGAACGACCCAAACGAATATGTGTTGTTGTTGGTATGTTATATACCAAACCAGTAAACTTAAATTTATCCACCAAATTCTCGATAGCGGTTTCAGAAGACCGATCATGACGACCAAAAATATCGCGAATTTTACGAAATGTGGTTTTCACACATCGACTATTTTCGGAATAGTATTCAATGATTTTAATACAATTTTCAATTGAAATTGAAAACATTTTCACAAATGGCACAGCTTCTGCTGTACATAGGTCAAAAAACTAAATGCAAGAACTGTCAAAATATCCGAATATGCCCCTATTGAAAAACAAACGTCTTATTGGTAAACCCTGTATAATATTTTAGGATTTATGCGTCTTTAAAGTTGAAAAAATTTGATGGTAATTTTGAACCGCTTAAATGCGTTTTCCCCAAAGGAAAAGGCGTTTGTCGAACTCCTCGCATCAAAGCACATCGGTTATGGTCAAAAAAAGACCATTTAAAATTTTGGCGATTTTTGAAAAATCCTTAAATACCTTTAAAAAAAATATCGTCACTCTCTGCCGCAATACCTCCAATCACCAGCACACCAAATTTTGTCCGGAGATACGATGACATAATGTTCATTTTTGTTTTCTATTGTGGTAGCCTTAACAAAGATATCGGTAGCCCTGGCAAAGATATCTATATGTATCACCCCTACCCTAAATCTATCTATAAAAGTTTTTTTAACAAAATCTAAAATGAAAAAAACCAGCACACCAAATTTTGTGCGGAGATACGATGACATAATGTTCATTTTTGTTATCTATTGTGGTAGCCTTAACAAAGATATCGGTAGCCCTGGCAAAGATATCTATATGTATCACCCCCTACCCTAAATCTATCTATAAAAGTTTTTTTAACAAAATCTAAAATGAAAAAAATTTTTTATTTTTGTACGCCACTGAATTTTTTCCAAAATTTTTATATACGTCACATAATACCGTAAGAAGTCACAAATAAAATTTCTCCAAGATTGGTACAACAAATTTTTTCGGTCATCTAGCGGATTTTTCGAAAATAAATTTTTGTAAATTACTGACTGCCGATTTACTGATTCTGAAAACATTTGCGAAAAAATTTAACAAACAGCCTAAACTTGGTCGCTACCTAGTGGCAGAACCTTTTACTTATAAAGTAACGTTCCGTCAGTCCGTACGACGATATTATAAAATATTTCCCACCAAACCACCTATTTTTGTATTCTAAAATAAATTGTTAAAAGCCCTAAACTCAACTCTTATGCTGCACTCGGTATACAAATCAACATTAACCTAATTTTGACACATATGTCACAAAATTATGACGTTTATTAAAATTTTGAATATATTGTTTTATTTTTGCCAGCCATCTGACCAATTCTCACAAAAAATATATAAATTAAGATTTCAGTTAATATTTTCTATAATTTTTCTGACCTGCCCCGCCCTGTTACAATTGGCTCGGTTTGTTTTCTCACCAATACTTATACTTTCAAAGCTCCATCGACACACCAAATTTTAGCTGAATCGGTTAAACATTTCCGGACATACGACGACATTTTAATTTTTTTTTATTTATTTTATTGTGGTGGCCCTGGTGAAGATTTCTCTGGCAAAACCTTATTTTCACCATTCCAGCCCACGAGGCATACGTCCAATAAGTTTGATTGCAATCGACGCAGAAATGCCGGAGAAAATCGATCGACAAAAACTTTTTTCATGTTTTTGACAAAAAAGTTAATTTTATTTTTTTCATGTTGCATTACTGATTTCTATCGAA
Organism: Cantharis rufa; assembly: GCA_947369205.1. Taxonomy (NCBI): domain Eukaryota; kingdom Metazoa; phylum Arthropoda; class Insecta; order Coleoptera; family Cantharidae; genus Cantharis; species Cantharis rufa. Next base: position 26,165,029 of record OX376309.1, read on the forward strand.
GGATTACATATGCTCTCATATCCATTAGGATCAATGTACCTACGTACCAAATTTGGGTAAGATCCCTTCAGCATTTCTTGAGTTATTCACTCTTAAAGTTTCAACTTTGACAACTTGTGATTTTTGACAGACGACAGATAGAAGATTAATTTTACCTATTCTGGATAAAGCCTTTTAAGGCCTTTAAAATAACATATCGCAAGACAAAATATTTTTTAAAAATCCCGTATTATTTTCTTGTGGTGGCACTCCTGATTGATAGATCGCGACGAAAACCTTATTTTCACCTTTCCACCGTGAACCCTACCACCATACCAAATTTGGTCGTAATTGGTTGAATGGTTCGGAAGCAAATCGATCGACAAAATTTGACGACAGACAGACAGACAGACAGACCGACAGACCGACACAGAAATTTTTTTTTTACTTTTTGCAGATCTTTACGTTTCTGAACACGGTGATCTCGAAAATGCAAAAAAAAAAAGTTGAAATTTTTTTTCGATTACCATACCTCCAATTTTTTTTTAAAAATTGATTGGAGGTAAAAAATACCTTAAAAATTATTAGCAATGTTCCGAAAATTTCGAGGGAGAAAACTTAAATTATAGTTTGAGAATGTAGGTAGGTATGTATTATTGTTAAGTTAATTATTATAAAAATATTATTTTGATCAAGAAAACTTCCACATTATAATAAAAATAATCATTATTGACAGGATGCTGTTGCTACATTATCGGGAAGAGATATTAGATAATTTCATTGTAAATTTTACCGAGATGATGTTATACACGTTTGTGTTGTTAATTATAATAATTATTAATTTTACTGGTACAGAATTAAGAAAAATTGTTCAAAATGGTACTTAAATTTATTCTATCTTTAATTTTGTACAACACTTTTTTTATAGATTTTGTACGGGAAGCCGAATACGATAAAAAAATGCGATCGTATGCAAGATTTAAGCGTTATTTAGGTCTGAATCGCCAATATAAAGTAAGAATTTTTAATGAATCGAATATTTTTTAAATAACAATCGTTTTAGATTAATCGTCGTTATGAAGAATGTGTAGCACCAGGTGATCTACCAGGGCATTGTAAACACGCTCCATTTTGTGCTATGGATGTAATAGGATCATCACGAGGATCTTTAGACTACTTGTGTGTAATTACAAAAGTGTAAGTTAATTTTGCTCCAAGGCCGCAGAAAGTAACATTTTCTGTGCAATTAATCAGTTCGAATATGATACTTTTTATACAGTAAGCACTAAGCACTGTAAGCGAATGTATTGCAATAATCTTTCGTGCACGCCTTTATATTCGTTTACTATTAAACTATTAGGGGCCATCCATAAAGTACGTCACACGAATTTTAGAACTTTTGAACCCCTCCCCCCCTCCTTGTCACAGGTTGTCACATTTTTATAACCCCCCCCCCTCCTGATGTGACGTCACACATTTTTTAAATTTATGTATGTATTTAAAAATAATCGAGAGAAAACAGCTATTTTCATTTTTTACTTATTTTTATTAAATAATAATCTAATAAAATCAACATAAAGTCCTTATCATTCAAAATTCTCGTGAATTTGAGTGTCTCACTTGCATTACAACGCCGCTCTAGAACTTAAATGACGTTGCATGAGAGATTATCGCATAGCGAGAATGCTAAATTATTAATAAATATAGATCAAGTTCGTAAATTTTTAAAATTTTTAATTCTCATCCAAACTGCGTTTTAGTATTTTAAATTTTAACATGTGACGTCACAAAAGTATTGACCCCCCCATGCCCCTTGTCACACGATGTCACACTTCGGTGATACCCTCCCCCCCATTAACGTGTGACGTACTTTATGGATGGCCCCTTATAGCATATAGCTTATTCCAATGCAATGAAGCAAGTGAAGCAATATAGTTACGACATAATAATTTGTAGCTATCTTTGTTAAACGCTATAGTTGGCCATCTTGTATCTCTTACAGAATTTAAAAATCGAACGGCGCAGGTATAATTTTGTTATACCTGTAAAAATTGCTTTGTTCCATTTCACAAACATTTAAAAATATTTCAAATTAAAATTGCTGCAAAAATAGGACGTATTGAATCTAAAAAGAGATGCAAAAATTATCTGTACAGGTGCATGACAGAAATCGGTACACGTCGTTTCGGTGACCGCAGTTCGGCGAAAGCGATTCGGCAACGTATATTCGGCGACGGTCAATTCGGCGACGGTCAATTCGGCGACCCGAAATCCGGCTATGCTACTTTCGGCGATTCCAATTCGGCACTGGCATTTCGGCGTTTCTCATTCAGAAAATTCGACTACGTTGATTCGGCGACGGAAAATTTATTTGTTACATACAATTTATTAAAAGTATTAAAAAAATTTTTATTTTTAAATTAAATATTTATTTACATAATACATTACACCATAATTATAAGCTATTCCGCGAAGTTTATTATTCAATAAATTAAATAAACCAAAATTTATTATTCAATAAACTAAAAGTATTGTAACATTGCGAATGCATTTCTTTTTTTGCAAGGTAAAATTTTTGAATTTTAAATGTTACATTTTATACACCTTTTTGAATTTGAATATTTAACGTACGTTGGTATGGACGATAAAGCAATAATTTATTATCACTAGCGCTTGAATAAAAACAGATTAACTTTGTTACAACTGCGAAAATTAATGGAAATTGCAACTAATTGAATCAATTGTTTTGGGTTTTTATACCGATTTGATAATCATTTGATTGAATCACTGGCAGGTACAATTTTTATTATTATTTTTGTAACTTGAACTCATCGAATTCGTTTTTTTAGTTTGCTAATTTTTATCACACCTACGTTTTGCCACCGTGGTGAGGGTTTTTCTTCAAGACGATTCTTTTATATGGTTTATTTTTTTTGATGCAAAATCCAACGTGTACCATTCAACAAAGTACCAAGAAAAACGTTGAATCTAATCCCATACTAGGCGGAATTATCGATAGCGTTATCAAGGAGTTAATATTATTTGGTTTTAAAAGAAAATTAATATTTTATTCACAATTTTGGGTGACGCCAATTAAGATACATTTTTTTCTACGTCGTTTGGTAGAGAGACGTGTCACATTTATCAATTGTAGGAGGGGGTTTTTGTAATTCAAATTGTGATTGCAGTTTTCAAAACCAAACCATTTTTGGAGCAGCCGAAATATCTTCGAACCAAGGAAAGCTTTCTGGAAGTCGTGGTTAACTCGAGCTGCTGTATTGCCATTACACCTGGTCAGTTTTAAGGGTGAGTCGTTACAATTTGTGTTGCAATTATTCTCTTTTGCAGGAGATTTATGTGACGGTTGTTGTTTTAAATTTTTATAAAACGGTTATTCCGTTAATGGTCGTCACTCAAGAGGGTGGTAAACAAAAATTTTTTTAAGCTTCTGACACCATCAGTGTCGAAGCTTTGTATTTTTTAAAATTTTTTTTTATTGTCAAGGTGATACCTTCAGTGTCCCTTAGAATTTTGTTCATAATTTTAATTTGAAACTACATTAAACCACTAATTATATTTTGTTTATTTTATTTTACGGTTTAATAACAGTTTCTGGCGCCTGGCAATATTTTTCTAGTATCGCTTCCCAAAAAGCCTCTCTCCGTACTGTATAAGCTAGCCGCTGCTTGCACAAGCAGCATTCAGGGAATGTTAAGGTACAGTATATCTCCCGTCGCCGAATCGACATAGTCGAATTTTCTGTCGCCGAATAAGAATCGCCGAAAATGCTGGTGCCGAATTGGAATCGCCGAAATGACGGTGTCCGGACAGAAATGCAGTTAAAATACTTGGTATCTATGTATATTGCAATGAATTTTATTAACAAAATTTTTATTTTTAAAAACCGAAATTAATTTTGTTTAACGCAGTTCAATTTAATTTTAAATAAAATGTGCGTGATAAGTGATAACTTGGCCACACGTTTTGCTGGTATCGTATTACGTTTTACGTTATAAATTAATATCCAAATAATTTCTTATCCAGTATAATTCCAATTAATCAAATTTTTATTACCATTTAAATTAGTAATATTATTACAAAATCAATCCTCCAAAATTTTCCAAAAGTCTTCAAAATAATCTCAAAAATTGACAAAACCTCCAATTTCAATAATAAAACAAATTACCACGCAATGAACACTATTTATAACACGTCGATCCACCTTCACGGACCCGTTAAAAAGCAAATTAATCAAAACCTTTTGTGCCAACTTCAGTTTTGTTGGCGCGAACCATCAAAACTCAAAAATATTTACAATCATTACAAATTATTAAAAATATCAAAATAAAATTTCAAGACAATCAAATATAATATAATATTAAAAATACGAAATTTAAAAATATGATTTTGAAACACGACAATATAATTATGATCTAAGGCTATTAGGGAACATAAAGAGTCAAGACCAATTGTTTATAACTCCCATCGGGTTATTTTTTTTAACAAATCGTTAGAAGGCAATTTAAAAAGAAAAACATAATGTCCTCAAATGTATAGTTGATAAAAATAATAAATAAATAAACGGAAAATTTAGTAAAGCTTGGATTTATAAAATTTCTCTACAAGCTTCCATTTAATAGTGGTAGTACTTAGGTGGCGTAGTACAGCGTGGTACTAAAAACTACGACAAATAAGGAGTCCTTTAAAAATTAAAAATAAAATATAAAAATTTAAATTTAAAAATATGTATAAATAGGCAAAATTTCAAAAATCTTGAGTAGCTTCTGGTTTCAACCTACGATAGAACAATCATATCAACAATCATACAGTAACTTGTTCAAAAATATTTAATTGCATTTTTTTGTTTTGGTATATGAAATAAAAATAAATTTATTCAATCTTTAATTTGGGTTAAAAAATATTTTAACTTATGTTGTTTAAATGCAAAATACAAACATTACCACCTAATTCAGACCTAATTCATATTATTTGCAATCTTTTAATAATTACAAAACAGTAATTTTTTAAAATATGAAATACCTAGGCCTATATAATCGAAATAATTAACCGATGAAATTGGTTTAGAATTAGGCAGTTTTATACTAGCAAAATTTACGCTTTGTTTACATCTAATTTCAAACCAATTTCATTGGTTAATAATCGATTGATACGTGGTTTAGGTAGTGTAACTCGATATTAACCATATCACTATTTTAGAAAACCTAAAAAATGCACACACACTTTTCAGAACTAAAATGTTTTTAAGTTATCACAATTAAAATACACTGTAAGTATACAATATCGCAAACGTTTTCACCATACTATGGCATCATCAGGCGATGTATTAAAAAAAAAAATAAAAAAAAAATAAATTTTATTTTTAAATTATTTTTAAATTACTAAATCACCGGTTTAGTATAAAGTTTTATATTATTCTTTAGAAAATCCAACTATATGTATATAATAATATAATATAAATAAATAATTAATTGGAATTATTAGCTCTTGAAATATATATAAATAAAATTATCAAAATTGATAATTTTATAATTTTGATAACAATTTTGATAATTTTATTTATATATAATATAAATAAATTATAAAAAATAATGTCCCATCATTTGATCGTCATTATTTCGTACTTAGTAAATTTTCTACTCCAAGACTATTATACTTTCTCGGCCGCAAAATGAGTCTGGGAAAGAACATATATGTTTATAACATAATATATCAAAAATACAAGGTGTGAAGCCAAAAATGTTTAGATAAAACCGGATGAAACTGTTTTAAAGTATAGTATAGGCAGATGCGGGTTCCCAGAGAATGAACAATGTTAGCTGATGCCAAGTTTTGCTATATTTATTTATTTACCAATTACTTTTTTTTAAGTATTTTTTTCTTTCAATCGGTTTAACTTCAAACGTTACCAAACAGACATCTCTTTATGAACAAAATATTTATTTAAATTATAATTGAATCGTTTGTTTCAAAAACAACGTACTAAGTCACGAAAAGTAAATTTTATAGGAGACGGAAAGAACTAAATATGAGAAAAACTATTCTGACATAAATGTGCAAAATACTGCTTCAAGTTTTTGGGTACTTTTTTTCTAAAAGTTTTGTTTGAGCAAGTATTACTTTTAAAATTAAAGTGCCACCATTTTTATAGCTTAAAACGCAAAGGTACTATAGTCTAGGGGATTGTATGTTTTTACATACAATACAATTTTTTTAGTCTAAGGAAAAATAGTATAAAAATAAAAATATAATAAAAATAAAAAAAAACACTATGGCGAAGGAAAATCGCAACATAAATTTTATATAAACAACAAAAAAAAAACACATCTACTCTAGAGTATATTCCTAAGGTTACAGAAAATTTCTAGGATTTTTACAGATTACCTCGAATTTTTCCATATTTAATTTCCCCTGTTAACCAAATTTCCACATCAAATGAGAATGCATATTACGTAAAATATGTAAGTCCGAGTGAAATCGGTCGTTTTAAAAACGACATAAGTCATGAAAAATATATTTTACAGAAAACGAAAATGAATTTTTTTAACAGCAGTCTTGAAGGGAAGGAAGGAAAACGGTTGGGGAAGTTGGCGAAGTTAAAGCGATACAAGACCCTTTAATTGTAATTGTAATTTTAAGATTATAATTTGATAGTTATTTTTCAGACACGTAGGTGTTTGTTGCCCTGACGACATTGTAGTGAGCAGCCTTACTGGATCACGCATTGTAATGGACTTACCTGCAGGTGGACATGATTATGATGACGAAGAAAATAGTAGCACTTTAGGTGCAAAAGTAATATTTTATAAAAATAACTTAAATAAATATTTAAATTTGAAGGCTGTGGATTACCATCAGAGATTCGATTCGGAACGGGTCCAGTCAAATCATCCAGAACTAGTGAGTGGCCATGGCTAGCTGTTTTATATCGACCAGTGGGTGCTCAACTACCGTTTTGTGGTGGCGCTGTGATTACAGATCAACATATTTTAACAGCTGCTCACTGCACGCATGGGTTTTATATAACTATTATGTACAACCTAGCCTTGTAAAGTACTTGTTTTTTTTTTAGAAAAACTGCAAACGATTTTAGAATACGTTTAGGAGAATACGATTTCAGACGTCCAAATGAAACACGTGCACGTGATTTTGCAATAAAAGAAATAATCGAGCATAAAGAGTTTGATCCCGCAACTTACAATAACGATATTGCAATCATAACGTTAGAAAAACCAACAAATTTTGATTCCTATATTTGGCCAATTTGTTTGCCGCCAGTAAACAAATCTTACGTTAATCAAACCGTCACCGTTGCTGGATGGGGACAACAATATTATGCTGGGCCTACAAGTGAAGTTCTTCTTCAAGTATCGGTTCCAGTATGGGAGCAAGAAAAATGTATCGAAGCTTTTGCTCAAAGAATAACTGAAAATAATTTATGTGCTGCATCCTACGACGGAGGACGAGATGCTTGCCTGGTAAGAAATTTTTGATACACATTCATACCTACGTGTAAAAATTAAAAAATTCTTGTTTTACATTCCTTGAAATTCGCTAAGTTCTGCTAAAACTTAAAATTAAAAAGAATAAAAAGTATTGGAACATTGGAAGTCTGAAAATGGCTTAAAATGTCCTTTTAGAATTACTCAGAGATGTTACGCTATATCCTAGATAGCTAACTGTGTATATTTTGTATACCAAAACGTGAAGTTGTACATTTGTAGTTGGGTCAACTCTCTACCCGTAAGGGAGCGTTCATAAACTACGTGGTTTGGTCAAGGGGGGGAGGGGTTAGGTAGAATGCTACGCAGGGCTACGTGAGGGTACGGGGAGAGTTATAGTCAAGCTACGTAGTTTTCTTCATTTATTATGAAAGCAATTTGCAGAATATAAGCGACAACATAATATGGATATTTATTTCCGTATTTGGATTTTTTTAATTATTTATGTCACTATTATACGACTAGGCGAAAAAATAATTTTAATTTTGTATTATTAAAGTGAATATTAGCGCATCTTTAATTATTCTAGTGTTCTTTAAAGTGTCACTTTAAGTTTCAAGTTATATTGATGTGAAATGACCCTGTACAATAATCTTTACGAGGCTTATCGGAAATGTTTTTCCAACGAGTTTTCAAAAGCCAAAATCCAAAATGATGTTAATGAGTTATGGAAATCTTTTAAACAGGACACAACATGTCTTCTGGACTTTATAGGAAAAAAAACTACGTTCCATCTAAAGGGGGGGGTATTATGGTAAAAGCTACGTTAAGCTACATGAGGGAGGGGTTCTAAAGAGGTCAAAATCAAACTACGTGGTTTATGAACGCTCCCTTATAGGGTAACATCTCTGGGATTAGATAGAATATAAATCAGTATGAAAACTTTTATTAAAAAAAAGTTTATTTTATTTATCTAATGATTTTTTATAGGGAGATTCTGGCGGACCACTTTTGTATAAATTAGAAAACGATCGTTGGATTACAATTGGCATTGTTTCTTGGGGAATAGGATGTGGGAATAAAGAACAACCTGGAATTTACACTCGTGTGGATAAATACATACCTTGGATAATAACAAATACAATCACAAAGCAATTAATAAAACTACCTAATTAAATGTGGTCGGTTTGTTTTATTGTATATTTATTATGTAATTGTCTATTTCATAAATTCTTTACAATAATAACAAATAATATAATTATGTAAGGTATAATATATCTCTACTTATATACAAATTTAACAATAATAATAATTTAAGAACATAAAACTTGTGCATAATGCAAGTGAGATTTAAATAAATAATTTTTTTAAATTTTTTTACTATACATATTTTTTAAACATACACAACCGTATTCATAAACATAACTTTAAATACGACCGAAATTGTTTTCTTTGGTAATAGGTTAAATTATTTATAAAATACGCATTATCGAATTTAATGTCGAATTTTTTTGTTCTTTTTTTTCATATTCATTGAATTTTTTTCAAATTGAAAAAAATTTGTATTGCATTTTTTTCAAATTCAATACAAATTTAATACCCAGCATTGTATTATAGATAAAAACTCAAAAGACAAGATTTACATTAACTAAATTTTCGAAAAGGTCCCCACAGTATAAACTGTTGAATAAGTTAGCATAACTTTACTATCACATGTTGCAACACATTTTTTCTATAGTCCTTGTTAAAAATCAATATACTAGAATCCTAATTTTGTAATTTATTTGGAAACTAAACTTTATTTTTGTAGAAAGTGTGAAAAAATCTTTTTTCCTAGATTTGGTGGTCCACAAATACTGGTCAGGCCACTTGCTACTACATCCTATATACATACATACATACAGACATCCACACATACCTAAATATAGTACATAATCTACATATTATATATTCTATAAATAGGGTGTTTTAAAAATGTTTCGTCCAACTTATTGTTAACAATAATTATTATCTTATATCTTATCTTAATTAAAAAAAAGTCTAATAGCATAGTAATATAATAATAAGTAACAGTGTCCGAAAATGCTCCGTTTGCAAATTATAAAAGTTTTTTCCTACCGATGTATGAAATGTATGGCCCCTAGCAACTCAATTTATAATAATAATATACCGATTGTTTATTTTTGAGTGGAATTAAATTTACAATGCGATGATGAAAAATATTCTAATATTGATTTTCTAATTGATTTTCTGCACATATTAATAGGTAAGACGTAAAAAACCTGTACTTGTGTATTGTCATGTTGTGTGAAGTGGTTTTTATTTCTTTATGTTTAAAATATGTGTACTTTTGAATGCGTGGGCAAGTCCCGACTAATTTTTAATTTTGGAAGAATCCTTCTCAGAGTGTATGAAAGGTTGAACTTCATTTTTGTTAATCGATTGATACGAGGTTTAAATAGTGTAACTCGATATTAACCATATCAATATTTTATAAAACCCAAAAAATGCACACATTTCAAATGCACATTTTAGAATTAAAATGTTTTTAAGTTATCACAAATAAAAGACACTGTAATGAATTATCCTAATTCATCGCATCGATGAATTATGGTGATGGTGAAATTTTTTGGTTTTTCTAAAATATTGATATGGTTGATTTTTGTTATATTGAAGATCTTTTGATATAAATTAAAAATAAATAAACAATCGTTGATTGGTTTCTTAGTTTTATTGAATATTGGAAGTGAATTTAAGAATGTTAAGTACAATTTTGTGATTTTGAGAAGAGAAATAAAACGGTTGCCATAAAATAAATATTGACTAAAATATCAGGAAGATTGGAGTCGAATAATAGATTAAAGTTGGAATTGAAATTAAATAGGTTATGGCCGAGTTCGTAAAATTAGAAAATTATTAAGCGAACAACGATTGCAATCCATAATCCTACACGTGGATATCAAAATAAAATTTATTTAACAAGTCTATTTTTACAATATTTTAAAATTGAATTGAAAACTTTGAAACCGGCAAAATTGCCGAAAAATTAATTGAATTTAAAAAATTATTAAAGCAGTATATTATAATATAGTAAAAATAATTTTTTTTGTCGCGTTGTGAAATTAATTATACTAAACTACTATTAACATTGCTATATTAGAAGTATGTATTATTATTTCCGACGTTTGATTTCATACATTTGTCTCCATAAAAACTCACAAATAGAACTTTTGAGCTATACGTAATTTTATAAACGACTAGCTGGAAAGCCCGTCCACGGACGGGCTTCTAGACCCGATTGGTTGGAAACTCGATTGATGTGCAACTCGTCCCAGGGGGAGTACCGTCGTCGGTACTTTAATATTTTTTGGTTGGTAAAAAATGACACGCTGGAGCAGGAGCAGCAGCAGGAGCAGCAGCGGGCTGGGATTTTATGTATTAAGATTCTGTTGTAAATTTTTAGATTAGCGCTATTAATTTAAACTGCAAGGGTAGATAATTAAATTAAAATATTTTAAAATTCGGACCATTTTAAAATGTTATTCAATATTAATAAATCAAAAAAAGTAAAAAAGTGAATTTTCGATCGTGCGATCTATCAAAAGATAGATACTTCTTTCACAATAGATATCCAATGCGCAATGTGAGCCTATCGCAAAAACAACTTTTTTATCTTAAGACAATCATGCAGATGGCAAGCCAATAAACATATTATGAACTACAAAGTTTTACTGTGCTTTCGGTTTCGAGATTATTCAGAAGGAATTTCTCGTCATTTAGCATAAAATAAAAATGTAGTGTTATTGTAGAATTCCTGATGATCATATCATCGCAGTCCATTTTATTGGCTTTCTATATCTACATGCATGCATAATGTCTTAAACGCAAAGATGGTGCTTCTGCGATAGAAATATCTATCATCTGGTAGATCATATAGCCACAAATAAACTTTTTTAATTTTTTGATTAATCAATTAAGGTCGCTCTGATATGTTAAAGTTTGAAATATTGTAAGCTTTAACGTTACGTTTTAATTCAATATTTAAGATGGATTACTTAGCATTTACACTGCCGTACATGCAAATGTCGATCTAAAATAATCTAATATACTAATTTTTGAGTATTACTGTGTTAATAAACAATTTGAAATTAAATAATTGTAAGTATGAAAAGTATAAAAACGAAAAGTTTTGATTATTAAATAAAATTACTTTGCTGGAGCTGTTAAGTTTTGAACGAGGAATTTTAAAGATTTTTTAATTTTGCAAAAATTAAAATGCGACATAAATTTATAATGGAAGAACATAATTATGTACTATGTTATGTATAAGGGTGTAATGTATAAATGGCTGTGGATAAAATATCAGAACTTAGAAGAAAAGAACTTTTTAAGGCCCCAAGTTTGCAAACCAAGTATTTCCGAACGATACAAAATTATATAAACATTTTTTTACTTTCCTGACTGTGTAGACTGTAGAATAACATTTCAAAGTTTAGCGAAGCATTTTAAAAACATAATTTATTTATTATAAATAATGGTATTAAAAAAAGTTATTGTTTTGTAAGTCTGATAAATATAATCTTGTGATGGAAGAATTTTTATTTCGCAATTTGTCAAAAACAAATTCGTTATGGTATAGGATAGTAGTAGTAAAGAAAAATCTTTGTTTTGCGATAGCAATAAATATAGAAATTGGCCGCTTTTAGTTGTACAGGTACTATAGTGTAAGTAGTATATGGGATTAATGTAAGGTTAAAGAGAGTTACTAATATTACGTAAAAATGCACTCTTTCTGATAGGTAGTTTTTCCTTATTAATTTATGTTAAGTGATACAATTTCAGTGGTTCACAAGTGAGTATAGTTGTTGTCGGAAGATGTTATTGACAACAGCGGCAAGCCCGATTCGTCTTGTTCGTTATATATGCCAGTTGAATGAAAAGCTTTGCAGTTGTTAATATTGGAGTAAGTATCCTTTTTGCAATTCAAGTTAGTATCTTTTTGGATGACGCTCGAAGTGGATATATTATTTGCTATTTCCGACTTACGCTCACCATTTAACCAGTAAGTAATCATTTTTCCTTTGCCCTAAATGTGTCATAGAATGTAGATAGTTTAAGCATAAGAAAGTTTACTTTTAATTATTAATTTTGTTAATATCATAAGTTTAGAAATAATAATAAAAGCAATAAACAACTTACTTTCATTTCGACTTCTCCTCGACACTCGAGAATAAATGTCCCAAAGGTATCCAAGACAGCTTTAGTAATAGGACTAACGTGAATTCGCAAGGGCTGGCCGTTTGATTCCATTCTCGAAGCCGTATTTACAGTATCACCAAAAAGGCAATATCTTGGCATTTTAAGGCCCACAACTCCTGCCACGCAAGGTCCAGTGTGCATTCCTATTCTCAATTTTAAAGGATCCTGGGGCCTATGACGTATCGTAAATTTTTTCACTTGATCCAGAAGTGCCAACGACATACGTGCAATTTCGCGGGCGTGTTTATTTCCATTTCTTTCTGGTAAACCTGATACAACCATATATGCATCACCTATTGTTTCCACCTATTCAAATAAACATTTTACATTAACTTTGTTCCTATTTTACAACTTATAATAGGATGTTCAATAATAATTGTAAACAAAAATAAAATACCATGTAACCAGGGGCGGATGGGACATAAAGGCTAGTGTCCACTTGAAACAGAAAGTCTAAAGACTCGTATATAAAGTCTCAGTACTGAGACTTAGTATTAGCATGGGAGTCTCGAGACTTTCTGTCTCAAGTAGACACTAGCCTTAAGACGAACCGGGAAATTTCCCGATGGGCCGGTTGTTCGGAGGTCCGCAGGGCCGGTGGCTGAAAGCACGTCTAACAAGGAGAGAGTCTGTACTGTGGGTTATTAATTTCTAAACATAAAAATGTTTTTTGGATAGTAAATGTAATCTGATTCAAAAATCTGTAATAAGCCTATGCTCTATTTAATTTTAAAGGAAAAATGCGTCACACCCTGTAAATGTATATTTTAGCTATATCCGGAAATTAAAAAAGGGCCGACAAATATTATTTCCCGGGCCGTTAAGATGTTGCCCGTCTGCCCCTGCATGTAACCTAGAATTAGGTTAACCTTTTGTTTTTGCAGTATTTCACTTGAAATGAATTGGCGGATTAACTTAAAATTTTGAGATTATATTTCATAATAATTATATATAGTTGAATTCGCTTAATGTGATCACTTTGAGCCAAGAACATTTTGATAACACTAACCGACTGATAACAATAAGCAAATTAAAAAAAAACGAATTTTAGAAACGAAAACTTAGAGAATCTTAATTTACAGTGCTTTTCGATAATTTCCACTTTCTGTTTTACCGAGAGATCGTTTCGATTTTTCGTCGACATCGTAAGAAATAAACTAAACTTAAATTAAAATGCATAAAGCAATGCGCACATTTAGCAAAATAAAAATAGAAACACGCCATGAAACGGAAAACTTCATTAGTTTTTGTATAAAAATTAAAGCGAGTGACGTGTTTTGTAAAGATATAAAATTTCAAATTTCTCAAAATGACAAATCAGAAAAAGATACTTAGAAAAAGAGATTATTGTGTTGGTAATTCCTTGAGAGTGATAATAATAAGCGGCTTTTTGATCTCATTATCCGGTGGTTTTTGTATGTAAACTAATTAAAGCGGCCGGTTCCCAGTCAAAATGATCACAATAACCGACTGTTAACATTATCCGTGATCACATTAAGCGGATTCTACTGCATTAGAAATAAAATAAGCAGGTCAGGGCTGCATATCGGTTGTAGTAGACCAAGCTTTCGAGGTACATGCCTATAGATAATATTTATATTATTACTATCGGCTGACCTGACCCAATATTGTGGAAAATCTTTTCTGAGCGAGATGATTGATTACTTAAGGGTTCAATAAACGACGCAAGTAAGATGCAAGTATATTTTGAGACGTGTATAAGAGAGAGAGAGGCAGGTAGGTTTTCAGTGTTTTACTGTAGTCACTGACGTTGCTAGGATTAGTAATTAAAATGTGCATGTGTTAGTACCAAACGATGCTATAAAGTACACATTATATCCTAACTATTTTTGTTTTTCTACACTATTTTGAAAACAAATTTTGTAATTCCTAAGTAAAAATACCGACAAAAGACCAAATTTTGGTCAACTTTACTCAATTGTTATTCAAATATTACAATATTTTGGTAAAAGCAATACATAGCTTGCACTTCGGATAATCGGGAAAGATTATACTCATCGGTGTTTCCTAGCAGGTTATTTTTTTGAATGGCAGTGACACCTTAGGATCAACCGCCTGTATGATAATGTATTTCTTCTTGGTAGAAGACTGCTAATTCTATAATTTATTTGCACCAAGAAAAGCTACCGAAACTAACCAAAATAAATTATTAAATATAAATGTAGATATTATATTTTTTGTGGAGAGATTATTTTAGAATAAAATATTAAATAAGATGTTCTGTAAAATATGGTAATAGCGGGAAAACATTACTTTCGCCGATTTTTAATATTTTTTTAGATTAGCAGGCTGCAACTGTTAGTATTTTATGGAAGGCATAGCGAGACATGCGAGGTACAATATGAATTTGTTAAAAATCTATTTTAATTTTCAATAGGTATTCAAAATGATAGCATTTTAAGCGAACCTTGACGATATCTGAGGTGTCACAAAGGGTCGAGTGCCATTTAAGTTTTTCATGTAGGAACAGGTATAAAGCGTATGAAAAGCTTATTTTTCATCTCACGCCTTGTACGGTAAAATGTCGCTTTTTATGACTAGTTGGACAAATATGTAGTTATTTCAATATTTCTTGTAATTGACGAAAAATTGAATGTGGATATTTTCATATGTACACCCTGTATAATATAGTACACCGGGGAGCATTATAATATAATATTAATAATTAATTATGGATGTACTTATTTGCCGATAATTATTTTAAATTTTTTGATCTCTACTACAGAAAAAACCTTATTTCCTTCCATTTCCAGAATATAAATTATGCAAGTGATGATAAATCTATACAAAAATACACAATATCGTAACTTGCGATGTTCGTTCGGTCATCAAAATACCGCTTAAGACTAAATTGATGAAAATTTGTTGATATTAAATCAATAATAATTATTATTGAAGCAAATTAATAAATGGTTTACGGTTGAGAACTTACTTTGTATACATCGAAGTTCTCTATAATCGAATCAAAACAAGTATATAGATCATTGAGTAAATCCACAACTTCTAATGGAGTACTCTCTGCCGATAACGAAGTAAATCCTACAATATCACTGAAATAAATTGTAACTTGGTCAAATGTTTCAGCTATAACAGCTTTTCCCCCAATTAATTGAGTAGCAACAGTCTTGGGTAATAATTGATATAATAATTCTTCACATCTACGCTTTTCCTCTAAATAATCCGCCGTTCGTTCCTCCACAAGAGTTTCTAAATTATTAGCGTATTGTTCCATACGGGACAACAAATTATCCAATATATTTCCACTGTCATTTCTATAAATTACAACAAAAAGTAATTTAAACGTTAATAAAAAATAAATTACGCAATATTTAAAATCGATGAAATCAAATTTAATCAAGTTCTCTCGGGCGGATATCGAAAATCGTCAAAAGAAGCATATTTTTATTTTTAGGATGAAAAATTGATTTGAATAAAAGTACTTACTTATTTAATTTTCGAATTGTATTTTTAACTACTGAAAAATCTGGACGATCAGCTGCGTCTTCGGCCCAACATCGCTTTATTAGTAATGCTAATTCTTCGTCACAAGTAGTTTTATCAAATAACGGTCTTAACGGATGAATGTGAGAGTTTTCCGGTCCATTGCGAACTGCATCAACTATTTCTGTAAATTAAATTTTGTGTTTATCAAAACCTATTTTTAACGTAATAAATTATTTTTTATTGAACCATTGTTAACACATAATAGTTTTAAACTTGAAAATTTAGTACATAATTATGTATTTCTACCTTACAATTAAAAAACTATTTTCAGTATTCAGTTAGATAAAATTTATACCCCCTAAGCTTTTCATCGCATTAAAGTTGTAGCCAATCCTGTTGCAATCAAATTGATTTTCCCAATATTTATTTATTAATTTTCGTCATCAAGCATTTTCAGTTTACTTTAAAACATAATGAATTAATATATTTAAGTTAATAAAACATATCCTTTATGATAAAACCTTGGGCCCTTGGAGTAGTGATGCGAAAGGCTTTCGTCACTTGCATCGCGGTCGTATCCTAATCGATGTAACGGGGAATAGACGCGCAGAATTTCTTAATTCAAAAGATTTTGAAGTTTGTGCTCCAACGAAGAAATTCTGCTTTCGTGCTAAGGTGATGCTTACAGGGGCATTTATAATTGATAGTTTGATGTTATTACAAATTAGAACATTTGTTTTTTTGAACATGTCCAACTTTAAATTATGTGTGTCAGATCTTCAATTGTCAAAAATAAGATATTTTGAACTATAATAAAAGGACGCCACCAAAAATATTAAAACTTGAGAGGAAAGCACCCTACATAAAGCGTTTCTTCGGCAAAATCGTCATATTATACATACCACGTTTATATGCAGCCGTTATGTCGACCTATGGTTAGCTCGATCTAAGCTAACTCGCTTCTAAGTTTTACAAACCGGTGTATATGTTACGGTCAATGATGTAAATAGAGCGTTGACGTCAATGGCCGGACAATGACGTCAATGCCCATTTATGTTAGCCGTTAATGTTATTGTCCGGCGATTGACGTGATTGCCACTTAGCGGTGGACAACAGGGATGTAAATATTTTCATTTTATTGTAATATTTACGTCTTTGGCCGGTCAATGACGTTATTGACCAAAATGGATGAAGTGGCAAGTGACATTTACGTGTGTTGCATGCATTATATTCTAATGTATTATAATCATTTATTAACAAAAATACTAAAAATTAACAAAAATTTAAAAGTAATTATAAATTAAAAAGTACTTAATTAAATTAAATATTTTAAATTAATCATTTTTATTCTAGCATGAGAGCGATCCATATGGCATTCCGATTTGCAAATTTGTTTGATGGTGCGACAGGCTCATTTAGAAAAGAGTTGTTTCATCATCGCCCACTCTTTATTGGGCAATAACGTCATTGCCCGGACAATGATGTAAAAATCACATATGAAATTTTAACTGTCAACATCGCCCAAAATGCACGGTCAATGACGTCATTAGCCGGACGTTAACGTCAATGTTCAGTTAAGCAGGGCATTAACGTCATTGTCCGGCCATTGACGTCATTGTTGTCATCCGAGTCAGGCCTTCAGGCCGAGTTGTCATCATTGACCGTAACATATACTACGTTTATGTGCAGCCGTTAGGTCGACTTAGAGTTAGATCGATCTAAGCTAGCTTGTTTCTAAGTTTTACAAACCGGTGTATACATGCAATTAGTTAGTTTGAACTGAAAGCGGTGTTACCAACTATGCCCATTTATCGATCTAACGTCGATATTGATATTGATAAATTTTTTATTTAGTGTAAGGTTGCGCTAGTCGTACCACCGCTTAAGTCGTACCTCTTAAATATTAGGCGTAATATGACTCCAACTGCGCCCCTTCCGGCAAAACGAGTTACTCCCTAGTCAACCATATTGTTTTACATCGTATTCGTCTCCCGCCGATACCGTTAGTAAGAAACCGCTCAACAAGTAAGTTTATCGTAATTTTCTTATAATTTTTACTGCCTGTTTGGTAGTTTATCTTGCAAATCGTGTTAGCTTTATTCAGTGTTTGGTTATGTTCATTTAAATTATAAATTGTGAGGTGTCTTAAGTGGTACCTACAGACGTTATAATGCAAAGGATAAAAAAATGATAAAAAAATAAAATGCAAGGGATGGATACACGACTTATGTGCAGGAGTTAGCAAGAAAATTAAAAAATATCTTTTGTGATCATTGTAATTAATTGTATTCATAAATTAATTGAGAAAAGAAAGTTTTATTATAAGGTATATACGGTATAGGTATTTTATACGTAGGCACGACTTAAGTTTTAGATGGGTACGACTTAGAATACTGGTTTCTTAGGTCGTACTAAATTCGTGTTCATAAATATTATTAATTTTATCCAAGAGAGTAGACTATATGGAATTTTATTGTAATAAATATTAGTAACGACAACACAAGATATTATTACCACGAATAAATTTTATTTTTTCGTAGATGCTACGTTTTATATCTATTTCTTCTTGGGGGGTACGACTTGCGCAACCTTACTATGTATGAATTAATGAAACACTGTGATCACTGGTAATATGCCGATGGGACTTTCAAGTCAACTCTTTACGATACACGCAGTTCGTTACAACAATGTGTTGCCTACACTGTATTGCCTTCTTCCCAGCAAAGAAAAGCAGTCATATTCTCGGGTGCTTTTAGCGATAAAAGACCTGATCCCAGGCGTAAATCCAGTCTCTGTTATGACTGATTTTGAGCAGGCCCAGGTTCAGGCCTTTAAAGACAATTTCCCTGCTATTTCTAACAGGGGATGTTTTTTTCATTTTAGCCAGTACATATGGAGAACTATTCCGAGATCCCCTGATGGGCGAAAGAAAGACGAGGACACAGAGGATACTGACTTTGCACATAAATTTCGATATCATCTGGCGGCTTTCGCATTTTTTGTTCCAGTTGTGGATGTTGTAGACATCTACCATAGACTTATGCAGCATCCATTTTTTGAAGCTAATGAAGAGTTATTAGCAGATATCACCAATTATTTTGAAAGTACTTGGGATAGGAAAACTCAGGGCCAACGGCACCCGAAGAGACCCCAAATATTCCCACACTCTTTGGAATTGTTACGAGGCCACGGTTGAAGGTCTTCCAAAAACTAATAACCCTGTAGAGAGTTGGCACCGTTCCTTTAGTTCTATGCTAACAAGGAGACTACGGCTACTCGTCATCACCGATTTCGTCCAGGTTCATGGTATATGTAGGGCCTGACTAGAATTGAACGTGACCCAAGTGGGAACTCCAGATGGCCAAGCGTTTAGAAAATTACGATGCTAACACCAAGTTTTATTTCGGTTTATTGTCACGTAAGGATCGTAAAAATTGAAAAAAAAGCAAAAAAATGCTACCCACAGGAGATTCGAACCTGCGACCCTCGGAGTACTAGTCCGACTTCCTACTGCTATGCTAACTAGTACTTGCAAATTGACCTAACCTAAAAGACTTATGTAGTGTCAGATCTGCGAGAAAAAAATTGATTTTCTAAACGCTTGGCCATCTGGAGTTCCCACTTGGGTCACGTTCAATTCTAGTCAAGCCCTACATATACCATGAACCTGGACGAAATCGGTGATGACGAGTAGCCGTAGTCTCCTTGTAAGTGCCAATAACCCAACGATTTGGAAATGTATCCAGGTACTGCGAAAAGAGCAGAGTTTAAACGATTAAACGATACTTAATCTAGAATTAAGCCCTGAGCCAGGTATAAAGGCGTCCCTTTACCTCACCGCGTTATTAAGACGGCGTAATTGAGCACGGCCATCTTGAGACGGCGTTATTGCCATACGGCATTATTGGGCAACGGCCATTTTGTGACGGCATATTTTCGGTTCTAGGACACTTCGCTCCGGGAGATTTTGCACCCGGACATTTCGCACCCGGACATTTCGCACCCGGACATTTCGCACCCGGACACTTCGCTACCGGGACATTTACACACGCGGGCTTTGAATGGTATGCCACGTACCAATTGTCATGTTTGAATTAATCTTTTTAATTACTTTATTACAAAAACTCTTTTACTTATATAATAATTATAACTACTGCTCTTAAGTAGATTATCGGATTATGAGATTATCTTTTAATCTTCATAATAGTAGTGATGAATACACTACATACCTCTCTTCTAAAAATTTTAATAATCTTTTTATTAAAATCTCTATCTATTCGGTACCTCTCTTCTAAAAATCTTAATAATCTTTTTATTAAAATCCATATCTATTCGGTACTTCTCTTCTAAAAATCTTAATAATCTTTCTATTAAAATCCATATCTATTCGGTACCTCTCTTCTAAAATCTTAATAATCTTTTTATTAAAATCCATATTTATTCGGTACCTCTCTTCTAAAATCTTAATAATCTTTTTATTAAAATCCATATTTATTCGGTACCTCTCTTCTAAAAATCTTAATAATCTTTTTATTAAAATCCATATTTATTCGGTACCTCTCTTCTAAAATCTTAATAATCTTTTTATTAAAATCCCTATCTATTCGGTACCTCTCTTCTAAAAATCTTAATAATCTTTTTATTAAAATCCATATCTATTCGGTACTTCTCTTCTAAAAATCTTAATAATCTTTCTATTAAAATCCATATCTATTCGGTACCTCTCTTCTAAAATCTTAATAATCTTTTTATTAAAATCCCTATCTATTCGGTACCTCTCTTCTAAAAATCTTAATAATCTTTTTATTAAAATCCATATCTATTCGGTACCTCTCTTCTAAAAATCTTAATAATCTTTTTATTAAAATCCATATTTATTCGGTACCTCTCTTCTAAAAATCTTAATAATCTTTTTATTAAAATCCATATTTATTCGGTACCTCTCTTCTAAAAATCTTAATAATCTTTTTATTAAAATCCATATCTATTCGGTACCTCTCTTCTAAAAATCTTCTTCTTAAAAGTGGTTAAATTATCGTTTAATTTAAATTCTGGTAATGTTCCCATCACGGTTGATCCCTTTTTCCGATTTTCCTCGTCGCCATTTGTCATGTTTGAATTAATCTTTTTAATTACTTTATTACAAAAACTCTTTTACTTATATAATAATTATAACTACTGCTCTTAAGTAGATTATCGGATTATGAGATTATCTTTTAATCTTCATAATAGTAGTGATGAATACACTACACCAATAACAATGTAGAAGGTTTCCACAATGCTTTAAAAAGTTCTGTTACCAATGTCCACCCAAACCTGTGGTCTCTAATAACAGCTTTAAAAAAAGAAGAGAGTTTAAGTAGCGCAAAAATTGCTCAACATAACCGCGGAGTTGTTGTCCCAAAGAAGAAGCGATACCGAGATATGGATCAACGTATCGAAACGTTGCTTCAAACTTATGATCCAGAAGAAAAGCTTAGCTTACTTCGTGGAATTGCTCATAATTTAAAAAATTGTTAGTTATTTCAAATAAACATTTTTAAAATAATTTTAATTGTTGTTAATTTAAATATTTTATTACTTAATTTTGTTTTGGTACTGAATACGGACCTGACCCCTGTTGATTTGAAACCACTTTTTGCATATTATATTAATTGTTTTTTAATAAATGTTAACCCAGAGCTCAAATAGGTGCTACTAGCAAGGTGGCTAAATTGAAAAAAAAAATTTTTAAACAAAAAATTTATTCCAATAATGAATAATATGCTAAAAGTGGTAGCGAAATCTGGTAGCAAAATGTCCCGGTAGCGAAATGTCCTGGTAGCGAAGTGTCCGGCCACCGAACTTTTTGCATGGTTTGGATATACCGGTTGAATGAAAGTTACAAATTTTACATCATACCTTGAAAAGAAAAACTGTTATTGTCCGATTTGTTGAAAAGATAAGCATTTATAAAATAAGTATAAAATTGTGGTTGTGTATAGTATTCCGGCTGATCAACCTTACACCCGATCATAGGGAAATAACATAATCTAGGTAAACTAGTCTAGGTAAAATGGTCTAAGTAAAATAGTGGTAAATTGCACAGATGGTCAAAGGGTCTCCTAATATGGCATGTACATAGATTATATCATGGCATGTGATAGTTATATCAATCAAGGTCAATAATTAGTTAAGGTATTTAATTTACAACTACTGTCATTCGTTTGCTCTGTCATTCCATTATCACTTGGATTCGATTGTATCGAGAGCTAATAAGGATTCATTAGTAGATCAACATGCGAGTTTAGCGACATCCGTGCTCTGACCACCTTGTACTCATCATTCGTGAGATCTATTTTTGATTGATTATTACTGTTCGGTGATCTGATGTCCATCGTATTCTTCGCGTATTGGCAGGTTAGAGGGAATCCAGCGTAAATTCATTTGTCAGGGTCATATGTTTTTGAAGTCACATCCAGTACTTCTCCTAAGCTTATGACATGCTTTTAAAGTATTTTGGGCAGATGACTGTCTGCAAGGAGATGGGTTTCTGATTTAATGTTTGCACACAAATTGCTTTTTTTTTAATTGTTTTTATTTCATGTACCTGGTGAGACGATTGAGGGATAAACCAATTTTTCTTGAGAGTTCTCACAGATCTACGTTCGGTCAGCATTTAGCCATGTCCAGATTGTGCCGTCTTACAAATACGGTTTTTGCGCATAACGACGATTTACATTTTTTTCATGGTAGTGCTGACAATTTTAAAAGGGAGTTAATGGCATATAAGGACTCGGTTTAGTCCTGTGCACGATGATACATTTATTGTTTCTCTTTGTTTTATGAATTATTATGATTACATCGGGTTTTTACCTCCAATCAATTTAAAAAAAAAAATTGGAGGTATGGTAATCGAAAAAAAATTTCAACTTTTTTTTTTGCATTTTCGAGATCACCGTGTTCAGAAACGTAAAGATCTGCAAAAAGTAAAATAAAAATTTCTGTGTCGGTCTGTCGGTCTGTCTGTCTGTCGTCAAATTTTGTCGATCGATTTGCTTCCGAGCCATCCAACCAATTACGACCAAAAATAAAATAAGGTTTATAATAAGGTGAAAATAAGGTTTTCGTCGCGATCTATCAATCAGGAGTGCCACCACAAGAAAATAATACGAGATTTTTTAAAAATATTTTGTCTTGCGATATGTTATTTTAAAGGCCTTAAAAGGCTTTATCCAGAATAGGTAAAATTAATCTTCTATCTGTCGTCTGTCAAAAATCACAAGTTGTCAAAGTTGAAACTTTAAGAGTGAATAACTCAAGAAATGCTGAAGGGATCTTACCCAAATTTGGTACGTAGGTACATTGATCCTAATGGATATGAGAGCATATGTAATCCTTCGATAGAAATCAGTAATGCAACATGAAAAAAATAAAATTAACTTTTTTGGCAAAAACATGAAAAAAGTTTTTGTCGATCGATTTTCTCCGGCATTTCTGCGTCGATTGCAATCAAACTTATTGGACGTATGCCTCGTGGGCTGGAATGGTGAAAATAAGGTTTTGCCAGAGAAATCTTCACCAGGGCCACCACAATAAAATAAATTAAAAAAAATGAAAATGTCGTCGTATCTCCGGAAATGTTTAACCGATTCAGCTAAAATTTGGTGTGTCGATGGAGCTTTGAAAGTATAAGTATTGGTGAGAAAACAAACCGAGCCAATTGTAACAGGGCGGGGCAGGTCAGAAAAATTATAGAAAATATTAACTGAAATCTTAATTTATATATTTTTTGTGAGAATTTGTCAGATGGCTGGCAAAAATAAAACAATATATTCAAAATTTTAATAAACGTCATAATTTTGTGACATATGTTTCAAAATTAGGTTAATGTTGATTTGTATACCGAGTGCAGCATAAGAATTGAGTTTAGGGCTTGTAACAATTAATTTTAGAATACAAAAATAGGTGGTTTGGTGGGAAATATTTTATAATATCGTCGTACGGACTGACGGAACGTTACTTTATAAGTAAAAGGTTCTGCCACTAGGTAGCGACCAAGTTTAGGCTGTTTGTTTTCGAAAATTTATTTTCGAAAAATCCGCTAGATGACCGAAAAAATTTGTTGTACCAATCTTGGAGAAATTTTATTTGTGACCTCTTACGGTATTATGTGACGTATATAAAAATTTTGGAAAAAATTCAGTGGCGTACAAAAATAAAAATTTTTTTTCATTTTGGATTTTGTTAAATAAACTTTTATAGGTAGATTTAGGGTAGGGGGTGAAACATATAGATATCTTTGCCAGGGCTACCGATATCTTTGTTAAGGCTACCACAATAGAAAACAAAAATGAACATTATGTCATCGTATCTCCGGACAAAATTTGGTGTGCTGGTGATTGGAGGTATTGCGGCAGAGAGTGACGACATTTTTTGTAATTGAATGGCTAAGTGCAGAAAGGGAAGTACTACAAAACTTACATTTAGAGATAATCAATTTAAATTGTATAATTTTTTAACTATAACATTCAGCTTCACAATTTTAATTTAACTTACTAACTAATTAACTTACTAACGCTAAATGGTAGAACTTTTATTCCTGCATATTATGTATAACTCAATTTCGATAAATTTGTCAGTAACTTTCCTTTCTGCACTTAGCGATTCAATTGTTTACTGGTAGTGGTTGTAATTAAACCGTTAAGTTAAATAAATAAATAAATGATATGCAATTATAAAAAATATTATATCGATGGCAAAATAAATTTTCACTCCCTCCCTCTTAGAAGGAACTTCTATCTTAGGGTAGAATAGCGCCGACGAGCGAGTGCTGATGCTTAAATTAATAAAAATTATGTTCGATTTGATTTCGTCATTAGATAACCAAGTTTGTACAACTATCATATTTGAAAACTTTTTGATAAAATTGAAAGGAATTGGAAACTTTTAAAATGAGGGCAAGAAAAAATTAAGGCGACCTTAGTAACATAAAATGTCTGTAATCAAATCATTTGTAACGTAATCTGCATGTTTTTTACAATAAAAAGTCATATTTAAATATTTTATAACAAAAAATTAACCCCGATCGACTTCACGCGAGTAAACGAAAAAAACTGTCGAAGAATTTATTTTAACTATTATATTGATTTTTTTACTATTAATTTTGCATTACATTATTCCTAACAGGAAAGTATGACGGGCCCAGGATTGGCCCGACTTTGTAGAAGTTGGGCCAAGCCTGGCTCTATTCCGGGCCAGGTCTGGCTCGTCATACTTTCCTGTTGGGGATTATTTGCAGTGTCAGGTAAATTTGCAAAATTTTTGAGTTGAGTTATTAGGGTGTATTCGAGTGTTATAAAAAATTTAGATTCTTGATAATTTTAAATAATTTTTATAAGGCAGTATTGGAGTATATCGAAAATTATGATTTTAGAATAATTTTTAGAAATATGCAATAAAAAGTCCACAGCTTCAGATAGGTACGTAGCAATATACAAATTTTAGGCTTCTATACGAAGTATAGTAAGAAACCTTATGTTTATCACCTCGTGTCCGTCCGTCCGCATGTTTAAAATTTAAGAACTATTATCAGCTTAACGAACCAGAATTTGACGTGATGATGAAGTGTTTTATAATAATTTCACCCTAATAGTATAAAAAGACATAAGTACCTATGTTATAATAATTAACGTAGATTTTTATTTTATTTTTTTATTTAAAGTTATATAGGAGACAAAAAATAAAACTAAAAAAAGTATGAGATCAATGAAAACTGATAGATACACATATTTTCATTGACTTGATGATGTTATAACAAAAATTTCAAATCGATTCACTAATAGTTCCTGCGGTTTTAATTTGACACTAACTTTTTCTTAAAATTCATGAAAATCACATCCATGGTTTTGCTTAAGAGTCTGCTTTTAGTAAAAATCACAAGTTGTAAGACAGTAAAAGACTTGTCTCTATAAAAATCTTAAGCAAAATCTTAAGAAATATTAAGAAAATCTTATAATGTAAAAACCATTTTATGAAACACAACGTTTTTTCGAATATTAGGTTAAGAAGATTGAAAAGAAAAGTTCAAGTTCTTCCAATTTTTTTGTAGTTATAGATTGTTAAAAGAAGAGAGTTGTCACCTTTAAATTTCCAAAAATTATATAGATATCGACGTTAAAAGGACATTAAGAATATTTAAAAGTTGTTGGTGTTATAATTTTGATAAAATTTGACTGCAAAAAACTTAATTTATTTGGTAAATGTTATATACAAAGTAAGGAAAATGATAAAATTGTAAAAGTAAAAATTAATTTTTCGGCATAATAAAATGTTTGTTTATTTTATTAATTAAAAATTGTTGCAGTCAAATATTTGTAATTTATCGTAATTTCCAATTTTTTACAAGATAAACAAGAAGTTAATCAAATAAATCA
This sequence comes from Cantharis rufa, assembly GCA_947369205.1. NCBI lineage: Eukaryota > Metazoa > Arthropoda > Insecta > Coleoptera > Cantharidae > Cantharis > Cantharis rufa. The sequence goes on from OX376309.1 coordinate 26,191,607, forward strand.
ACGTGAAAATGTAACAACGCAACCGCGCTTTAAGAAGGTGAAGGCGTTCGCAGAAAAATTTCAATTTCTGCTATAAATTGTCTCGAATTAATTCCTAATTTTATTAATGTATAACAAGTACATACATATATATATATATATCTAATACGCTTTATTGTCACTTGGATGACGACAATAAAAACTAAAATATTTTAAAGAGCTTTTCACTAATACTTAAATACATGATATATGATATGTAATATTCCAACATATTTAAATGCTAATTCCTATATGTTTTTATTAATTCAATATTAATTTTAGTTGTTAATAATTTAAAAAAAAATTAAAAATTAATTTCCTCCGTAGGATATATGTATAACCAACATTAAAGCATTTACAAGCTTGCTTTTGAAGTAAGGTTTTTCACCCTAAAGAACAGTCGAGCAATTTGTTCAAGTTACATAAGAATGAATCCCAAATAGCGTTAGTTAAAGGAAAACTCGAAAGTTTTCGGAAACGAAATACGTCAAACTTGTTTTATTGTGATTTTCTACAAGCTTCAGGAAACAATAATAAATATTTTTGAATTTTCAATACTTTTCGCAAAATTTCAAACACATTAATAAAAATTTAATACATAAAATGTTATATATACTTAAGTGTCTGAAGCGATCTTCAAGAATTGTGTTACAATAGTCGCAATTTAGGGTACAATGCGGTCTTCGAACTTCTAAAAGAGGGCTAACAGCCCTCCTCGGTGAGGTCGATGTCCCGACTTCACGTCCTACCGAGTTTTCTTCTGGTAGAGCCAAAGACATAGCACCAATAAGGTTGGACATTTTGTTTAAATTAAAAGATTTTTGTTTAAAAAATGTAATTCCAATTAAAAACAATACTGGAGAGTAAAATCAGACCGTTCGCCATGATTTCAGCTGGTAAACTGATTACCAATTTGTATCAGGCTAGCGCTGCCATGAAAATCGATGGCTTTGCGCCGGTTTCCACGTCCCTTTGGATTATATTCTAGAGAAAATACGATGTCCGGAATTATAAACTGGGTGAGAAAATTTGATTTTAACTTATTAGAGACTTGATTAAATCAACACAAAAATTAATCATTTGCGATGGTGACATAAATTACTTATTTCAACAACTATAAAACTGAAATAATCGAACCTAAACTATCATAATTATTTAATAATTTCAACATGTAGCGCAAAGTAAATAAATTATTTAATTGATCACGATGCCCCCAATAATGTTAAATATTAAGTATTTATTAATTAACTGGAACTGTTTAAAGTACCAAATTGTCACAGTTCAAGAAGTAAATGGTTAAAGTTTTTAAACTTTCAGGAAGGTAATAAATGAAAGATTAGATACTTTGCGGCGTCGCGAGAGATTTGGCGCAAGACTTTTCGGTACAGATACTTTTCGGCGTGATGCCTTGCAAAGCCCATTCGCACAAAGTTTATTCAACGCAAAGTCGTTCGGAGCAATCCTTTTGACGCTAAACTGATTCGGTGTTTACTACTAAGATTTTGTATACGAAATTCATACAATGGCAAAGAATGACAATTAAATTCAAGCCATGCTACTAACGTTTTATTAAAAGCGCTATATTTTCATTTTATTATTGAGTTTTTCTTCCTATCTAAGACTGGTGGAAGATTTTGATAACCGTCATATCATCTACTTTTTACGCGGATTAGCGCATAATTTTGCTATGCGCGACTAATTTTTTTTTTAAATGGTATTTTAGGATTATTGTTTTTGTATTTATTTCTTTAATAAAATTTATTTTTTTAAATAATTTTTTTTTAATAAAGTTAGAATTAGAATTAGAACAAGATTAAAAATATAGTAACTGTACCCGCGCCGAACAGTACTTGCGTCGAACCGGTTTTGCGTCGAAACGGCTGCGCCGAATAGTACCCGACCCGAATTTTTTGGTTGGCAATAATCACCAACTTAAAAAACATAATATATGTTAAATAAATCATCGCATTTTCGCATTCGATATCGTAGATAAGAGATAAGAGAGGTGTTTAGTAAGAGACTAAAATATTATATTTATAAAAAAGAATCAGAAATTTAAATTTCAATAAATGTGAAAATTAAAAAAAAATTAAATTATGCAAAATCTTACCTTGAGGAGTCATGTACGTATCATCCCCAAGATAGAAAACTCCTTGTCTGGTTATAATTTCATGTACTATAATGGCGAAAGAATAAACGTCTCCTCTTGGGGATCCATAAATCAGTGGATTCGTATTTCGTAACAGTTCTGGACTGGTCCATAGCTGCTCTAAAGTTATAAAATTATTTCAATTCAATCAAGCTTATTTACCTTACTTTGCCAATACGAATGGGAATTTTCGTCCACTACGTCTTCATGTGCGTATATTCTCAAAAAATGCAAACCAAAATCAGCAATCTTTAAAACAAAGCGACTGTCGACCACGCAGTTTGAAGATTTTAATGATCCGTGAAATTTTATGCTCGTACTATGTAAATACTGCATTCCTCGTACCAAATCTTGTATTAACGATAATTTGAAGGTCCAGTCAAGCTTTATTTCATCATCTTCTAAAATATCCTGAAGACTGCCTTTCTGACAATATTCTGTCAGAATACAACAATGCGGATTTTCTAGACACGCCCCGTAAAATTTCACTAAATGATCGTTAGATAAGTCCTTCATATTTTTTAGTTCTAATAGTTCAGCACGTGTATGTACAATTTTCATATCCCGTAATTTTTTTATAGCTGTTCTAGTTTTCTTATAATACGCAACCGTCGTGAAGAGTTGACGATCATCTTTTAAACTGTATCCATCCGCATCGGATCGTACAAGGGTCTGTAAATCAAAACAATATTTTAAAATTTAGTTATGTATATCAAATTTATTCTTTCAAAACTTATTAGTTATTATATGTATATGTTATGATGTATTAGAAATACTTTACGAGCGACGCGTGGAAACCTTTTTTTTTTATAATACATTAGTATTTTTCGACAGTCATTCATGGTTGTTTGTTTTAATTTATCGTACGTTTGAACATTGCTAACTAAGTTGCAATGTTGGTCAAGGGTGCTCATAAGAGGCAAGCATGGGGGGGGGGATCAAGCTATTTCAGCATTGGATGCAGATTAGGTAAATGGCGCCTTTAATACTAATAATATCATTAGAATATTATATCCTCATACATAAACCTGCTGCAGCGTGTTATTTTTTTTGTAAAAAAGAAATACTCTAGTCGTTTTTTTACCAACCAAAAAATATATTAAAGTAAAGTTACGACTAAAAAAAGCAATTAAAATTTAGTAATCTTATCTATAAAATCTCAGCTGCTACGGCCTGTCATTTTTTGGTAACCTAAAAGCACTCTGATTGGTCGACTTTTTTTAGAAACCGAAAAATATATTAAACCACCGCCGGTACTTCCCCTGGGACGAGTTGCACATTAATCGAGTTTCCAACCAATCGGGTCTAGATGCCCGTCCGTGGACGGGTTTTTCAGCTATAGTAGAATATTAAAATAATAAGTAAATAATCAAAGAAAAAATACAGTACCTCGGAATCAAAATGCACAATTAAAAAAAGCTCAATTTTGGCGCCTTCTAAACTTTGGCGTTGGGTGCGGCGGCTCCATTGCACCCATGGTTTATCCGGCCCTGGGGGGACTCCAAATATTGTTACTAAATACCTATATATCTTTCAATATTTTGCTTATTTTTCAGGAATGCTCTCACCTAGAAAATACGACCGCTCCTGTGTTTTTTTGGAAAAAAGAAAACGCTCCAATTGGTCGTTTTTTTTATTACCAACTGAAAAATATAATCTAACTATCGCACGGTGCAGCGGAAGAGCAAAAAACTGCATTTAATAAAAAAATTAAATAGAAATGAAGTTAAAAGAAATTTCAGGTAGATTAGAATTTTAACAGTAAAGTGAAGAAATACAATACGTAAAAATTTATTATTTAACAAAAAAACACTAATTACAACTTTTGATTGGTTAGGACCTTAGGACTAATAATATATTTTAAAAAAATGATAAATAAGTATATTACGTTATAAAAAATTTAAAAACAATTAAAATTTAGTAACGATATAAGGCGCTTTTTCTAATTATTTTCGATCTTCAGTCGCACATATAAATAAAAACATAAGAGACAAGAAAAATATTCGAACTAAATTTTAAGAAATAATATTACAAAAAGAAACAAAAAGTAAATAACATTTTGAAATATTGACGAAAATAACTTACCATGAACACAAAAATATCATAATCGAGCGATTGATACGCGGTTTAGGGTAACCGAACACTTTGCTGCTGGACATTTCGCTACCTAATATGCTAAAGCACATTTTAGAAATTTTAGAGAGAATCCGTTTAAATATCGTTCGGGGTAGTGGGCGCAGTTATTTTTGAAAAAGGGATTTTTTGGAAAGTAGAGATAATGGTAAAAAGATTAAGCACTCCTGTGGGCCAAAGTAGGGGGGTCAGGGCCGATTTATCCATTAGGCAAGAAAGGCAGCTGCCTAGGGCGGCAGTCTTTTAGGGGGCGGCAAAAATACTAATTAATTCTAATAAAAAATGTAACATAAATAGAAACTTGATTGTAAATTGTACTTAGTTAAAAATCATATTACTTTATGTAGAAAACATAAACAATTTTTAAGTGCCGCATAGTTACTATGCTACTAAATAGTATTTACTGTGTAAGTAAATAAATTTGTTCTCAGAGTTTATATTTATTTTGCTAATAAATATTATGCTGTTTTAATAAGTTCAAATTTTAATTTTAAGGGGGCGGCAAAAAAGATATGCCTAGGATATTCACATGCCTTAACGCGGCCCTGAGGGGGGTGAGTAGTTTAACAGCAAAAAAAATTCATTCGAATTATCCTTCAGTTTTTGTATCCAAAATGCTTCTTTATTATATTTATAATCTTGAGACCACAGCAGGTTTGACCAAAAGTTTAACATACTTTCTTTCTGCGGAAAATTTTGAATTTTAAGTGTGGGTTCTAAATAATTTATTTGAATTTTCCGTGCACGTACAGTTTATTTTCAAATTTTCTTTGTGTAACATTACTGTATCGTTTTGATCTATAAGCGGTTACTTTTAATTTCAGTTTAAATAATCTAAATTATCATTAATTCTGTTTTCAAAGCTTGCTCCATATTTATTTAATTTATTTTTGTTAAACTTTTGTCCATTTTTCTAAGAGTCACATTATCAAAAATATTATTATCTCTTATGCTATTTATTTTGTTGTTAAGGCGAATATTCCTAGCAGGTTCTTTAGGTAATTTATTTTTAGAAATGTTAAGTGATTAAACTTTAATCATTTTTTTCGATGATTACTACAGCACAGTATATACCGCCAAATGAATGTAGTATATGGCCGTATAGTTTTCTAAAAACAAGCCAATTAATTTGTCCAAAATTTTTAAAATAGTTTTAATTTTATAAAAATTTGAAAATTTTAAATTTAGAATTTTTAGTCTAGTTAAAGGATTAGTATTGTCAAATAATTTAATGTTTTCTCAATTGAAAAAAACACGAGCTTTTTAATTGAGTGTCGAGGATTGAGAAATTACGTACATACATATTATGTGAGTTGAAAATATCTTAAAATATAATTAACTTAACTTGTTAAAGTAGATATTAAATAGATATTTATATTTAAAGCATTTCGTTCAGGTTAATAGTTAACTTAATTTTGTTTTTGGTATAAGTAACCTTTTCCGCATAGGCAACTAAGTAGCAAATTTCATAGAAGTGAGTGAAAACTCACCTAGATGCTTAAAATTGCTTGTATCGAAATTTGACTGTATATTAATTTAAAACGATTCAAATTTTCTATTTACACGTAGGCATTTAATTACCATCACATGCTATTTTTTTACCGTTTGACTTCCTCTCTTGGTATTTGATAAAGATTCGGTACTACGATCAACAAATAATATATCGTTCCAGTGTACCTTCCAAGACATAGCAGCTATTTCGGATTCAAGCTTGTAATATCTAAAATAGTTAATCAAATATTCCATTAAGTTTTTTAAAGCAATTTTTGGCTTACCTATATAAAAATACAAGAAGTATAAAAAAACCTATCGAACATGCTATGCTTATGACTATGACTAGTACGTTCACTCCTGCTATAAAAATTAAATTACGTTAGTAAATTTATAATTAATAAACAGAGATGACAATTTATTATAAATGGAAAACGGAGAGCGTCACTTCAAGCATCGAAACCTTGAAAAAATCTGAATCTACAATTTCAAGATTCGAACCCATAATAAATATAATAGTATATTAAAACTTCGATATTAAAGAAAAACATAATAAATATACTCTTAGGTTTATAGGTTATTGGACAAAAACACAATATTTTTGTTAATTTATTGTCGACGTTGAGAGAGAAAGCGTTAGCAAGGAAATCCAAGAAACTAAGAAAAGATACATAAAATTTTCCTACATAGAAGGTATTACTGAGGAATTGAGCAGAATATTAATACCATATTGTAGATTGGGTGTGTATACGGTATTAGACAACAAGAAACTTTACACAAGACTAAAGGATAAAGTAGAAAGAAAAAATTGCTCAGAAGTAGTTTATAAGATTCCATGCAGAGATTGCGATAAGTGCTACATTGGACAAACGTTGCAACTGTTGGAAGCAAGAAAGAAACAACACGAAAGGAATTGTAAAAGAGCTTCAGGTAGACGAGGAGTTGATAAAAACAAATATAAATATAAAAAATAAAATATATAATAAAAACAAATATCAGCAAAATGTATCATATAAAAAGAAATAAATATAAGTGAAGATACCTTAAAACTGAGTCAAATTTATAGGGGTCTTATTTTAAGAGAGGAAATTGAATATTAAGAATAGAGGTGTATAGCGGCCTTAAGGTTAATTCGTTTAGATTATTTATGTTTTATTAAAAATTCTATCAGACATTTTATTGAATTTTACAGTTTAATTTTTGCTTTAACTTTTACATTTGTGATGTTACGGTTGCTGAGTGAGTTGTTTGTAGTTGTTTAATTTTTATTTATTGTATCTGATAATCTGAATGAATTGCAATTTGACGATTAGAGAGACGTATGCTTCTGCTCTGTTGTTTTGTATGGCACAGCTTGTAATTTAGAGGTAGGAGTGTTGCTAATTATAATATGTGCATTTAACTTAATAAACAGCTTTTAGTCCTGAAGAAGCCGTGAGATACGATGAAACGTCGACAATAAATTGACAAGAATATTGTGTTTTTGTCTAATAACCCATAAACCTAAGAGTATTAATCGATGATGGTCGTGGTGGATCAATTATCATAATAAATATATTATGAAAACCACGAAAGAAGATCCCCGTGTCGTTAATAATCTGTATATGTATAAATTACTACATTAGTGAAATTCATAGGTTTCGCCTATAAGACAACTCATTATTTTACATCTTTGGCTCTCTTACGTTAAACGACATAACAAAATTATGTATCAAGTTATTTCTAATTCATAAAACAATGTGACGCAGGGATCTTCTTTCGTAGTTTTCATAATAGATACCAGTACTCATAACTATTTATAAACAATTATGATTTGTCTATCGAAGTTAATTTATATTATTTATTTAAAAATATACAATACTTCGTTTTATATTTTTTCTTTTATTAGTTAGACGACATGTTTCGAATATAGATATTCATCATCAGGAGGTCTACAGAAGATTATGTTACATATATGTATATATTATATATTACAAGATTATATATTATTATATAATAATAATAATATATTTGTAACATAATCTTCTGTAGACCTCCTGATGATGAATATCTATATTCGAAACATGTCGTCTAACTAATAAAAGAAAAAATATAAAACGAAGTATTGTACATTTTTAAATAAATAATATTTATAAACAAGTTTACTTTCCGTTTTCTATGAATGCAAAATTTTTACTAAAGTAAATTATTGACGAAATAATAATCAAGATAAGCAAATAAAAAAGTTAACTAACAAGGACACAAAGAGTTGTCATATCCACATGTTGGTGTGTCTAAAGGAATATTTTCGGTTGGCCATTTTATTTCTCTTACTTGTGAAATTGTTTTATTCAATGTGTTATATTCTAGAACTGTATGAAGATATTTAGACGAATTCATTTGCATAAGGGCATAGGTGGAAATTCTTTGCCCATTACAATCCATAACAACTTCTCTTCCCCATCGCCCTACAATATATAATATAATATTAAGGTCTATAGTATATAGAATTGAGCTACACAATTTTCGACGTGAATGGTTGGAATAAATTATACTAACCTTTAAAAGTTGCGCTCAACATTTTATTAATAATGTCTATTCCTCTTATTCTGAGACCATTCCAGTTAGGTGTTTTTAAAGTTTCGTTTAATACGTGAGCAAACAATAGCAGTCCATCGTAGACTCCGTCCAAATAAAGCTCGCCTATTGGAGTTATTATATTTTTTTCTATGTTAATTGCTTCAATTGAAGGCATAAATGTGTACAACGATTTAAATGCTATTTCGGCCCTGCTATTGTTATCCTCATTATCGTAAGGATCAAGCCAAGGTTGAGCAGGAGTTTCTTTCTCTGTTGAACTGAAAATAACAATTTGTCAAAAGTTATCCGATAGTAGTAAAGGGACTATGAAAGTTTTGACCCATTTCTAAATTCTACGCCCTTTTATTAATTGAATTTTTCGATTCACGTTTTTTTGATTGCTATGTAATTAATTACAATTGTATCAACTTCATTTTATTATGATACAATTTTGATAAAGGTTGATATATTCTGATAATTAATTTTATTATTATTAAATTAAAGACAATTATAATATAAAAATATAATATTATTAAATAGAATAGACCTCACTGCTTTTTTTTATATTTAAAATGTATTTTTGAAATTAAAGCAAGTGTTTTTTACTTAGAAAAGTTTTTATACTTAAAAAAAACATGTTTTAAACATATGTTGAACATGTTTTTAAATGTTTAAAGCATAAACCACTGTTTAAAACCTGTGGCATAGCCAGGGAGGGGCACAGGGGCACGTGCCTCCCCCGCCCCCCAATGGACTTTACAATATATAAATATATTTGAAAATATATAGTATAAGTTATTAGAAATATTTGCGACCCTGCCTGTGAGCACCTCTAGCGTGGAGAGAACATTTTCTTCTACTGTTAAAAACTAAATAAGTTTTCCTGTCTCAATACATTAACTTAAACCAAAAGTTGGTTTTTAAATTTTATTATATTGCACTGTATAATAACAAAAATTTGCTTCTCACTTCTTGAAAAAAATACTCCACATGCTCATTTTGATATTAAAGAATTAAATACTAAATTACCGACGACGAAATGTGTCGACGGCGAAATGTCCTATCTCTCTCTCTCCGTGTAATATATTATGTATATAGTTTTCAAATTTTTAGAGCTTTAGATTTTAAGCAATATTTTAGCAACATTTAGCAACATTAGATCATAAATGTAAAATATATTATACATTATTAAACAGAGAAATTATTATTAAACTAAAATTTAAATTTAGTTTTAATTCTTTATTGTTTATTGAGACTGTTAATTTTTCAATTTACTGTATGGAATACCACTTCCAGTCCCAGATCAAAATCTTAGATCTACAGAAATAAAACAATACTTACTTGCTGTATAAAGCAAAATTAAAAAATATGTATTCGCCTTTTTCCATCATTTTCAATTTTTGTGCTTCAATTAAGATTTTTCTTGTATTTTTCTCACTGGCACAAATTAACACAACTAAAATTTAAAAAATTTTAAAATAACATTAAATAATTATACTTAAAAAATAGTTTTTAAATTTGTAATATAAAATTTATTTATGATCGCAAAGCGCAGCAGATAAAGAAAACCAATGTATTAGCTTTATCCTCGGCAGTGAAATGCGTCATGCGCATGAATTACAAATTCATACTTCATAAGATCGTGAGTTCGACCTCACACCGGTCGATATTTTATATAGCATTTTATATTACATTAAATGTTATAATGAAAACAATTCCACAAATAAGTCACATCAGTCTAAACAGATGGCACCCCTCTTTAACAATTGGTGACCCTCGACAAAGCAAAACACGCACAAAGCAAAGATCCTTGCGAGCAAGCTATTCTGATCGTTTACCTTTCTCTTCTTCTACTCGAACCAAACCTAGACATCAGCACCAATTGGCTTGTTCATTCATACCACCGTGATTCGCTATTCGACTATTACTAATTAATATATTAATATTATATATAGAGCTGGGATTTATATGCACAAAAATATTCATCAAATTTCTCTAAAATATGCACTAATACTGATAAAATATGCATTGATGTGCATAATAATAATTTTTTTTTAAATTTTTATAGGTAATGTATTTTAAATATGTAGTACCTAATATATAAGCATAAAGCGTCGTTCTTGTCCAATTAATGCTACGAAAATTAATCAAAATAACCCAAAATATATGACATTTTTTCTTTAAAGTCTCATTTTCTCCGATGTATTTGACTTTAAATTAATTTTTTTTTATTAGCTAATTTAAATCAAATACATCATAGACTAACAACATATTATGAAACTTGGCAAAAATTTACTATCATTCTAAGTAAACCAAAAGGCTACCCAAATATTTCCAATGAAGAAAAACATTAAATTTCTAGAGTGCATATTTCAAAATTGAAGTTGTAAACAGAACGCACGACTATTTTTAAAATAATTGCTTAAATTGACAAATTAAATAATAAAATTTATTTTCTCTATAAACATTCTCCTAAAAACTCCAAAAGTGGCCTAAATATGCACAAATATGCATTATTTGCTGAAATATGCACCAAACATTGAAAATATGCAAAATATGCATTTTGAGGAGCGCTTTTTCGGATTCGTTTTTTCCTAATTCGTCCAGATTTCAAAACGACTCTGTTGGCATATCAATTATATTAAAGAATATGCAAAATGCATAAAATCCCAGCTCTAATGTATTATATTACTATGACCCTCCTTATATTTACTTCCCGTACCGTAGTAAACCTCTCCCAGGTTCGTGGGTATCTTTCTCTTTGTTGGACGCCAAATTGTATAAAATAATTAATAAATTTTGATGCATTAAACTCAAATTCTCAAACGCAAACGTTAAATTTTCTTGGGGCCATCCATTTTTTTTAATCAAGACTCAAATTTTTCTAAATAATCCAAACAATAAAATAAAAACACTCGTAATAACTTAAACTTCATACACATAAAAAACTCAAATTTAATTTCAAAATATAACCCAAAATTACAAATTAACGGAGAGCGTCCGCAATGCGACCACTCCGGTCGGCGCAAACGGCAAAAGGCCACGTTTCAACAAATTTATCGTAAATAAAGTGATAAAATTATTTAAAAAGAATTAAATACATTTATGCAACAATTTGTTTCTTACTTAAAAAAAAACAAGTAAGAGGTTTTATATACCTACTTCCATGTTTGACGCCAACATTTTTTCTCAAAACTTCATCGTATGGCAAATCCAAAAGTAATAAATCTGCGTTGGTAAAATAAAAGTTCTCTATATCTTTTATGTCTTCCATTACACTTTCCAATAGATATTGGCAGCCTCTTTCACCACTTACTTCGTTTTGATCCAGTTTTTCATAAAGCAACGCAACTTTTGTCCAATTATATCTAATAAAGTAAATATTAAAGTTTTCTATAAATATTAAAATATAAGTATTATTACTTAATCATTAATATCTGAAAAAATTCTCCAAAAGATCTATAATCGACTGGACCGGTATTTGCAACCATGTGGAACTCGTCGTCACACATTGTTTTTCTTTTAGTAAAATCATAAGTAAAACCCCCTGGAGTAATAACGGGTAGTCCATCATCTCCTAGAACTTTAGCAATTCTTCCAAGGCCAGCTAAAACACACCAAAATTTATTATAAGTAGTTATTAAAAATTATTAAAATTTAAAAGTAATATATCTTTTTTTATTCATATAAAAATGAATGTTTGTTTGTTTGTTTGTTTGTTTGTTTGTTCCACATTTTCTCTTATGCCATTTGATCGATTTGAACCAAATTTTGCGTGCAAAATTATTTTAAAAACTTAGAGAGGAGAGAGATCGCATTAAATTCGCAAAATAAAATAAAAATCGCAAAATGTCGTCAACAGGTGGCGCGACAATAGAAATTTTATATATGGCTTAAATTGTTGGTAATAAAGTTGGTAATAAATTTTTAATGCATAAACAAATCTGCTTATTTTCGAAATTGATGTTAAGATCAATCAAACAAAGCTGCTTAAGCGTGAGTCACATACTATATGTATGTATATAGTATAGTATATTATAGGTAGATACTAGAATTGAACCAACTACAAACAGAGACATTTCGATTCCCAGTTCACCGGAACGCACCTCAAACACACAAGAAAAGGGTATTACAAGATTCACAAAAAAAAGAGGTGTCGTGGACACTCGGTTGGAACGAAGTTCCTTACGCTATATTATTTTCATTATTTTTTCAATGAAAAAATGTCAACTAAGGATTTCGAGCTATACGAAAAATAGTATATTACTGGCCGTGCAATGAAGCGTTTATCGGAAAATATAAAATTGTCTATTATATCTAATATAAAAAATATTGTTTAAATCACAAATCGTAACAGATAAGACAAATTAAAAGAATGTCATTAGAGCAACTCTCTATAATAGGGAAATATATTAAGTTTGATCATACTATATAAATCGTTTGGAGACCGTGGGTTCGAAGCTCACGTCGGCCAAATTTTTTTATAATACAAATGATTTTTTGACATGCAGAATTCAGATTATTAAATTCTATGGGGGTGCTAAGAAAGATTAGACGCAATGGAAAAACTTAACAAGGTATGAGGACTAAAGCAAAAAAACAGCAACATAAAAAAACTACACTGGTGGAACCGGTGGTGGAAAACTAATAAGTGAAAGATTGAGCTCACTTGATGAAAACTTTTTAGACTTAATTAATCTAATTGCCATAAACTAAAAATAAAATTGCCAGAAACGCTGGAATCTACAGCAGATTTCGATTTGTCACCACTTGAAAGCTTGTCAACTTTTTGACAACAATTTTGAATATGGAAGGTCATCTATACCTTTGTCTGTAAACTATGACTTGGCCGGTATCTCTCTATCAATATAAAAACTTTCAATGCAGACCAAACTCTCGATTATGAAACATGATCGGGACCGTAAACATATTCTTCTAGACTCTAGAGTGAGAGATTCTTCTGTTTTAAAAATGATAACAGATACTATGCCTGTTTTATAAACTGACCAGCCACGGCTATATAAGTATATAGAGTATAGACATATTTAGTATTACATGGAATTAGTAATTAGTATTACATGAAAATTATAATTTTCAACGAGTATTATTTTAATTTGTTAAACACATATAAAAAGTTATGACATATTATAGCACTTCAAGTTTCGTTTTATAACAGTAACTCAAAAATACCCCAAAATATAACGAAAATATGACAAGTGGATAGTTCCACGACAAAAAATGATCTCAAGGTAAATAATCCTGGTGTCAAGTGATCCCAAACCAAACGATCTCTACAGCAAATGATCCCCATAACAAAAAAAAACATTCTTTAACTTCCAGAACTGACCCAAGTATGTCTTCACACAGACCTTTCTTTTAACGCCGGTTTTGCAACAATAATATTATAACTTAATACTTAAACCTACTCTAATAACCTACAAAACAAATCTATGGTTTCGCACAGACTTCTCTTTAATACTAATAATAATTTAGTACTTAAACTGTTTTAATAAGAAATTTGATCAAATTTGTCTAATGTTTAGCTCTACGAATCACCAAAAAATTTCAATTATCAAAAATTCTAATTAATCAGTCATAATAATGTATTTCGAATTCAAGAAACTAAAATAACGTTTGAATTAAGGAAAACCATTCGAATTAATCAAGCTTGACTGTATTGTGATTGCATTACTCGGTGAGTTAAATATTTTAATTAGTTATAACTTATCTTAAATTATATTAAGTGATAGGTGTCAATTCTATTATTAGAATCGATAAAGCGATACCGTGTATGTATTTTACCATAACCAGGAATTAACTTACATATAAAATTTTTTTATCTATAATACAAATTTGTGAACTAAGATATAGTAGCATTACAAATATTTATAGACATTTTTTAAATTTTATATTATCATGTCAATCAATAAATATTTTAATTTTAAATTACAGTAGATTCTTTTCAAATATTTTAGTTTGATCACAAAAGTAATGCCTGGAGGATGAAATTTAGTCTTTCGAAATCACGCTAATTAAAATTATTTAAAAATTATTGTACTGAAAACAAAATGAAACTCGCGTGGGCTCAAAGAACCCAACTTTCTAGCTCCGTAATTTTCGACTTCTGGCGGCTTCGAGAATATTTTTAATGACTGTGTGGACCCAGATATCCATGTATTTCGAATTCTTTCTGAGTGCCTTCGCGGGATTTTGGCTTGCTGAATTTTGTTCCTACAGTATTTTGACCGCGTTATTGTGACCGCGGTCAACAATTTTAGACATTATAAAAAAAGAGTCCGTACGAAAACATCTAAATCTATTTTGGAAGTTAAGAGGACGTTTTAATTGTAGATATTGACCGGTTGGAATCATTTGATTTAAGATCATTTGTTATGGGGATCATTTGATATTGGGATTATTATTTGCTGGGATCATTGTTTTTTCGTGGAACCATATTAATGTACTATGCTAACCCAGATAAGCTCAACATCTGCTGGATATCCAGTTCCACTCCAGATAATGTATGTCTGTATATCCAGGACTTTACCTGGATATCTATTAGAATTTATCTATTAGAAATGTTGTTGAACAACATCTATGAATGCATATGCACTGTATTTACAAGTCAAATTATTTCTATACGGATTCCGATTTGCTAGTAAATCATGTAATATTAAAAAAATTTTATGCGTGTATTTTATTTAATTAGTTTGTAAGTTGAGACTAAAAGCTCATCAAGTTCAATTAATCACAATTCAACCATATACACTCAGATATTTAAACCCTCCTTTTGATACGTCAATATACTAGGTACATAAAAAATGATGCACTTATTTAAAATATATTAAATTAACTAAAATATTACAGTTAAAGGAACAAATCAAACAACAATCTTCGAGTTTAACAATCTTTAACTCTAATATTTTAATTAATTTAATATATTTTCAAGAGTTAATATTACTAATAATTATATTTAAAATATAAATATACACTTTACTTACTTTTAAGACAATTAAAAATACTTATTATCTTTATTTTAAACATGAATGAGTTTTTAAATTTTATTTTTAGAAACTAAATAACGGTTAAATTATTAAAATAATCTCAAGCAATCGAATTGTTATTTAAATGTCTTTTAAAATTAAATTAATTTAAATTGTATGTGAGCTTTAACAAAAACATGAATTAAGCATCAAATTTGGTGAAATAAGGTATAGCCGGATAAGATGGTGAAAAGTGCCGTTAGACCAAATTAATAGTGTGAGACGCGCCATTTCGATGTAAATTTTAATCCTCTATACCCTTATTATTACATTTTTTTGCTTTTTTATGCCCTGTTCTTCATTTTGTTATTGAACTTTTACCAATATTTGAAGAACTAAATATTAAGTGCTATAATAGGAAGCAGATATTTAAAAAAATTAATTTTCCATGTTATTTCCTTAGGTTCGGATGTAAGGTCGGTCACCCGGTATATTGTTCAATATTTTGGTTATATTTCAGAAATACCTTTCCCAGAAATTATTATATTATTAGTAGTCGATTATTATATTAATTTATATATAGAGCGATTTTTTAAGAACTTTCGGATTTGATTAAAAAAAAAAAACACATGAAATTTAGAGAAATGTATGAAATCTTTATTTGAGTCGATAAACGGTCTATATAATTCAATATTTAAAAATAATTTCATGTGAATGTTGACCGCGGCTGTTTCTCAAATGGTTCATACGCAGGGTCCAATTTTGGCATACCCTCTCCAACATATCGGCCGGTATCTCACGAATAAATTCTTCAATATTGGCTTCCAGTGCCTCAACCGTTGCGGGCTTGTCCCTATAGACATGAACTTAACATAGCCCCAACAAAAGTAATCTAAAGGCGTTAAATCGCATGATCTAGGCTGCCAATTGACCGGCCCCAAACGTGAAATAAACTGTTCACCGAACTCGCCTCTCAATTGGGCCATTGTTTCGCGTGCTGTGTGGCATGTGGCACCGTCTTGTTGAAACCACATGTCAGCCAAGTCCAGCTTTTCCATTTTGGTCAAAAAAAGTTTGTAATCATCGCACGGTAGCGTTCGCCATTCACAGTAACATTCCTGCTTTGTCGTCTTTGAAAAAGTACGGTCCAATGATGCCACCGGCCCATAGTCCACACCAAACAGTGCATTTTTTGGGATGCATTGGCAGTTCTTGCAATGCTTCTGGTTGCTCTTCGCACCAAATACGGCAATTTTGTTTATTCACGTATCCATTCAGCCAGAAATGAGCTTCGTCGCTAAACACAATTTTCCGATAAAAAAGTGGATCTTCATCCAACTTTGCCAGCGCCCATTCACCAAAAGTTAGCCGTCGTGGTAGGTCGTGTAGCTTCAATTCTTGCACCAGCTGTATTTTAAAAGGTTTTACACCTAAATCTTTCCCCAAAATTTTCCACGTAATGGAGTAACAGAGGCCCAATTGCTGCGAACGGCGCCGAATCGATAATTCACGGTCATCAACAACACTGGCGGATACGGCTGCGATATTTTCCTCTGTCCGCACTCTACGTATGTGTGTTGGTGGGTTAATGTCCAATAATGTAAATTTGGTGTGAAGTTTAGTCGCAAGATTCCAAATAGCCGCCTCAGACGGTCGCCCAAACTGACCATAAAATGGAAGAAGTGCACGATGAACTTTCTTAACCGAGCATGAATTTTGATAATAAAGTTCAATAATCTGCAAGCGTTGCTTGTGTGTAAGTCGATTCATGGTTAAATTATAGACCAAACTGAACATGTTTGACAGTAACATATTACACAAAAACAACTGAGCTGCCAAAAACAGTGCTGCCAAAAAAGAAAGTTACTAAAAAATCACCCTTTATTATATATGAAACAACAACATAAGATTTGTAGCGTAGCCCGTCTAGGAAGGAATCCGCCACTGTCGGCATTCTGTCTAATACTTCTTAATGTTTGAATATTACGAAAATTGCTTGAATATCTTACTTTTAGCAAATCTTACAAGTAGTGTATCATATTGTCAGAGTACTGGCATGATAAGTCTCGGTTCGCATCCGATATTAATAAAAAAATTTTTTTATTTTACTTAACAATTAGCTTTGCAAGTCGTATTATTTGTTATAGGTAAATAAAATGAAAAAAAAACCTAATAATAGATAGGGGTAAGGGATTAAAATTTTGCATTGAAATGGTAGTTTTTAACACTCTATCAAATGGCATCTTACACGATTAATTTTGTCTAAGGGCATTCTTTTCGGTATCTTATCCGGCTACACCCTTTGCAGTAGCAACCGAATCTATATATGTATAAGCTTACCTAAGCAATGATCACAAATTAAACCAATAATTAGATGAGAACAATGTTGGATATGCGTATCTAACGCCTTTATTGTTGCATGGGCTTGGTCGCAATTATCATCTGATTCTATGAAGGTTAGATTAACTTGATTTTTATTCAATAATTGAGTGTCGTAAATCTCTTCTCTTGCATCTTCTAAAGCATGCATTGCCTAAAATTAAAAATCAATTTAAATTAACATAAATTAACAGGTCGTTTTGATAAAAGTTTACGACCTGTCCCATGGTCAAAAGGATGTTTTTCAAAATCATTATCAAATTTTTTATTACAATTTTAAAAAATTAACAAATGATAATTTTAAAAATTATAGGTATACTACTAGCACATTTTTCTATCAATAAGCACCATAATTTATTATTATATAGTAATTTAATTTAGTGGTTATATAATTTCAAACTGCACTGTACATAATATGTAATGTATTAAGGTAAAAATGTTCGCTTACAGCTTTCCTGGAGTATTCCATCTGTAAATAATCTCACCTGATGCTCAAACAACTTTTTTTTTACTTTACATTCCTCTCAACTTTGAATTATTCACAAATTACTCTCACATTTTAAGGAAATATGCACACATTAACAACACTTGAGGAAGAACAGAAATTTTGTTAGAAATTGTTCCCCAGTGTAATTCAACAATAATCAATTATTTATTAATTAAGTAATAAAATAAATGATACAAGATTAGGTAGATTTTTTAATATAGCGTTATTATAGAGTCCGGATTTGTGTAAGGCTTTTAAAATTTTAAAGAATCTAAGCGATTTACCAAAAAAATGGTCTATTTGGCACCATGTTTCATATGCTTTTTTGTTTTTATTGGGGGTTTTGTGCTTTTTTTAATCTCTGTGCTTTATTTTTGAATTTTTATACTTTCTGTAATTTTTTTAAACTTTATTGCTTGCTTGATTTAAAAATATTTAAAAATTTAAAAACGCCATTTCTAACGTCACCGGACAGATTGGGATTACCATTAAAAAAAATTGAATTAGGTTTTAGAAAAAGATAACGGTTTAAAAATATTGGACGATATACCCAAAACAATATCTGGAGAAACTACGTTAAATTTGAAAATGAATCTCTCACTAGTAGCAAATTTGAAGTTTTCACTAATCACTGGTGTCGACATTGAAAGAAGCTTTCGACTCACAAAAATCTCTTAAGCGATAGAAAAATAAATTTTTTCATTAATCAATTGTTTTAGAAATTAAATTAAAGCTTATGATAATTTTTAATTAATAATTATTATTAATTTTTTAAGCATCTTTTTTTTAATTTTTATGCTTTTTATCCGGACTCTAGTTATAATAAGATACTTGATGTTTTCTTCATATTTTGCGTATTTGCCTAAAAACCAAAAGATACTTGCAATGTGTGCGCAGATCCCAAGGATTCTTGCTCCTGATTTACACTTGCAATAATATCCTCGAATACATAGGTGGCTTATTTGGATCATATTCATCTATATCTTGTTGAATGTAAGCAATCTAAAACTAATGTCTGGTTGCATTACAAAATCTGGAATACGATTTACGGGGAGATCAATTTTGTTTATGAAAAATCATAGACAACTAATAGTAAACGCCGCGCAAGCTGCCCAATGAAAACTTTTGTTCAGAATGATATGAACTGCAAAATATAAAAAAAGCAGTCGATTTAACCGAAACCCATTTTCCGTATACTTTTATGCGACCTCCTTTAATTATCCAATGGAAATTATCTCTTAGATACTTTGCAATTATTATAGGCACTAAACCATTTTCTAAAACTTGAACATAATTTTCTGCATTTATATGATACTAATATAAAAAAGCCATAAAATATGTCATAAAAAAGCCTCCTCCAAAATTACGACTCGTTTTAATTTTATTTTCATTGCGAATATTATGCTAACACAAAAGAAAAATCTATCGAATTACTCGATATTAAACTTCTTTTCGTCACTAAATACGATATTATACTTTCTTCCATTTATGCCGCACATATGCACTGCATAATATGATTTCGAGAAAACTGAAGATGAACTTATCCATGTTGGGGTGTTAATTGTAGCTTCTCAATGATTTTGATTAAATTAAATTTTTATTTTCTTATAACGCTGTAACATGACAAAATGCATTTTGTCATTTACATTTCTTTTACAAGCTTCCCGACTGAAACGCCACTGTGTTTTTTTATTGTTTGCAGTTGGTAACTTGTAGAAGTTATCAATAGGAACGCCATTATGCGGAAAATTTCTTCAGAGATTGACGTATAATCGTGGTGGGTCCGATTTTAGTTCTTCATGTATGTGTTATAATTTAGTTTTGCCGTTATACGGGTAAATATAATTTTTCCAACTAATTAATTTGTGTTAACAAATTACTTTTAGCACCCAGGTTATGGGTTAATTCATTTTAATTATAATTATTTGTTTTGGAAGTATAAATATGGTCGCCGCACATTATGACTTTATCAAGATCGGAAATCTTTTCTGTATTCGACATATGGTGGTTAATGTTGCGATGGCTTAAGTTTTGAATAACCATCTGTTGGAAGATGTGAAGTGGATGAATTAAGTGGTAGCAATTTCCCGAGGAATGATTGGCTTTGTTATTTTGGTTTCGATGCCGATGGTTGGATTTTTGTAAAATTTGTAAGAGGCTTTTCCTTATGAATTCGTTTGCGCCTAAGGGTCGAGATTATTATGGAATTGAAGAGTCAGACTTCGTGGACTTTGATTGTTGCGTTTACGTTCGATCCTGGACACGGATTTATGTTTTGTTGGGATGCGAGACTTCGACTTTCAGCAGATGTTTGGTTTATGAAGATGCGACAGTAGAAATTAATTTGAATTTGCAGTCACACTTTCTCTATTGATTAGTTTTGAAATGGCAAACATGTTGATTTTATAATAAGTATTTTGTGTTTTCTAAATTGTAGATTTTATTCCTGGATGGTGGACCAACGTAATGATGAGGTAAGGATATTGAATTCGAAGGAGAGACACTTGCCTAGTCGTGAAATTGGTAGCATTGCATTCAGGGTAAGTCTCTTAGAGATACATTTACTTATTTATTAATGATGCTGTATGCCAGGTTCTATTTTAATATCAATTATAACCGAGATAATGAATTCCGGTGTGCAATTAATTTCTGCTAGAGCATAACTTCGTTTTGTTGATTTATCCTCCTCAGGGATGATCAATTGTATTTTTGCTACATAACTGAATTTACCCCTCAGGTGGATGTCAGTATTTTACCTTGCCTTTTATATTTTATTTTGTTTTCTGTTATTATAATCTTCAATTAAATAGCAGCTTATCTTGATCATTATGTGTACGTTTTATGTAAGAATAGTGAATTAATTAAACATTGTCGCCAACATCTTTCTTTCTATTTGTGTTTCTACGATAAGACGACTCTTCGTTTCTTCAGGTTTTATTAGTATTGACTGGCGTCCACATAACATCAGGTTTTTCATTTAGCTGATAAGATATCTGAGTACATGGTTACGAATCCACGAGGTTTTTCGAAACACCCCGCTTCTCGAGAACTGCGTTTTAAGTAACACAGCTAGCTAACACGTGTAATAACATCTACGGTTAAGCAAGTGGCATTGTGGCAATAATTTGAGAGCAAATGTTGTTACAACGCTTGTTGAATTTGTCTAACTGTCCCTGGTAATTGTAATTTTGATTTAATTTCTGAAGCAATTTTAAAAAAATTCTCTTATTTATTGAAGAATTATGGATTAAGCTTTTCCATTTTAATCAAATTTTCTATTTTTATCATAATTTACAATAATTTGTCACTAAATGATGTGAGCAATGTGATCTCTTTATTTGTTTCGCAAAGCCTCTAATAGATCCCTTTCTTTCTCTCATTATGTTTCATCTTTTGATAAATCTTTGCTAAGTCTCATGTTGCCATTGTTGGTTAAAAATTTGATTTTATTGGTTTTACATAAAGAAAATGAGCAGTTCTTACCTTTATTAAAAACAAATTTAAACATTATTTTTAATTAGTAGTCATTGTAATTTGTAGTAACTAAAAATATTTACTAGTGATGATTTACGTGAACTATTAATGCATCACTTATGCATCATTCATTCGGTCTTGTTTTGTGAAGTACTGTATCTTGGGAAGTAAGGCTAGGACAATTTTTTTACTATTTTACGTAGACTGTTATCTATAATTTAATTTTGGGCAAAAGTGTAGAAAAGAGCCAACTCATGAGTTAGAAACTTCTCGAACCTTCTACGATAATTTGTTTGTCTTTCGGTACGAGCCTTAATGTAAACTTTGAAGCTCTTTTCCGATACCAAACTAAATAAAAGGATTAAGTAAACAGTGACATTTGTGAGTTATTTCTACATCTACGAGTCAGTAGTATAGGTAGGTACCTAGCGAGTAGAACAGACTAAATATTTTGAAGTAATAGTATATTATTTAACCAAGAGGTTAAACGGCATATTAAATGCGAGGTGGATCGTATATCACGAGGTGCAGCCGAGTGTGATATATCCACACGAGCAGTTAATAAGCAGTTTAAACTCGAGTTTAATATACTATATTTTATCTTTTGCCTGCAGACATAATAGAGAAATTAAGAAATTAATGGACAATAATAAAAAATTCGTGGTACAAATTAACAGTTAAAAATATACATTAAAAATATATAAAATGTTCGTAGGCAAGTTTTGCGAGTAACAAAGTAATTCAATACACTATTATGTTTACTTAGGCAGTATAAGCAGGAAGACAGACCTGAGAATATAGGCGACGGCAAGAGGTGACGTAATATTATGTTTATAAACGATAAACGTTTATGTTGATAAACCTTGCTAGATGTATTTTAATGCTTACTTTGCGTGGGTGTATTATACCTCAAAGGAAGAAACATGAGATTATAAAAACTAGGAATATTATTGTCAACTTAGAACGTATGCGCAATCCGTGTTAATTTCTCTATTATGTCAGTAGGCGGAGATAAACACCATTATGATTTGTAAAAATTTTAATAATGTCTTAGAAAGAATATTTATTGGTTTTACTTCTTTTTGTGAATCGTATACATATGTATAGGATTAAAAAAATTGTAAGTATTTACGGTTGGTTATTTTTAAGGCTCTTCGGGTGTTGTTTGTAGGGATTACGGTGGTGGTGTAATTTATCCAGTAATTTTTTAAAGCTAGATAATTGAAGTGTTGAGCTATCCTATAGATGTCATTAAAAATTATAGTTAATTTGTTAATAATTGTGTTTGAAGTCTATTTCCCTTGCTTTATCCTTTCGTAAAATAATAAGCAGGATCGAATAGGATTCATTTAAGTCCTGATGGTGCCGCCCAACCAACCGCCAGATAACTTTTTTAAATGAATCTTAATAATTTTCGGCATAAAACTATATTCTAATTTTCAACATTACAAAAATGGTCATTTAAGTTTTTTTTTTGTTGTTAACATGTATTATGTTTTGTATGCATATAAAAATAGAATTTTATATTAACAGTGCACTAAAAATACCCGCAGCAGATCTTACTTGAATTTTGCGTAGTGTTTACTTAAATTTCATGTATATAACAGAAGTTTCCATAATACAATAAAAATCAATAGCTTTTCAATTAATTTCTAACTTTTAAGGATTCACCGAAAGACCTAATTATATTGAAAGCGCATTAAAGTATTAAAAAAATTTTAAAATACTAACCTTTTTTAAATTAACAATGTAATACGGATTTTTAGGTAAAATCACGTTAATGTTAATATTGCACGGAGGGTCCACACAATTAAATTGACAAGTTTTACTTGGACCTGAGTTTGTTTCGCAAGTTGTGTTATCCGTTTTGCAATTAGTAATACCCCAAGGAGGTAATTTTTGAGCTCTTATTATATCACCAAATATTAATAAAATAAATAAGAACAACATAACTAAAAATACACCGAGACACCAAATAGTATTTCAAAGTTCCTCCACACCTGTTGAGTTTCCAATTGCAGAAATTTAAAGCCGCCGGTATGTGCGCCAAAATACAATAACTGTGAAATGTACATTACGTCGTCATTATTGGTAGGTATATTTGACGAAAGCAGTGACAGCACTACGCGTGATGATAGCCTCTGATAGCAAATATTGATAGGCCCCCGCCCGCGCAGATAACCAGATAATACTAAAAGTAAAACAGGACTGGACTAACTCAACTATATTTACATCTTAAATCTCAATATCTTGATAAAAAAACCAACACCTAATTTACTACCATCACAAAGTTTGTTTACACAAGCAAATGTAAGTAACAATAAATTCTGAAATGCATTAAACAAACATGTATTTTTTAAATCAGGGAAAAAATTATTAATAAATTGAAAAAATATTGATATAGTCAAAATATCGATTTACACTACTTTTTCATCGATTACCAATATTATGCATTTGTACAAACCTAAATTACTATCTCTATATCTCTGAATAATTAAACATATACTAGCTCTTACATTCGAAATAACTTGCCAGGCAGGCTCAGATGTGCCTATATGACTTGGCTTTATTTTAATGACTGAAATTCAATAACCAGTTCATAAAACTAATTAAGCACCCTTATGCAGCTTAAGGAATAAGAGGATTTCATTTAACCATTCTGGCCATGATCCCGTTGGGACGCAATTTGCCATCTCCGCTTCGTATAGAAGCCTGAAGATTACAATAATTAGCTTAACCGTTCTGACCACATTACAGACGGGACCCAATTTGGACCGGATTTTTCAACAAAATATAAAATCCTTCGTTCAGGCCCTATCGCTATTATCATAATAAATAAGTGGTGTAAATTTGGTACGGATCGGATTAAAAGTTTTTTAGCAATCGTGGCCACCGCAAAGCTGATTTTCAAAAAACACGATTCTGAGATAATCGCGTTCAAAGATTCAAGTATACTTTTTTACATTAAAGTCAATTTATTCATACTAACATGAAGTCGTCGATTCCAGGATCATATTGTAGTGACCCTTCTGCATCCTTTGCACCCTCTAAAACATCGATTTGATACTTTTTCCGAGCTTTTTGATTATTATAAGATTATAACTTAATAACAATTTATATCAAGAAGTCCGAGCGGAAGCTGCGTGTCAAGCGGATCTGCTTGAAATACCTATAACTTCGAATCTAATGCTCCGATCTTTATGAAATTCGATGAAAATGTTCTAGAGATATTGTACTTTAAAAATATGCAATATAAAATTTTCGATTTTTCCGACCATTCCAAATCTATAAAACCCCTTAATGGTTTTGTGTTCTTCTTTCAAAACACAGGCTCAGTCGTCTAGTATGATCATCATGTTTTTCTATAGAAAAATAAAAAAAAATCAAGGAGGAATACAAGAAGTATTGGAAGCACCCTCCTTTACGGCTAGAATTTGGAGCATTCTACACCATTTTCCCGAAGCTAAGGGAGCAAGAAGAGGAATTTTTTAATTACTTTGGGATGTCAACGAAATCATTTGATTAATTACATGTGAAGCTAAAGGACCATCTTCAATGACAAAATACGTCTATGAGGAAATGTGTTCAACCGATTGAGATGTTGACCGTAATTTTGAGGCAAGACAATACAACGAGGAGTAAACCACGGTCAAAAATTGTGTACACTAGACTTTTTACTACTTCGGACTTCCCAAACTTCCCCGGCTAGTAATCTAAACGATAGTAATCTAAATTTGTCTCTTCAATTATATTACTTTTACAGAAGAAAAGTGAAAATAATTTTTAATAAATATTTTACTAAAAAGTAAAAGCTATTAATTTTTGCTGGGCATATTCATTTTTGTATAATCGCATATTATCCATATTATTACAGCATATTACAATATAGTACACAACACAGCATACATATCAATTAGTTTTATCCACATATAAAACTTACATTTTTATGATGATGTTTTGATGTTTTTTAGCGCATATGAATCCGGGTTCTATACTTATCACCGTCACGACAGTTTATCAATAGTTTATTATTTTTTAATATTGCAATTCAAAGAACATGCGGTAGTTTCGTTATTAATATTTTTTAATAAGCAAATTTCATCAGATATTAATTATAATAATTAATATAATATATGTATATTATCACGATGCAACTTAATAATTTTATTATCGTATAGATTCCAAAATATACTTAATTAAATTATCGAATATTATTTCTAATTAATTTTTTATTCAAAATTCGTACTCTCTTTGGTACTAGATAAAATTAATTTTTCTTGCCTCCATTTTTCGGTTCTATACAGTGAGCTTGTGAAGATTAGAACAAACCCGATAAAATACGAATTTCCTCATTTGTATAAACTAACATATTTCAACATTAAAGAAGTAAATCCTCTTTGTAATTGAAATAAATGTAACTAAAAATATAGTCTATTTAACTTCTATTGTTTAGATGATCAGGACTCTCTATTTTATACAGTGTACATTTCTATGACCGTTACTATAACCATAACTTATAAAACAGAGGTGGTGAACCTATGACCCGCGGGTCAGATATGGTTTACGCGTTAATTGTTATCAACTTATTTAAAAAATTGAAATATAAATATTAACTAATGTGGAATTTAAAAAAAATTTCCAAGTGCATAGATAACTGATTTTCTATCGTATCACTGCACCTGTGCATGACTCATGAATCATGACAGTCGGTCATAAACTTGGAGTATATATTTGTTACATTGCAGAACAGGGGATGTACCAGCTTGCAGTGCGGAAGTGCTGATATCAATGTTTTGTAAAACAAAAAGAAAACGTGAACCTTTTTAGAGGATTTTAAAAGATAAAAAGAGGGAGCCTCTTTTCAAGTAACGCCACTGATTTAGCAAATACAGTGGAACCCCTATTCTTCGACCCCCTATTCCTCGACAATTCTGAGAATTTTGCTAAGTAGTCGACAGATTGTTGTGTACCTTATCTCACCGCAACTCGGAGGTGAAACATTATATGCAGAGATATATTAATTACTTAGTACGTGACCTACGTGATAAAATATTTACATTTTATGTATATGATAATTAGTGGGGAATTTTGGACCATGCAGGCAATAAGTTCAGTTTCAAGGGTATCAATTCATCACATTCAAATCTAGAACCTGTTGATCATATCCTTGATTATAGATCAGCCGATTTTAATGAAATTAATAATCGCTTGCTGGAAATCGATTGGTCCAAGCTATCACAATGCAAGGATGTCGATGACAATGTTGATTACTTTTATGAAATGTTATGGTCCATCATCAATACCTATGTATGTACCCCGAAAAAGGGTAGTGGTCTCGAAGTATCCCAAGTGGTTCTCTAAGGAGTTGATCAATCTAGTAACTGAAAAGAAGATTTTACATAAGAAATTCAAAGAAACTCGTCACATTATGAATATTACCAAAAGTTTTGCGAAATTCGTGATCGTGCAAAGAAACTCAACCTAATTCTTCATCGTAGTTACATTGACAGCATCGAAGAAGAAATGTCTGCTAATCCTCGGACATTCTGGCGGTATATTGATGACTGCAAGAAGGTCAATGGATTCCATGTTTCTTGGTGATGAAGCTTGTTCCTCTGGTCAAGAATGCGTCGATTTATTTGCTAAGGAATTTTCTAATGTGTACTCGAGCGATGATGCCACCAACTCCAGGTATGTCTCGAGCGATGTCATTAACCGTAAATCATTTGAAATCACAATGGAAGATGTTTTTGAGACCAATGCAAAATTGCCTGACAATTTTAACTGTGGGCCAGATGGAATTGCAGCCTACTTTGTGAAAAGGTGTCAATATTCATTGTCGGTTCCAATTTTGAAGTTGTTTGAATTATCGCTGTCCAGTAGTCGTTTTCCAAGTATTTGGAAAAAGAGTTTCATAACTCCCATTTTTAAAAAAGGTAACCGAGGTGACATCAAAAACTACAGGGGTATTTCAATCCAATCTACTATACTCAAGATACTGGATAGTTTGGTTTCAGTTCAACTGATGGATGCTAGCAAGAACTATATAGTGGCTAACCAACATGGGTTCTTTCCTGGTCGTTCGACTACTACAAACTTGCTGTCTTTTGTTACCGATATCGTAGAGTCATTCGAAGATCACATGCACGTGGACGCTGTATATACTGATTTTTCCAAGGCGTTTGATCGTGTATCACACGCTTCTCTTCTTTCTAAAATTACCTCTTTAGGATTTGGACCAATGATAATCCAATGGCTTGGTAGCTATCTAAGGAACCGCAAACAGAAAGTGCCCATAAATGGTTTTCTCTTGATTGATATTTCAGTGTTGTCAGGTGTTCCACAGGGCTCTCACTGTGGTCCGATACTGTTTTTGTTGTTCATTAACGACATTGGCCAGTTTATTAAGTACTGCAATTATCTATTGTTTGCCGATGACCTTAAGATTTACAAAGCAATTAAATCAAATCATGATTGTTATTTATTGCAAATGGATCTTGATAATCTTAATCTGTGGTGTCAGAACAGCAACCTGAACTTAAATTTTAATAAGTGCTCAGTGATATCGTACTCCAAGCATAGTTTCAATGCCTTTGATTACTCTATTAATGGAAAGATTCTTAATCGTATCTCGGAGATCGATGACTTGGGCGTTTGCCTAGACACTGGCTTAACTTATAACAGCCACATTGCTAAAATATGTGGCAAGGCACTTCGCACTCTTGGGTTCATTCACAGACAAAGTAAATACTTTTCGGCTAATACAGTCAAAATTCTCTACTTCTCTCTCGTGAGATCGCAATTGGAGTACGCGTCGTGTGTATGGTCTCCTTTTTACCATACTTCTATTGGTAGATTGGCATCGGTGGAGCGAAAATTTCTCAAATACCTCAACTTTTTAAACTTGGTTATACAGCAGAAAATTTCTCTAGTTCCAACTGTTTAATTTCCTGTAACACTCAGTCGTTGGAATACAGACGCTCGGTCGCTGACCTATGTTTTTCTTATCGCCTGATCAATGGTGGATTTTCCTGCCAACGCTTGACAAATAGTTTCCAACCATTTGTTTCCCTGCATGACACTAGACACAAGAACCTCTTTGTTGCATGTCAGTATAGGACGAATTATGGCCTTCACAGCCCCATTTCAAGAATGATCCGTCTTGTCAACAGACTACAGAAAATCGAAAAGTTTGATTTGTTCCATCCGTCATTTCACGAGTTCAAGCGATGTATAATGTGGAATATTGATATTATGCTTGGTGGTTAACTTACACCACCAAGTTCTGTTACTTAATACTTTCTATGTAAAATGTTTTGTATTTTTATGTAAACTGTAAAATAAATAAAACAATTCGTAATTTGTAATAGAAGAATTTGGACTTACATCATATTTACATGGGTGTAAAATATGGTAGTACTATATTTGTAATGCAATAATTAAACATAAATCGTATGTAATTTAAATTTGAAAAAAAGATTATTGCACTCATAAAATGCATCAAACGCATCATAAAATACAAATTTTTATGATTAGGGTGGAAATACAGTGACTTTATAGAGACAGTGACGACACGAGCCCCAAAATAGGTCCAGGATGTTGCAAAATCTCCTTATTCGGCCCAGGATGTTGCAAATTCAAGCAAAAAGTATAAGCTCTAGAATGGCATATGCTTTAAATTAGAAGAATTTCCATTTCCCATGTTAATAAAATGCACCAATAACGTAAAAAGAATAATTTTATTCTACCTTAAAAAAACATTGCAGCCAATCAAAAGTCGGACATTGTTTGTCGCCACTGTCTCTATAAAGTCACTGTAGGTGGAAATATTTTATTATTATTGTAATAAATAAACTCGTATGACCAATATGTTCGTCAGCAGTTAGTATCCTTTAATGCAAGTCACATTAATGAAACTCGCATGCTGTGTTGATCAAATTACCGGGGACCAAGTCGCCTAGAGCCGTACCAAAACAATATATTTTTAAAAATTGATTTGTATTATTAATAAAATTTTTATTCTTTATATAAAATTGTATTTTTTATTAAATTAAACTATCAAGTTTGCTAGGCAAGTACAAAGTGCAAATAAATTTATATCAACTTATCATAATCAAGAGTAATACGATATGTAAGCAGCTTCAAAGGCACGTAAGCACGTTTTGTTATGATATTTCGGACTTCGTCATTTCGGTGATTCCAATTCGGCACCGGCATTTTGGAGATTCTCATTCGGCGACAGAAAATTCGACTACGTCGATTCGGCGACGAGAGGTATACTTTCAGTTTATTCAATTTATTCTTTTAAATTTAAAATCCTAATGTAAAAAAAAACAAAAACCTTAATACGGACGCTTTTATGACTTTTTTCTAACTTGTGTTTGTCATCGAAAAATACAACTAGGTTTTGGTAATAGTAGGTATATTTCATCCAACGTTGTAGACCTTTTTGGATAAATTAGGACGTATTCAGAAAACTTTCGACACAGAATACGAACGTATTCTAGCCGGACATGCACCTCCTAAAAAAAAGCCGCGATACGAAGTGGCTGATTCTCGAATTTTGTTGAAGATAACCAATTATAATTATAATAATGTTATTGAATATCTTCACGGTATTTATAGCTTATAATTTATTACAACATGAATTAAAATTTGTTTAATTGCTTAAAAAGTATGTATAATTATGATACCTGTGATAGTAAATAAATATTTAATTTAAAAATAAAAAATTAATTTTTTAAAAATTTTTAATAAATTTTAGTACTTAAATAACTTTCCCGTCGCCGAATCGACGTAGTCGAATTTTCTGTCGTCGAAATGCCGGTACCAAATTGAAATCGCCGAAAGTAGCATAGCCGAATTGACCGTCGCCGAATCGCTTTCGCCGAACTGCGGTCGCCGAAACGACGTGTACCGTGATATTTAAACCGGACCCTATACCTCGACAGGAAATGGGTCCCGTTTGTGTCGAGGAATAGGGGTTCTAGGACTTGTAACTAGAACTGCCACCTTTCAAAAAGAGCAGACCCGGAGATTATTACTTTTTCCTGTGAGATAGTAAAAAAAGCCAAAAAAAAGGTATTATTTATGAAATATAAATATTAAATAGAACATGGAACAATTAAACAATAGAGCATAGAAGACTATTCCTATTCAAACCCGGAGAGGTGGCAGCCCTACTTGTAACTCGAAAACTGTTCATTATATGAAGTTCTGCCCATTGAGACATTTGTTCAGAATGATGAGAATTACATATCCAAAAACCAGCCAAATTTACAGAAAGACATTTTTCCGCAACAATACTGCATGGTCATTTTTTTCAACGGATATTTGTAGCAGCGGATCTAGTGACTCAAGAAAGTCTCTTTTATATTCTATCTATATTATTTCTCTATATTAGCAAAATATAAATTGTATCGTATGGAAACTTTTCCGTCATATTATAAAAATCGCTTTTACAGCAATACTTATCATATCAGACATTTTTTATTGTAATTTCGTTCCCTTCATTTTAGTTTATACACATTTCTCAATTTCGTCGTTTACAAGATATAGCAACTTAAAAAAAATATTTTAATTCAAAAAAAACAAAAAAGAAACGATAAAATAAACAAAAACTATAAGCAGGTCTGAAAGTGTAGGGCATGTTAGAACAGAGCCTCAAAGTTTCATCTTCGTTTACTTTTATGTACCCAAGATCCTATATTTCTATATATTAGTTTATTTGTACGGTATTGTTACAGCATACAATATTACATCAAGGATGTTGAATTCAATTACAAGAAACTTAATTTTTTTCATTTAGTCTAAAATTTATTTTAAATTTGATTTAATGTTAACATAAATTACAATATGTAGTCAGTCTAGTTACATAGGCAACACAATTTTATAAATATAAAAATAATTTTAAGTTATATACCTAGGCCGATAAATCACCTTTTCTGCTCAAATTTTAGTACACATAATAAATTGAAATGCTACAATACAGCACTAACTTTATTGATACAATTATCAAATAATGTTGTAATAATATTGACCTACAGATATATAAATATATCAAGAAAAATGAAGGAAATTACATAATCAACATAAATCGTAATTCGAGTATAATACTTCAATTGTTTATTTAACAACACAATGTTCTAATAAATTTTTATTAAAAAATATTAACATAGATAAAGTTTTAACAAGCTTTTATATAAAAATGTCAAATTTTAATGAAGTTATGAAAAACGGGCGTTCAATGGTAGCGATTGATTTACATTTGTTGTCAATTTGATTGTTCAACAAAACCACGTAAAATTTTAACATCCATTTTGTTTCAATCGATTTCTTAGTGTATTTTGTTAAAAGCTTAATTCAATGCGGCAACAAATCGATCATAACTAATTCAGTAGATCGATTGTTCTCATTCAATGCCCCTAATAACTTCGGTATTTTAGGTTAAATCCAAGATATATAATATCTCTGGTTAAGTTAATGATTTACTTTCCGAGATGTTAAGAAGGCAATTCATTTTGAGTTAAAATTAAGAACATACCGCAAGAGTTGATAATTTTATCAAGTTTAACACAAAATTATAAAGTAATTCAAACTTGAGTATAAAAAACGAAACTGCTGTTAGCTTTTATACTCTCCATACCTTGGAACATAAATAAACAATGTAAATTTTTACAGAAATAGGTTTTTAGGTGAAACAAAATCTGGAATTTCAATTTCTAGATTTTGCCCTGCAATCTAGCATTGTAATCACCTTTTGTTTACATTTCTATCGATGTTTTCACAAAAGTATCAATACTGATATTGAATGTTCTTGTTCCATGGTACTATATATTATATATTGAGTAGCTTTTTAACCAAAACTTATATTTTAGTAATAAATAAAGAAAAATTGATTTCAAACAAAATAGGAAAGTTTAGAGATTCAATATACAGAAAAAGTTATTACAAAAAATTAGCAGTTTTAACACTCGGATTTTATACAATAGATATATAAATCTTTGTAAATGGACGAACAAATATGTAAGGCACGACAAATATAAATCAATTTAATATACATATTGTCAAAAAGTTGTTGATACACTCTTAGTTGTTCAAAAGTAATTATACAAGGAGTCTAATTTTAAACAACAAACAATAAATTTCCATAAAATTACTAAAATGTCTCGTTTATAATGAATAATTAGAATTATTAGCTCTTGAAATATATATAAATAAAATTATCATTATCAATTATAATATTGATAATTTTATTTATATACTCGTTTATAATGGATACAATATTTATGTAATATAACATTTAAACAAACTTCAATTTGCCTGAACCTTCCGGAACTAACGTATTTAAATTTTACTCATAAGCTAACATCGATCTCAAAGACTAAAAAATATCCACTTGATAAAATAATATGTTAAGTTATTTTATTTCAGTTGGGGTATTAAAGAATACCTAAGAATAGGGAATTAAAGAATAATATAGAAAAATAAATCGTAATTCCCATTTGTTGAGAATTTTAAAATATAATATAATAGTGATGTTATATTATAAGAATAAATTTCAAGTTATTAGACTCATAAACCGAATGTTAGTTGATGGTTTCTAAGATAGTTAATGTTTATAATCAGAGAGACGGGGAAACAAATAAGTAAAAAATAATGGATGATGTAAATAAAAACTGGTTCTCCTGTAATTTGTTCAGCTGCAATAATAAGTAGTACCTCTTTAGATAAAGGTATTTTATTTTAATTTTTTCTTATAATAATACTATTTTTTTCATAGTATAGTGGTTGTTCAACTGAAGCACGCTGTATTTTATTAGCAAAACTTTTTACATTATATTCGTCATCATTTTGACACTCCTGGAGAACAAAGCCGCAACTCATTTTTCGAGAGAGCAATTTAAAAGCTTAAAAAATTCAGGCAAGTTTTCAGGAAATTTTCTTGATTGATTGAACTTTCAAATCACTCTCCTAAAAAAAGGTAAAAATGAGTTACAACTTTGTTCCTTGGATGTGTCGCTTTGTGATCATTTATTTTCTTAGCAAAAGAGACCTAGAAAATTGTCCACAGCTTGTAAACCGGTTTTCTTTTTAACTCATCACTTTTAATAATAAGGTTTCTTTAAAGTTAACCCCTTAATGCACACATTAATTCCGAATTTTCAGTCAAAAAATGATCGGATTTTTTATAGTGAAAATTTAGAATATCAATACAAATATTAGAAATCGCTTGCGTCGAACGAGAATCTTTGAATCAAAAATACCGTTTTGTTTGAATAATTTTTTTTAAAGCAAATAAATTTTGCTTTTTCTGTGATAGACGTTCAAGTGCGGTTTGTTCAAATTAAAAGGATGGAACAAGTAACACTTAGTACAAAAATTGATAAAGTAGCATTCTAACAGCAACGATAGATAAAGTACTTTATTTTTACTCAAATTACTGTTGAAATTGCCAAATATATTTGATGTATTGTAAAATAAAAACTGGAAAGTAAAATTTAAT
Organism: Cantharis rufa; assembly: GCA_947369205.1. Taxonomy (NCBI): domain Eukaryota; kingdom Metazoa; phylum Arthropoda; class Insecta; order Coleoptera; family Cantharidae; genus Cantharis; species Cantharis rufa. Next base: position 26,225,785 of record OX376309.1, read on the forward strand.
TTGTAATTGGGATTTCTTATATCTAACTAGTCCTTTTAATGAGTGTGTAAAATAACTAGGGACAGTATACCAGGTGCTGAATGAGTTAGCCGAACATAGGAATTTTTTAACATGTAAAAACTTATTTATGCAAATTCCTGCTTCCCTAATTATTTTAGAGAAAAAATGAAAGACACAAAAATAATGCAAAATTATAAAGTACAAATGATCGAGCATTATATTAGATAAATCATTAAAATTTTTATTTATCAGACTGGCCATGTCAGTTTCCAAGGTATTATTCACTGTACTATCAGTTATGTTAAGTTTTGTAGCAAGGGAAAGAGTCTACAAGCAAATTTTTGTTTACGGAGATCGGACCTAGTTATATTGATATCTCAGTTTGGAAATTGTTGAATTAAATGCAATAGTCCGACATGTTCATTTTTTAAATAAAATTAGTAATGTACACATTCTTGTGCAACGCAAAGTTCTATCTCGTTCTGTGTAAGAACGAGAATTTAAGTATTTGCTGTCAATCATATTTTGATTTATTGGTACTTGCCTGCTTTCATAAACTGAACTATAAACAGACAAGTCCAAGACTTGACCAGTTATTACACAGTACCACTCACAACGGCTCACTAAATCCTGTATATTAGCAACCAAGATTCCAATTTTCTGGGTGCTTCTTAGTTCTTGATTTATGAATTTTTGAAAATAAGTTAGCGGTTTATTTTTGCAGCTTTTTGTATGAAATATAATCAATGAAAATATAATACATTAACGATATACTAGCTACTTTTGAAAATGCCTAACTAATAACGTGTTTTGAAATAAATTAAAAAAGTACTTTTTCTTCGCAATAGTATTAAAACAATTGTTTGTTTTTTTATATCAAGTATCAAACAACAATGTTTCATGCGACTGGGCACATACATTCAGAAGATGTGATTTAAAAACAATATTGTTATTATTACTATTTTTTTTTTAGAATAGATTAATTTATATAATATAAATATATTACTATCATATTGCATCTGAAGATATGTGCTCAGTCACATGAAACATGCCATGCTTGATATAAAATACAACACTTGTGTTAATACAACTGCAAAGAAGTACTTTTTTAAGTTAATTTATTATAACCAACTTATGTAATTCCTACATCACTGTAGGAGAATTTAAGATACAGTAGAATCCGAATAGTACGACTTCGTTTATAAAGACCGACCGCTTTTAACAACAAAAGTGCAACCTCAACTTTGGTTTTCAAATACAGTTTCAAACCGTTTTGTGCGTCGTCCGGTTAGTACGACGTAATATCGCCGGTCCCTTGACTGTCGCTATAACCGGATTCTACTGTATCTAGTTAATTAATTCTGATAATAAAGTACATAATTTTCAAAACCAGCAAGCTGTACAGGGGTGGGCAAAATACAGGTAAAAATGTATTTGAAATACAAAATACAAGATACAGTATTTCAAATACAAAATACAGTATTTCAAATACTGGGCTATAAAATACAAACTTGTATTCAAATACAAGAGTGGGCATTCAAATACAGGGGTGGGCAAAATACAGGTAAAAATGTATTTGAAATACAAAATACATTTATGTGATGTATTTGAAATACAAAATACAAGATACAGTATTTCAAATACAAAATACAGTATTTCAAATACTGGGCTATAAATACAAACTTGTATTCAAATACAAGATACATTTTAAAATATAAAATACATTATTGTTGAAGGTTGGGCCAATGAAAATGTATATAAAGTACAAACTTTATATAGTACAAACTTTATATACATTCATTTAGCACGTGCCGTGTAAAACGTTCCTTAATAAGATATTATTAAAATGTAATTTTGTATTTTAAAATCTATTTTGTATTTGAAAATGTATTTTGTATTTTAAAATGTATTTTGTAATTTAAAATGTATTGATGTATTGTGTGTTTTAAAATTTTAAATTTTATATTTTAAATGAAATTATAAAGAGTTGACAGTGTCCAGAAAAGATTATTCTATTTATAAATTTCTGAGGTATTTAATCATTTGTTCAAAAATAAGCTTTGCAAAGCATTTAAAGAACATTTTGCACAGACATTTTTAACAGGACCCTTAATATGCATTTTCATTGGCCCAACCTTCAGCAATAAATAATACTTAAAATGTATTTTTGTATTTTAAAATGTATTTTGTATTTTAAAATGTATTTTGTATTTTAAAATGTATTTTGTATTTGAAGTATTTGAAATACATAATAAAAATACAAAATACAATATACAAAAAAAAATGTATTTGAAATACAAAATACATTTGAAATACAAAATGTATTTCAAATACATGTATTTTAATTCTGCCCACCCCTGGCTGTATAAAAAATTAATCGTTATGGTAATTGAAACCAGACTTACAAATTACTAGTCCTAGCCTCTACTATTGCACTATCTTTACACATATCTTATACTTATAAGAATTGATAACAGTAAAGTAGTTAAAGTGCTAGCTTATTTTCAAGAATCCATAACTCAAAAATTAAGAAACATTCAACAAAGCCCTGAGACACGGCAGAATTTTTTTGGCTGTTTTTCACCAAAAACATGGGGATATTGATTGCTGTCATACTGAATGTAGTGAGCTCTTGTCGGTACTGTCACACAGTAACTAAAACTAGGCTATGTTAAATATCAACTTGATACCACAAAAATAAAAGCAAGCAAAAATAAAAAGCTGAATAATTACTATCAAATTTGTCCAGTTATTGCATTGGAGCCTTGAATTAAAAATGGCAACTTTGAATGGATGTAATAGATTGAACAACATGATATAGAATTAGACACCTGGTAAAATTTCATAAAAGTGTACCTACAACCAAATTTCGTCGTTACTATTGCATTAATATGTATTGTCTATTGGTAAATCAAAGTTAGATGCAATAGTAAGAGTAACAGACAATCCAGATTCTTTAATAAGATTTACTATATCACCATGGCTTAAATTCATGATGTCAATATGATTAACAGCAACTATATAATCTCCAACTCGTAATTGCCCGCTCCGTTCAGCAGGACTGTCCTCTATTAATCGACCTAAAAAAATTACAATATTAGCCATTTATACTAGCTATTTTATAATTATTTATAATCAGCCACAAAAGTGCACTTACCAATTGTAGAGCCCACTTTATTCACAGAAGATATAATAACAAATCCAAAACCTTCATTTTCATTTCTATTTACCACGATGTCGTATGTTTGGGTAGTGGGATGGTTTGGGATTCCATAATTTGTATTTGTAGAATAATCGGGAACTGAGGGAACATACTGCTCATTTACATTTGTATATATTCTTCTTCGAAGAACTAAATGTACTTGTCCTTTGGAACCTGCAGCATTCATAAGCTGAACTACTTGGCGGTGTGAAGCTTTTAAAACTGAGTATCTATCGACACTCACAATTTCATCACCCGATCGAATACGACCATCTAAATCGGCTGCTCCGCCTGCCACGATATGACCAACTGCAACCTTATAAAACAGTTTTTAATACAAAAGAAATATAAATTGTGTAAACGATACCTGTGATCTATCTTCTATACCTCCGACTATTCGGAAACCAAATCCAACTTCACGACGATGTAACGTAATTGCCGTTTCTATATACTCGGTGTTTTGATGCATAGTAGGCCACCATTCATGAATATTATTTTTACGCGAATTGTTAGCATCGAACGAACTATTATCTATAGTGTTGGAGCGATATGTGTGACACTCGTAACACATACAGTCAAATCTATGTAAAATTGGTGTGTTATACGAATATTTTGGTTCATTAGGCAGACGATAGTTTGGAATATTATTGTGAACAACATTCTCACCTAAATCAATTTCATCGTCTGCATCTACATTATCGATTAATGATAACCGCATATCTTGATTGTAGCGCTCATTAAATACTTCGTTATTGTTACTTAATTCTTTTACTGGTGTTTTACAGTGTATACGAGTATCCACAAGAGGAGTTTTAGGTCGATTTGGTAACACTTCTCTTTGCTGTGTACTATAAATATCAGCAGTAGGTGTTTTACTTCGGTAAGCATTACCCAGATCCTTATTAAAAGATTTGTTATCCAATTTTCTCGGTTTACCTTTCAGATTAGTTGCTTTAGCTCCGCTTCCGTTTCCTCGTTGAACACAAATTGTAGCCTCATCGTTATAAGGACAATTTTTAAGAACTTGAACAACTTCGTCGTGCGACATACTTCGCAAATTTATATTGTTAATTTCCAATAAAATATCACCTTCCATTAAATTTTTACAACGCTGCCTGTCTAAAATCTTCTTAACACGCTGACCACATGCACTATCCGCTATCGTAAATCCAAACCCTAGATTTCCTTTCACAATACCCACTCTGACTTGAATTTGAGTTGGATTCAAATTGATACCTTTCAATAGATCTTCCATATCATTTGAATTTTCTTGAACGTTACCCGTTCTATCATCTAACAAATTATAATTTGTATCTAAATTCCCTAGTCTTTTATCAGAAGAAACTGTTTGTAAATTATCATCAACGGCTATTGTAGTTACCACCTCTGTATTGGGGTCGTTAGGATCAAAAGGCAAGGGATAACCTCGACAAACTTCGAGAGGTACCGTGGAACCCACTGCAATTGACTGAAAAAGTCTCACAATTTGGTTGTGAGTATAACCTAACACACATGTATCATTTACATACACAATAACATCTCCCGTTTGCAATTGTCCATCCAGCCAAGCCGGCCCTTTAGGTACCACCGACTTAATTTGTAAAAACTCATCTGCTGTATCATCACCACCAACAATTGTGAAACCTAAACCCCTAGAAGACTTGATAAGGGAAGTTCTAAATCTTTGACCGCACAATTCCGCCGGGTCTTTTGTAAAAGACGTTCGACTAACCCTAGTAGTAGCTGCTCTTTTTGCTTGAATCACAGGATTTTCGTATTGAGTTCTTCTATTTACATGATCTATAAAGTAGGTGCCGTAATGAGGATCACTTATTTTTTCCCATCCATATGGTAACTCATCGTCCATGCAATCTTCTAAGGTTTTCTTCTGAAATTTCGAAAGTCTCGGGTCAAGCCAATGAGAGGTGCCAGTGGTATGACTAAAAATAAGTTTGATAATGTTAAAATTTACATAAATATTAGTACTCTCTAATCAAGTAGAAATGCCTGGACTGAATTAATGAAAACAAAAATAAGTACAATAATCCTAAAACATGCTTTAAAGCCAAACGAAAAAGAAAAATAACTTGGGTATTTGAGAAATTCTTCGTATTAATATTTTAGGAAACCTAGACTGTTCCACAAAATATTGTTTTTTAAAAACCATATGTTTTTAAACTAGAAAAGCCGATTCAAATTTTATGATGTGTAACTAGAAAAAAAAACAATTTGAAAGTAGTACATCTTGTGAACCACTGTGCAGTATTTGTCATAAAGTTGGTAATTCAAATTTTGAACCATGAGCCAGAAAGAGTTAAACGGTTATAGGAACAACACTATAAAAGAATTTCACAACAAAACCATATTATCTTTAACATAACTTAGTCGAATACTATAAACAACAAAAATTAATAAATTTTGTTTTACTAGAAACTTTTCAACGAAACGATTCTGATATAAAACAGATTTTTTTCAAGGCAATTCTACCTTATAAAATTGAAAGATAAACTATATTTTGAGTATTACATTACAAAACTTACTCAATAAAATATACTTCTCCACTTTCAGTGTAAGCCTTTTCCCACTTAGGTGGCAACGGCCCCAGAGAATCAGCATCATCACCGGTTACATTACAACTGTAATTTTCCTTTTCGTTTTCAAAATAATTACAACTATCAGATCTAACGCTATTTTCTTCTGCATCTACCATAAGAAGTTGTGACAAAGTACTCTTGTCACTCTTGTGACTCATGTTGAAAGATTTGTGTTTACATTGAAAATATACAATTTTTTACAATTTATCAATATAATAACGGCATAACTGTAATTAGAGATTTAAAAAATAAATTAATGAATGCACGCATTGTGAATGAAGATAATAAAACACTTTTATCATTAAATGTCAATAAAGTTAACTGGGTTAATTCGTCATATTTTTTTTGTAATACCAACGTAACTATTACCAACTAAAGATTTAGTCAACTAAAGATTTAGGTGTGGAAAATCGGAAGAGAAAATGAAATCTAGGTTTATTTGATTACCACAAAGGTAGATGGCGTTATTTTAACCTAACATGTTTATAAGTTAGTGATAGTGTTTAAGCATGTTTAAGGCATAGATGTTTATATAGTTTATATCTATGGTTTAAGGTGTTCTAAATAATTATATTTAATGGACGGTTACTGTCACGAAAATAGGACCACGAATTTAACTTTTTCCTATAGACTATTGGAAAAAGGACAATTTTCTGAGTATATCACTATTTTAGAAAACCTAAAAAATGCACACACACTTTTCAGAATTAAAATGTTTTTAAGTTATCACAATTAAAATACACGATGATGTATACACGGCGATGTATTGATGATGATGCCATAGTATGGCATCATGATCATCCTGATGATGCCATAGTATGGTGAAAACGTTTGCGATATTGTATACTTACAGTGTATTTTAATTGTGATAACTTAAAAACATTTTAGTTCTGAAAAGTGTGTGTGCATTTTTTAGGTTTTCTAAAATAGTGATATGGTTAATATCGAGTTACACTACCTAAACCAAAGAATATACACCTATAGGTATATATTATATATATTATTAGGAATATATACCTATAGGTATATATTCTTTGTCCTTTAAATTATTGTAATCATGCTACTGACCCATATGCAGTGGCGGTGCTTGAGTAGCTAGGGCCCGTAAGCAAATTTATAAATCGCGCCCCTAAAAAAACAAAATATTAATTTTGAACTGAATGGCGAGTTTATTATTGAGAACATCACAATATTTTTTCTGAAGCAAATCACAGTATTGAACTGCTTCGATTTCTTTCATCTTTAAAATGATTCTCTCAATTTGAGAAAAACTCAAAACGAATCTCAAGGCGTTGTATTACAATGTCTAATGTAAAATAAAATACATTAATTTTAAACGAATCATCTGGATTTTGAAAATGGAAATCAGAAGCTAATTCATCAAAATATTTTTTAACTTTTGATTGCCGTTTTATAGGGAAAGTAGGTTCGACTCCCCATTTTTTTGTTAAAACTTTTTCTTATCTATGGACAGTAGGGCCCCTTATGGTCCCGGGCCCCTAAGCATTGCTTACACTTGCTTATTTATATCACCGCCAGTCCGCCACTGCCCATATGTATAAACTATAAAGTCATTATAGATATACCTACTCAAAAAGTGCTATTTTTAAATTATTTTTATTTGGCATCAAACATTGAAATGTGATCACTTTCACACTGGCACTGCCTTGAACTTTTATTTTGCAGACCTATTAGAAAAATCCAACCAAATAAAAATATTAGTTTAAATATAATTATTGTAATTTGCAGCGTTCGCACTTGCAAATCTTTTAATCCAATTTATTAAATTAATTTAAATTGCTTAAGTGGCGGTATTAACCTTACTTTATTAGTTTGACAATGAATTTCGTATATTGCCGCCAAAATAACGATCCTACTTTTGAACCGTGACGTAAGTTGAAATTGGAAGGCGTTAATACAAGTTAATGCGTCACGGTTATTCTTTTATATTTATTTTCATCTTTGTTTGACATTAACATTTTTATATTAAATGATCTCGCAAATGTAATCAGTAGTTGACGTTTATTTCCGTGTATCGCAACACTTGATATTATTTATTAGTAAATTTCTATTCAAAAATAGATTGTATAATACGCAGTAGGTATTTTAATTAAGTATTTATTTTAACTGACTGTGATCACCTATACGTACATCAACAATAATTTTAAATGAAAAACATGGTAATACCTACTCGTCCAGCACCTTCTGTACAAGACGCCCTGCAAAGAAATAGCAAACCACAAAGGTAAATATGTTTACAAGTTTTATTAAATGTAATACGATAATTTTAGAAATGGGCAACCGAATGTCAAAAAAAAACCGCCTCCTAGGCCGCCTCCTCCGAACTTTAATAAACTTAAAAGCAAATCGGCGTGGAATTTAAATCAACAATTTGTTGAAGATGTTTCGTTAATTAATTTAAGTCCTCCCGAATCACCAAAAAGTTTTGTAGCTAGCAGAAATCGAGCTTTCGGGGGAAGTGTTTCTAGTTCTTTTAGTAGCAGTACTAGCAGTTTAGCATCGAGTAAAAAGAGTTTTGAATATGACACGGTTAATACTGATCCTTGGACATTCGCTGCCGCCAGTAGTTCATCTGCAGAATCACAATCTACCTTCTATGTTTATAATCAAACCAATAATGTGCCTCAATTAACAGCGCCCACAATTATAAGAGCTCAAAATAAACGCAACAATAATATTAAAACTTTAGTGGTTCCAAGGAATCATTCACCCCCTATGCCTTTGGTTCCACCACCAAGTCCACCAAAGGATATCTGTGAAGTTAATGTGGCGTATGGGATTGCTTTGTACAGTTATAATTCTGGCATTTCTGGAGATCTTACGTTTCAGGTATGGACCTAATTATTTATTAATTTATGCAATGCTTCTCAATTTTCATAATTTTTTTGTTTGTCTTTGGAAAATGTTGATTATTTGGTAACCTCGAAATAGAATTTAGTAAACATTTTACATGTGTAATTTTAGGAAAACGATGTCATTTTTTTACTCAAATTTGTCAATGATGATTGGTATTATGGACGGATTGAAGATCGCGAGGGAATGTTTCCTGCAAGCTATATATCAGTTGAGGTGCCTTTACCTCAAGATGACCGTACAGTCACTGCCCTATACGAATTTGTGCCCCAAGCTTCAGGTGATCTTGCACTTAGACCAGGTCAGATGGTGCGAGTTACGAGTAAAATATCCGACGATTGGTTAACGGGCGAGTCCGAAGGTGTTATCGGACAATTTCCATCCAATTTTATTAATAGAATTCCCACCTCACTCTAAACTACTTTTCTCTTTTAGGTAAAGGTTTTCGGGTAGATTAAGAATTTGTTATAAATTTACTAAATTGTTTTGTAAAAAATAATTGTTGTTACTTGTGATATGCTTAATTATACGTAAATTGAAAGTTAATAGGTAATTAATTGTATCATGAAAATATATTTTTCACTATTGACCAAATTAATTTTTTTAGCATCTTTTCTGATAAAATATTAGGGCAAAATCGTATGGAATGGGGGTACTGCTCCTAAAACTGTTATTACACCTCTCAACACTCGATACATATTTGCTTACCAAAATATAGTATGTCAGTCTGAGTGTTTATGAGAGTATTTGCTATAATTTTTAGTCATTTTCAAATTACGACGAGTACCTACCATAGGTAATGTTGTACCTCCTACACAGGTAATTTCGTATTTTGCTTCTTTAAAATTTAGAAACTTCTCTTTGTTTCCTGTCATATGGTCGGTAGATCCGCTGTCAATAATCCATACTTTGTTTTCTTTTCTTTCTCTATATTTACAGCCAAGGTTTATACGTTTGACATATGATGCTCTCTTTTCATAATGCTGCCTATTTCTACATTGCGCCTGTTCTTTGTATGTTTGACATTCTCTACTAATGTGTCCAAACCTATTGCATTTAAAACACTTTACATTTTCTGATCTGTCATATCGACTTGTGTTTGCCTTTATTATTTCATCTCTAATTTCTTGTTTTCCATTTCTTCTCGTGTTAGTCCTTGTAGTCGTTGCCCTATATATCTTCACATCGTTCTCCGTTCTACTTTCTTTTAACCTTCTTTCTTCTTCAGCTAATTTCATTTTTAAATCGGCTGGTGTTAACTTTTCGTCGTCAATTTTTATAGTTCTTGTTAAATATTCATACTCTTGGTAATCCTATTAGCGTCAATCCCATTAAAACTTTGTTATCAAATCTAAAGCCTGCGTTTTCTACCTTTCTATACCAGCTGCTTCTTCGATTTGTGTACTTAAGAACATCTTCATTATCATTTTTCTCCATATTAATGAATTCCTTCAGCATCAGTATGCTGTGGTAGCTGTCGAACTTCGTGTGGATTTCTTTAAGCTTTATGCCATATTTCATTTGCCGATGTACAATCTTCGATGCTATCCAAATTGTCATCATCTACTGACAGATATATCAATGACTTACAGGTTTCTTCTTTTTTCAATTGTGCAGAGTTCAATTCAGTTGTGTTGTAATCTAATGCTTCCGAACAGCCCCTTAGGCCCAACAAGCCTCGCATCCGCATCGACCATTGTCGATAATTGCTATTGTTTCTTTCTGAAACATTCTGTATTTAAATTTATTCTTCTTCTCTTAATATTTAATCTGGGTCCATAACCTGTTAAACTTAGCTAGCAGCGCAGCGGATCTTTTATTGCGTGTAATATTAAAAATCTTTATTTACTTATAATCTTCTCATTTCCTCTTTATCTCTTTCCTCTATTTCTTTTTCAAGGCAGCAGCAGTCATTTTTTCTTCGTCTTCTAATAAGGATTGCTCAAAAGCACTCAGTGACATTGCCAATTCCTCTTCTTGCTTGTGTTTCTTTTTCATATTCGTTTCGCTGCAACTTTTCTTTTTACGTTGTCCAATTCAGTACTACGCATGGGGTTTTCGCAAAACTCTTGTAGTACCTCTCTTAAAGAATTCTCGGTAGCTTGAGCGTATTCCAATTTAACTTCCCAATTTTCTTATTTCGCAAATGATAAAACTCTCTTTAGCGCCGCTTCTACAATCTTTTTAAATTCTGCAGAAGACGAAGAAAAAATGACTGCTGCTGCCTTGAAAAAGAAATAGAGGAAAGAGATAAAGAGGAAATGAGAAGATTATAAGTAAATAAAGATTTTTAATATTACACGCAATAAAAGATCCGATGCGCTGCTAGCTAAGTTTAACATTTATTAGTACATATAATATCATTCATTGTTTAATTTATTTAAAAGTTTTAAAATTATTTTTTATTTAATATTTAAAAATCCACAATGTCAGTGCGAAGAAATTTGTGGTAATTTTATCGACCACCATTTGGCGAGCTTATGGACTGAGTGATTTATCAGTGCTCGCATTTAATTTTGAGAATTTGTCTTTTTTGTTTTTTATTTCTAAGTACCAAATTATTTTCATCTAGTATACTAATTTTTTCCTGTGACTAGAACCTCGATTCTTGCTTCCCGTTTGAGCTAGCGAGAAAGCATACTTTTTTTTTCCATTCAGTCGTAGACGAAAATTTTAAAACGAGTAAATTTATTTTACTTGGTTTAGCCTACTTGTTTTTTTATGTTTCTCCATTGGAAAATATTAAGACAAGATAGGTTATATTATAGTGAGCAGTAATGTACTGTATGTATCTGTCAGCTACCGCACCAAATGATGAGCTTCGAGGCCACACAACTTTGTGAAGTAGATGCCCTCCATCCACTACTACAAACTTCGTTAACCCTTGCTTCTCATTTAAGGTTACAGGTTGAAATACCGAATACACGGTGGATTTTGTGCCCTTTCTCATTTCCTCTTCAGAGAACAATGACATTGGGATTGGTGACAGTTCGTAAGTGAAGAACTCTCGCTATTATTCATCCAATTGTTTATAGACACACAACCTGTGAAATAGTTACCACGTTTATATGCAGCCGTTAGGTCGACCTAAGCCGGCTCGAGCTAGTTAGTCCTTTCATGTATACACTCAGGTAGGGCGATCTAATCCGTTAGGCCGAGCTAAAAACGTGGGCTAAGACGTTAGCTCGACTTCAAATTTGAATGTATACGACTTAGCTCGATCTAAGCACAATTGTGCCAACCATTTAGTGGGTTATTAATATGGATTAGTAATAAATATTCTGTTATTATTATTACTTGTTGATGGTTTTTGAATTATTCTTATAATTATTTTTATATTATTATAGTAGAGGTCGTTCTCCTTCTATCTGGTCCATGAGTTCATCTAGAGAGAACTGACACTCCTCCGCGTTCTCTTCCAGAAACGAATAAATCTTTTCCATGGCCTCATCAACTGTGGGATGCTGACGATTTCCCCTGGACTTTCCTGTTAGTGGTGCCTGGTAGAGCTTTGTTTGGCTAAACCGATGATATCTAGCATCAAGGGCTACCAAATCTGTGTTCTCAGATATACGCTCTTTTATTTAAGAGCCCATTCATCACCTCGTTTCTCAGCTGCTTTCAAGATTGTTGCACTGAGAGACAACTTTTCCGCAGTAATGGCATTGTTCCGTTTTTCTGGCTTCTTTTTTCTTTCTGCCACAAGGAACTCTTCAATTATTTTGTCTCTACATAGACAACAGTGTTTTCTGAAATTGAACTGCTCAGAGACTGATCTCGTGACCCTTTATGATGTAACATTTGATTTTCCACTGCTAATGGCTGATTTGATCAACTTGGGATTATTGTATTTTATCTGACAAGCACTGTGCACATATATCTCATTTACGCCCTTCAATAAACGCTGATTTTCTGTATTCTTAAGGGAAATACTCGACGCAACAAAGGTTTTTACACCTCTCTCCTTCACTAGGCGCACTTGACCTTCACTTAAAATCTCCTTACATATAAAACACAAACCCACGCTGGGACTGGGATCAGACATTCTGTAGATTTTGAGTTCAAACGTCACTCATTTGTGACTTCACACGTGGAATACTAGCACACTCCGTCGGAAGTAATTGGAACTTCAACCCGCTAGATCTATTCGAGTGACGTCCAGAGATGTTACTCTATAACCTAGATAGCTAACTACGAATACAAAAGTGAAGCCAGGTCGCCATTTGTAGTTGGGTCAAGCGACCCACCAAATTGCGAGAAGGAAAATATTCTATCTAATCCCAGAGATGTTACCCTATCACGGGTAGTGTTTGGGAAAAGTGGTATATGTCTAAAAATACTGAATTTGGGTTTATAGTGGAGAAATTTTCATAGTAATCATAGGAACTCAGGGAAAAGTGGTATAAGTCGACCAAAACCCTATAGATACTGGAAATCAGGGTTAGATCGACTTACACCACTTTTCCCTGACTTCGTATGATTACTATGTTAATTTCTCCACTGTAAACCCAAATTCGGTATTTTTAGACATAATATACCACTTTTCCCCAACACGCGCCAATTATTAGGTAGATATCTATCATATTACAGCTATAAACACATGAAACATGAAACATCTATTAGCCAAAGAAAACTATAGTCGTAGAATGTCAACAGCAACATTAATTTCACTAATTTCAATTGACTTCAGATAGTATAGGAATCTAATGTAGCCACAACCATGGGCCATAACAGCTTGTGATGCAGAAACTAAACATGTCCCGGGACATATTCAGTTTCTGCACTATATGCTTATGTTAGGCTTTCTTATGTTAGACCGATTTAAGTGGAGTTAGAAAAGCCACACGGTTGTCTAAATTATTTTGTGAAAACTTATCTCAAATTATTGTAATAGCTATTAACGTATAAGCGTTAGAAAGTAATCCATTTCAGAGTTAGCAATATATAAGAACGAGCGATAGCGAGTTCTGATAGCTAACTCTGAAATGGATTACTTTTTACGCGAATGACATTATGCATTTTTCATCCAACACGGGTCCTTTCCAAAATAAAAATTTTAAGTGATAAGTAACAAATATATCACTTTTAAAATAAACCGTAACTTATTAAGTGTACTTATTAAAGAATATGACATCATTATATAAAGATAAAGCAAGAGGGGCGTCCGCAGAATTGTAATCTAATCAGCTAAATACGTCACCAGACAAGAAGCACTGCCGAGGCTAGACGTATGCAATAAAAGCGAGGGGTAAATCTCACGGGAAGTCTGGTGTACAACTTGTGGGAAGTCCGGGTAAGTTTGGGAAGTCCGAAGTAGTAGGAAGTCTGGTGTACACAATTTTTGACCGTGGTTTACCTCTCGATTATTTACCTATTTTGTGATAGTTGTATACTCCTGAGTCAATTTCACTTTAGTTTCACTGGCTACATCACTGGAAAGAAAATTTTACTAACCTGACTTGCTGGCAAATCCATAAAGTGGGCCCTACCTACAATAATAAAGAAAATTTTTTGTTAGTTATCATTGCAGATGAAAACGGTTTTCTTCAAATTACCTTTATCGCTGTAGTCCTTTTGCCTTATTCCTAGAAGCAAGGATAGCTTCTTCGTTGTTCCTTCCAATTAACATAAGTCACTTACAAACACGAACACTTTCACATATTTTCTTCACTTAAGTATTAAAAAGAAAATTGTTCTTGATTATTAAGAAAGCTTTCGTCAAAATTCTTCACGATAATTCGAATTCGAAACACCACACTCTCGTTCGCGGAAAACTGAACATTTTTCCAAATTTTCTCCATACGATTACTTTTAAGCTGAATACATGCACTAGCGTTTTGCGGCATGCGATTATTCTTTTAATTGGTTTACTTTCAATAAAAAGTGCAAATTTTACTAATCAAAACAAAAGTCGCATTGCGCAAATCGCTAGTGCGTGTATTCAGCTTAAGGCCTTACAAACGAATGACTGATACGAGTCCGTACGGGGCACGCGTCATACTTCGTATATAACTTTTTTTTGTTTCCTGTTTGCAATTTTAATCGATTTTTGTCTATGTAGTTCCCCACTCTGGGCCGGCAGTCGGGCACTTTTGTAATCTTCATTTTCAAATTAACAAAATAGAATATAATTCAAACTGGTAAAAGTCGTACAGGTATTTTGTCATTTTTGACATTTTTGTGCAGATAAAATTTTCTAATAGCGTAAAACTTCTCATTTGCTGACAAATTTTCGCAACTTTTGATAAATTTTTTGAAAAGTCTAGATATCCCAAAAATCTAACTAAAGTGAAATTGACTCAGGAGTATAAAACTCTCACAAAATAGGTCTGGGGAAGTCTGAGGAAGTTTGGGAAGTCCGAAGTAGTAGGAAGTCTGGTGTACACAATTTTTGACCGTGGTTTACCCCTTGAATAAAAGTAACATCGAAGCGAAAGGTAAGGCGAAAAATACGCAAATAATAGCAACACGGCGAAAATACACATTTACGTTGTTATGAGAAGTGATATCGTGATTATTTAATACCACTTATTTATTTATTTATTACCATTAAATATAGGAGTAAATAAGTGAAAGAAAAGTTGTAGTAAATTGGGAAGTTATTTGGATATCGAGACATTTTAGATTTGGAGTTGAAATGGGAATAAATACTCATTATAAATTAGTTAAAATTGCGTGCGCTTAAACTTTTGGGGGTTATATTTATAATAAAAGAATTATTCTATATTACATATATTGTGAAGGCGGCAGTTGTATATTTTAAATTAAAAATTTCATTTAAAATCAAATCTTTCAATTATTGTCTTTGAGCTTTCAAAATTTGTAAATTTTTTTATCGTCGATCGTTCGATGAAAACTCGCAGTGAACTGCGACTGCTTTGGATCCGGCGTAATGTTATGTTAAAAATTGTAGTTAAGACTTACACAAATATTAATTTATAGACACTTTGTCCTGAGGATGATCAAATAAACGATCGAAACCGGTAGAAAATAAGTAGTATTTGTTTTATTGCAAGGATTTTCTTACAAATATAAATAAGTAAAGCAAATGAAACGATTTAGTCTTTATTTATAGTGCAATTTATCTTTTTTATTGCTTATAACGCAATACGCACAAACATATTAAGCCAAGAAATGCTACACTGCCACAAACATAAGACAAAACGTTACTGTAATAATATGGACACGAATCCGGTGGTTGACATTTCCTGAAACAAAATTAATTTATTGTTAGTTAAACCGTATAAAAGTTTTTCTTACAGTTTTTGTGTAATGACAATAATCGCGCCAGAAATTAATTTATCAGTAAAAGTAACTGCACTATAGACGGATCCTCCTTGAAATCCATTAGTTTTTACTAAATCTGCTGTCAAACATAAACTGGATATCATGGTTGCAGAACTTCCCATACCTAAAAAGTTCTGTAAAACTTTAGTCCATACTTGATTGTAAATATGCAAACAATATTACCGATTAAAATAGCAATTCCATAAATTTGGAGATTTGCATTATCAGACTTATATAAAAGAATCCATAAACATCCAATTAGAGAAAAAGTTGAACCCATACCATAAGTAACCTTAAAAAAATTATTTGAATTCTCGATGTGTGGAAAAAGTTGGAAAATGTGCACATTTACCGGTAAATGTGTACAGCATCTATTGAAGTTGGTAAGAGTTAGGCTCGATTATAGAACCTGATATTTCAAGGGGAAAATATCCCGAAAATTTTGTGTACACTCGTTTTCTTGTTTTCTTGGAATTTTTTGGAAATCTCTGGAATTCTTTGGAAATCCTTGGCATTCTTAGAAATCATTGGAAATCCGTGGAATTCATGGAAATCGTTGGAATTCTTTGGAAATCCCTGGAATATTTTGGAATTCCTAGGAAATCATTGAAATTCCTTGGAATTCTTTGGAAATTGTTGGAAATCATTGGAGGTCTTGGAAATCTTTAGAATTCCTCGGAAATCGTTGGAAGTCTTTGGAATTCCTTGAAAATCATTGGAAGTCTTGGAATTTCTTGGAAATCTTTGGAATTCCTTGAAAATACCTGGAATTTTTTGGAAATCACTGGAATTTTTACCTCCAATCAATTAAAAAAAAAATTGGAGGTATGGTAATCGAAAAAAAATTTCAACTTTTTTTTTGCATTTTCGAGATCACCGTGTTCAGAAACGTAAAGATCTGCAAAAAGTAAAATAAAAATTTCTGTGTCGGTCTGTCTGTCGGTCGGTCGTCAAATTTTGTCGATCGATTTGCTTCCGAACCATCCAACCAATTAATTACGATCAAATTTGGTATGGTGCTATGGTGGTAGGGTTCACGGTGGAAAGGTGAAAATAAGGTTTTCGTCGCGGTCTATCAATCAGGAGTGCCACCACAAGAAAATAATACGGGATTTTTAAAAAATATTTTGTCTTGCGATATGTTATTTTAAAGGTCTTAAAAGGCTTTATCCAGAATAGGTAAAATTAATCTTCTATCTGTCGTCTGTCAAAAATCACAAGTTGTCAAAGTTGAAACTTTAAGAGTGAATAACTCAAGAAGTGCTGAAGGGATCTTACCTAAATTTGGTACGTAGGTACATTGATCCTAATGGATATGAGAGCATATGTAATCCTTCGATAGAAATCAGTAATGCAACATGAAAAAAATAAAATTAACTTTTTTGGCAAAAACATGAAAAAAGTTTTTGTCGATCGATTTTCTCCGGCATTTCTGCGTCGATTGCAATCAAACTTATTGGACGTATGCCTCGTGGGCTGGAATGGTGAAAATAAGGTTTTGCCAGAGAAATCTTCACCAGGGCCACCACAATAAAATAAATTTAAAAAAATGAAAATGTCGTCGTATCTCCGGAAATTAATGTTTAACCGATTCAGCTAAAATTTGGTGTGTCGATGGAGCTTTGAAAGTATAAGTATTGGTGAGAAAACAAACCGAGCCAATTGTAACAGGGCGGCCAGGTCAGAAAAATTACAGAAAATATTAACTGAAATCTTAATTTATATATTTTTTGTGAGAATTTGTCAGATGGCTTGCAAAAATAAAACAATATATTCAAAATTTTAATAAACGTCATAATTTTGTGACATATGTGTCAAAATTAGGTTAATGTTGATTTGTATACCGAGTGCAGCATAAGAATTGAGTTTAGGGCTTGTAACAATTTATTTTAGAATACAAAAATAGGTGGTTCGGTGGGAAATATTTTATAATATCGTCGTACGGACTGATGGAACGTTACTTTATAATTTAAATTGAACTTTGATTTGAACTCATTGGAATTCCTAAGAAATCACTGGAATTCTGCAAAATTTTTTGAAAATCCTTGGAATTTGTTGGAAATCCTTTGAATTCTTTGGAAGTCTTTGGAATTCTTCGGAAATCGTTGGAAATCATTGGAAGTCTTGGAAATCTTTGAAATGCCTAGGAAATCGTTGGAATTAAAAAAAAATTAAATTTTTTGTCAGTACAATTTAAATTTTTGCTTAATATATAGTATCGGGGGCTTACAAGAAAAAGGCACTAAGTCAAAATTTTACTTATTTTATTTTAGTGCATTATAGAACTCAATTTTGATGATCTTCCTACTGCAAGAACGCAGTAAGTCATATCTGATTTATTTTGGGAAATATAGCAATGTAAGAAAGTACTAAAGCATTGATGCAAATGCAAACTTTAAAATGCAGATAGTTGTAATGATAGCCTATAATATGACTAGTAGTGGAAAAAAATTATTATCGTTCCGTATATGTTTCAAAATGTCTTTTAAATTTTTCGGCTCGCGATAAATTTCAAATTTTGAAAAATGGCTCGGACTAGGAGCTTGGCCACTCCCGTTATATAATATAAATAATAGATAGTAGTTGTCAATGAAGATATAGAATAAAATTATGGGAGTATTTTATAATGTAAACTAAGCATCAAATTTTAATAATATAAAAAAATTTTGATAGCATAAAAATGTCTTTTAAAATTACACCATAAAGTTGCTTTCAGCTCTACTCCCTTTCAATTTAATAAATGTAATATTTACTTGGTCGTTGAAATTATTCGTCCTGAATTTTAATATAATCGACATAGTAAACGAAGCTAAAAATGAAACAAGTGGTATGATCGCAACCGTTTCTCTAATTCCATCATGATTTAAATTTACGTGCATTTCTTCTAAGTATAATGGAATGTAAATTAAATTTAAAATCGTATAGAGTCGTGAGGCCACATATCTAAAAATATTTAAAATTAATTTTTAATAACAAGTAAGAATATTGTTTGGGTTACAATAGTGAAACTTGGTAAACCACGGGAGATTTGTATACATCGTAAGCATCTCGGCATTTCGTACCTCCTGATGGAATACTTTCAGAAATATCTTCATAGTGATGTAAATGATTATTGGTCCATCGAATTCCACAATAAAAAATTAAAGACGCTATTAATCCAATAAAAGTTATAATTTCAACTATTTTCTAGAAGTAAACAAAATTACACTAATTATTACTATTATTACTAATTAAGTAAATTATATAATATAGTATTAATTTTGCTTCATAAATGTCAACTATGGGGTGCATCGCTAGAAGACCACACTTCAAAGTGGACCCAATTAACCATGTAAAATCTTGAATTATTTTGTTTGAAAAGCTTTAGTTAGTTTTGACTCGTTACGAAAGTGTTATGCTGTTAGTTTAAAAGTAATAATCTTAGTGTAAAATTTGTATTTTCAATTAATAAATAAATTTGAGTTTTTAAAAATTAAATATAATTTCAAATTCAAAATAAAACTTGGGGACTAGGTTCTAGATTTAGAAAATCTCCCATCATAAATCAATAGTTACGGTCAAAAATAAAATATATTAGGGAACTGTCACGTAAATGGGCCCATGAATTTAACTTTTTCCTATATTATATAGACCATTGAAAAGAGGACAACTTCCTGAGGATAAAAAAAATTATTGCGGATTAACTATTAGTTTTCGAGAAAACAGCATTTAAATCGAAAACAAGAATGCTATTAAGTACGTGTGTGAGTACATCTTTATTATCAGAAGTTAATGATAAACTTGAATCGCTCATATTATATAAACGGAAAGATATATAGGTTGATTGGATTGATAAACCAAACAAATAGAACTTGTTATGCCGACGTTTCGGAGAAGTTATTTCTCCATTCTCAAGACAAAACAAATTAGGATGTTAAGTTGCATGGTTTTATACAGATGGAAGCATGGAGAGCAACGGTAATATTTGCGGTCACACTTAACGGCGTAAAATAAATTAAAATTAAAATTGTAAAACATATAGAATAATTTGAACGTTTAAGGGCCAGTTGTATGTCAGTGGTTTAAACTCAGATCTGAGTTAAACCAGCGATTTTTGCAAATGTCTGTTGTATGTACATATGGTTCAAGACTTGAACCTGGTTTAACTCTCTATTTTTCTTACCCACCGAAATCGGTGGTTTAACCCTGGTTCAAGTCGATATTTACATTTTTTTAACCTCAAAGTGCTAATGTTTACCTATACTACGAAATTTTCATTTTGACAGTATTTATTAAAAAGCATAATTTTTAAACATTTATTATAACTGATATTATTATGACGTATTATTTATTATATAAATATATTATTTTAGATTTTCAATTATCCGACGACGAAGATTTTATGGAATTTATCGAAATTTGTGGAGAAGGCATTCAAAGAAATCCTCAAGTTTTACTTGAAAGTCCAAATCAGTTTGTTAATTATGGTCAGATGAGGAATTTTTTGCTAGATTTAGGTTGACGAAACAACAATAAAAATTATTACGAATAAAAATTCAGTGAAGTTTACTTACTTTTGATTATAATATAAATGAATATTATGAACAACTTTCAGTTTCAAACTAATGTCAGAAAATCAAATGTCATATAGTCAAAATCATAAGTCATATCTATGGTCAAATCTTAAAAATTACTGTTTTTCTAGAGATTTTTGTCGTATTCAGGAGTAACAACATAAATTTAAAAAATAACTCTCGGATTAGTTGACTCGACCTACATACAATCGCATGGGCGTTGATCCTGGTTCAAGACTTGAACCAGGTTCGGCTGATCCTTGAGTTAAACCACTGACATACAACCGGCCCTAAAATTTTCATGAAGACGTGTCGTAATCCGTAGCCGGTGATTTGATCCCAAGTAAATTGGTTCCCGGTAATTTGATCCCAGTAACTTGATCCCCTAGTAATTTCACCCCCTGGTAATTTCACTCCCGGTATTTTCACCACAAGTAATTTCACCTCTTCATAATTAAATCCCCGGTAATTTAATTCCCTGGTAATTTCACTTCGGCATTTTTACTCCCGGTAATTTCGCCCCTTTTTTAATTTTATCATAAGAAGATTTCATCTCCAGATAATATGGTCAATTTTACTAAAATATTAAAAATGGTGAACTGAGCCAAAAACCAATTTTACTAAAATTTTGGAAATGAATTTTCAAGCAAGCTAAATTTAAAGAAATTTATTTTTTTGTAGGTAGTTAAAAAATGATTTATTTTGTTTATGGTATAAAAAGCGAAATGGTAAATCTGTGCGCAGACATGGGTCGGTTATGTAGGTTAGTGTTAGTTTTTGTTATTTTTTAGCGAGATGGCTCATAAAAGAGTGATCCATGCGAAAAGGGAGATCTGTGCGCAGACATGGGTCCAAATTTGTATTTGGCCCACTTTACCATTTTAAAAATTTTAGTAAAATCTAATTACCAAGAGGAAAAATTACCGAGCGGCAAAATTACCTGGGGTCAAATTGCCGGGGATCAAATTATCAGGAGATCTAATTACCAACGGTAAACTTACCTAGGGTGAATATACCGAGGACGAAATTAGCGGGGGTCATGGACTAAGTCCATGGCGGGAGTCAAATTTCCGGTGATCTATTTGCCAGGTGATCAAATTTTCAGGGGATGAAATCACCGGGGGTGAAAATACCAGGAATCAAATTACCAGCGGTCAAATTACCGGGGATCAAATTAACGGGGGTCAATTTTCCTCGGGGATCAATTTTCCTCGGGGATCAAATTACCGGGGACCAATTTACTGGGGACCAATTCACCTAGCGCCGTCGTAATCGCAATCGTAATATTAGGAAACGTATATACAAACATTAAAAGTGCATAGCTATAAAAGTACAAAAATTAATTGTATTAATGTTATGAACTTGACTGTTTAAGTTTACCTTAAATTTATAAAAGTCCTCAGGTCCAATTTCTTTGGGTAATTGATTATTTTTTAAAATTATCCAAGTTATTAAATAAACTGTTACTCCACAACAGACGGAAGCCGTGTACCTTTAAAAAATAAAAATTTGTTATGCAAAGAAAAACATAAAATATACAATATTTAACAGAAATAAACTAAACGTTAAAATAATAGAATTTTAACAGTAAAGTGGAAAAACACAATCCCTTGAAAATTATTTATCAAACAATCGAAAGACATAAATTACCACTTAACAAGTTAGTATTAACCCTGAAACAGCACAGTTATTTTTCTTAACATGTATCTTATATGTAATTATATAAATTCTTAACTTGAATAAGTATGATATTTCAGGATTTATCCGTCTTTAAAGTTGAAAAAATTCGATCGTTTTTTTGAACTGCGTACATACATTTCCCCCAATCGAAAATGCGTTTTTCGAACTCCTGGCATAAAAAAACGTCGGTTTAGGTCAAAAAAAGACCATCTAAATTTTTGGCAATTTTTGAAAAAAACGTAAGGTTAACCCCTTTGGTGTTTTTTCACCCCAAAAATTGAAAGTCTTAAATCGAAACATTTTCTGGCATTTTCTTATGCAATTTTTTGAGATAAATCAATTTGCGCAGGCAGATTTGCCGTAAATATGATATTTTAGGATTTATGCGTCTTTAAAGTTGAAAAAATTCGATCGTCTTTTTGAACCGCTTACATGCATTTCCCCCAAACGAAAACGCGTTTTTCCAATTCCTGACATAAAAACACTTCGGTTTAGGTCAAAAAAAGACCATCTACATTTTTGGCGATTTTTGAAAAAAACGTAACGTTTAACCCCTTTGGTGTTTTTTCACCCCAAAAATTGAAAGTCTTAAATCGAAACATTTTTTGGCATTTTCTTATGCAATTTTTCGAGATAAATCGATTGGCGCAGGCAAATTTGCCGTAAGTATGATATTTTTGGATTTATGCGTCTTTAAAGTTGAAAAAATCCGATCGTCCTTTTGAACCGCTTACATGCATTTCCCCCAAACGAAAACGCGTTTTTCCAATTCCTGGCATAAAAACATGTAGGTTTAGGTCAAAAAAAGACCATCAAAATTTTTGGCGATTTTTGAAAAAAACGTAAGGTAAACCCCTTTGGTGTTTTTTCACCCCAAAAATTGAAAGTTTAAATTGAAACATTTTTTGGCATTTTCTTATGCAATTTTTCGAGATAAATCGATCGTAAGTATGATATTTTAGGATTTATGCACGTTTAAAGTTGGAAATATTCGATCGTCCTTTTGAACCGCTTACGAGCGATTTTCCCAAACGATACCGCGTTTTTCGTACTCCTCGCATCAAAGCACGTCGGTTTAGGTCAAAAAAAGACCACCTAAATTTTAGGCGATTTTTGAAAAAAACGTAAGGTTAACCCCTTTGGTGTTTTTTGACCCCAAAATTTGAAAGTTTCAAATACACACATTTTTGGCGTTTTCCTATGCAGTTTTTTGAGATAAATCGATTGACGTAATGTAAATATTTGATCGTATGTACATGTAAAATTTTGATTTTTAAATGTCGTTTTCTCGAAAACTAATGGATAATCCATATCAATGTAATATCTCAAATGCTTAGAGAATTGTCCTCTTTCCAATAGTGCAATGCTCAAAGTTCAATTTGAGGTATCAATTAACTGACTGTAACCCGAAATTCAATCTTCGATGAAAAAAAGGTGTAAATATTTTTGAAATGTCGTTTTAATTTTAATGGTTTTTTTTAAATAAAATTTACAAAATTAATTAGAAAAGGGTAAGGTCGTTTATGAACACCTTCATAACAAGATTTTGGTTCTTTTTAACATGGCGAATTTGGATCAGACTGAAATTGGTTTATCTGCAACCAATCTTCAAAAATGCTATCCTGAAGATATCGAAACTACAATTGTTGGAGAATGTTTACATTTTCGAGAGCATTTGAAGATAATATCGATAAAAAAATCTATTAATATAATTATAATCGATTATACTGTCTATAAAGTTTCCCACTTCGACAGGCGTACATTTTTGTAATCTCCTCTTTCAAATAAACAACTGGTAAAAATCGTACAGGTATATTTAGAGGTATATAATTAAGAAGAAAAGTAATAGAAATGGTGTATGTATTTAGTTTTCACCAATTGAATTAGTTAACCAGGTAGAGTTAAAATTTTTATTATAATCGATGGAATTCATCGCCTGATGCTGCGATGATGAAAACGTTTGTGATATTTTATACTTACGGTATATTTTATTTGTGAGAACTTAAAAAAAATTTTAGTTCTAAAAAGTGTATGTGCATTTGTTTGGTTTTCTAAAATATTGATATGGTTAAAAAGTTTATTTGTCGAGGTTGTAATTTGAACTCTGGTTAAAAACTTCAAGTACCCTCACCCTCTACCCAATGCCAGCCGTTCTAGATAGAATGTTCTGTACAATTTTTTCCTAAGCATGCTAAAACTAAATTTATATTTTTGCACACCTGTCTCTCTGGAAGTGAAATTTTATACCTACAACCAAAAGAAAATTCCTGATATTGTTAATTTTAATTACCACCTTATGTGCATATACAAGTTTTATAAATGTTTACCTTATAGTTGTAAGATTTGAACTATGGTTGTGGTCCTTTGAAATCAACGGAATTATAGAAAGATGTGAAATTTGAACAGTGGCCCATCCGATTTGAAAAAGAGTTATTAAACCACCATACCATATTAAAGACCACCAATATTTTGCATTTAAACCAAACGAAAACATTAGTAAGAATCCAAAGCTTAGAGAAACAGTTCCTGGAAGTAAAGAATAAATTATTATTTACCTACCAATTTACAAAACAAATTACCGAGAAAACTAAGTTAAATGTATGCCATTTTAGGCTCCTATACGCAGTATATGTATAGCAAGAAGCCTTACTTTCTTGCTGATTCACAAAGAATTGATCTCAAGAAAAAAATATTTATTGAAAAACAATTAAAATAATTTATCTAATAATCGTAACAGTCTATTTTACCGCACTAGTGCGGTAAAGTACCACTTTTTGCCCCACATAAAATTAACATGTGGTTTTCTTAACCATAGCAGTCTTAACAAGATTTTTTACCTATAAGATTTTTTCCGTCGATCATTTTTCTTTTTAATACTTTTTAACTTGAAGAATTGCGGAAGATTGTCACAATAGAAATATTATTGATTTCTACGGGAACTTTTACATAATTTTGAAATGCGGGATAAACTAATACAATTAATTTTATTAACGTACCTGCGAAATGCCACATCTGAGGGGTTCCAATCCGATCTACCACCCAACCAGCTCCAGGGGTCACCATAGCATCCACAAATTGCCCTGCAATTAATTGTAGTTACATTTACTGATTTTTGTTAGTATACGGTGTTGTATTTCAAATATACAATATGAATTGAAAAAGATTTCAGGCATCTCTGCGATATATCGAAAGAGAACAATCTTCTATTTAATTCGAAAGAAAAATAACACAAATGGGATTACTTTTATCTGGACGTTCTGTCACTTGGCCAAACTTACTATATGTAAACAGAGAACTAAATAATTCTTAAATCAACAAAGTGTTAGGTCTGTTCGTTTGCTTGCACTAACTTGAACCGAGCAAGAAAAGAACCAATCAACGAACGCTTTTATTGCCTGTGCGTTCGTTGATTGGTTCTCTAAATAAAACCAAATAAATAAACTATAATATAATACTATATGTATATCCTATAATATAAAAAAAAAACTATAAATAAAATACCTTTAATATTATTATTAATTATTAATATTATTAGCTCTTGAAATAAATATTTAAGTAATTAAAAATCGTAGGGGCTATAAGAAGTCAAATAAAAATTTAAATGTTCCTTTTTTCAAGAAAAGTTTATTAATATTGAATTCCTATTTGTTAAAATTCACAAACAATCACATCAATACAAAGAGTTAGTGAATGCTAAATCTGTATGTTGAAAACTGAAAATAGAATTTTTCGCTTGTAAGAAAAAAAAAAATTTTAATCTCGGTGATGGTAACCATTAAAAAACAATAAGATTCCCCCTCTTATATATTTATGCAAATTCTTAGTTTTGGTTGAAAATGTTGGGAAAAACATTTTTGGAAAGTGCTTTAAATATGATCCTGATAAATCCCACCAGTCAGTAAGTGAAATTTCTAGCCTACGTTTCCATTGATGAGTTAAAGCCAGTTAAAGCTGCTAATAATCGATAGATACGTGGTTTAACCTCTGCCAGAATAGTGTTAATGTTAACGTAATGTTAACGAAAGCTCGTGTTTGGTAGATTGTCAGAAAGATGGCTTTAGATTGAAGCATTTGTTAACATTGCGATAACATTAACACCATGCTGACAGAACAGTTAGATAGTGTAAAGCCTGTGTCCTGTGTCCGTGGGACAGGTCATTTTGATAAAAATGTATAACCTGTCAAACGATGCTTCTATTTTAATGACGTCACATCAATATGTTGATGGAATACGACCGTTTCTATAATTTTGATGAAAAAACGGTTTTGATTGGTTTTGATATATAGTAAAAATTTTCATGCTTGTTGCTAAAGAATTCAAATTTTGTTCAGGGGCGCCGTCAGCCGCCAAAAAACCCGGACGTCTGGTAACCGTACTTATGATGATCTGTCATTCACAGTAGACTAGTTTTATCAAAATATTGATAAAAATTTTGATCGTGTGACTTAACCTAAAATCTTGATCAAAACATATTTAATGACGTCAGATGTTATCATCAATTATCATATTATCATCAAAATATTGATGGAAATATTGATCGTGGGACACAGGCTTAAGCATTTAAAACGTCTAAGTTAAATTATAGAAGATATAAGCAAAATCTTGCAATTTTAAAAATCAATATCGATTGTTCTCGAGATGTAAGCTGAATAACTGCTAACACTAAGGGACTCGGTTCAAATCCGGAAAGAGTCTGAAATTTCATATGATCGTCTCCGTGCTTCGGAGGGCACTTAGAACCGGCGGTCCCCCTGAGTTAATTATTTGCCCTCATCAACAAAAATCCAGGGTTACGGGCACATCTGAGACGAGCCCAGCAAACTACCTCAGATGTGAAACAATTATATGCTCACAGTCTAATAGTGACTTCGGCTTCTCTTAGAACCCCGAAGTCAAGGCAAACCCTAGCAATCCTAGCCTAAAGTGGAAAAAGAATATCGATTGTTTCTTACCTAGCATAACCAGAACTCCAGCAGTAGTAGAATCTAATTGTAAAACAATTTGTAAATAAAATAGCGTGTAGGAAAACCATATTGCTGCACACAAATCATTATAAACGTGGCCCATTCCATAACTAAAATTTTGAATAAAAGAGCGTCGATGTGCAACTACAAAATTATTGACCATTTGCCTCTCATACTCCATGTCTCTTTCCTCTTCGTAACCTGTAACGAATAAAAATTTTGTTTTACAAAATCTACTAAAATTCAACCACATTTTAAACAAACATAGTTTATATTTTGAATAATCCCCTTCTTTTTTCAAAGTAAAAGAAAATAATTTGGACAATTGAAATTAAGCATTTATTGGTACTTTATGGAGAAATTTAAAAATTAATTGGTATCGTTCGCGTATGGTCACGTTATCTCTTTCGATTTGTGTTTCCATTTTAAAGTTACAAAGAATTTATAATAATTTGAATTTTTAATTGAAATTTGATTTATAAAATTTGGAAATTATTTTATTACATAACAATATAAAACTCAAAGTTTGTATGTTATGTATGTTAGCCACGGATTTATGAATAAGTAATACTTATTACTAAATCCGTGATGTTAGCACAAATAGTCAGGGAATACGGTGCTGACTAGGAACAGACCAATAGAAGAGACGTAACCCAAGTACGGATCTGGTAAAAGAACTGTGGCGACATAATAATCCAATAATATAATTTACTTTTTCTATATAAGAAGATAGGAACATAAGAACAAGGAATACACGAGAACACAAGAACAAGAATAAGAAGAACACAAGAACATACATACAAACATAGAGGAAAACAAATCATATTTAGAAAATAAATAAATATATGTATGTCCGTCCCATCAAAATCTCCCCAACGGAAAGCACAATTGAATTAAAATTTTAACTGGATATTCAGCTAAGAGTTCTAAGGTTAACGCCACTAATCCCAGCCCTCTACGTCAATTTTTTCTTGCAAAATCGGAGAAACTTCATTTCGACGTTCTGATTGGTTAAAAAAAATTATTTCAAGTTAAAATCAAATGCGATTAAAGTTAATCCCAGCAATAAAATAAGAAATTGGTTATAAAATAAATGAAAAGTGATCCTGTGCAGAAAGGAGTTTCCAGGTCATTCAAATACTAGGAGGTCATGGCGGCCTTAATAGAACGTAAATTTTGCTAGTATGAAACCGCCTAATTTCAAACCAATTTCATTGGTTAATATTACGAGGTTATTAGTTTAGTACAAATACTTACTTGTTTCTTAAAAAAAAATTATATAAAAAATTAAAAATTAAAAAAAACCTTTTATTTAAAATTAAAAAAAGTGCACTAAAAAGTAAAAAATAAATTTTTTAAAATAATAACAAAAAAGCTCCTTGAAAACATCTATATAAAAGCGTGGGGCTATGAATTTCATGAAACTACGAGTACGTACAGAAATGGATACAACATTTTAATGACATTTTTGCTATGCAATTGTTGTTGTTGTTGCAATTTAATATCAGTAATTCGGTAGTTATTTGAAATTGTTCTTGGACGTTTAATAGCCCCATGCTATTACACACGAAAAGGAGTTAAACTTAAACTAATGAAGAGACTGTATTAATCGTTAATTTAGTAAAACAATGTGAATTTTGAATATTAAAATGTTGACTCACCGTCAGGTGTAATACAGGGTGCACACCCTCTCACTATGTTTGATAAAACACTAACACGCACTGTCTGTGCTTTCTTATAGGGTTTCCCAGTTAAACAAGCTGAAATATGATATTGCAGTTTTAATTAAATACGTTAACGCTAATAATATAATGTAAAAATGAATGTACATAGTTAGTACCTAGTACCTACAGCATGCCTTAAAATATGTAGGGGAAGCTCGGTGATGGTGGCACCCTTTTTTTTAATCACTGTATTCAATGCCTAAATTAGATTGTATTAGCATATTATCGAGGGAACAAGACAAACATATCATAAACTACACAAATTTTACTTTAAAGTATATTAAAATATAAACAAAGTTTTTTTTTAACTTTTTTTATTTCATAACAAGGGTTATCATATCAAAGCCGTTGATATGATGGCACACCCTGTTGAATACGATAATTCTACATGAAATAATGAACGAAAAATGGATCCTAGGTAACGAACACAAATTAAAAAGTACACATTCTTAAAAATAGTTAAATACATCTTACTCATAGATTTGGCAGATGAAATTTTTGGTCTTTGGATCTTTTCCTGCACAAGTAGCTGCATGGGCCCACTTTCTACATAATTAACTTTTAAGCCAGATTTCTTTGGACTTAGAGCAAGAAAATAGTTCGTTGCAATACATGCAGGGAACATCGACTTCGTCTTCAGATCTTCAAAATTAATTTGTGTGTTTTCTTTGTCTCCATCTTCCTCTTCATCGGACTCTTTAATAACTTTTAACTTTCTCTTCGGTGCTCATGCCAATTTTGCTCTTTTCTTCTGTTGCTTCGTATTTTCTAAGCCTTTTCTTCCTCTATATCTGGGGTCGAATTGATGACACCCGACTTGCCTTATTTTCCTTGGTTTTCGGGTTGTCTTCTGGAGTCTTCCAGTCTTTCAAAATCTACCGCAGAACTAAAGGGTGGCGCCAGGTGTTCCTTTGTTTCAGCAACGGTAGAAACAGTTCTTATTTATTATTATTTCAGATTGAAAAAATTATTTTTTCATTTACAGGTTTGCTAATAAAAAATCTTAGAAAATGATTTGACCAATGATACTAATCTGGTGTCTTGTGTAACAGCTATGCTGCAAAAATAAAAGTTTGAACAATTTATTTTTTATTGTAATCATCAGTGGCGGATGGTGACTTTTTGGCACCTGATGCTACAGGGTTATTCATTAAAAATGATACATATTTGAATTTAAATAAAACCAGTATTTGAGGTACAGCAGATCTTTTCATTTGAAGTAAAGAGCACTCAGTACCATTATGTTTTAAAAATAATACCGTTCAAGTGGACATTACGCATTTGCTTGACGGAAATCATCCGAGAGGTCCAATTTTGGATAACTTGTGCATATAAGTTGGCCTTAATCTCGCCAATAACTCGAACAACGTTGTCCTCAAGATCGGCAATTGTTGCTGGCTTATTGGCATAGACCAGACCAGTGGCGTATTCGTCACTGGTATTCTAGAACAGTATTCGATATAATCGATTGATACGTGGTTTAAGTAGTGTAGCTCGATATTAACCATATCACTATTTTAGAAAAATACATCGCCTGATGATGCCATAGTATGGTGAAATCGTTTGCGATATTGTATACTTACAGTGTATTTTATTTGTGACTAGCTGGAAGGCCCGTCCACGGACGGGCCTCTAGACCCGATTGGTTGGAAACTCGATTGATGTGCAACTCGTCCCAGGGGGAGTACCGTCGTCGGTACTTTAATATTTTTTGGTTGGTAAAAAATGACACGCTTGAGCAGCAGCAGCAGGAGGAGCAGCAGCAGCGGGCTGGGATTTTATGTATTAAGATAACTTAAAAACATTTTAGTTCTGAAAAGTGTGTGTGCATTTTTTGGGTTTTCTAAAATATTAATATAGTATTCGATGTGTTCAATCGAACAAGAGCCCGGATATTAAAATACTTTTTAATATAATATAAAGTTTTAAAATATTCAGAAAATTGTCTTCTTTCAATGATATATATAGGAAAAAGTTGAATTCGTGTTCCCATTTTCGTGACAGTTCCCATCCAGGTACAATATTATTAGTGAATAATATCATGTCTCTCTGTATTGTTTGTAGGTTGTAACCTGTACTTTGAATTTGTGAGCTAAAAGAGCTAGCTAATTAAAAAAATAAATAAATATCAAAATTTCGGAAACTTCATTTTCAAAGAAGAGCATCGTTAATTTGCTTAATCAACTTAATTGTACCGACATTGTACTTTTAACTAGTTTACAAATTGTTTTAATATCTTAAAATGATCTATCCACCAAAGCTGAAGTCACAAATCACCAAACCAAAAATTATACTTTCTTCTTCTTCTTGCTTTACGCCTGTTTTTCTTTACGCCTTCCTTCATTTCATGGAGTGTCTATTGATGATGAGGCCCAGCTAGACATCCATCTTTTGGGAGGTCTACCTGGCTATCGCTTTCTTGGTCGGAGGTCTCTTGCCACTTTTATTAGACGGTTGCTTGCGGCTCTGTCGACGCGATTGCTCCACTCCCTTCTTCTTCTCTTGTACTTTCGTGCTGCTGAAATAGGAAATCATTGCATAATCATTGTTTGTACGATGTTTGATGTATTACAATGTCGGCGATTCAAAATAAGGATAAATGATACCCACTTTTATTTATCCCTATGCAGAAAAACCTCCAACATAATGTAGGTATAATAAATATTTCATTTTAAATATTAAAAATTAAATAAGTACATGATACATAATATTATGTTTAATGGTGTTAAATTTTTTTGAAAAGATTTAGGAAGGTTATAGCAGAACAGGGGGCTCTTTTAGCCTGGAACCCGGTGCGTCGCATCCACTTCACCCCGGTAGTTCCGTCCCCGATAAGAGACAAGTATCATTAATACAGCATTAAACACTAACTACATTTGATTTGATACGAAACTTGGTCTTGGTTTGGTTCATAAAACAAAAACGATGTAAAGGAAAAAGATTATTAAATGAACCAGTTGTACAACCGGTTAGACACCGGTTCAAATAGAATAAAATAAAACATGTTATATTATGTTAATGTCTCGATACACGGAAACAATCGATACGCTGTATCTTTCGTAATAAAATATATTATTATGCATATAACGCTAAGTATTGACTATTTCGTAAATCATAAAATATTTTCTAATTGATGCAAATTAGATTACTAAAAATAAATTTAAAAAATCTTCTACCTAAACAATGTTTAGAGATCGACAAAACTGATTCTAATATAAATGGAATTAACTTTTTAAACTTAATTTTATTGTGACGCCATCAATCTCGTCTCCTCATGTAGTATCTAATAGGTTAGCATTAAAACATCTTATATTTTGCTAATGCACAATTATTATGAGGTACCATCAATGTCTTTTTTCTAGAAAATATTTCTTATTTTAGTTTTAGTAGGTACACGGTAAAAAATTTGTTGTCAATTTTACAACAGTTGTTGGATTATACGGGCCATCACATCTATAGTAGTTAAAATGATTGTATATTATTCTAGTAACAATAACTCAATTTATGTTGATTTATAAAAATTACGTTGTTGATATAAAGAAACACCAGCACTTAAGATCAAATTTCATTAAGTATTATTACTACTCAGTGGCGTAACTATCGGGGGGCAGAGTGAGCAATCGCCCCCGGGCCCGTAGGGCCCAGGGGGCCCTTGCGGGTCCAAGTGTTATAAAATATTTTTTATTTAAACTTCTAGCATTTTCTAAAAATCACAAATTTTTACAATCCTTCTTTCAAGGACCGCATATTGTCATTTACTAGCAGAATCTTTTTTATTTCAGATAAACCGTTCACATGCAGGTATTCATCATTACTTAATATTTAATTAATCAATAATTCCTTCAAAAATAATGTTAAAGTCCGTCTAACCAGGGCCAGAACTAGGGGTGGCGAGAGAGGCGTCCGCCAAGGGCGCGAGCTAGTTAGGGGGTATCAAATTTTCAATTTTTCTAATTTTCACTTTCTTAATTTATAAATTACCTCGAGGGGCTTAATAACAAAATTTCAATTTTATGTTTAAAACAAGGTGGAACTCGCTTTTGCGACAGTTCTTAGGCTTCTATACATCTACTTTTTCGGTAGGTTAAATTATTTGGGCTTTATTTTATTCCAATTTTTAATGCGTTAATCTTTTAATTAGGTAGATTTTTTTACTATATAAGGAAAACGCTAACATTTTAATATTTTTTTTTTATTTCGACCTTTATAGGTAAATATTTGCAATTTACAAACCACAAATAAAACACAATTCATAATGAAATATTAAAATACCCGAAACACGTACCGAATACCGTATTAGAAACACGTAAAATACCTACTCTAAAAATACAAAATAAGAATATCGGATTAAAAAATATATATGTAAATAATCTGAATAATTAATACCAATCTAAAAATATTCTATATGAAGTAAAATAGTTTTAAGAACGTGCGTTCTGATTGGTTTTGAATTATGCGGACAGACGGACAGACGGACACGGAGCTAGATCATAAGGCTTCTTCCTATACGTTGTATAGAAGCCTAAAACGAATTATTAATAATAACATAATAATTATTACAAAAGATCTTATTAATGTTTGTTAACAATGCGATTTCAAAAAAAGAAAAAAATCCTATGAAACATCATTTTTTCAGTTTTAATAAACTCCCCCCGCGATTTGCAGTCCTAGTGAGCAGGGCCGTATCTGAGGGGCGGTTTTGGGGATCCAAACCCTCTCCGACATACATCGTGAGATAAAATTTTAGAATATAAAATATAATTGAAGATTAGCAGCATACATGTGGCCTTTATCACACGTAGATCAACTACCTGCTGCTGCGTGCTTTCATATATCATCCTTTAGTCCTTTTATATATTTTTTAAACAAATTTGTTTCATTAAACCAATTTTTTTGAAAAAAAAAGTTTTGTATCGCGATTTTCTAACTTGACAATAGAGCGCTTGACTTTGAAAATTTAAAAAAATTAGCCTGCGGCACTATATGCTGGGTGGTATCCCGTAAAGTTCCTGCTAGGGGCACCGGGCACAACCTTAGTTCCGGCTCTACGTCTAACAACAACGCAAGCAATCAGGCCCTCATAGTAGAACTCAAAAACATCAACTCCTAGACACAAAAATTCTGACTCGTTACAGGTTCAGAAATACTATCTTGAGAATTTAAAAGGTATTTAATTGGTAAAGGTAGAAACACAGTAAAAGTAGGCTGACTGACTCAAGTACCCTGTTCCGACAATCCCATGTAGTAACAAATGGAAATGCGCACATATTTTTCAAATCACTAGAAACATAAGAACTACGCGGTAACTTCGTCTGTTGATCCGTCGATCTGTGGATCCATTAATACTGTCGCAGGTCTGTTAGGAAGTGTGAGAAAGGTGTTTGATACCGAAATAGCTATTAACATATAAGCGATGGAAAGAAAGCCATATCAGTTTTAGCAATATATCAGAACGAGCGTTATGTATGTTATGCATTTTTCATCCAACACGGGTCCTTTCCAAAATAAAAATATAAAGTGATAAGTAACAAAAATACCACTTTTAAAATAAACAGTAACTTATTAAGTATCTTATTAAAGCATGTGATATCATTATATAAAGTTGAAGCAAGATAAAGTCAGCAGAATTGTAATCTAATCGGCTAATACGTCACCAGACTGCCAAAGCTATGCGTATGATATAAAAGTAACATCGAAGCGAAAGTAAAATATACATAAGCAAATAATATCAACACGCCGAAAATGCACATATCCGTTGTTATGACTAGCGATATCGTGGTTACTTAATATCACACCGTCTATCGCACATTTTCTTTATCTAGAATTTACCGTATATGCTATACTTTCGATAGTGTTGGATGAAAAACATGTTTCATGTTTAATACATTAATTGGAGACAAAATAGACGAAATGCGGGAATGATAGGGGGCGTCCGCCCTTTTTGGGTTTTTTACTGACCACAAAGAGACCCTACAAAAATTCTTGCCCCCGGGCCCAATCTTTGAAATTACGCCACTGTTACTACTACTAGATGTGGTGGCCCGTATAAACCAAGAACCGTTATTAAATTGCATAGATGTTTATATAGAAGGCTCGATAACTAACTCCAGCGCAAAAGTTTAGCCTGCATTTTGGGGTCTACCATATGTAGGTTTGGCAAAAATTGTAAACACGACAGTGTTTGTTGTTGCAATCGCGTGTTATTTTTATTTAAAAATGAAAATTAAATGAATTACAATGATTTTAATATTAAATTCCTGCTTGAATATCCTAGTGTTTTGTATTTATTATCGTTTTGCAATAGTTTTGCCTAACTTGCAAATGGCCGTTTGATTGTTCTTGAGGCTTCACTTCTATTACATTGCAGGTATTGGGAGTCAGGTATCTAGCCTTCTATATAAACATCTATGTTAAATTGACAACAAATTTTTTACTGTGTATCAAAGAGCAGTAAGTATACGTAGGTATTTACTATTTAGTTTTGAAAACTATATTGAGTGGCAAAGCACTATATGCACGTTTTTTTGTGATTTGTTAAAAACCGATAACTTTCAGCTAATCCCCTAGATACTATATAAATTACTAGTAGAAAATAATAAAAATAGAGAAAAGATCAGTGGCGGATTTAGGGTCGCCTGCGCCCTAGGCCGATATGGCTCCCTGTTTGCTTGATAGTAGATAATTATTATAAATAAAACATTTATATACGAATATTAATAATACGTAGAGTCTCGAAACAGTGAACAACGAAAAACGAAAACTATGTTTGTTCTTTAAATATTAATTCCCAATTTATTTCTTTTTTCCCTCCTTTTATGCTACAAAAATCTTTTTTCTTTATTTTTTTTCATTATGCTACGTATAATTAAAAAAAATAAGATAAAAATTCCGATTTAAGATTAAAAAACAAGCATGTTTTTTGCTATTCACTGTTTCGAGACTCGACTGTATTTCATTTTGAGGTTTATTAATACAAAATGTAAATATTTTATTAGTAAATTATAAATTTCTTACAACGGAACAACGAATGAATTTTTTATGACTGATCACATCAATTTTGTTTTTCTTACTTTTTGGCATGTAAAAATCTATTTTACAGCAAAACTTTTTAGACGCTTCTTGTTGAAAATTTTATTGCCGTCAACTTAGTTTATATACATTTTTTTATTTTGTCCTGCCGTTTCTGACTGATAGCGGCTTAAACAAGACTCGGTAAAATACAAAAAATATTCTCATCTGTATCTCGGAAATGGTGCTACAAAATAAAAAAATTAATAGGTATTTTTTCTTGTAAATTTTATTCTCTATATTTTTGTTCATATAAATTTTTCTATTTTAAAAAACCTCTAAAAAGTTTTGCTGTAAAATCGATTTTTATATGGCAAAAAAGAGCTTGAAAACTGACAATTAGCAGTATTAACATAGAAACCTCCGGATTTCATTATGATTTATGAGTCACTGTATATACATAGATTATCTATCGATAATCTTTGATAGATTTTCAATCCATAAAAATGAATTAAATAAATAAATTAAACTGTTACAAAACGATATTCACGTTTTCAATGAATTTCACCTTTTTCTACTTCCACCTTTGGCGAGTTCTTTCGGTATTCAAGGATATCTTTAATTAGTTTAGTATTTGTCAAAACGGCTCGGAGCGCCCGGAGCGGAGGGGACCGGAGCGCTGGGTAGCGCAGAGTCGAATTTGACAAAGACAACCATGGCAATATACGGATCCACCATAAAAAATAATTTTTTTTATTAGAGATAAAATTTGAACCATATTAATTAACCTGTGTCCTCATGTAAATACAAAAAGTCAACAAATCGAGTAATTAGATTATTGATATATGGCGCTAGAAGCTCTCGGCAAAATCGTTAACGGCAAATCGTGCGCGGCGAGTTGTACCCAACCCATAGATTAAAGAGCTAGCTTTTGGAGCCAAAATATTAGCACCACTCCTAGTTTCAATGTAGATTTGTAAAACAAACTGTGAAGGTGCTAGCTTTATTATTTGGATGCTAGCCAGTGCTAGCTCTATAGATTGGGGAGCTAGCTTTTTAACAATTATTTCAAATACTTGACCGAAATTTGTTCATAAATTTACAGCAAAGCTTAGCCGAATCAAATTATTAATTTTAATTTTTCTTTAAATTTCATAACTTCTATAATTTTCTCGCCTCTGAAGTTCAGACGCCCTTAGAATTTTGCCGCCCTAGGCCCGGGCCTAAGCGTAAATCCTGCACTGGAAAAGATAGCTACAAATTGTACATTTACATTTACAAACAAATTTGGATAATTTAATGAGATATTACTGAATTTGTGCAACAAAGTAAGAAAAACTATTTTTAAAATGTTATTGTATGTTTACCTGTGTTTTATAAAAAAAACTGTAAAAAAAAAATAAACCATATATAATAATTAATTATTATCATTTCAAAAATTTTACATTTAAAAAATCAAAAATTTTCACATACGGCGCAATTTGTTAAAATATTGCCGAGGAGCCCCCTAAAAACGTTAGCCCCGGGCCTCACAAATTCTTAATCCGGCTCTGATGATATAGATTATATTGTAGCTCCCCGACTCTCTCATTTATTAATAATATAAATATAAATATAAATATATAAAGTGATTACGGCACTCCGCGAGTTACACATTACAATACGTCGTGCTGTAATCGGTTTTAACAGCGTCGGGAGAATTATGGTTCTGTCAAGGATTGCACTTTGCACGAAGAGCAAATAATCTTAATCTTACTATTTTAAATATGAATACAAATTCAAGATAAACACTCAATATAATATATTAATTAGTTTTCTTTTTGTGGAATAAATACAATTTATCATTGGGGGTGCCTTCAAATTATTTTTGCAGTATAAAAGGGGGGGCGCGAAATTTTCAAGTCCCGCCACTGCTTAGTACCTACTTTGGACGAGATTAGAAGAAAGGTGAATAAATCGGAAGTCATTTTGAACACAAGTCTGGGTGAGGGTTCGGTATATCGCCAAGTAATTTTAAGGTTGTTCTTGATTGAAAAACTAAACAGACAGGTAAACCAGGTAGGAAAGTTGTCACGGCCACAAGTTTCACGGATATTTTGTTTCGTGCTATAGAAAGTTTGCCGAGTTGGTACGATTCGAGTTGAACCAACTAACAGTAGGTATCGTAGTGAAACGAACTTGGTAGATTGTGTGTTATAAAGTTTTTAAAGTGACGTTGTATTTTTAACGTGCCTAAATGAAACTTTGTTTTATAAACATTGTCGCTTTCAATTTATCATCTATAAAATTTATATGGATTAAATGGTGTTTGAAAAGTTATTTCGTTGTTAGTTGTTAAGTTATTCGTTTTAAAACCATTCAAGGCTGATATAGTATAATAATATCAAATATAGTGGCGAATGTATATAACTTTACACCTGCAGCCTGCAGTATACACCTAAAGCTGAGTATACATCTGAGGATGTGTCTTAAATTTCGGAACGTGGGCAAACAAACAAGGTAAGTAATCAAAATTTTGTTTTTCTATAACATTTTTTTAAAATAAATGTTATGCGTGTGCGTATGTGTAATGCCAACGCACGTTTTAAACCCACGTTTGCTTCAATTGCTATTTAATTCAATAATTTCATTGCATTAAAGAGAAGATAATTTGACACTTTAAACTGGGGTTTCTTCAATTAACTCATAAAAATGTCATTCGCCTACATTTACTTATGTAATATTTAAATACGATAAACTATTTCTTAAATTTTCAAATACGCACTACCTACTTAATTTACTGTATATTATCCGTCAACAACGAGTAACAAACATGACATTCTAATTTTAAATTTTCAAATTGAAAAAATATTCGACTTGGAGGTAGGTACAATTCATTTTATTATTATAATATTCAATTCAATCCGTTGGTTGGCCTCGATCTATTTTTACTCATTTTTGATACTTAAATTCACTAATAAATTTAACTATAAAATTAATAAAGCACTTACATATTATGTATGTACCATATTCGTTTCTAATAAATCAATGCAAATTATTTTTTATTCCATCATGCTAATCATTTTGTTTACTTATGTACTATGTATATCAATCAAAACTCGAGTGTAGGCAATAATTTATTACTTACTAAAATTTCATTTACTTTTTTTTAATTAATTTAGTAGGTATCTATCTAAATTTGACGCAACTCGCTCGTAACAATCTAAATTTTTCCGAAATGTTAATCTACAACCAATTATTTATGGTCGTGTTAAGTTTTATTTAGCAATTACCATTAACAAATTGCTCGTTCGTTTTGGAAGAACAAAATTTACATTTAAAACTCAAAAGGTGATTAATATTGCATTGCGTCACCAACATTAACCTAACAAATAATTCCAACAAAAAATTATGAAATTAATAATAAATATTTCACAAATGCTT
The DNA here is from genome assembly GCA_947369205.1 of Cantharis rufa. NCBI lineage: Eukaryota > Metazoa > Arthropoda > Insecta > Coleoptera > Cantharidae > Cantharis > Cantharis rufa. Next base: position 26,265,095 of record OX376309.1, read on the forward strand.
GTCGGTGATAGAGCAATTGCGATCTTGGGCGCCATTTCTAGACAATTGCTCTAAATAAAAATTTTTAGAATGTTTACTTTATCCTGCTAGTTTCATTGATTATTTTTTTGTATTAACATTTATTATTTATTACTAACAATGCTTTTATAATTTACAATAAGTTGTAAATTAATAATAATAACCATAATATAAATAAAAAAAGTTCTCCTATGTTGGTAACGTAAATTTTACATTTTACCTTTCAAAGATTTCTTGTGTCATTTAAAAATAGATTTTTACACCAATATTTTTCAAACATTTTTTGTTACAAATTTTGTTCCTTTAATTTTTGTTTCTATACATTTTTCTATTTTGCCGCACTGTTTTTTAATGACACAAAAATTAAGGGAATAAAATTTGCAACAAAATATGTCTGAAAAATTTTGTTGTAAAATCTATGTTTATAACAAAAGAAATCTTTGAAAGGTAAAATTTACATTACTATAACATAGGAGTGTATTAATAATTTCTGGAGCCACTGTATATAGTAACGATATCAAACTATTCAGTAAGATGCAAAAATTCGTCCATAAGTGCATAAGTGCAAGAGCACCGAAACGGAATTTCCTCGTTGGATGCATATACTTATCCTATGAATTAATAAACTATCTCTACAGCGAAAGCTAAGAAAACGTAATGATATATTATCGGTTTGTATTTATTATGTTTTAAAATTTCCGCTTTTGTCGCTGCCGAACTCGTCATTTAACACGAAATCCCCAATTGATTTGAAGCCAGTCTATCTTCTTTACAAAGCTCTTCTTTACCGCTACGGAATCAAGGGCACCTCATCTGGTCTTTCATACCACGAAATCCCCACGGGTTCTAGGATGCCAGGAATGTTGGCAGTTGCAAGAGAGCATCTAATAATGCTATAAGAATAATCTCATGATGACCGAACGGATCGACTCAAGTTCCGCATATACAAGTAGGTACCTATGTTTTTGGCATAAACTGGATCCAAATCTAAGACTTACACGAATCAGTAGAAAGTCTTTGACAAATAACGAACTGGGGGGGGGGGGTATACTGAAACCCAAGCATCGGATTCCTTTTCGGAGACAGCTACAATACGCGCACGATTAATATTTGTCGCATTGTTTAATAAAAGAAGAGTGTGTTATTTTCGAGATAGACAGATCTCATTTTGTCTGAGAATCAGCTTCAAATAGTAAAACCTCTAATGGACATATTTTTTGGCCATAAACACTTCTTTTAAGTAAGAGACCTCAAAATTCATGAAGGGTCGAACACACAGTGTACCAATGTACAATGTACAATGCAGTGTACCAACTGCGATAAGTAGAATTTTTTGCGTGAGTTTGCCATACATAAAAATTCATACACCTTTGCATATTGACTACACAAACGTCAGTATTTTTATAATAAATAATAAAATAAAAGAAGTGGAAAGTAACAATAGTTTTATTTTCTTAATATTTTGATTGAAAATATGATAGTTAAGTTGAAAATCGCTAATGCTCAGCATTTCTTGACCCGTAATGAAATTTATATAATTCTTCTTCTTATAGTTCTATTCTAGTTCTTATATAGTTCTCTTCAAGAACTTGACTGGTACCCCCTCAGGTGGGCAGTTTGTGTGGTAACCTACCGTTCTAGCGGTAGGTTACTAGACTAGCGGTCACAAGCCCAAGAACCGCCTTTACAGGAACAGGTATAAAGATTCCTTTTTTATTCCTGTCGAGGAACATTTTAAAATCTCACTTAAAAAAGCAAAGAAAATTAGCAGAAAATGTTTGTCGCTAATTACATTTCCCGCAATCCATGGGTAATATTTTCACAACCTTCAAAGCCGATCTTAGGTATGTATATTCGAACGCCAGCATAGATCCTTACTTTCCTGATGAACTCCTGCCGGACGACAATCCTATAGCACCGACTCAATAGTGGATCATCAAACTATTAGGTCGGACTTTAGGAAGCTCCGGTTGGTACAGAACTCAGAAGACATCCCCCGATCACTCCTGAGGAGTTTTGATTGCAAAATTAAGATTAACAATAAATAAATTGCAAGATTAATTCTTCAAGATCTTTTCTTGAAACCGATTGTCCTAAACGTCTACAATTCCTGCCTCGATGCAACGTATTTTCCCCTGTAACAGTAGAGATCTTCCAAAAACTACATACGGAGATATATCAAGCATCGAAAATTCAAGTTGAATACGCCTCTTTCAGTCTTCGGAAAGATTCTTGGGAGGTTTATAAATATAAAAATAATTGGAAGAAAACTTCTGTTTCACTCTCCTAGGCAGCATGGCATCATCGAAAGTAGGTCCACCATCACGGTTCTGCAATGTTACATTAGGGGATTGGACATGGAACAGATTTTTAAAAGAAAACCCACTAAGACTTTCATAGCAGTAATATTTTTATGGCATATCACCAGCACCTTTTCACTCAATGAGTACGAAAATGCTGTCTCACAAGTTGAAATTACTGATAAAGAGCTACCTGAAATGTTATTCTCACTTCTGGGATCATCTCTATCATTAAAATCGGAGAGAAACTTCAAAAAAACTTTGAAAATCTAAACAACTGGTGTATGCGCATAAAATTAGTTCTTTCGGAAGCGAAAGTGATGAGAGTCCACAGTTATAGCCTGCAAATAAAATTGAACGGTAGAAACATTCAACTGCTCAGAGATATCAAGTGTCTCGGTGTTGTGATGAATAAGGAACTAAACATGCAAGAGCACGTGAACTACGTTTGTGAAAAACTCAGAAAGTGATTCGTACCCTGCATAAAATGGCCAACAGTTGAAACTTCGACAATGGCGAAAGCCTAAGACAAATCTATGATCATACAATTATGCCTATTAGAAGAATAGGTAGTGAAAGAAGTGTGATCGACGCTATGTAGATTTTTTCTACCAGCACAGGTCTGTTGATCTGTGTAATAGTGAATAGTGTGTTCACTATTTTCTTTTAATATTTTATATATTATTAGTATTGAAGGCGCCATTATTTGCCTAATCTGCACCCAGCGCAGAAATAGCTTGATCCGGCCCTGATTATTAGCTATAAAAAAAAGTCATCAAGTTTTGCATTTAAAGGTTGCTTGTGTATGCACTTCCCCCCGCCCCCATGAGTATATCCGGTGAGGGATATATTTTATTATAAAATTATTACAATATTTATTAGTGAGAAGAATGACATTTTGTTTTCTCCTGACAAATTCTTTTAATATTCGGTTTGATTTCTGATAGCTGGATTCATATATCAGGAACTGCATCAAGTCGATGCACTTTGTTTTTATCCCTGAATATAATGAGAATCCAGTCTCACACATGTATGTACAGTGGCTCCAACAATTATTAATACACCCCTATGTTAACCATGTAAATTGCACATTTTGAAATCGTTTTTTGACATATAAAACTCGCTTTTACAGCAAAACTTTTCAGATATTTTTTATTGCAAATTTTAATCTCTTCAGTTTTGTTCCTATACATTTTTTTATTTTCTTTCGCCGTTTACGAGTTACAGCGACTTGAAGAAAACTCTGTAAAAAACTCCCATAAGAGCAATGTTAATTTTATTAACTTTTTTACTTAGTTTTCTTTAAGTCGCTGTAACTCGTAAACGGCGAAAGAAAATAAAAAATGTATAGGAACAAAACTGAAGAGATTAAAATTTGCAATAAAAAATATCTGAAAAGTTTTGCTGTAAAAGCGAGTTTTATATGTCAAAAAACGGTTTCAAAATGTGCAATTTACATGGTTAACATAGGGGTGTATTAATAATTGTTGGAGCCACTGTATGTGCTCACAAATGATAGCAAAATACGGTTTGCACGTTTTGACAACTCGGGATATTATATATAAGCATACAGGCTATTCATAAATTTAAAAAAAGTTAGAAACTATTTTTTAAGCGGCAAAATTCATTTTTACGCCATTTTAAAATTTTTTTTGGCGGAACCCTATTTGAGAACCGCTGCACTACACCAACTTGTTTTATTGCTAAAAATTAAATGCACGCGTAGATTTAGTCAGCAAGAAAACTTCTTTTATTTTATTGTTGCAATCGATAGCAATAGCATTTTATCGTCCTATTTGCAACTTTTTTCTTGCTGTCCAAATAATGTTGGTTATATAACCTGTACATTAGAAATATTCCTAATTACTTGTTAGTAAAATGACTAATTTGACGCGCTCATTCGATTTTCGGTACTGAAAAAAAGCAAAAATTCATGATACCGTAAACTTTAGGTATTCCTTGAAAGAAAGCATAAATTAAAATTTGTATAATAAGTATAACCCTGTTTGATAATGATTTCTTAAAAATGGTCTCCAAAGAAAGATATTGACTTTTTTACAAAAATCAGATCTAAATTGCACCAATACATCTGACGACGGATTTCATAATGTTGGGATTAATGTTGATGCTGTACGTATAATTATTTGTTATTACATAATATTACATTATATTATTGTAATCTACTTGCTGTTAGTTTTTTGACATAATTTTATTATTAAGTTTTCTCTTATGTAACCGTGAAATTAAACTGAACAATTATTAAATTGTTTATTTTTATTATTGATGGTTCTTCTACAAATAATTGCTTATCATACAAAAAAAATCAGACAGTTGGGTCAAGCTAACTGTTTTGTTCGTTTTCTTTCCAAATGTATTGAACACGGCAACGATTCAGGTGTAACCAGTTTGTTTTTAATTTCAATTTTATAGTAGAATTTGTTGTTCTGTTACAGAGGTGTATAGAAAACATGGGCGTAAAACTTTTATCAAGAATCACTCATGATGAAAGGATAATAGTATGTAAAACAAGAGGTTAGCGGAAGTTGCTTTAGAATCTTGACCGAAAGTAGCTGTTTATACTTTGAGACTATTTATTTCCAAGTGTAAATAGTAGTCGTACTTTTGGTACCGCTGCTATCAACTAAACTATTGCCTGTGGCTGTTCAAACAAGTACTACTTTATATATTGAATTTTTTACAAACCCGTTTACAATTACAAAAATTAATCGTTGATCTTTTTTATATGCATAACTTTGAACTACTGTTAATCATAATTTACCGGGTGTAAAATTAAAGCTAACCAGTGGGTTGGGAAAAACTTCAAATAGAAAAGTTGTAGCTGGTGGATGGGAACGAACATATTACAGTGTAAGAATAAGAATTTTCAAAATTTTCTTGCGGTTTTTTCAGAAAGAATCAAATTTACCTTTTTTTGCAATAGAAAAACTCGAGGGGTAAACCACGGTCAAAAATTGTGTACACCAGACTTCCTACTACTTCGGACTTCCCAAACTTCCCGGACTTCCCCAGACTTCCCCGGACTTCCTTAGACTTCCCCGGACTTCCCCGGACCTAGTTTGTGATGGTTTTATACAGGCGCGGATACAGAGGAGGGGGCAATAGGGGCAATTGCCCCCCCCCCTTCACCTGAGCTCTCAAGCACTTTATTTTTACCGATTTCAAAATTTTTAAATTGTCGTAAAGATATCACTACCTGTTTACATAAATCGGTATTAACTCATTAATTCTTAATAAATAAATTACATCGATGGTTTCGTTCAAGTGTTTTATTCAAAATTACTGATAAAAATATCATCGCGAAGTTTGCCTAAACTATTGAAAAATTGAGCTTCAGTATTTGTATAAAAAATATGGTAAGAATTTTAAATTGCTTTAAATCATAAGATTTGCAAAAACACACGGTAAGAAGAGATTAGACTTTACTTTTTAAAAACTTATAATGTAGGGTAAGGCTGCCAAAGTCGTATCACCGCTTAAGTTTTACCTCTTAAAAATTAGGCGTAATATCACACCAACTGCGTCCCTTCCGGCAAAACGAGTTACTTGTCCTAGACCTTAAAACAATATGGTTGACCAGAGAATAACTCGTTTTGCCAGAAGGGTTGGTGTGATATTACTCCTAATATTTAAGAGGTACGACTTTGGCAACCTTACCCTACATACTTACTTCAAATTAAATTTTTTTTTATCTATACCTATGTGTTTTTGTTAAATTCTTTTTTTAAGACTGACGAACAGATCATTCATTATTCAAATGCAAGTATTATCAGAGCCGTATTAAGGGGGAGGCTAAGGGGGCTGCAGTCCCGGACCACCACATTCTAGAGGCCTTAAAAAAATTGAAGCAACAAAATTTAAATTAGTACAGATTAATATAAGTTAAATTAATTAAAATGAAGTGTAAATTATGTTAAAAAACCAGCAAAACTGATTCAAATATGAATTATTTTCAAAATTATCTTTTATTAAAAATAAATTAAGTAGTGTTACACAAACACGTTTAAGTTCGCTAACTTTAATGAGTGTTGAAAGTGATCTACTTAGACAAACAAACATTAAGTATGTATAATAATTATTATCCTTTCAAAAATTTGACATTTTATCTAAGCGCGGTTGACCTTGAATAATCAAAAACTTTCGCCTGCACCGCATATTGTTAAAACATACAAGACCAAGGGGCCTTCAAAAAAAGTTAGCCCCGGGGTTCACATATTCTTAATCCGGCTCCGAGTATTATATGAATAAAAGTTTATCAAATTCTTTATTTAGAAAAATTTTCTGGAAGATAAGTAAACTCCCACAAAAATTGCCCCCCCCCCTAAACAAAACCCTGGATCCGCGCCTGGTTTTATATTCGCCTTCGCCTTGAATGGAAAAATGTTAATTTTCCTAACTTGTATCGAAAATATCTATTTCTTACCTAACTGCAGTTCGTGCAATTAAAGAAAAATGCATTTTTTCACAATTTCAAACTATTAACTGGTTACATCACTGGAGTGAAAATTTTACTAACCTGAGTTTCTTATAAATCCATGAAGTGGGCCCTACCTACAATAATAAAGAAAATTTTTTGTTAGTTATCATTGCAGATGAAAACGGTTTTCTTCGAATTACCTTTATCACTGTAGTCCTTTTGCCTTATTCCTAGAACCCAGGATAGCTTCCTCGTTGTTCCTTCCAATAAACTTAAGTCATTCACAAACCCGAACACTTATCACATATTTTTCACTTAAGTATTAAAAAGAAAATTGTTCTCGATTATTAAGAAAGCTCGAAACACCACACTCTCGTTCGCGGAAAACTAACATTTTCCCGAATTTACTTTTAAGCTGAATACATGCACTAGCGTTTTGCGGAATGCAATTTTTGTTTTGATTGGTTAAATTTCAATAAAAGGTTTAAATTTTACTAATCAAAACAAAAATCGCACCGCAAATCGCTAGTGCGTGTATTCAGCTTAAGGCCTTACAAACGAATGACTGATACGAGTCCGTATGACGGGGCACTGCGTCATAATTCGTATTTAACTTTTTTTTTGTTTCCTGTTTGCAATTTTAATCGAATTTTGTCTATAAGTTTCCCACTCTTTCGTCCGTCGTGCATTTTTGTAATCTTCATTTTCAAATTAACAAAATATATTTTGTTTATTTAAAAATTGTGTACACCAGATTTCCTACTACTTCAGACTTCCCAAACTTCCCCGGACTTCCTCAGACTTCCCACAGGTTGTACACCAGACTTCCCGTGAGATTTACCCCTCGGAAAAACTAGTTTTATTGCTTTATTGGTTAGTCCTAACATGTATCTTGCTGGTATTAATTATATAGTATGTACATAGATATTTAGGATTTCACTTTGGATTTCGAAAAAATTGAAAGGAAGCTGAAAATTGGTTTAAGCGCCGCATCGTCTAAATACATACAGTGAGCGAAATTCGATTAGTGCCACCGGTGCCACCCATGTATTACGGGGTAATTTTTCGTTAAAACTAATTTGAAGAAAAAAATGCGTTAGTAAAGATTACAATGAAACTATATCGACCCTTTAGTTATATTAATAATATTATTAGTAAAGATTACATAATAATTGACAATTTTAAAAAATTACATGATTTTTTAAAATCAGTTACAAAATATTTTAAATATAAAATATTTCAACATATTTTAGCGAAATTCTTCTTTATTTAAAAGTTTCTTTCATGCTTCATCATGTATGACACTTTAGTTTGCTGCTCTAAGCTATTGTACTACTTCCCATCTTTGCAAATTGTATTGAATTTAGAACAAGACTTCTTGCTGGCCAAGTATTTTTGCAAAGCGAATATACTACACAGCCTATTTTAATAAGAATTCTTAAAGACAAAGTTATTGAAAAGGAAAACGACCCTTTTCCATTACCACGGACATATATAAGGGGGGTGTTTAGAGGGTCTGGACATCCCCCTTAGCCTAAGCAATAAATGAAAATAACAATAAATGAAAATTTACATTTTCAATTAAGTTTTGTTTACGTTATTTTATGGTTGAGTAATGAAATAGGTGATCTAGGGATAAATCTCCAAACTAAACCAATATGGCAACGCTGAGCTATACCTATAGCATATTTGCATACACAAAGAATTATGAGTTTGACCAATTCTCCATTTTGAGTACTATCTCATAACACCTAAAGAAAACAGGTTTTGAGTCGACTTTCTTGTTGTACAATTCGTTACGTACATGAGTACGTGAGATTGTTGGATATTATTATTTAGACTACATCTCACCAAAGTGTTTTTTAACCTGCTACTATAAAATTCCTCGTAACAGATTTAACCCGACAATTGTGTGCTAATTTTTTCATCCTTAATAATTTCCTCCTTAATCCTACCTTGCAGGAAATTTTTTTCAAAAGTTCAAAAACAGGAAAAAAAACAGGTTTTTTTTGATTTGTCTAAATCTAATGATTGTGATATTTTATAAAAATGAAAACTCTTCTTTTGAAGTGCAATTAAAATTCAATTTGAGAATGTTTAATTAAATAGCTACTTGAAAAGCTTGGTGTACAAGCTTTCACTTTGTGGCAAATTGTTATGGTGGCGTAGTTATATGGCGGGTACTTAAAAACTACGACAAATATAAACAAGTAAAATAAAAATGAAACACTAAATAAAATTATTGAAAACGTGGGAATAATAATAAAATTAAATCAACAATTTCAGAAACCTTGATTAATATTCTTCTAGTTGGCCGCTTAAACCTCCCATTAGTGTGGCATACACTAGCGTTTATTCCTGCAGGAATGACGAATTCCGACGGAAAGAATGCTTGTTAGTGAATATGTAATAGTAAACATTAATGTTTTTTCTTTTGAGACAAATGTCAAATAAAAGCGTGAGAGGAATGAGTTCTCGTGTATTCTTATCATGCACTACTTCGCACCGAAGACTTTTTCTGAAAAAAAGACTGATTTCCTTCCTCCTATTGGTCGATAGGATTTCCCAACTTGTTTATAAATTTGTGCCGCTTGGGCATGCAACTCTTTAAATCTTCAGATTTTTTGGAAATGTTCCTCAACACCGCCTTGTGATGATAATTGTCATCGCAAATGTGGTTTCTTAAAACTTCTCCATGGCTGCTAAACGCTTTTAAATTATATGTTTTATTGTTAAAAGTTTTGGTCCTAGACTTTTCCTTTATTACCGCCCCCCTAGGATGCAAGAGGGGGCAAGCGACCCTTTTTGCCCCCCTTCTAGATCCGGCCCTGCTGTAGAATCGATTAGTTTAAAAATCATAATTTTTTATTTAATATTAAACACGATATATATTAAATATGAAAATTGGTACTTAAAAATTGGTGGTAAAATCCCACAGAGATCAAAATAATTTCAAGATAGTACTCGACTATATTTCGAAAACGCTAAAACCAATCGATTTAGCAATTATGTCATTAAAGACGCCAATATTTACGTATATTTTGGTTTATACACATAATGTAGATTAGATTTATAATAGATGTGTTACAAATCAACTTTACATCTATACATAATGTAAAAAATAACAGGAATGGTTATTGGGAGTGAAAGTTATCACCTTTAAGTAAGCAGATATATTATTATGTTGCAATATAACAATATTATAATAGTTCCAAATTGCAATACGAGTTGACATTTCCCGCTGGCTGAATGTTATGCAATTAAATGAAGTTGCACTTAATTAAAAAAACGTTGTCATTGGTTATTCATGTAATTAGTAAGTGTAAAATTAAATAAAGCCATCGTGCATCTTCAGATCATGAAGTCCTCTCATACAAGATTCTCTAATAGTCTTATGAATGAAAGAATGAATGAGCGAACGGACGAAGCGAAGGTGTCATCAACCTTGCTATAAAGAAGAAACACTTGTATAATCACAAATTATTATTAATTTTATGCCGGTTTGGTGTGAAGCTAGTTCAAACTAGCAGTACATTTAATAATAATAAATATTGAAGTAAATCAAATTTTGTGAAAAACAAAACTATAATTTTAATTAATTAATAAATAATTTTATTTTAAAATTAAGTTTACCAGTTAAGGTGGTAACTGGTAACTTTTATCTGGCTACTACGGTAATTAACCCTTTCAGTCACCATGTTCGTTAAAACGAACATGAACTTCTGATAACTACCAATATTAACTAAATACATTTTAATCGGTTTGATCATCACTATCGTCTAAGGGAACATGTATTAAATTATATGTCTATATAGAAATGTCTCCCAAAAAAACCAAAAGCAGAAACAAGGGTCATAAATGAAATTTGATTTGATGAAACAGATCATTTGCCTTTATTCGATGAAAGTAAAGACGGCACAATATGTAAAAATGGCACCTGCTTTGTGCATTTGTGTATTACACATGATCGAAATTGTTTTCAAGATTTTCATACAAAAAAATCTTTTCTTGGTTTAACTTTTTTTTTTAATTTACCCTGATTTATTCTGACTAACATTTTTTTTTTTTCGAAAAGTTTGGGCCGTAAAACCTTGAAATGTATCTCAAAAATTTTTAAATAAATCATTTAAGCTCTGTTCTTAGTTTCAAAATATTAACTTCAATAACAAAAATTCGTGACTGAAAGGGTTAAACAATCCTGATGGGATTTTAATATTTTTTTTTTATAATAAAATTAATTGTTTATAAATTTTATTTTATCTTATAGGAGTATTTAATTTTATTTTATATTATCATTATTATTCGTGGAACAATACATAGTGGTAGTGACTTAAATTATAAGTACCTATGAAAGGTGTATGCTATTAGGTGATATGATATAATCAACTAAGAAGCTTTGTTTCTATTTATAAATTCACCAATAGTTTTTATTATTATTGTTTGGGTAGTTGATGCGTGTTTGTAAGTTAGGATTGGCTGATACTAAATATGCAAATAGGAAATTTGCATTAAGTTTTGTAATGTCGCATTTTCTAACCAGCTATACTAGATTGAGTCTGACAAAAATGTTTTTAATTTCCGGAATGAAAGTGTTATCCGGCATTATGATCTGAAGGTATCAATTTATACTATTTGATAAATTAGGTATCGAGATATAGTACATAATTTCGTGGGCTTACAAGAAAAAGGCACTACATCAAAATTTCACTTATTTTTTTTTAGTGAATTATAGATCTCAATTTTAGTGATCTTCCTACTGCAAGAACACAGTAAGTTATGGGCATTTCTCTGTAAGCTCGTACAGGCTCCATATAAATGTTGTCCTGGCGATTTTTTTAAATATTTGCCAATAAAAAGTCTCCTATTTCGAAGAAACTTAACTGTTGTTTTAATAAAATAAGGTGGCCCACTGAACTTATACGTATTTTTCGAGTTATTAGCGATTTTCTAAAAAACCATGACAGGGGAGCAGGGGACTGTTTCGGGCGTCAGGGGACTTACCGGAGGACTGTGCGGGGTACCGGAACAAACACGTGTTCACCACACAAATGTCACTCTGAAACTAAACAAGATGGCGTCTCGTCACCGCTTTCGGCATCGTAGCTAACTTCACATCAATTGCGTTTCGTTTCACTTAGAACAATGTTTTTTAATCTTACAGTTTTTTTTTTCTATGGATTTAAATCTTTGGCAGGGGACTGTATAAAAATTTTGGGGACAAAGTTTGCAGGTGTTTACTAAATAATAAAATGCGTAATGAGATCTAGTTTTATGAAAATAATATATTTTAATATGTTTGCTTTATGATAATTACTGACAAATGTATGTAGCTATAATACCTTTCTCGTAAATCCCATATCTAGTCAACAAATCAATGGTGGGGACAGCCAGGGGACTGTGTTTTTAGAGCTTCTAACATGTGTAGAAAAAAAATTAAAATAGTTATGGTGCTTAAAACAATCAGCCCTTAAAGTTTCGGGATTAGAGTTTCTTTAGGAATGATTTATTAGTAAATAATTAAAGTACTTATTGAAAGAGTCGGTCGGGACAGCCAAATACGAGTTTACAGAGAAATGCCCTTATATCTGATTCATTTTGTGAAATATAGCAATGTAAGAAAGCACTAAAGCATTGATGCTAATGCAAATGCAAACTTTAAAATGCTGATTACTCAAAACTATCGTTTTGGACCTTTTTCTTGTAAGCCCACGATTTATAGTTTATAAATTTTTTAATTTTTTTAATACTATTATAATTTATAAAAAGTTTTTTATTACTTTAATTGATTTGGGTTGATAAAAATTCAAACCTATTTTTGGTTTTGCCAACTTGGCCAACTATTAAATGATTTTGTCAATTCTTTAAAATATTAGAGGGGGGCTCCCTCCCCCCCCTTGTTCACGTCCCTGTTCGTAAATGTATAAGACAATTCAATATTTGCTTCTTCATGAAGCGCTAAAGCTAGGACTTCACATTTTTAGTGAATAATTAGAACTTATTTACCTAAGAAAAAATATTTCAGGTATCTGGTACGTATTACTAATAGTAACAGATATTAATTTGTTTTTGCAATTTTTAAATTTTATCTCTCTCGTTTAGGGGTTGTTTCGGGTATAATGGCGTTCATTTTTGATTTGCTGTTTTTTTGAGCACTTTTATCAATTGGAATCGATAAAATAAGGCATTATGTTTGAATTTCATCTGTTTCGCTGCTTAAAAACCATTAACTATCTTGCATGGAGTGCTCGTTTCAAGTCATTAAATATAAAAAAATTTCACAAAAAAATAGCTTTTGTCAAAATTAAAAACATAGACAAGGTACTGCATTTGACATTCCTGACCGTTCCTCAAAACTAAAGAAATATTATTTAAAATAAAAACATTCGAGATAATAATGTAAATTAAACATACATTTTATTTATTTAATTTAAAATTAGATCACATACAACTTGCCTGACCACGTCAAGGTTTTACTTTCAAAATCCAAGATTGTATTAGCAGAATATTCCCCGCTGTTCAAAATATGATTTTTGTTCGCACTTTTTTGTTAAAAGCTGGAATCCATTTTAAATTGTTCCTTAACCTTGAAAAATATAAATTTTATTTTTCTTTTAAAAAGGTGCGATTCCTTTAGCTGCGGCTGGGGATGTGCGACTTGTCGCAAGGACGAACCATTTCTTAGCTGCGCTGCGATCGTCACAATACATGTATTAATTTCATTATGATAAAATGCAAATAATTTGATGAATTTGGTTTCACTGCAACACACAGGGACAAAAGAAAACTAATATACAGTACAGTCTCGGTAATCCGAACAAAAGAAGAAAAACTCAGTAGTCCGCACAAATAGTTATAATCCGAACACAAGTAATGAAATTTTTGGACTAGAGAAAAATGTTCTGTTTGCTAGCAAATGCACTATTTGTGCGGACTACTGGGTTTTTCTTCTTTTGTTCGCATTACCGAGACTGTTTGATTTAAAACTTATTCTTGTAGCCAAGTTTTTTTTCGCATAATTTCAGATAAAAATAAATTAATTAAAAGATTGTATTACCTATGCCATAATATTATCACAAATATTATCATCTGCCACAAATTTATACATCACACATGGTAAGGTATGCAGGCGCGGATCCAGGGGGGGGGCAATAGGGTCAAATTGGGTCAAAAATTAAATTGTTTTTTTTATCTATACCTATGTATTTTTTTAAATTCTTTTTTTAAGACTGAATCATTCATTACTCAAATGCAAGTGAAGAGCGTTATTCCAAAACTTCCTAAGTCCAAAATCTTATTATCGAGATATAACTGATTTTCTATAGTAACTTACTCACAGCTAGTATTACTAAAATATTCTAAGGTTATCTCAAGATCGGGTTGACAATAAAGAATATTAATGTAAATTTAGAATTTATTTATTTATTGTTAAAAAAAACAAATTTTTATAACAGATAGTAATGCAAAACTCATCTAAGTCCATGGACTTATGATACATTTGGAAAAAAAGTTAAAATAAAAATAATAATACCTAATACCTGCATTTTTAAGAACATTTTTGTAAAATTCGTTTTCATTTTTTATTAGTTGTAAATACTTAATTAATATCTCAGGTCCAGTTAAAATATGCCTAATTTTTTGAGATATATCCAAAAGTACTAACATTAATTATGCAAAACTAAGTCATTTGCTTCTGCGCTTTTCATTAATAATGAATGCACTTTATTATTCAGGTGCCATTCTTATTAATTAAATGCGCAGAAGTAAAGGACTTCGTTAGTTTTGCATAATTAATGTTAGTGGACTTAGAGCACCTTTGGAATATACCTCAAACAATTCGGCATATTTTAACTGGACCTGAAACATTTTTTTATAAATGTGAATAGATAGGTGAATACAGCCCATTTTATATTATAATAAAACCACCTAATCGCCAAATTTTCAATTTTGGACTTAGGAAGTTTTGGAATAACGCTCTTCAAGTATTATATAAATAAAAGTTTATCAAATTCTTTATTTAGAACAAATTTTCTGGAAGATAGGTAAAATACCACAAAAATTGCTCCTCCCCCCCTAAACGAAATCCTGGATCCGCGCCTGAAGGTATGATTGTAAAGTATAATATAAGGACTGCATTTCAACTTGCCATTTAATTTTTTCTTTTAAAATTCCACGGCATATCATGTATTTTGATTTCGAATCTTTATTATTAAAGAACAAATAAAGGGCTTTTCAACAAGGACTTTGCTTTTTTATTTTTGATCTAGTAACAGTTTAGTAACCCTTTATTAAAATGTCTTCAACTTCAATAGAAAATAACATAAAAGTACTTAATTAAAATTCACTATAAAAATGGTAGATTTTGTTTATTGAAAATTACATATCGCAAAATTTTGAATATTTACAGTAGTTATTATCGTTCTTTTGAGACCGCTATGAAAATGTGGACTTATTCACAGTCACAAAAAAAATTTGATCTATTATTGATGATATGGATGTGAATAATATGAGGTTTCAGCAAGACGGCTCCACATACCACACAGCCAACGAAACAATTAATTTATTGCTTTATTTATTAAACGAAATTTCTTGATCGAATAATTTCACATAATTCTGCATCCATTGGCCGCCTAGATCGTGTGATCTAACGCCGTTAGACTATTAAATTCGACTCTGCGCTACTCCGCTCCGGGCGCTTCGAGCCGTTTTGACAAAGACTAAACTAATTTAAAACATCCCTGAAGACCGAAAGAACTTGCCAAAGGTGGAACTCGAAAAAGGTGAAACTCGTTTCAGGGTGGGGGGTGAAAAACTTTGGTATTTTATAAATGTATTTTAACAAAAAGTATATTAATTAATAATTATATATGAATTAAATCTTTATTTTTAATTGTTATTAGTGTCGGGGATTTATGAGATCAATAAATTAAACCTCTGGTAGTTTGGAGGGCAGTTTACATCTGGGATTACTGGCGACCTTTTTGTTCGGAGGGCAGTTTACGTTTTATGGTCAAGTTTGGAGGACAGTTTACAATTCCCCATGTCTTGTGGGGCTGCGTGAAAGAATAAGTCTATGTAGATAATCCACAATCCATTGAAGCCTTGAAAACTAACATCCAACGCATAATTGATGATATAGAGCCGCAATTATGCAAAAATGAAATAGAAATTTTTAACAAAATTATTGACGTCTTGGTGGACATTTGTCTGATTTTATTTTCCACTCATAAATGGCAGAACTTTCATCCAAAATGTAATTTTTGCACAGGCTACAGGTTCTAAAATTTGTCGCTTACAGTATATTTTATTTAAATAGTACATAATATATATATATATATATATATATTTACTTTCACTGGTTACAATTTCTATTGTGACAATAGCCCGAAGAAACCCATCCATCTCAATTGGTACCAATTGGTAAAATCGAATCAATAAAATTAAATAGGTATCAGATACTTAAAAAACCTTGATAATAATTTAAACTAATTTTTGATAGCACAAAGATTTGTTTACAAAAAGTTTTCTAACAAAATTTATAAAACTAACGCCTTTTTTTGTTCCAGGATTTAAAAATGATGATTTTAAAAAGTCGTTAGTGTGTGTTTAAAACTTGAAAACAATCGATCGCGCCATGCTGATTCTGAAAATATGGAATTTAAAAATTAAAAATTGGAAAGAAATAATAATTTTGTTTATACTTTACACAATAAATAGTTTTGGCGATGCTTGGATACCGCATAGTTCGTCAAAACTAGTAAATGGAATTAACCAAGTACATAGTTTAAAATTTATTGGAAATCGAACGCATTCCAATCATTTCACCGTTTTGAATCAGGATCAAAATTCAATAGTGTTAGGAGGAAGAAATGCAGCGTATAATTTAAGTACACACGACTTTTCTGAATGTAAGGAATGCAGATTGATGTGGTATTCATCGGAAGCACACTCTCAACTTTGTCAGTTAAAGGGAAAAACTGAAGACGATTGTCAAAATTATATCAGAATATTCGTTTATTTGTCGTCCGAAGTTCTGTTAGTTTGTGGAACTAACTCATATAAGCCATTATGTCGACACTATTCTGTACTTGTAAGGTTCGTAAGTTTTTACGAATACGTTAGTTTATTTTCTTTTTTTTACAGAATGGGAAGTACAAGTTACAAAAGGAATTAGAAGGGGTTGGGATTTGCCCATTTAATCCAGAACACAATAACACCGCAGTTGAAAGTAACGGATCTATATTTGCTGCAACAATAGGCGATTTTTCCGAACGGGACCCGGTTATTTATAGGGAACCACAACGTACAGAACTTTCCGATCTCAAACAACTTAACGGTATTTACTATAAACAATTTTTTCTTAACAATTGTCATTGTTCTAACATTTTTAGCACCCGATTTTGTTAGTTCTATGCCCTATGGTGA
Organism: Cantharis rufa; assembly: GCA_947369205.1. Lineage (NCBI taxonomy): Eukaryota > Metazoa > Arthropoda > Insecta > Coleoptera > Cantharidae > Cantharis > Cantharis rufa. The sequence goes on from OX376309.1 coordinate 26,282,270, forward strand.
TTATATATTTTTCTTCTTTAGAGAAACTGCAGTCGAGTATATTAATTGCGGAAAGGTAAATTAATTATTTCCTCTAATGCGAAGGTTTTTTTATTGATTTTAATTGTTTAGATTGTTTATTCTCGAGTAGCACGAGTTTGTCGTGATGATAAAGGTGGTCCTCATCAATTTAGCGACCGTTGGACCACGTTTTTGAAAGCCCGACTCAATTGTTCCGTTCCTGGGGAATATCCGTTCTACTTTAATGAAATTCGTAAGTTATTGTTTAAGCTCAAAAATTACTGTAGATAATAAATTTTTCTTAGAATCCACATCAGATATAGTTGAAGGAAAATATAGTTCAGCTGCGTTACAACAGATTGTTTATGGTACTTTCACAACCCCTAGCAATGCAATTGGTGGATCTGCTATATGCGCTTACAGTATGAGAGATATTTTGAAAGCTTTTGAAGGAAGTTTTAAGCATCAAGAAAACATGAATTCAAACTGGTTACCTATTTCAAAAGAAAAAGTTGAAACCTTAAATTTTGTTTTAATTTGTCACTATGTCGGCTTGTTGTAGATTCCGGAACCAAGACCAGGAGAATGTACCAAAGATAGTCGTGTATTACCGGAAAATGTTGTTAATTTTGTTAAGACGCATTCGTTAATGGAAGATGCTGTTCCAAATTTATTTGGCCAACCAATTTTAGTACATGTTAGTTTACAATACCGATTTACTTCAATAGCCGTTCATTCTCAAGTTGAAGATATAGATAACGACAGATTCGATGTTCTTTATATTGGAACAGGTGGGTATTGATATTTTTGATAATGAAAAATTATTGAAAATCCTACATTTGCTATTCAGATGATGGAAGGGTATTGAAAGTGGTGAACATACCAAACCAAAACAGTGCAAAAGGTGTGGTAATATCGGAGAATCATGTATTCTGCAATAGCACGCCTGTGAAGCAATTAAAAACTGCTCCTGGATATGGTCGAGTAGTCGTAGTTAGTCAAAATGAAGTTAAATTAGTCACCTTGGTGCATTGCTCTGCGACAGATAGATGCCAAAATTGTGTAGCATTACAAGATCCTCATTGTGCCTGGGACACAACTACTTCAGAATGCGTCAGTATTGACTCTGTGTCTACTTTAAAACGGTTTTTAATTCAAGACGTACGCCAGGGAGATGGTAGGAAGTGTCGGTCTCCACCAACAGGTAAATGGATTTTTTTTTTTAATTATATTTAATCTTTAATTTTTGCAGATAAAAGGATCTTTGCCAAATCTTACGATAAACCAAACAACGAAAATGAAGTTATTATGCAAAGGACAGATGATCCTTTCTTGAAGATTAGTGATGATAATTTAGAATGTCAAGATAGTTTAACTGGTAATAGAATTACAGGATGTGCAGTCCGCCAGCCTTTGGTCATATACACTGCCAAAACCTTGCAAATTATTGTTGTATGTTCAAGTTTAGCTGCATTGTTTTTTGGATTTCTTTCAGGATATTTATTTTCCCGGAGGTTCCATCCACAATCCAACTATCCTGATACGCCATTCATAGAACAGCATAATCATTTGGAACGGTAAGCTGATTTAAAAATTATTATTTAAAAACTTCCAAGAGCGTTTCACTTTTTGCAGTTAGGTAATTTTTGAGAAAATAAATGTTGAGAAAATCAAATATGAACATTTTAATCCCAGTTCCAAATCAACTGCGGAATTCAAATTGGCATGCAACTGTCACTGTCATACAAACTTAAGGGAAAATTAAGCTTATTCAATTTTAGGCAAGGAAAACTATTTTTTCATTTACTATAAATTTCTTCTAAATCGTTTTTTATTCTAATTATGGTGAAAATACATATAATAATTAAATTTTTGGTGTAAATGGTTTCTTTTCAGTCTGAATTCTTTTGAAAGATTTAAGTAGTATATTTTTTTACTTGAAATGTTATGTGATTTAGATAAATAATACAATCTGGATCACATTGCAACATCTGGACTGTCTATTCTCAACATTTTCTCTCCAAAGATCACCAATTCCCAATTGTTGTAGGGCAGCTATACTCAAAGTGTGTTCCGCGGAACCCTAGGGTTCCGCGATACTCCTGTAGGGGTTCCGCAAGAATTTAGAAAAAAAAATCAAAACACTTCTCTCTGGTCGAACGTTTTGACTCCGTCCGCCACCGCCGCGCGTATACTTGTGAGCGCGCAATCTTTCGCTCTAACTTTAAAACATAAATTCGAGATTGTTTACAACGCATTTTTTGTATTTCTATTTTTATTTCCGTCAGTCAGTTGATGATTAGCGTTCGGTGCGATAAATTCCTACCTACCTACCTACTAGTGAACCTACTAGTGTTTATTGTTCTACTGCCTTTTCAGAGACCCCAACTCCCAGACCCTCCCTCCGAGTCGGATTACATAACTGACTCGGATTCTTCTTCAGACCCAATTTCACTCCCGTAAAATTCTAAACTCAGGCGGACCCCCCCTGTCGGATAACACCGAAGCAACACAAGGAATCCTAATCTTCGGGATCTCCTGCTTACGGACAAAACCACAGGGAATTCTTCAGTTATAGCAGGCCTTTCCACCCAGGCCATAAGATGCTTAACTAAAAATGTTTAATATTTTAATTTGACTTTTTAGTACGGCCCTGTACTCACGAAATACAGGGTCACCAAAAACAAGGGACGGCACAGGGTTCCGTCAAGTATTTTGCTTTCCAAAAGGGTTCCGTCACCAAAAAAGTTTGAGAACCGCTGTTGTAGGGCTAATAATACGGCCTGGCTAAATAGGCCAAAATAAATAATAGGGCTAAATAATACAATAACTTAAGAACTTGAAATATAAATTTGAAACCACGGAACTAACTTGTTGAAGATTTTTCTACACGTAATTTCTACACTATATGTCATCGCAAATAATGAAGCTTACTTCAGAACCATCTGAATCAAGCACCAACAACTGCCCTCGAAAATTGCATGGATTCAACTGACTGAATTAATTAGAATCTTTGACTACTTTTTACTGATTGCAATTACGGGTTAATTAATTATTTATACCCTCAAAGCAAAATACATATAAGTGCACCAAATACAAACTAAAGTCATTACAAATGGGGTTAATGATTTGGGGGTATATGTTGTGTTCAGCAGTAAGAAAAATTGTAGTATTAGAAGGAAAACTCAATGATAGGGTATATATAAACCTCTTTAAAAAGGTAATAATACGATTAATTGGTAATAATTTTATTCTGCACCAGGGCAATGCTCCTACACATTGTGCTATAATTGTCACCGGTACCTTACTGGTGCTAATATTAACGTTATAAACCAAGGGGTAAATATCCCGAAAATTGTGTGTATACTCGTTTGGAATTCCCTTGGAAATCATTGGAATTTTTTGGAAATCCTTGGAAAACCCTGGAATTCTTTGGAAATCCCTAGAATTCTTTGGAAATCACTAGAATTCTTGGAAGTCATTGGTATTCTTTAGAAATCCCAGGAAGTCTTGGAAATCCTCAGAATTCTTGGAAATCGTTGGAAATCTCTGGAATTCCTTGTAAATCGTTGGAATTCTTGGATATCTTTGGAATTCCGAGTCTTGTGTACAGAAATTTTACTGGATATTTACCCCTTGTTATAGACTGACCACTCAAAGTCTAGATTTTTTTACTATAGAAAATATCTAGTTTCTGCTAAAACTAAGAATTATTTCTTCGCATTTTAATTGAAGAAATATAGTATTCCAGTTGAGTGTAATACGTATGCTCGGTCATTATCATCTCGATTGGCAACTATGACATTTTTGCTACTAACATGGAATTTTGTATTTGTTAACTCGTTAAGTACCAGTGTCCTATTTATAGGACAGTAGTAGGAATAACAATTTTTTTAGTTTTTAATCTTTATTAAGATTAGTAACACAATATGAACTATTATAATTACTATAGTATAATTTTTTGTGCTCCTGAGTGAAGGCGTTCTTGTACACTGGCACATACTGCACACCGATTGTTACGCCATTCATTCACGTAATGATTTTTTTATATAAGTTTAGTAAGTTTTTAATTTATTAATTTAGGCGTCGGGTAGTTTATTATTGTTTGACTGCAAAGAGTGAATAACATTTTTTTGTCAAACTCTTCAAATATGTGATTCTAGCGATTTTACTAATTTAATTATTTTGTGTAGACTAAATGGAAATTCCAAAGGGTTTTTAACACCACGAACCAATAAAACAATAAATTTGATGGTAAATGTACCACCATCACCGTCTCAAAAAAAAGATAACCTTGAAACTAAAGACTTGAACATAGCAAGTGATGGTACACTACAAAAAATAAAAAAGACTTATATTTAAGTGTAGTGATATTTTGAATGTATATATTTTTTTGTTTACTAATAATATCAGAATTTCGAATATTTAAGTTTGTATTGCAACATATTGTTGAACTTAATCAACGTAAAGTTTTATTTACGCAGATTTGCCCATAATAAACTATGTAATATACTATTTGAAATTGAATTATTGAACGAAAATGGTTCAAATAATTTTAAATTGTGATACCGGAAAGCAAATTAAAAAGTTTTAGTACAATTTTAGTGCTACTTATTTTAAGACAATTTTAAAACACTATTTTTTGTTTCATTTTTTAATATAATTTTGTACAAGTTCAAGATTAAATGCTTAAGTTTAAACCTGGGTATGCTCAGATTAGGATGGAAAAGCTTTTGTGAAAGAAGTTGATCATTACCAGATGTTTAAGTATACATGTATTATTTTGCATGTGATGTCATGTATTTGTTGAAAATATTAACAAAAATTTCAAGGTGATCATAAATTTATTTACCCAATACATTGAATAATTTGTAGATAAATTAATTTTTAAAATCCATGACAAAATTTATTTTTAAGTACCTATGTATTGTAATTTGCTATTAATTTTTGTACAAAAATAATTTTTATTGTAGCTTTAATGAAATATTATATTTTTTGTTACTAAATGTTTCGTTTTGTTTGAATGTATTTGTTTATAAGTGTCCATAATTGGATGCACGTTCTTCAGATGAGACAAACAAACACAAACTATTAGTTGTTTAATCGTCGCCTATTTGAACTGAAATTTGGAAGTCCAACTTTGTATATTTATATATTTCTTCACTTGCATGTTTCATAAAGGTTGTATCAAATTTCAGGAGTAAGTACACAAAACTCACTAAAACAAGTAAAAGAGGCTTTATAGGTGACATTGCACTACTGGATATGTCGCTTTCAGACAATTTGTCTGCCTGTTCTTTCTTTTCTCTAGATTTCTCTATCATTTTATTGGTTAATCTACGCTTTTTCTGCCTCAAGGTTTGTAATAATGTAATATCAAGTTGCACTATCTAAATTATGTATCTATTAATTAATAAGTAAAAATAATGCAGAAACTATGTAAATCGAGTTTTAAAAAAAAGATCCTCAATTATGACCGATAGTGGCGGTGCGTTGCATAGAATTTCCGCATCTTTCGAGTCATACCTTTTTTTTCCATCAATAAGAGCATTTGTAAAGTAAATCGGTATTTACGCATTTACAAAGTGTTTACCTTTGTGAATAGGTCACATCAGATTAATATTACCAAAGATATTACAAATTTTATTTTATGTTTTGTAGGAAATATATTCTCTTGTTTAATTGTGTATTCTTGAATACCAGACAAAATAATAAATAAATGGTTGTAGGAGTTATGTTAAATAATAAGCCTTTTGCTGAGCGTTGATGAGTTTGATATGCCTATGCTTAAAATTAGATACAATCTTTTCTAGACTTCTAAATATAATTTAATTTTGTTTTTTGTGTATATTTGCTATAACTAATTGATAGATTTAAATTGCTCTCGTCGAATTTCGATTTTTTAGATAAATAATACCATCAGTTTGTTAATGTTAAAGTCTAGACAAGGAATCGAATTAATTTGAATAAATTTTTTTAATTGAATGTTTTCTACAAATAATATTAATCATGATTCTATGTTGATTTATAATAATTCTGTATTTGGCTGTGAAAAACTGGTGTCTTATTATTATTAGTTAATAAACATTTAAAAATGTAAGTCTATTAAATATTCAATTAACAATAATTATTTTTATCAGTGCATAAAATCAAATAGTTGACAGAATTTATACGTATATTTATAATTACATTGTAAAATTGTTACAAACTTATAGTTTAAACTAAAAATTATTACATTCCATACATTTATTATGTTCAATTTTGAATTTAAATAAATATTTTCTATAATTCTCAACATCTTTTATTTGCAGTGAAAGTTGCTACATCGATCCAAGTTGTTAATATTTATATTGATTAGTACTTGTTTGCAAAATGAACAAATTATGATTTTATTTAAAATAATAAAAGTTCAATTTTACGGGTTTAATGCCCATTTGCACCAATGTCAGTTAAAAGCAGTGGTTACGTCCAGCGATTAAAATAAACTGTAAGTTAAAATTAAATCTTGTTGCACCAACATATTTAAACCTCAGTTACACGTTGGCAACGTTGCAAATTCAAAATATTAATCTTTTGTCTATAAACCCTATAAAATCTATAAACCCATTCTTAAAAAAAGTTATTTATAATAATTTACCAGGAGATTGAAGTTTTGTGAACACAAGAACCAGTGGCGGATCCAGGGGGGGGCGATGGGGGCGATCGCCCCCCCTTAGAGCTCCAAAAGACATTAATTCTTACACCAAACAATTCTGACGTATTACAAATTCCTAAAACTATTTTAAGAATTTAGAAAATACAAAAGTATTTTGTATTTTTTAAACTTCAAAATCACAAAAATCACAAAACTACGATATTATTATATTTTTAAATGTTATATCTATTTTATAAAATAAGACCAAATATAGTACTTCAAAGAATTTAACGCCGAACTTCCGGAAGCCGCCTAATCTGAGGCTTCTATAGCGCCAGGTAAATTGTATAAGCTTGTTGCAATTTGGAAAACCCAAAATTTCTGGTGTTTTCCCTAATTTCTGAAAGAATCTGTTTAGGTAGGTAACAATATTCTCCTTTGTCATTGCTTTTCATAATTTAAAGCAAACAGAAGTGCTTTTTATTTCAGTTTGCGTTTTTTGAATATATTTTCAGTACTTCAGTACTGATATCATTTAAATTAAGTGAGTAGTGAAGTTGTGAAATTAATTTATCATACAATTACAGTTGATTTTTTATAAAACAATAAAAACTATATGTGCAGTGGTATTATTCATCAATAATCAATATTCAATTTTCAATAATATTAGATATTATTTTGTTATACTTGCTGTTGGAGTTTCTATCTGAAGAATGTGTTTCTAACACATTTTCCCTAAAATGTGTTAAAAATTAATATACATACAATAAATTAAATTTCATAACAATTTAAAAGTTTTTTGGAAAATTTTAATCGTTGATTAAATTTGAACTTGATTTTACATAAGCAGACATTAGATTTAAAAATTCACATTAACCGTATATCTAGGTAATTAAGAATCTTGAAAATGAAACGGTGTCCGAGTCAGTCCACTCTGAATGTGGGGATCTGTCAGGGAACCACAACCATGAATCGAGCCGCGATTGCTGCACTATAGGAAAGAGGACAATTTTCTGAGTATATTAAAAAAAGAAATTTTGCGAATTATCCATTAGTTTTCGAGAAAACGGCATTTGAAAATTCAAAATTTTACATGCATTTTAGATAGGGAATTCATTAACACGAAAGTTCTATTGACGGTGCGTGCGTTCTGATATAGTCTTAGTGTTAGCAGTCAGACGTGATTGTGACATGATCCGGTGCACAACGTGCATATCGAACTCCTTGCTTGTAACCGCACCCATTATATTACGCAACATTATGCAATAATTTAAGAAATAAACGCAGAACTCGTTTTTAGGTTAAAATCTCGATTGCCTTGGTTGCGTTCGTGAAAACCGACGCTCCGCTACCCTCCGCTCCGCTACATTCCGCTCCGGGCGCTACGCGCCGTTTTGACGAACGATGACTCACTAAAAACATCCCTCTAGTACCACAAACTCACCAAAGGTGCAACTCGAAAGGGGTGAAACTCGTAAGTGGTGAAACTCGTAAGTGGTGAAACTCGTAAGGGGTGAAACTCGTTAGCAACAGTCGATGGGTACCATACGGTATCACAATTGCGTTTGACTGCCAACACTAAGACTATATCATAACGCACGCACCGTCAATAGAACTCGGGAGCGAATCATTCCCTATGTAAAATGCATGTAAAATTTTGATTTTTAAATGCCGTTTTCTCGAAAACTAATGGATAATCCACATCGAAGTGCTGTCTCAGCACTCAGAAAATTGTCCTCTTTCTAATAGAGAAAAAATCGCGGCTCGATTCGTGGTTGTGGTTAACTGACAGTAACCTGAATATGATTGTAAAGAAGCACAAAATTCAAGAAAATGAAAATCAAGACAGTAAACCGCAAAGTAGTAAATCTCAAGACAAATGTTCTGCAAATATAAATGTTGCAACTATTTTTGAAATTGCTATTATACTACTTTTTATTTTTTTATTTAAAAATTTTTTATGTTGTCGCCCCCCCTATGGTAATTTCCTGGATCCGCCACTGTCAAGAACGCCAATAATTCTTAAATAAGCAATTTCAAAAAATGCTCTTTCATTTGTAATTACTTCCTCCCTAATATCTTCGAGAAATTTAATAAAATGGGGCAATAGTTTACATACAATAGTTTGCAACAATTGCAAACGAATCTTTTTTAACAATGCGACTAGCAGTTGAGACATGCACTCCACAAAAGTCGCTTACACTCGATAAATGACAGCCTGTCTGTCGCATAAAATCTCAATGCAATTTAATAAATTAAATTAAAAATTTTAAATTATCAGTGATAATTGGAACAATTTACATTTTTTTGTATGTTGTAATAAAAAAAATTAAAAAACTAATTTTCGATAATTTCTACCTTTAGAACCTACACCTTGTTCACCATTTTCAAAATTTCTGTGAAAACGGTTGGTTTCCCAAAACATTTCATTTGACCAAAGTTGTAGCCAGTTAAATTTCCTATCCGGTTTGGGTCATTAGTTTTTTTCTAAGACGTTTTGTTTAAGACAAAACTTGAGATAAGAACAAAAGATAAGGCTTTATTATGTAAAAATAATAAAGCCTGCATTTTTTTTTTCATTTTTTCCCTTAATTTAATTTATAACTCGAAATCCGTTGATTCTAGACGTAAGGAGTTATATTATAACCTATTTTATAGATAAGTGAATGATCTTTAAAAATTTTCTAATTCATTAAACTTAAAAAATCAATAATATGGGAGCTATGGCGTTTTAAATCAGAAATTCAAAAATTGCTTTAAAAGTGAGGTACCCCCCAAGACTTAGACAAAAAATTTATTTTATTTGTCTTAGAAAAGTGTCCTTTATCACCACCTCAAAGGTTCTCCACCGTGACGGGGGCACCCCGTATAAATGAATTTCGAGTTAAATTAATATTATAATTTTTATGAATTTTGTGACAGCAAGTTTTTCGCCTACGCCGCTATTTTTCTAATTTCCTATTTCAATAAAAATAATAATTTCCTAATCCTACGAGGGGGCCCCAGAAGGTATATGGGCCTAGGGCCTACTAAAACCGAAAATAGGCACTGACAGGACTAACGATGGTATTATAATTTGGAGACGTTCTAAATACAGTAGAATTCGGTTATAGCGACGGTCAAGGGACCGGCGATATTACGTCGTACTAACCGGACGACGCACAAAACGGTTTGAAACTGTATTTGAAAACGTTATATGAAAACCAAACTTGAGGTTGCACTTCCGTCGTTAAAAGCGGTCGGTCGTTATAAACGAAGTCGTACTATTCGGATTCTACTGTAAATTGGTTTTTGATTCTTAAGAAGTATTCACTTGCTTTGGTAACTTAGATGCCATTTCAGGCGTTTTAAAACTAAACAACTTTTTAGGATGTTTCATTAAAGGTACAATTTTGTCCTGTTCTTCCTCATTCAACATCATATTTTCTAGAATCTAGAAAATATGATGTTCTAGAATCTAGAAAATATGATGTTGAATGAGGAAGAACAGGACAAAATTGTACCTTTAATGAAACCTCCTAAAAAGTTGTTTTTCGTTAACGTTAATCGTTAGTCCTGTAGCAATGTATATTAAGAATTCGGCAAGAACGCATCTAAAACAAAATGTTCCAGCAAAGCAGTTATCTTTGAGGCACTTGAATGCTGGTGTACCACGTAATAAATTTACTAATAAGGAAACTCAGTTCTCATTACCGACTGTAATATATAAACCTACCAAAACAGCAATTGTTTCACGTGAACTGGGGCAAAAACTTCCTGGAAGTATTAAAAAGTATATTCCACACAAAGCCGAAGTAATCAAGCATGAAGGAATATTAATAGAAGACCTCACTCTAATGGATTCAACTTTACTACTATTATTTTTGATCCACAGCGTAATGTTCGCCAGAGGGCCGAGCTAAGAAATTCTGCCGAGTCCGGGATTTGAACCCAGAATCTCCGCTCATAACTTCAACTAGCGAACACCTCAAGCCACCGCTGTGGTCTACTTTACTACAGTCGTCGTCTCAAGATATTTCTATATTAGCGGTTAAAAATGCGTTTTAATGAAATTTTTTTAATGAGTCTTTAAATTGTATTATTTTTTTTGTAGTAATTTTGTATTTTTGTATTTTTGTGTAGGCTGGCTAAAACATAATATACTCTTAACTAACGTAATTATTGTACATATTATTTGTTGAATTATTTGTATTCATTACTTAATTATTACTAGTTCTGCGCGTGTGCCGTCATTAAATATAAGCTGGTACATGACATTTTATATAGTAGTCTACTTAGTATAGCTGAAGTTGTAACTTTGTATAATCCGTAGTTAAATAAACTTCTAACTTTTCCGTCTTTATTTGCTTTGCTGCAATCATTTCCTTAATAGGTTATGGGCCCAGTGTATGCGAAAAACAGATATATTGACTAAAAAGTGAAGTGCGTGTTGGTCGGTTTCTTTGTTAAAGGGACTTGAGTATTGTTTTATTTGTTATTACAGTAAAGTATAAATTTAACATTAAGATGATAACCGATAACTTGAACTATACGGTGAACAAGTTCGACGGTAAGAATTTCCATCAGTGGAAGTTCCAGGTGAAATGTGCGTTGAAAGCAAAGGGCGTTTACGACATTGCTACCGGCGTCACTGAAAAACCTGCAGCGAGTAGATCCGCTGAAGATGTTTCGGCATGGGTGAAAAAGGATGCAATTGGGATGTGTATCATAACAACAGCTATGGAATATTCACAAGTAAGTCATATTGAAAATTGTGAATCCGCAAAAGAAATATTGGATAAGTTGGATTCAATCTATGCGATGAAAACTGAAACTAATAAGTTGTTGGCGCATGAACATTTCCACAAGTACACGATGTCATCAAAGGATTCGATTATTCAGCACGTCACTAATGTTGAAAATTTAGCTCGTCAGATTAAAGATTCAGGAGAAGAAATTAGTGATACCGCGATTATTACAAAAATACTAGGAACATTGCCGTCAAAATTTAGAAATTTTAGACAATGTTGGCTGTCTACACCTGATAGTAAGCAAACGTTAAGGAATTTAACATCGCGCTTAGTAGATGAAGAGTTAACTTTATCGGCTACAGAGGAGACAGAAAATGCCATGTTAACATCTAGTACAAGTCGTAATCAAAGAAAATCGAAAAGCTTTGATAAGAGTAAAGTTACGTGTTACAATTGCCGCAAAAGGGGACATTTTAAAAGAGAATGTCCACACCCTCGTAAATCAGAAATAAAGAACAAAATTAAGTTTGATGAATCTCCTAGAAGAACAACTGGTGATAGTAATTACTCGGCGTTTAATGTTGAAAATAAGAAGGAAGTCGTAGAAGCAATAATTCACGATGAAATGGGATGGGTTCTTGACAGTGGTGCTTCAAATCACATGAGTCCCCACAGAAACTTATTTACAAATTTTAAACAAATCGATGAATTTTCTGTTAAATTGGGAAATAATGAAGAATTACCGGTTAAAGGAATCGGAACGATAACAATAGAGTGTTTAATTGAAGGAAAATGGTTCAAAAGCATAATAACAGATGTTTGGTACATACCAGGGTTAAGGAAAAATTTATTTTCAGAAGGTGCCATAACAAGAAAAGGAATGAAAGTGGTGAAAGAAAACGATAAAGCTAACATTTTCGAAAACGGATTATTAAAAGCATGTGCTATTCGCGAAAATAATAATTTGTACAAACTTTTATTTCGGTCAATTATAAATTCAGAATTAAATTTAACGAGCAACAATAGCTTGAAAGCGTGGCATGAACGCTTGGGTCATTTAAATTTAAAAACCATAAGTGATATGACAAGAAAAGGACTTATCGGTGGCATAAATTTAAGTGATCAAGACAAAAATTTTATTTGTCATGGTTGTCAATTTGGAAAACAACATAGGCTCGAGTTCAATAAATTAAAATCAAGAAATTTAAAACCGGGCGAATTAATACATTCGGACGTGTGTGGACCGATGGCAACAGAATCGGTTAGTGGATTTCGGTATTATGTTCTTTTCAAAGACGACAATACAGGTTATCGGGTCGTAAATTTTATGAGGCATAAATCAGATACTTTAGATTGTTTTAAAGCATTTCAGCAAAATACTAAAAATAAATTTGGCTATTCTGTGAAATCGTTACGTGTCGACAACGGCACTGAATATGTAAACCAAGATTTTCGCAAATTTTTAGCGGATAAAGGTATTAATCTTGAAACGTGTGCTCCTTATTGCCCAGAGCAAAATGGAAAAGCGGAACGCGAAAATCGAACGATCGTGGAAAGCGCGCGGTCGATGTTATATACAAAAGATTTACCGTTGTATTTATGGGCAGAAGCGGTTAATACTGCGGTTTACGTTTTAAATCGAACACCAAATGTAAACACACCAAATACAACACCGTATGAAAAATGGACGAATAAAAAGCCAATGTTGGATCATTTAAAAATATTTGGATGTGAAGCATTCATGCACATACCGGATAGCTTAAGACGCAAACTTGATCCGAAAAGTAAAAAGCTAATACTAGTTGGGTATGAGAACGAATCGACAAATTATAGATTGTTTGATCCAAACACAAAGAAAATAAAAATTTCTCGAAACGTTACATTTAACGAAAATAACGATGTTGTACTTCCTAGAATAAACACCATTTTACTTCCAATTGAAAATGATAAAGAAAGTGAAGAAGAACGGGAAGAAGTTATTGAACCGGAAGAAGTTATTGAACCTGTTGATCAAATTCATATGGAAAACATTGAACTACCAGAGCAACGGTACCAATTACGAGATCGCGATAATCTACGTCCACCAAGAAGATATGACGATCCTGAGGTAAATATGATGGAAGTAATTCCAAAAACATATGAGGAAGCTATCGCTTCAAAAGAAGCCAAACAATGGAAAGTGGCTATTGACGAAGAAATTTCAGCTTTAAATAAAAATAATACTTGGAAATTGGTTCCGTTACCAAGCAATAAAAAAGCTATTGACGCCAAGTGGCTATTTAAAGTGAAAAGGTCATGTGATGGCGAGGTCAGCAGATATAAGGCAAGGTTGTGTGCTCGTGGATTTGCTCAAATTAAGGGAGTCGATTACACAGAGACTTATGCACCAACGACTCGTTATGAAACAATTAGGATTCTAATTGCGGTTACAGTACAACAAAGTTATTCCATGATTCAATTTGATGTAAAAACAGCTTTTTTGTATGGCGAACTTAAAGAGGAAATTTACATGAAAGCACCACCAGGAATAAAAAATGACTCAAATTTGACTTGCAAGTTGAATAAATCTTTGTATGGTTTGAAACAAAGTTCAAGGTGTTTTAACAAAGTGTTTAACGACTTTTTGGAAACATTTGGGTTTAAACAATGCGAATCGGATAAATGTGTTTACGTCGGGAACATTTATGACCAATTAACTGTGCTTGTATTATATGTGGATGACGGGTTATTACTAGGAAAGGACAAAGTGTTACTAAGGCAAATAGTAAGCGAAATGAAAAAGAAATTTGACATAACACTTAGTGATCCAAAACCAGCTCATTGGAACGCAATTAAAAGAATTATGAGGTACTTAAAATACACTAAAAGTTATGGAATTTGGTATGAAAAACACGACAATAAATTAGTAGGTTACTCGGACGCTGATTACGGAAATGATATTGATACAAGACGATCGACAACCGGTTATGTTTTTAAAATGTGCAAAGGTGCAATAACATGGTGCAGTCGACGTCAGACAGGTGTTTCTTTATCAACCACCGAGGCGGAATTCGTGGCAGCTTCTGAATCAGCGAAAGAGGCCATTTGGCTGAAACACTTACTGAATGAAATTGATAAAAATTTGATTAGTGATTTGTGCTTAAATATTGATAATCAAAGTGCAATAAAACTTATTCGGAATCCAGTATTCCATAAGCGTACTAAACACATAGATGTGCGATACAATTTTGTGCGCGAAAAATATGAAAACGGCGAGTTTAACGTGAATTTCGTACCAACGAGTGAACAGGTTGCAGACATTTTCACTAAAGCATTGCCATGTCAAAAATTTGAATATTTGCGAGATTGCCTTGGCATAAAAAATGCAATTTAAATTTGTTTTGTTTTCATTTTTTTATGAGTTTGTAAGTTTTATTTCACTGTTTTATGTTCTTTTTCATATATATATGTATATGTAATTTCATGTTTATTTTATATGTTATGTGTTATTGAATTATGTTTTAAAGGGATAAGTTATGAATACGAGGGAGTGTTGAATTATTTGTATTCATTACTTAATTATTACTAGTTCTGCGCGTGTGCCGTCATTAAATATAAGCTGGTACATGACATTTTATATAGTAGTCTACTTAGTATAGCTGAAGTTGTAACTTTGTATAATCCGTAGTTAAATAAACTTCTAACTTTTCCGTCTTTATTTGCTTTGCTGCAATCATTTCCTTAATATTATTTATTAATTTAAAATATAAATCTATGCAATTATAGGATACTAGCTGACCCGGCGAACTTCGTGTCGCCTCAGAACTTGAACCATATAAATTATTTGTAAAATTCTAGAACATCGTACCGCCTCAGAATTAATATACCAAGTGACTCGGCGAACGTTCTGCCATATAAATTATAGCTGGATACCCGGCTTCGCCCGGGGTCTCTTTAAAAATAAAATACTTTGCATTAGTCTACGTACTCGAACGTTTTCCAATCTTGCTTTCCGTTACTCGTTTGTTTCATACGAACGGACTTCAGCAATGCGTACACACAACAAAACAGTAATTTTGGTTTTTCTTTTGTCTATCTATATATAGTTATGGATACCCGGCTTCACTCGGGGTGTTATTAAAAATAAAACGCTTTGTTTATGCCTGAAGTATTTTGATGTAGGCTCTTGGACTTCGTGCAGCAACATTCTGAAAAAGAATTAAAACGGGTAAAATGGATGATAAAATTTATATATTTATTTAAACCAAAGTAACAATATTTAGGTACACTCTGTCGATATATTTATCATAGCTGACCCAACGGACGTTGTCTATTATTATTTTATCTTAATGCTAAAGGATACACAATATTTTTGGTAGTTCCATTCGGTGAATAAATGTACAAATTTTTTGGTGTGCCAACTCGGGAGCAAGCAACATATTGTAATCGCGAAGGCAAGACGCAAGGGGAATTGAATCCGCTTGAACTGAAATGGTAAATCGTTGGTAATCATCGGTATGCGGGGAATCAACCCATCTTCCCCTTTGAATTTGCCACTGATGATTGTTGCCTCGATCAAATTTGGTGTCAATTTTTTTATGGCCAGTCTGGTTCCGTTGCACAGTTTTGGCGCGTTCAAGTTTCTAATGAGTATAACCGGTGACCCAACTTTCAATCTCAAAGTGTGTGGTGGCATTCCAGGTGGCTCTAGTGAATTTAGAAATTCGGTAGGATAATTGACTGCTTGTTCTTGCTCCATCAGTGTATCTATTGATTTGTATTTGACTGATTGTCCGGGCAATTTCAATTGAATTTGTTCATTCAGCTTGTTCTCATCGTCATTTTTGGGGGCTAAAATTGCACGTTCGCACAGCCAATCAGGATTTTTGTAGTTGCTCGTTAAATCTTGGAAAACCTTGTTTTCAACAGCTTGAATGTTCGGCTGCATTTGACAAAAATTGGGCGGAAACGAAATCTCATTTGTAGTGCGATCAATTGGAATTTTGCCATTTCCGATATCCAAAAGTTGTTTTGAAAACGTTTGGGCAGTCGCATCTTGTAGTAAATGCACACGCATGTTTGTCGAGAGCGTAATTTTTTCAACTCGGTTCCATAAATACGATGCTTTTAAGCAAGTGTTCAGTTCATCAGCAGGCGTTGATCGAGGTATAACGGGCAAAGTTTGGCGAAAATCACCCGCAAGAAGTATCAGAGCGCCTCCCATAGCTTGGTTTTTTCCTCGGAAATCGCGCAGAGTCCGGTCCAGCGCTTCGAGCGATTTTTTATGGGCCATAGTGCATTCGTCCCAAATGATAATTTTGCACGTTTTAAGGATTGTGGCCATACCAGAATTTTTGCTGATGTTACATGTTGGTGTTTCGGTCTGGTTGAAATTCAACGGAAGCTTGAGTGCTGAATGTGCTGTACGTCCACCGTGGAGTAGCGTTGATGCAATTCCCGATGATGCCACTGCGAGTGCGATTCCATTCTGCATTCGAACCACGAAGGTTCGAACCGTTCGAACCATTCGAACCACGCACGCATCTCGCTGTACACCTGGAAAATGGTCAGCGAGTTTACTTTACCGTGCAAAATGCACAAAATAGAGCTGAACAACCACAAAACACAACACTTTTTTCAATTGTGTGAATCCGATGATTTTGCTAAAACGTTGCGGTATCACGAAGTACCCAAATACTACACTTGGAATACATCAACAAAGAAGATAGGGAAATTAATCCAATTATCCGTTGATCCGTCGATCCGTTGATCCGTCGATCCGTCGATCTGTTGATCCGATGAATAGGCACTATTTGCCACATATTTTATTAAAGTTTGTTGAAAGCCGTTCTAAAGTAGCCTATCTTCTTCGCAGCATCGTAATTAGCTTATACACCAAATTTCATAAAGATTGGTCAAGCGGTCTAGGAGTCTATAAGGAACATACATACATACCTACATACATACATCCATTTTTATATATATAGAAGATAGAAGATAGAAGATAGATTCTTAACAAGTTAAAGATAAGTAGATATAATATGGTTAAGTTTCAAATAGAAGACTTCATAAATGAAACCCTTTTGGATTAGTTCCCTGGAAGTAATTAAGCATCGGAGGACGGAGTAGATTTCCTCCAATAAAAACCATTAGTTTTAAAGAATGTTAAAGAAAATAATGTTGATCAGTTGATCTTACATCGGAACGAAATTGGAAAATTTCATTAATGAAATAATGAAAAATTTGTCTTTGCCAATACTTGAATTTGACAAAGACTAAACAAAAAATAAAAATAAAATTCATATAAATTCGATATCGAATAACGTGTAACGATACGCTGACGTGTATCGGTTTTTGATTTTCAAACCCCATATTATACTACAATTTTTCAATCAATAATTTTTGCTTTTGGCCCAGTTTACCATTTTACAAATATTAGTAAAATTTGTTTTTGACCCAGTTTACCATTTTCAAAATTTTAGTTAAATTTGCTTTTGGCCCAGTTTACCATTTTTAAAATTTTAGAAAAATTTGCCTTTGGCCCAGTTTGCCACTTTCAGATAAATAATCAAAATTGACTATCGACGCACGAAATAGTAATTTCTGAGCCAAATTTTGATTAAAACAACTATAGAAATAAAAAAAAAGTGTCCGAATACTGAATATCCCCACATTTCCTACAAATTAATGTTAAAAAACTGTTTAATAATTAGGTCTTCTCATTGGAAGCTTGATCTGAAAACAAAACAATGTCTATGTTATGCAACCCGTCTTGCAGTAGCGCAATTGTATTTTGTATATTCAATGCTCTGTATATAATAAATCTTCAAATAGACCAACAGGGAGAGCGCAAAATAACCAAATGACATTGGTGAAATGTTGGCAATTGTTCTATTTTTGATTTAATTGATAATAAGTTTGATTACTAAAAATGAAATATTCTTTTATTTCCGTTTGAAATAAACTTGAACGCCGTATAATGTGGGAATCTGTTTCGTGAACGACAAAAGTTTGTTATGGATTGGTTACGCAATAATTCATTCATAGGGTTGACGCGACAACAACCTCGACCACTTTTAAGTACAGAAGAAGAATGTGATCCCACTGCTTGTTATGATAGCTTTAACGAGCATTGGCAGCAAGCTTATAAAATTATAAAACGAAGTCAGGTAAGTAAATACATATTGATTTATTAGTTTCAATCTATTTCGATTGTTAAATTTAGCAATTGCCCACTCACGATGATGTTTTGGGAGTTGTTAACCATTTGGAACAAATGGTTACTTTGTTGGTGTACGACATCAAAAAGATAAACCCAGCGGTTTTACCCCTTTCGACAGCATCGCAATGTTTAAAACTGTTAATCAGCGAAAATATTTTGGACAATTTATTTGAATGGGGTATCCGAACTGGCAAGTATGTACAATTATTTTTATTTATTTTCATATTTTATCATGTCATTGAGTTTTCTCAAATATTGTTTCATTTTTTTTTAAAGGTATACAAATGCGGTACGTTTGGAACAGCTAAAATTGTACGATATGTTAATTACTCAATCCCGGCACTTTCTATTAGTACACGAATCATTTTTAAGGCCTATGATAAAATTATTACAGTCCTGCCAGGGTGAAGTGTTTCATAAAGACATAGAAAAACGATTGGTAGCTTTGTTGTATCAATTATGCGTTTTGTTAATGCAAAATTGTGACCTCTTAGATTTATTTTTTTTAGAAAAACAGAATAATTCAAAGTAAGTGTTTTTTTTACAATGTTAAACCTTTATTTAAATTAAAATTAACAAGTTAAGCAAACTTAAAAATTTTCAATTATGTTATATTTACGTAAAACACCAGATCTATCTTAAACGCCTAAATATTGGAATTAAAATAAAGTTACAAATGATTTTATATTAACAAGCAGGCCGTATGATTTCTGCTCTGTAAAAGGTCACACCAAACACGATATGATATTAACACCTTAACGTCCAGCCAGGTAATATAAAATTATACCTGTCCAGGTGACAAAAATTAATTTATGTGCAATTACAATAATTATTGTTTTAAAAACTCCATATAATTTAATAATTTGAACTTCCTACTTTTAAATTAACTACTTGAAATCCTAAAATTTTACTTTTTAGATCAGATATATTTTAATTACCAGTGATTTGCAAAAAGCTTATTTTTAGGCTTCCGGATGGTAATGTGTTAAATGAAGACTACATGGAAAAACATGCAATGTAACAAAATTTTAATATAATCTCTTTTCTTCTCTATCTCGACCTATATAAAAGAGACGTGTTTGTATGTAACCGATAAACTCTAGAACTACTGGATAAAATTTGTGTGTGTGTTCTATGGGCCACGAGAAGTGTTTCTGTAACATCAGAAATGAAAAAAAATTGAGAGGAGAGCGAATTTGTTTAAACAAAAATTGCGTTGTTGACAGGTGCATTTCGCCAGCCCCCCCATTTCGAATTTTGAATCCAAAATAGTCTAAATCGTTTGTACCTATTTGTACCTTCCTTATTTTCGTTTGTACTCATTTTGTTTTTTAGATATTTCGAAATATCTAAAATGGGCATTTCACCAGCCCCCCCCCTATTTCGAATTTTGAATCAAAAATAGTCTAAATCGTTTGTACCTATTTTGTTTTTCAGATATTTTGAAATATCTAAAAAGCACCTTACTTTAAAAACTATTGTTCCCTTTAAAAAGAACAAAATAATTTTTTTCTTCACTCAACAACATAAATTCTCGAACACTTCACTCGAAAAATTAACTTATCATCCTCTCCACCCCCTTCCCAGTATAAAGTTTAAACCATATCACTATCTTAGAAAACCCAAAAAATGCACACACACTTTTCAGAACTAAAATGTTTTTAAGTTATCACAAATAAAATACACTGTAAGTATACAATATCGCAAACGTTTTCACCATACTATAGCATCATCAGGCGATGTATTGGAAAGAAAATTTAGAGAGAATCCATTTAAATAATGTTCGGGGTGGTGGGAGTGGGTAATTTTTGAAAAGGGAAGGGTTTTTTAAAAAGGAAGGGGTGTAAGTAAATGTTCTAATAGGTTAGGGAGCGTTCATAAACTACGTGGTTTGGCCAAGGGGGGGAGGGGTTAGGTAGAAAGCTACGCAGGGCTACGTGAGGGTACGGGGGGTTACAGTCAAGCTACGTAGTTTTCTTTATTTATTATGAAAGCAATTTGCAGAATATAAGCGACAACATAATATGGATTTTTTTATTTATATTTTATATAGGTGCACTATTTGTTTTAAAAACAAATATCGATGTTATTCATTTTTTATACCAAATAATTTTTAAATAGTTTTGTTAACAGAAAGCATAACATGTCTTCTGGACTTTATAGAAAAAAAAACTACGTTCCATCTAGGGGGGGGGGGGTAAAAGCTACCTGGTAAAAGCTACGTTAAGCTACATGATGGGAGGGAGGGGTTCTAAAGAGGTAAAAATCAAACTACGTGGT
The DNA here is from genome assembly GCA_947369205.1 of Cantharis rufa. Lineage (NCBI taxonomy): Eukaryota > Metazoa > Arthropoda > Insecta > Coleoptera > Cantharidae > Cantharis > Cantharis rufa. The sequence continues at coordinate 26,303,115 of OX376309.1, forward strand.
TTATGAACGCTCCCTTAGATAAAAAAAAGGGGGGGTAATTTAAAAAATTACTTTTTAAATATGTTTAATAGAGGCGAGTTGTTTAAATCTAATTAACTATTTAATAATGATGAAGAATATTTTAATTTATTAATTTCCATAGCTTCCAAAAATTCTAGTTTTTTACTTTTTGACTCTGGAACATACTACAAGATTAATTAACAGACTAAATATTCTAAATAGTTGTTTTTAAAATAATGAAATAATTTCATTATTTATATAATAATAATAATTTCATTATTTTTAAGTTTTTTCTATTAATTAGGCATTTTATTGAATATAATTTTGACGTATGTGGTATGCCTGATTAAAATTTCGTTAAAAAACCCCTTAAAAGCCAAAATTTATTTATAACAATCTTTATATCTTGGTACCAAAAAAACCGCAATGAAATGAACTATAAGTGACCAGAAAATGGAACCTAGTTTTTCAAGCTAATGTTTTTTTATTTTGTTTCAATCTTTAACATAGATTTCCCAAAACTCGATTTTTTGGATATACAACAAAATAATTGCGGGTCGACGATTTGTATTATTTTTAACTAATAATTTAATCTTAGGACCAGTTTCATAATAAATATTAAAAATAGCTTTAATTTTAAAGCCAGCTTTAAGACAAAATGGACCAATATAAAACCATCGGTTTGGTCTTAAAGCTGGTTTTAAATATTATAAAATATTTATCGATTTCATATCAAAAGTTGAGGCATTGCAACGCATGCTTATTTTTAGGCATTTTTATTAATTCAATCACACATCAATTGAATTGCAATAATGGAAAAGTTTAATTATCAATTAAATTGAAACCCAAGCAAAGCCGGGCGACCAGTTAGTTAAGTTAATATTTAAAGGTACTTCTACTTCGCAGTATTAAAACAAGAGTTTTATATCATATTCATCAGCATGACATGTTTCAAGTGACTATGCAATATCTTCAGATGCGACTAAAAATATTTATTAGACAAATTTAAAATTATTTACAATATTAGATATTCTATATAAATAGTACATACTTTTAAAATGTAATTATTTTTCGGAGTATAATAATAATTATTTGATATAATAAATTAACTAATTGGAGAAATTTAAAATTTATTTTTATATGTGAAAGGCGCCTTCTGATAAAATGGTAATTATATAAAAATATTGAATAGTGGTTGATAATTTAGCTGTTCTTGTTTATTCAATATAGGTTCGTTTTTTTTTTATTGATTTTTGTAACTGTAAAATGAAGGTTTTATTTTGATCTATTTCGTGCTTTCTTAAGTGTAAATGTTTGGAAAGTTGAGATTTAGAATAAATTTTTAAATATAAATCTTGAAATATTAACTTATTAATATTAGCTCTTGAAATAAATATTTAATTAATTAAAAATTATAGGAGCTATAAGAAATAAATAAAAGTCACTAAGTCACTTAAGAAAAGTTTATTGATATTGAAAACAAAATACAAAGGCAAGGTAACGCAAAGAGTATTGACATTTGTCCGATAACTTGATCACATTTATAAATAAAAATTATCTAGGTAAGTTATCGTAGGTTAAGGAAAACCTCAAAAGGAAAACTTGACCTCGATTCATATAGTTGAGAAAATAAACGGCTGTAAATTGTGCTTAATCTATCAATGTCCGTTTTCCGATTCATGGAGTGTTTTTTTTTTGGATGTTGATCATTTCATGAAGGAGTCTATCTCTGTAATTATTAACAGTTTTAATAATTGTTGTGTTTTTAAAGTCAATCTTATGCCCGTCTTCCAAGATATGTTTTGCAAATGTCAATACTTATTGCGTTACCTTGCCTTTGTATTTTGTTTTCAATATCAATAAACTTTTCTTGAAAAAGGGAACATTCAAATTCTCGAAAGCTCGAATAATGACTTTTATTTATTTCTTATAGCTCCTATAATTTTTAATTAAATAAATATTTAAATATTAACATAATTAACTTATTTCAAAATTTTAATAATTGAGATTTCTATGACATCTGTTGGTGTGTGGCTGAACTAATCTTCGCTCTTTTAAATTAAGGGAAAAACTGCATTGTCCTGAGATTTTAAGTAACAAAGTTGCAATACACAGGGAAAGAACATGGAATTGTAAACACTAAATTTGAATGTTCTCAAAACTCACTTCGATATGACATTTCATGTTTTTTCCCTGGGATTTTCAATTGAATCGCTAATTGCAGAAAGGGGACATGTCACATTTTGTATATGAAGTTCACATTTTGATATTTTGTTGATCTAGATGCCTACATGTAGTAACTTTATGTAGTATTTATTTAGTAACTGAATTCTTTTTCAGCTCACAGTATCAAGGGGAATAATACAAGAAAATGTCAATTTCATACAAAATGTGACATGTCCCCTTTCTGCAATTAACGATTCAATTGTACATTGCATTATACAATGAGAGTAACATTTACAACTAGGTAACTAAAAGATGCAGCAAGACAAGAATTTTTATAGTTGAATCTTGCTAGGTTATGTCTTGTCTTGCAAGAGTTTTGCAATTTCTTCTCTTCTAAATATAAACGTAGATACAAAATATTTTCGCTTTTGAATTTGAGCCTATTATTAATTAAAAGCCTCTAATATCAGAATTTATTATTATTTACGAGTTACAGCGACTTGAAGAAAACTCTGTAATAAACTCCCATAAGAGCGATGTTAATTTTCATAACTTTTTTACTTAGTTTTCTTTAAGTCGCTGTAACTCATAAACGGCGAAAGAAAATAAAAAAATGTATAGAAACAAAACTGAAGAGATTAAAATTTCCAATAAAAAATATCTGAAAAGTTTTGCTGTAAAAGCGAGTTTTATATGTCAAAAACCGGTTTCAAAATGTGCAATTTACATGGTTAACATAGGGGTGTATTAATAATTGTTGGAGCCACTGTATATCACTCATTTGCAAATCGAAAACATCTAAAAAAGTTAATAACTAATAAATAATCGAGCTGTTTTGAAAGTTTACTAATGCAAAATTTGAATTTTACTGTGTTTGCTTGACTTGTTAATATTTATTTTCATTTAATATTGATTATATGAATAATTTATATAGGGTGCTGAATGAGTTAGCCGAACATAGGAATTTAACATGTAAAAACTTATTTATGCAATTCTTGCTTCCTTAGGAATTTTAGAGAAAATGAATGTCACAAAAATAATCCAAAAATACGAACTACGAATGATAAGAGCATTAGATTTCATCTAACTTTTACTTAAGAGGTTAAAAAAATGCTTTTGAAATTGTTAAAATTGTTATTTATCAGCCTGACCGTACATACGTCTGCAAAGTAATTATTTTTGAAATAGAAATGTTACAAAACGAAATTGGACCGGCAATTGATATTGTGGCAGGAGAAAATAACGTAGTCTATTATCAGCAAGACGGATGTCCGGCACATCATACCAAAGATGTAACTAATTATTTAAATGAATGTTATCCCAATTCTTGATATGACGCTATGGACCAATAAATTGGCCAGCTCGGTCACCAGACTAGGCTTCAAATTTATGGTAAACGATACCAAAATATTGATTCATTAAAAAATAATATTGTGGAGGAGTGTGGTAATATTACTGAAAGACAACTTTCAAATGTACGACGTAACTTTTATGATAGACTTGATTTTTGTTTAGCTGAATATGGAAACCTGTTTGACATTTGCTGTAAATTTAATTATCAATTGATTGTTTGTAATTGTTCATTATTTATAATTTATGCATAATAGAAATTAAATTGAATTTATTCTAAAGTCTGATAAATAAAAATTTTAACAATTTCAAAAGCATTTTTTGCCCCTTTAAGTAAAAGCTAGATGAAATCTAATACTCTTATCATTCGTAGTTTATATTTCTGCATTATTTTTGTGTCCTTTATTTTTTCTCGAAAATAATTAGGGAAGCAGGAATTTGGATAAATAAGTTTTTACATGTTAAATTCTTATGTTCGGCTAACTCATTCAGCACCTGGTATATTACTTTAGTTTATTATAATATAAGTAATTTCCAGATTTATCATTTTTTCGTTATTAATTCCATTCGTTCATCGTGAAGACTCGGTTGGAATGCAAGCTAGAGATGCGCTGTTACTGTGTATGTCACTTTCAAAGAAAAATAAAAATATAGGAAAGTTTATTTCTGATCATTCAAATATTTGTGTTTTATTAGCTTCTGGTCTTAGTGGTCTTTATTCTGTTCTACCGCACGTTTTGACAGATGTAGTAGCACCAGATTGGCATAGGTTAACACCTGATGATGTGAATGATATAAAAGATTTATCGACGTTTGTTACTTCTCTAGAATTTAGCAACGCAGTTGCTCAAGTTGCACATCCTATAGTGAGAAAACAACTTCAAGAATTTTTAGACAGGGGTTTCTTGATACCTGTATTGGGACCAGCTTTACTTCAAACGACAATTGGAGAAAGAATAGCTGCAACTGCTTATTTAGAACTTATATTGAGGACGGTGACTCATCCAGGTTTACTTTATCCGATGTTACAGTTTTTATTGCAACAACAGTACGATGGGCAACGACTGCTCCATATCTTGATACAACGAATAAATTCATCCGATCATCTCTGCTTAGTAACAATTTCGCTTTTCCAAACTATGATTGATATAAATTGTGAAGATTTGATGCTGGAGTTGATATTTCAATATCTTCAACCTTGCTATCATCTCATGTTATCACAAAGACGAAAATTGTTACCTTTAGATCCACACTGCCACAGTTTTGAAAAGTTTCTTTTATTGGCGCCTTTGTGCTGTGAAGTAACTGTAACTTCGCCCAAGTTAGATGCTAAAAATATTCACTGGACTCATTATGGTGGACAACAAAGTTTGTATGGCAATTATCATGCCTACTTGTGTGATGCTCGAAATAAAATCAACGCATGCAACTTGGCTTGTTCGCAGTGGAACAATTCATATGCCGGATGTGATTCAACATCTTCGGATGTAAACTTTTCAGGTAAGTTTCAATTTTTAAGATACTGGAAAATTACATAATTAAATTTTGTAGAAAGCGCAACAAGTTTACCTTCTCTAGGCGAAAGTAGTGGATATGAAAGTTTAAAGGTAAAATTAGATGAGGTATCAGATGATGGCAACACATTACCTATTTGGTTGACTTCGGAAGCAAGTTTAAATGACCGTAACACAAACAAAGGTCAAACCAATGGTCAATTAAATGACAATAATGAACATTTACATACCGGTAACACAGTAGGTCCATTTTTAACGTTAATTTTAGGAAAATTAAGTAATATGCTTTCGAATTCACTTTATATAAATCTTCACCTTACCGGTTTGATATCAAGATTAGCCGTATATTCTCAACCTTTACTGAGGTCATATTTACTTGATCACGGTTTGGTTCTCCAACCAGATGTACCATCATTATTTCAAGTGAGATATAATCTTATTTGACTTTCATTTGTTTTTTTACAACTTTTTCTTCTAGATTATAGGTTCAACAAAACAAAAAATTGATGAATATATGAGCAAACAGTCGGACAGTTCAATTTTAATTCTTTATGCACGAAATTTCTTATTAGATAGGGAAACTCGTCTTGTAAATGCTAGAAGAAATGCTCTTAACGCTAGAAATTCAGTTGTTTCGACTATAAGTAATGATTCATTTGAACCTTTTCAAAGAAATGGAACCAAAAGGCGAAGTTTTACTTCATCTTTATCATCACTATCTTTGGTCAACATGTTTGGTCGAAGACCCAGCTCAGCCGAAACAAATATTTCGTTACTTTCAACCCAAGAAGATGTAAGTCAAACTTTTATTCATCCAAAATTTTCAAAACCACAACACCACGCCCTATGTGCCGTTCTTTTAGACGAATGGGTCAAAGAACTAGCTGCTCTTGCTCAAGAACATGCAATTGCCCAACTTGCCACTTTATTTAAATAAAACTTTTATTCTTCATTGACAGACTAGCATACTAATTTTTAATTTTAAAAGTTATTTTGCTTTTACCAATTTTAAGTGCTAATGTATTAAATAAATTTGTTTTGTTTTCCACACATTAATAAATCTAATGTGTTCACAATTTCTACACTAAATAATGTTGTTTTCTAATAATGGTAACGGTCACATCTAGAGCGCACTTGTGATTTTCTCTATTGCAATTATCTTGTTGCAGAAATATAACTCACAGTTTTACAATCCTCGGCCACAAAATTATAACCACCTATTTTAACTTAAGGAACTAATGACACAATACTTGTATATACATTTACATATTGAGATGACCCGACTGTATCTAATTTATAAAATAAACTAATTTTCATAAAAAAAAACTTAATTTTTCCGCGGGTCACCCATTTTTCCGAACACGAGACTCTTTTTCCTTATTTATAATAAAAACTCACTAACACAATCAACAAACTTTATTCTCATTAAATAAAATTAAAAAAATCTCAATTAGAAACGCTAAATCAAAAACTTCTACAGAGATCATTTGCAAACACGTCTATCCGCTTTGGCGGACATGGCAAAACGCAAAGTTATAATACATGTTTCGTACCAACATAAAATAATAAAAAATATTGGCACGAACAAAAATTCAAATATTTACAACTTGATAAAAATTATTTACACAAATTAAATTTAAATTCTCAAAACAATTAAATAAAATTTTCAAATTTACCAAATTAAAATAAAATTTAAAATTCAAAATTAAAAAAAGTGATTTTGGAACATGACAATATGTATACAATATATTCAATAATTTGCCCTCTTTTTACAAAAGGTTTAGTGATCTAGATATAATAAGATATTCAGAAAATCTTTTATTATTAATTATTAAGAATTAATCTTTCTTTTCTGCAAATCTCGGAAATAATTAAAATCCCCCCCTAAAAGATGAAAATAATATGATCAAATAGATGCTGCAAGAGAGTTAAGTTTTTTCTAACTAAAGTTGAAGAAGGAGATGGGCAGATGAACATATATCGATAAATTCTAAGAATACTGCTCTTTAAAGCAGGTATGCGGCTTTTGGTAGATATCTATAATATAGAAAATCACTGGGCAAGGCGCTGTTAATAGGAATGCCACTGTTTGTTTTTAATTGAGGAGCGTTATTGCAAAACTTCCCAAGTCCAAAATTGAAAATTTGGCGGTTAGGTGGTGTTATTATAATATAAAATGAGCTGTATTCGCCTATCTATTCACATTTTAAAAAAATTTTTTAGGTTCAGTTAAAATATGCCGAATTGTTTGAGATATATTCCAAAGGTGCTCTAAGTCCACTAACATTAATTATGCAAAACTAACTAAATCCTTTGCTTCTGCGCATTTAATTAATAAGATTGTCACCTGAATAATAAAGTGCATTTGTTATTAATTAAAAGCGCAGAAGCAAAGGACTTAGTTAGTTTTGCATAATTAATGTTGGTACTTTTGGATATATCTCAAACAATTAGGCATATTTTAACTGGACCTGAGATATTAATTAAGTATTTGCAACTAATAAAAAACGAAAACGATTTTTACAAAAATGCTCTTAAAAATGCAGGTATTAGGTGTTATTATTTTTATTTTAACTTTTTTTCCAAATGTATCTTAAGTCCATGAACTTAGATGAGTTTTGCATTACTATCTGTTATAATAAAATTTTTTTTTTTTACAATAAATAAATTCTAAATTTACATTAATATTCTTTATTGTTAACCCGATCTTGAGATAACCTTAAAATATTTTAGTAATACTAGCTGTGAGTAAGTTACTATAGAAAATCAATTATATCTCGATAATAAGATTTTGGACTTAGGAAGTTTTGGAATAACGCTTTTCAATGCAATTTCAAAAACAATGGCAAGTGCGTTCTAGATTTTAAACCTTAAGTATTATATACAAAAATTTAGCAGTATCTTTGTTTTTTTAAATTCATCAATAAAAACTTCATTATTTTGTCAGGAAAAATGGTGAAAATCAAGGACCTCTAATAACTGATAATATTATTCATTAGTATTGTAAAAACTAATTCGTTAATAATAGAAATGAACTTAAAAAATAAGAATTTCAAGTAAATTGTGTGGTATTTAGTATATATTGTAAAATATATAATAATTAAACAACATTAAAATAATAAAATTTTAACCACAAAGTGAAGAATACATAGAAAATTATTCCTCCCCTATTTTAAAAAAAATATTTTATAACTAGTATAATATCTTATATAATAATAATATCTTATTATTATATAGGTAACTAGTATATTAGTTTTGTTAAAATTACATAATTCACAATACAAACTAAATATTATACAACTTATTTGAAATTCTTCTAAAATTTGTTTTTATTATAAACTGGTTTTATATTTGGCTCAATATTTGAAAGAATAATTGTTAAGATCCTGGATAAGGTGGCGATAATCCTACTTGTTTGTTGACGTGTTAAGAGTAAAACTGGAGTTACTGCCATGCAAAGAAAGCACTGCTGTTGGAAAAGTGATCTGCAAAGCCTGAAGTACATACTAAGCTAATTTGTTTGTACCAAAATACGATATTTGAATAACAACTGAGACAGTCATTAGCCTATTATGTTAGCCAAATAACTGCTGACATTAATGTACTCGGTTCGAATCTGGTGAGAGTCTAAACTTTCTTATGATAGTCTCTGTGCTTCAGAGGGCATGTAAAGTGGGCAGTTCCCATGGGTTGATGATTTGCCTTAAGCAACAATAAAACTCCAGGGTTATACGGATACATCTGAGACAATCCTAGCAAGCTATCTCAGATGTAAAACAATTAATATGCTTACAGCACTAATGGGCTTTGCAACACCACTGGGGTTGCTGTTGGTAAAAAACCTTAGTTCAATTAAAGCTGTTTTGAAATCTGATACTATTTCTCCTTAACTACAAATGTAGAAAACGACCATTGCAACTTTTGATGTACTTCAGTTTTAACGTCTTATTCTTCTTCAATTTAACAAACTTTTCTCGAACTTACAGAAAAAGTGCTTCAATTGAATTTTTCATTATTGATTGTGAATGAATTCCGAATCTAATTGTATTTATTTAAATTCATTGTATGAAAGTAGCTGTAAAATTTCTGTTAAAACAATGTTAAATAATATTGAGCCAAATCCAAAATTATCCTTTTGTATTTAATCTTGGTCAAGTTGGTTCTTGGGTATATTTCTACTATACTTTTTGTTGTAATTTATCTCCAAGTCAAAGAAATGTATATTTTTTCAGCTGTTGATTTTAAAAATTTTATACTCAAACTATTTTAATTCTTGACGATTATATTGTACCTAATTATACATATTATTGTAATATGCAGCATTTTTGCATTACTTGAGAGAAAAAAATGTAATAAGATGTTTAAATTAATTTTTTTCCATTTTAGTACATAAAAATGAAAGTATTGTTTAAACCTGGGTATTATATCCATATTATTTTTATAAAAATAAATATTTTAATTATTATGCAAAATGATTTTATGATGTATCAATTAAGAGGGACTACAAAACAGTTAATTCTTTTCGGCACGAGATTTTAAAAAACTATTACACTGTTGTTGCATGAAGAAAATGTTAAAATATTTTATTTTTACAATTTTTCAAAAACAAAGTTATTTGTAAATAGTCAAAATGTGGTGGTACAGATTAGAAACCTTTATGGTTTCTAACCAACAATAAAAGAACTTATTATTAAATAATAACTTACAGCTAAAATAACGAATATATAAACATACAGTATAAGGTTAACAATAGATTAAATCGATAATTTACAACCACAGTCGTGGATTGGTGTGATCGCTAGTTGAGTTACAGAGCGGAAATGCTGGGTTCAAATCTCGGATTTAGCAGAATTTTTCAGCTCGGCGTTCCGGTGTTCATCAACACGTTGTGGCCTCAACATTGGAGGTAGCATAATGGGCCCGATATGTGGGCTGAGTGCATACAAGCTTCGGCCTACCCTCTACTTCCAATCCTAATTCTAGGTAATTCACTTTATATAAATTTACAGCAATATTAAAATTAACTATTTGTCAGTATTAAAATATTAAAAAAAAGATAAAATAGGGAAAAAATTATTATTAAATAATAACTAGTATTTTCAAAATTTCATATTGTCACCAACTACGGATATCAAACAACTTTACATATTTGAAAATTTTTTTAAAATGTACGTTAAAATATATAAATTATTAATCTCTTAATTAATATTACATGTAAATTTTTTTAAAATATACAGGTTAACAATTTATTGTATGTATATTATGTTATAAAAAAATTCATTTTATTGTACATTTCACCTGCATATTTTTAAAAAACTTACATTTATTGTTAAAATATACACAATAAAAAATATAAAACCTACATTAACAAATCAACTAGTGTTTGTATTTTATGTTGTTGTGTAACTTTATAAGATCAATTTTGGAAGTGCTACATTTTGTTGACCACTGTGTGGTACTTGTCACAAAATCGGTACTTCAAATTTAGAACGTAGTGCCGGAAAGAATTAACAGAATTTTCATCAAATTAAAAGTTAACTTTTAAATCTTTTGTTTGGTGTGAGTTTTTTTCAGGTACTATTATATTTTTAATTAAAGTAATTAATTTATCGAGATTGGAAAAAATCAAAATCAAGTAAGAAAAATTATTGTCGAGAAAATCGGAAAAATCATAATATTTAACCAAGTATTTATTTAATTATAATTTATGTTTTTTTAAGTATATTATACATTATTAACCTGTGAAATTAAAAAAGCTTGTTGCTGGAAGCTAATAAGAAAAATTTCAATTTTATTGTTGATTTTAAAATTTGAATTTAATAATTAATACATTTTTTAAATTTACTAGAAATGGTGTGAATTCGTCTGTTATCGGCCAGTTAACTGAAATTTGATCTTTGACATGTCGTGTAACAGTAATTTTTATACTTTGTGTTGTAAAATTTGTACAGGATGACATTGATCAAATGTCAACTCTTGTACCATAACTTGATGTTTTAGTACAATGAAATTAATCGACTCTATAGTTTTAATAATAACCTGGCAGATGGAACTGTATCGTGGGTATTTTGGGTCCTTATAGAAGTAAATGCTACTATAGTTATATTTGTTAACCGGTTTCAACCTTAATATTATTAGCCTTTATCAGAGTCTATGAATTGACGGTCATAAAAAGCAACATCCAGCATCAACAAAATTATATACCAACAAGTTATTAACAGATAGCATTTATGAACAATGGAACACATTAATGTGTAAAATATTTTCCCACCATTACTCTTTTAATCTAAATGCAACAATAATAATTTCAATTTTCTTTTAAAACAAATTTTAACGATTATTTAATTGTATAATCAAATATGTATATGAGAAAAATTTAAAAACAGGCACTAAGCAAAGGCCGCCAACAGGTGAATTCACAAAAATTCAAGAATTTTTTATTTTCTACCGCACATATCAATGGGGATTTTTATGCTTGTACCCACAATAATTTTAATCTATCAATAGCGAGAATTCTTTATTAATTGAAATTAATACGTTTAAATGATCTTTTTATATCTTTATTTTCTATACTATAAAATAAAACATTAAAAATAAAAGCGTTATTGTTAAAAGTGAGTTAATATATTTTATTTTTGTGTCCAATGAATTTATTTTTTTTTAGTTAATTTATTTTTATTCACATATAAATTGAAGACATTGTACATATTTTATAAAGTAATTAATCTGTGATGTATATATATATATATATAAATATTTGACTAGTTTTGTATTTGTGTTGATAAAATGTAAACAAATTGTAAAAAGGAATGTTTATAATAATTTTGTAATTTCCCTTTTAAAGAAAATTGTTAATACAAATTTTTGTGTATTTATTAGAAAAATTTTGCGGTAGTAGTGTTCAGTCTAACACCATGCAAGATTTTATATAAATTAGCTCGACAGGCCATGAAGGCCCAAGGCTTGTTGCACTACTTTTCTCCATTGTTGTCTACTTTGTGCCTTCTCTTTCCATCCACTAACTCCTATTAGTCTCAAGTCCGATTTCACCGCATCCAGCCATCTGTTCTGTGGTCGTCCTCTCTTTCTTGTGTTCAAAAATCTTCCTTCTATTGCCGTTCTTGTGACTCTAGTTTCCTGAAGCCGGAGTACGTGTCCTAACCATCTAACTCTGCGATCGGGCAACATCCGTTATTTGAGGTTCATCAAACAACTCATAAATTTCTGCGTTGGTTCTTCTTTTCCATTCGCCTTCCACTTTCTTCCTTCCGTAAATAATTCTTAGAACCTTTCGTTCCCGTATCTCCAAGTTTTATCTCTCTCTTTCACTAATTGTCCATGTCTCACTAGCACGAGGGGTAAATCTCACGGGAAGTCTGGTGTACAACTTGCGGTAAGTCCGAAGTAGTAGGAAGTCTGATGTACACAATTTTTGACCGTGGTTTATCCCTCATTATTAAGAAAGCTTTCATCAAGATTCTTCATTCGAACTCGAAACACCACACTCTCGTTCGCGGAAAACTGAACATTTTTCAGACTTGCTCCATACGATTACTTTTAAGCTGAATACACGCATCACTAGCGTTTTGTAGAATGCGATTTTTGTTTTGATTGGTTACATTTCAATAAAAGATTCAAATTTTACTAATCAAAACAAAATTCGCATTCCGCAAATTGCTAGCGCGTGTATTCAGCTTAAGGCCTTACAAACGAATGACTGATATGAGTCCGTACATAATTCGTATATAACTTTTTTTTTGTTTTCGGTTTGCAATTTTAATCGATTTTTGTCTATGAATGAAGTTCCCCATTCTGAACCAGCAGTCTTCATTTTCAAATTAGCAAAATAAAATATAATTCAATAAGTTTTTGGAACTTTTAAGCCGGTGATTATGAAACTTTGGTTTGTATTGTTATATTGTCAATAATAACGTTAGCTTTTTAATTTCTTATCGGTGTAAATATTTAATAGCAATATTTAATTTTTGCGTTACAAGAGTGGCAATCGAAAAAACATTAAGTTTCTAAAATTGGCATTTGAAAACTAATCAAAAGCGCAAAGCAAAAATTATGAAACCGATCTAGAATTTTCAAAAAATTTACGAAAAGTTGCGAAAATTTGTCAGCAAATGAGAAGTTTTACGCTATTAGAAAATTTTATCTGCACAAAAATGACAAAATACCTGTACGATTTTTACCAGTTTGAATTATATTTTATTTTGTTAATTTGAAAATGAAGATTACAAAAATGCACAACGGACGAAAGAGTGGGAAACTTATAGACAAAATTCGATTAAAATTGTAAACCGGAAACAAAAAAAAAGTTATATACCAGTTATGACGCGGTGCCCCGTACGGACTCATATCAGTCATTCGTTTGTAAGGCCTTAAGCTGAATACACGCACTAGCGATTTGCGGAATGTGATTTTTGTTTTGATTAGTAAAATTTGAACCTTTTATTGAAATTTAACCAATCAAAACAAAAATCGCATTCCGCAAAGCGCTAGTGCATGTGTTCAGCTTAAAAGTAATCGTCTAATCGTATGGAGAAAATACGGAAAAATGTTCAATTTTCCGCGAACGAGAGTGTGGTGTTTCGAGTTCGAATGAAGAATCTTGAAAGTTTTCTTAATAATCGAGAACAAATTTCTTTTTAATAATACTTAAGTGAAAAAAAAATGTGATAGTGTTCGGGTTGGTGAATGACTTAAGTTTATTGGAAGGAACAACGAAGAAGCTATCCTGGCTTTTAGGAATAAGGCAAAAGGACTACAGTGATAAAGGTAATTTGAAGAAAACTGTTTTCATCTGCAATGATAACCAGAGCTGTACAAAGCACTCAGTAAAAGTAATTCAATTACCAAATACTTCGTAGAAGTAATTGAAATATTTAAAAATTAACCAAAAAGTAATTCAATTACTCAAAGTAATTCAATCACCCAAAGTAATTCAATTACTCGAAGTATTTATAATGAGATTATCGGATTATTTGGTATATCCTTTTTAAGCCGCCACAATACTCCCTTCCTCAATTCTTAAACCAAAAATTCAAACAAAATTTTAAATTTACAGGATAGTTAGTTCTTACCTTCTAATTCAAAAAATTTCAATGCCCGCCTTTTTATTATTTTTGTTGTTATATTATAATTATATAGACAGACCAGTAAAAGGTTTGAATAAAGTAATTCAATTACCGAGAAAGTAATTCAATTACCGAGAAAATAATTCAATTACCGATAAAGTAATTCAATTACCGAAAAAGTAATTCAATTACCGAAAAAGTAATTCAATTACCGAAGAAAGATCTGAAACCCAATTACCAAATACTCAAATACTTTATTAAAGTAATTCAAATACCAAATACTTTAGATTCATTTCAAAAGTAATTCAATTAAATAAGTAATTGAATTAGTTTTGAGTAATTAAATTACTTTATTCAAGCCTTTCAATTGAATTACCTACTTTCAGCTCTGATGATAACTAACAAAAAATTTTCTTTATTATTGTAGGTAAGGCCCACTTCATGGATTTATAAGAAACTCTCAGGTTAATAAAAGTTTCTCTCCAGTGAATAGTTTGAAATTGTGAAAAAATGCATTTTTCTTTAAATGCACGAACTGCAGTTAGGTAAGAAAAGTTTTTTTAGATTCAGAAGTAAAAAATTGCATATAACTAATTTTGTTTTTCTAATTATGTTTCAAAAAGCGTTACTTGGTGATATTAAAAAGTGTGGAAAAGTACCACTTTTCCGCACTTGTGCACTATTCCAATAGTGCGGAAAAATAGTACTTTTGTGTAAGCATGTAATAATACTTTTTACATACTTTTTGCGTATTAAGTATTAAGTATGTATACTTTTACACTTGTAACAGTAAAGGCGTGTTCTCACGGTTCAACTTTAGTTGACCGATTTTAGTTGATCAACAAAAGTTGAAAGCGACTTGAACAAGTTTTAGTTCACACGTTTCAATAAATACTGATCGACCGTTTCAGTTTTTAAATGGCGTCTAATGCAGATTTGCGTGAATTTGCACGGATTAGTTAACAGAATAGCAAGACCAGAAATTTCCATTTCCTTTACAATAGAACCCAAAGCATTTTCTCGTGCATCTTTGTTTTCATAATTATCTATTCGGTGGTTCCAAAGGCGAAATACTTTTTTCAGGGGCTCATTTTTTAAAGCTAATATTTTATCATTAAAAATTTTAAATAAGATCTTATTTATGAAACAAGTACGTTTACTGCAGCTAGTTGCTAACTACACGTTCAACAAAAGTTGATTGCATAGTTCACACGTTTCAAGTTATGTTTCAATTTCAAAGAAATTCGCTATTATGATTCATCACTTGAACGACAAAAGTTTGACTCGGTCAATCTTTTGTTGATCAACTCGATTGAAACAGAGGTTCTCACTACAGTTTTCATTCAATTTTTGTTGATCAACTAAAATCGGTCAACTAAAGTTGAACCGTGAGAACGCCGCTTAAGTAAAGTATGCGGGGGAAATATGCGGTATACTATAATTGTTTTTTTTTAAGAATAATATAAAAATTTATAGTAAAGCGATGACATCGAAATAATTAACCAATAAAATTGGTTTAAAATTAGGCAGTTTTATACTAGCAATAAATTTTAAGCTTTGTTCACATCCAATTTCAAACCAATTTCATTGGTTAATATGTTCCAAAAATATCCAACTATAGTACCTCAAATAACCAAAGGTACGGTTGGCAACCAATGAGCAGAGCTGAAAGTAATTCAATTGAAAGGCTTGAATAAAGTAATTCAATTACTCAAAACTAATTGAATTACTTTTGAAATGAATCTAAAGTATTTGGTATTTGAATTACTTTAATAAAGTATTTGAGTATTTGGTAATTGGGTTTCAGATCTTTCTTCGGTAATTGAATTACTTTCTCGGTAATTGAATTATTTTCTCGGTAATTGAATTACTTTTGAGTAATTGAATTACTTTATTCAAACCTTTTACTGGTCTGTCTATATAATTATAATTTAACAACAAAAATAATAAAAAGGGCATTGAAATTTTTTGAATTATAAGGTAAGAACTAAGTATCCTGTAAATTTCAAATTTTGTTTGAATTTTTGGTTTAAGAATTGAGGAAGGGAGTATTGTGGCGGCTTAAAAAGGATATACTATCCGATAATCCGATAATCTCATTATAAATACTTTGAGTAATTGAATTACTTCGAGTAATTGAATTACTTTGGGTGATTGAATTACTTTGAGTAATTGAATTACTTTGAGTAATTGAATTACTTTTTGGTTACTTTTTAAATATTTCAATTACTTCTACGAAGTATTTGGTAATTGAATTACTCTTTCTTAGTAGAGTAATTTAGTAATCAGTGGCGGATCCAGGGGGGGGGGACGATGGGGGCGATCGCCCCCCCTTAGAGCTCCAAAAAGCATTAATTCTTACACCAAAAAATTCTGACGTATTACAAATTCCTAAAACTATTTTAAGAATTTAGAAAATACAAAAGTATTTTGTATAAAAAATACAAAAGTATTTTGTATTTTTTAAACTTCAAAATCACAAAAAAACACAAAAAAATCACAAAACTACGATATTATTATATTTTTAAATGTTATATCTATTTTATAAAATAAGACCAAATTTAGTATACTTAAAAGAATTTAAAGCCGAACTTCCGGAAGCCTCCTAATCTGAGGCTTCTATAGCGCCAAGATGGGATGCCAACTTCACAAAGATTTACAAATCATCAAATTTAGTATTCATTTAAAATAACAGTGACAAATTCAGGGCCGGATTATCCAATAGGCAAACTAATCAGCTGCCTAGGGGCGCCGAGTAGTAAAGGGGCGTTTAAAGTATGTTTTTTAAAAAATTGTAATTTTAGCTTGTTTTTGATTAGTCTAATTCTAATTCTTAAAAATTAATTTTTGAATTTTATGATAGTTTTTATACTCGTCAGTTTATTTGACTTTAGTTAGATTTTTAGGATATCTGATATCTGAATAGCAGATGCTATTAATATGCTAGCATATCGAATAGCAGATATCCCAAAAATCTAACTAAAGTGCGAAATTGACTCAGGAGTATACAACTATCACAAAATAGGTAAATAATCGAGAAATAAACCACGGTCAAAAATTGTGTACACCAGACATCCTACTACTTCGGACTTCCCAAATTTCACCGGATTTTCTCAGACTTCCCCGGACTTCCTCAGACTTTCCCGGACTTCCCAGACTTCCTCGGACACAGTGGCGGATCCAGGGGGGGGCGATGGGGGCGATCGCCCCCCCCCCTTAGAGCTCCAAAAGACATTAATTCTTACACCAAAAAATTCTGACGTATTACAAATTCCTAAAACTATTTTAAGAATTTAGAAAATACAAAAGTATTTTGTATTTTTTAAACTTCAAAATCACAAAAAATCACAAAACTACGATATTATTATATTTTTAAATGTTATATCTATTTTATATTTACCAAATTTAGTACTTCAAAGAATTTAAAGCCGAACTTTCGGAAGCCGCCTAATCTGAGGCTTCTATAGCGCCAGGTAAATTGTATAAGCTTGTTGCAATTTTGGAAAACCCAAAATTTCTGGTGTTTTCCCTAATTCCTGAAAGTTTCTGTTTAGGTAACAATATTCTCCTTTGTCATTGCTTTTCATAATTTAAAGCAAACAGAAGTGCTTTTTATTTCAGTTTGCGTTTTTTGAATATATTTTCAGTACTTCAGTACTGATATCATTTAAATTAAGTGAGTAGTGAAGTTGTGAAATTAATTTATCATACAATTACAGTTGATTTTTTATAAAACAATAAAAACTATATATGTGCAGTGGTATTATTCATCAATAATCAATATTCAATTTTCAATAATATTAGATATTATTTTGTTATACTTGCTGTTGGAGTTTCTATCTGAAGAATGTGTTTCTAACACATTTTCCCCAAAATGTGTTAAAAATTAATATACATACAATAAATTAAATTTCATAACAATTTAAAAGCTTTTGGAAAATTTTAATCATTGATTAAATTTGAACTTGATTTTACGTAAGCAGACATTAGATTTAAAAATTCACATTAACCGTATATCTAGGTATAATTAAGAATCTTGAAAATGAAACGGTGTCCAAGTCAGTCCACTCTGAATGTGGGGATCTGTCAGGGAACCACAACCAAGAATCGAGCCGCGATTGCTGCACTATAGGAAAGAGGACAATTTTCTGAGTATATTAAAAAAAGAAATTTTGCGAATTATCTATTAGTTTTCGAGAAAACGGCATTTAAAAATTCAAAATTTTACATGCATTTTAGATAGGGAATTCATTAACACGAAAGTTCTATTGACGGTGCGTGCGTTCTGATATAGTCTTAGTGTTAGCAGTCAGACGCGATTGTAACATGATCCGGTGCACAACGTGCATATCGAACCCCTTGCTTGTAACCGCACCGCAATTATATTACGCAACATTATGCAATAATTTAAGAAATAAACGCAGAACTCGTTTTTAGGTTAGAATCTCGATTACCTTGGTTGCGTTCGTGAAAACCGACGCTCCGCTACCCTCCGCTCCGGGCGCTACGCGCCGTTTTGACGAACGATGACTCACTAAAAACATCCCTCTAGTACCACAAACTCACCAAAGGTGCAACTCGAAAGGGGTGAAACTCGTAAGGGATGAAACTCGTAAGGGGTGAAACTCGTTAGCAACGGTCGATGGGTACCGTACGGTATCACAATGGCGTTTGACTGCCAACACTAAGACTATAGTCAATAGTCAATAGAACTCGGGAGCGAATCAATTCCCTATGTAAAATGCATGTAAAATTTTGATTTTTAAATGCCGTTTTCTCGAAAACTAATGGATAATCCACATCGAAGTGCTGTCTCAAAATGCTCAGAAAATTGTTCTCTTTCTAATAGCGAAAAAATCGCGGCTCGATTCGTGGTTGTGGTTAACTGACAGTAACCTGAATATGATTGTAAAGAAGCACAAAATTCAAGAAAATGAAAATCAAGAGGGTAACCCACAAAGTAGTAAATCTCAAAACAAATGTTCTGCAAATATAAATGTTGCAACTATTTTTGAAATTGCTATTATACTACTTTTTATTTTTGTATTTAAAAATTTTTTATGTTGTCGCCCCCCCTATGGTAATTTCCTGGATCCGCCACTGCGTCGGACTTCCCATAAGTTGTACACCAGACTTCCTGTGAGATTTACCCCTCGGTAATTAATAATTATATTATAGAAATGTATAAATATTAGAAATGTTTTTCGATTTGCTACCACAGTATTTGTAGTTTGGTGTATTAACTCGATTTTTGTTTATTTTCCTTCGGCATTCGTGAAAAACAGAACTCGTCCGTTCTTTTATATCGTCGCGTCGATATCATCTTTACAGCCCGCGCAGTATATAATTTTCTTATTTTCTTCGGTTTTGGAAGTGTGAGCATACATCTAAAATTAAGAAGACAAAAACAATTATTTCAAACCATCAAACAACAAACAATAAAGAAGAACTAGAAAGTTAGTAATATAAAAAAATATCATGAAATTTCTTGGTATTTTGGAATTATTTGAAATTTTACACTTTTCTGAGCTATTATGATTTATTGAATTAAAAAAATTAGCTTAACTTTTGTTCATTTTTCTAAAAGAATGATGTAATAAAAATACGCATCTAATGAAATTGAACAAAATTTGATCAACGCGATACCTAATATGCGATTTTGATTCTAATTTTTTTTATTTCTATTTTTGATATTTCATGAATTTCATGAAATATTTTAGGAAGTAATAAAATTTAACATTGGAACTTACTTACAGCAAAATGTAATAAATTCAGACGACGATAACGTAGATAACGTCTTTATTGCACTCCTAGAGCACCGAGAAAAATAAATATGATCGCGGTGCATTAAATTCAATTCAAAATCGACCGTGGATTGATTGTGTAATCATCGTACGGATACTTACTGTGTTTTCATCGTGGATTCAACGAGAGACCACTGTGGAAACACGGTGTATCAATGGAAGAAATCCACTATGGAAACATTGTGGAACCTATGCAGTTTACACAGTGTTTCCACAGTGTTTTCACCGTGGGTTCAAGACCGCGAGGGTATAAAATATATTGTCATGCTGTTACCAGTTACAATTTCAATAATTTTTAAAATTTATTTAATTAAAGTGTAACAACTGCAATTTAAATATTGAAAGGATATAAGTTGAAGGCGATGATAGGGACTGCGTTTTGGTTCGCCAAGGTGAGCGGACGCATTTTGTGGATCACAAATATGATCATTTACAGGTGATATTTTTTTATTGTGAGGCCACATTGATTTTTTTTTTTGAATTCCGAAATTTGTCGAAGAGAAGTTTTATGCAAAATAAATTTTATTAAAATTGATTTATCGTATTCAAGGTGTTTAATTTCGTATCGCAAGGACATTCATGAGTTAACTAGGCCTTATAGAAGATTGGGGTGCTAATAGTTTATTGCACAACAATATATTCAGTTTTTTCCTACAAAACAATCAATAAGATAATTTCTGGAAATGTAACTTTTCTTTCAATAACTTTAATTTGGTTTACTAAATTGTATGCGACCTGCAAACATTGATTCAGTCCTACAAGAAATAATTTAATTTTCGTAAAAACACTTCCATTAAAAAATTTTTGATTAAAAATATTAGTTAAAGAATTAATGTTTGTGACTTGATAAGAACACCTTAAGCCTGTTCACGTTATTAACATTGAAAAGCCTAGAAAGAAGGTAGGTTTTTAAAAAATGTTTAAATTGATCCAAGTAACGAATAAGACGTTGGCGTTGCATGAAAGCAAAAGGGGGAACAAACACGCAACTTGTAGATAGCCTGAAATCTGTGCATTGATTCAATTTGACTCAGTTGTTAACATTCCGTATTGACTTACTAAACGTGATTTAAAAATGAGGCGTTACTACTATTTTTGCCTATTTACTTTTTATTATTTGTGCTCCGCTAAAGAACCACCTATGGTAAATATTCCTGATCAGGGATCCGTTATGGGAAAAGAAGTGTCCATGATAAGAACACAAAGAATTCTTGCGTATTTAGGAATTCCGTATGCTCAACCTCCGTTGGAAAGGTTAAGATTTGCACCTCCAGTCACCGATCCTTTACCCAGTTGGGATGGAATTAGAAATGGAACCGAATTTTCACCAGCGTGTTTGCAAAGCAACGATGATTTTAGTAAACGAGAAACGTCTTTTCTGCATTTGATATCCGATCTCAATTACGAAGTTAACGAAGACTGTTTATATTTAAACGTTTTTGTACCATTTGGGGGTAAGTTAAAAAGTAACTTGTACAAGAAATTATTTAATTATATTTAGAGAAAATCGAACAAAATATCGTCTTTAAAATAAATTTCGTTCTCGTTCATCTCATACATATTTACGAGTAATAATATATTGTAAAGCCAAGAATTATTTGGCGTATTGCGTGTTAATAATATAAACTGCACATGTACAGATCCGGACGTAGGCCGCGTTAAACACCAACTCTTATATAGCGTGCATGACCTCCATTAGCCATAAAATAAAAGTAGGTAAAATTTGCAATTTGGTTTTCCTAAAAACACAAATCGCGTGTTAAGTATTTTCGAGTAAAATTTAATAGTATACACGTCATAATTTTTACCAGGATTTGCTTTGACATAAATAAACATAAAAGTTATTATGGTGATGTAGTAGAAAATTATATGGTACATACACTTACTTATTGATTAAGCTAAACTTAAAAACATTTGGCTTTGTTCTTAATTCATTTTTTTAAACATGCAAATCAATAACGCAGGCTGGGGCCAAAAGTCATATCATATTCACAATGATATTTTGGCATTGTTTAAAAGTTTACGCATTTAAATATAGTTTTTCCTATAATACTACCGATGCAAAGTTACCAGGTTCAGCTCCTAAAAGAGCTACATATTTCTTCTTCTTCTTCTTCTTCTTCTTCTTCTTCCACTTTAGGCTAGGATTGCACCTGTTTTACCTTACTTTGGGGTTCTATAAGAGAAGTAGACTGTGAGCATATTAATTGTTTTACATCTGAGATAGCTTGCTGGGCTCGTCCCAGATGTGCTCGTAACCCTGGCTTTTTGTTGATGAGGGCAAATCATCAACCCAGGGGGACCGCCGGCTTTACATGCCCTACGAAGCACGGAGACGATCATATGAAATTTCAGACTCTTTCCGGATTTGAACCGGGTACCTTAGTGTTAGCAGTTATTCAGCTTACATACTAGGCTTAAAAAACTAATGCTATAAATATAAACAACCGCACACAATTCCCCAAAACCGGTGAGATAACCATGGGGTGTAAATTTCTAAATACCCTTCTCTAAAAAATTATCGTTCGAAATTGACTTTTAACTGTGGATATTTCATATTTTAACGTCAGCGTATAAAGCTTAAGTTTGAAGTTTTAAAACTCTGCATTCTTTGGTATTTTTTGACAGCCATCAATAGTGAACGCTTTGTGATGATTTGTAAATATGGAAAAAATTGGTCATCGCTATGTGATACAATACTTTCATTTAAAAAGTCTCAGTCCAACAAATATTAAAGCCGAGCTAGATTCTACTTTGGGGGATTCTGCCTCTTCTTTTACATCAGTAAAACATTGGGTGGCCAAGTTTAAACGAGATCGTACAAGCTCCCAAGATGAAAAATCGCAGTGGTCGACCAAATGAGGTGACTACTTCAGAAATAGTGAAGAAAATCCACAAAGCAGTATTGGATTTTTTATTGTTGGCATATTTTGACAATGCCATCCTTGGAAAATCCAGGGCATTATTTTCAGTTCTGTTGAAGCACTTTCATTTGAACTTGTTAGTTGAACAAGAAGTTGATCGAAAAAACGTATTTACTATTTATTTAACTACATTTACATAATATACATACATTAACGTTAGGTATATAGTGATTACACGTAATTACACGTGTATTAATCTTTATTTTTTAGCGTGGTTATCTCCTTTATGAAAAAACTCGGCGCATGGCGTCATATTTCTAACAATTATTAGCTAGCTAGCTAGCTAGGGCAAGTTTTTGACACCAAATGTAACGTTTTTATTGAATATATTGAAGAAATAAATATTTCACTAAATAAATTGATAAAATTGTGTTCATGTATCATTTCTTCCATTTTTGGGAAGGGGCCCCGCATATAATATTTCCCGAAGCTCCGCAAAAACCCACAGCCGGCCCTGTCTCTTGGTGATGTTTTTAAGGAAATATATGAAATATATCAGTACTGAAGCTGATCCCATTATCTTCTTATTTTGTTAAAAGGTGTACCTATGTATTACGTTTATGTTACAGTGAATATAGGAAATTCAGCGGTTGTATGTATGTATTTACTGGTGATTTTGTACATTCACTTATCAAATTAGTAAAAAGTAAAAATGGAACATAAAGAAATAATAAATTTCCTGATTCGCTATAGGGAATGCGGAAAAGTACTTAGTTTCTATAATCTAAATTACTATAATGAGCGAATATTTTTTTACATTTATAAGTCTTTCATGGACTTAAATTTCGAAAACTGGATTTAATTCATGTTAAAATTCTTTTTTAGGTCATCCACCGCCAGAAGGTTATGCGACTATAGTATGGTTTCACCCTGGAAATTTTACGACAGGAAATCCAGCTATGTGGAATCCATACACAATTGTTTATCGTCAAAGAGTTATAGTGGTTACTCTTGCATTTCGTCTTAATGTCATGGGATTCTTCACCAGTAATGATGGCGAAGCAAGTGGAAATTATGGAATCAAAGATCAACAGGCTGCGATGGTGTGGATTAAGAAAAATATAAAATTATTTAACGGTAATCCAGATAATATTAGTCTCATGGGTTACGGAAGCGGAGCTGTTAGCATCGGTATCCATATGACCAATAAACAATCTCAAGAACTTTTTGCTAAAGCAATAGTTATGAGTGGAAATTTTCTTCACCCTTCGGCTATAAAATTACCTCACGAAGATAAAGGTCTCATCGAAAAACTTATTGCAAATTTCGGTTGCTATCCAAAACCAACGTCAGCTCTTATGGTGTGTCTTAGGAGAGCAAATGCAGACGCTTTAGTAAGTTTAACTGCGGATATAGATTGGAAACCTTTAATTGACATGGAATTGAACAACGATACTGCATTTCTTCCTGAATTACCTAAAAACTTTTTAGAACGAGGGGATTATTACAAAATTCCTTTATTAACGGGCTATACTGATATGGAAGACGTTTTGGCGATTGAAGGACTTGATCCTCAAAATGTAGCAGATAAAGAATTTTCTCAAGAATACATGTCGACACTTTTGTCTGAAATTGTTGGTAAAGATTTCCAAACGCCTAACGATACAGATTCGTGTGTTTATAATTTTGATCACATCATGGATTCCGTTTTGTTTTTTTATAATCCAAGCAAACCAATATCTGAAGCTAACGAAGCTAGGAAGCTGGTGTCTGACTTTAACACTGATAAAAATTATGGATCTTCGACTTTTTTACACGCAAGCTATAACAGCAAAGATAAACCGACGTATTTTTACAGATTTGATATGAAACCTACGACATTAAGTGCAACGGCCGAAATTGCGGAGTGGATTTCGGTACCTCACTTGTTTGATTTAATATATGTATGGGGGATTCCATACTGGGCTCCACTTCCGGACGATCAAGAATGGGATATTAGAGATAAAAAAACGTCCGATATAATAATGTCATTTTGGACCAATTTTGCAAAAACTTCAAATCCAACCGAAAATAGTATTTATCCTATACGTTGGGAACCTTTCACCAAAGATGAACCTTCCATTTTAATAATCGATCGAAATTTTAGTATGAGTAACGCAGGAAGTTTTAATTATAAATCAGTGGAGTTTTGGAACGAATACTTTCCCAAAGTGGTGAATATCGCAACCCAATGCTGTAACACTACAGATACGGCAGCGGCAACGTACGAGAGTAGTAAAAATATGTTGTTTAATTACATGTGCATGAGTGCACTAACATTTTTAATACTTAGATAAGTTAGTTTTAAAAGCGACGGTCTCGAATTGGCGGTTCGTGACAGAGACGGATCCATAATAGAAGATATAGAGAAGCTACCCCCCCCCCCGTCACCCAGTATAGCAGGCAGTTGACAAAATTTGTGGAAAATTAGCAAAATCGACTATAAATTAGACATTTTTCACAAACACTTACACTGCACTGTTAAAGACAATCTGATTCGATCTGGAATCGTTGGAAGAAAAAGAAAAAGGAAAAATTGGCAAATTGAGAACTGCTATCTCCCGAAACATTTTGATTAGGTCCGTCTCTGGTTCGTGGTTTTGTAGATCGAATTCAATCAAAAAGTTTCAAATTTAATCTATTAAAGTTTTTTTAAATTAAAAGTTTAATAAAAACTCTGGCGATTGAGATTACTATAGGTCTGAATAATCATTAAAATTATGTATAGTTTTTCAATTTTCAACAATTTTCCATTTTATAAAAAATTTACCTACCAATTTTTCAATTTATCACATATACAAATAATTCCCTAAAAAATTACAAATAAAGCACTTTATTTTAGATTAAAGATTAAATTATAATCATATCAATGGCGTAACTATGGTTGCTTTTTTATAAAATTTTAGGGGGTAATTTTTTATAAATTTTACACTATAAGTAAATCGAACTTTAAAAAAAATCTAAAGAAAACTCCTACTTTGTCAAATTTTTTATCTAATAGAAAAAACTAGTTGACTTATTTTGATTATACAATTTTTTTATATAAATCAGTGGTGCGTAACCTTTCTTTTTGTGTGGATTCATTTTAACCAGATAATATATTTTATTTTATTCTCACATAAAGTTTGTGGAAAGAATGCAGAATGGAGGATTTAGATCAAACTATCTTGTACTTAATATCGTGTTTTGCATTAATTTTTTTGGTAATGGCTATTATAATTTTATCCTAAATTTAAAGTTAAACTAAATTATGGTATACACATTTTAAGATATACACATTCAAAACTTTTCTAACAATATGACATGTTTCTAAAATTATTGCTGTTTGCATTTCGGGGAATAATTTTGATCAAAGGCCTATTATATGGAACAGATATAATGCGAAGTGTCCCGGAGCGAAGTGCCCGGGTGCGAAATGTCCGGGTGCGAAATGTCCGGGTGCGAAATGTCCCGGAGCGAAGTGTCCGGCCATCGTTATTTACTTTTACTCTCTAAAATGAAAAAAAACGCATCACTGATTTAAGTAATTAAACAATTTCTAAGTTACATAATATAAAAACTAAAACCAGACTATGGTTTCCGTGAATTAAATGTTGTATTTAAACAGATTTATAGTTTGATAAACTAGGTATCGTTCTTCTTTATTATAAAGTTGTAATTCCTAAAAACTGTCAATATTGTAAGTTCCCTCCCCAATAGAAACTCAAGTAGATGGTAGTTACGCCACTGTTTTTGCATCAGTATTTCATATTTTTATTACCTAATGAAGAATAATTGAGTATAAGTCCGTCGAAAAACGGCCGTCCGTCGTCAAGAAAATTGATATAACGATTGAATACATGGAAACGTAAAAAATGAATGTCAAAATAATCATGAATGCATACTGCTATATAAATTCTATCTTTTGCAACTTTTAATACGAATTTAAAAAGGGAAAAATAACCCAACAACTCTTCATAATAATCTGTCGGCCAAAAACTGTTCGGCCAAATGATTTATCGGCCAAATGATTGTCGTCCAAATGACTGGATACCGTATTTGATATATGTATATCTAATAGTGTATTTAACATTATTTTTCTTCCTTTTTACGGTGAGAGCAAAATCTCTATCATTTGGTAATGATATCCCCTTACTAGGAACTTCAGTTCAATACTGGTGAAGTACCATTTTGGTATCACGAATTTGTTCAGCGCCAATGCCAATCGGTTGTTGTTTTGGCCACACATCAATCAGATCAAAAACCCCATATCCGTGAATTAAATGTTTTTTTACGTTTACTTGCATCCGTTATTTATTATTAATATAAATTTGCTGACGACGGTCGTTTTTCGAAGCACTTACTCAATTATACATATATTATAATATACATGAATAGATTATAAATGTGTTAGATTAGGAATACTTATTATATTTATTATACAGGGTGGTTTGTTTTAACTTACATCGATATCTGACATCTTTCTGTTAATGAAAATAAATAGAAATGTTCATTATTGTTTGTTTGGCGTGTAGACTGTAGACGCCATGAGCAATTTTTAGATTTTTTTGGAAAAAGGGCAAAAGAGTTT
The DNA here is from genome assembly GCA_947369205.1 of Cantharis rufa. Classification (NCBI taxonomy): domain Eukaryota; kingdom Metazoa; phylum Arthropoda; class Insecta; order Coleoptera; family Cantharidae; genus Cantharis; species Cantharis rufa. The sequence continues at coordinate 26,330,505 of OX376309.1, forward strand.
CCAAATCAGGAAAACATGACAATTTTTTCCAAGGAGCCAAATGGCTCCTTTTCTCTAAATTTTCATAGCCTGAGGCGAAAATAGCCTCATTTTGTTAACTATGCATTTTTTAATCAATACTTTTTTTGGTTGTACTGAGATGAGCAGAAATTTAATCTCAGGGAAGTGTGGGATCTTCGTAAAAGAGAAATTCTGCAGTCTTTTATTTCCATTATGTTATGACTAGAGCTGGGATTTATATGCACAAAAATACTTGAAAATATGCGCATATATATGCATTAAATTTCTCTAAAATATGCACTAAAATTGATAAAATATGCATTGATATACATAATAATAAATATCTTTAAAATATTTATAGGAAATGTGTTTTAAATAAATAATAGATAAGCGTAAAGCGTCGTTCTCGTCCAATTAACGCTACGAAAATTAATCGAAAATAACCTAAAATTATAGCATTTCTTCTTTAAAGTCTCATTTTTGCCGATAAATTTGACTTGAAATAAATTTTTAATTATTTCATTAGCTAATTTATATCAAATATATCAAAGAAAACGAGGTTTTAATGAAGAAATCTTACTAATTATTTTGGTTATTTTTGATTAATTTACCTAGCGTTAATTGGATGAGCCGACGTTTCGTCTTGACTTGAAAACAAAAACTTGACAAAAATTTCCCACAGCTCTAACTAAATCAAAAGGCTACCCAAGTATTGCCAATAAAGAAAAACACTAAATTTGTAAAGAGTGCATATTTCAAAAAGGAAGTTATAAACAGAACGCACGGCTGTTTTCAAAATAATTGCTTAAATTGACAAATTTAATAATAAAATTTTTTATTTTCTTTATAAAAATTCTTCAAAAACTCCAAAAGTGGCCTAAATATGCACAAATATGCATTATTTGCTGAAATATGCACCAAACATTGAAAATATGCAAAATATGCATGTTTATAAGCGCTTTTTCGGATTCGTTTTTTCCTAATTCGTCCAGATTTCAAAACGACTCTGTTGGCATATCAATATTAAAGAATATGCAAATGCATAAAATCCCAGCTCTAGTTATGACTATTATGTTATGAATTACGTATAAATGTTATAAAAAAAACTGTAACTTATTATTATAAAACAGATAAAATATTAGAATCTCAATAATACAAAGTTTAAAGGGGTCAGTCCCTTTTTTAATAAAATTAAATTACAGTACTTCTGAGCCTTCACATGATTTACGACAGTTAAAAGAAATAATGTATACAAATATTTTCTTTGTAGTACATAAAGAAAGGAGGTCGAATATCACTATCCTGAAATAATAGACTCGCGTATCCTGATAAACTCGAGAAAATTGAATTTGAAAAATTTTATACTATGGTTGCATATATTACAGAAAAATTACGTAACTATAGAAAAATGTATATATTTACCGGTAAATGTGTGATGCGAATTGGCAAATTATTAGTTTAAATTTTAGTATTTTCATTACAGCCAATATCTGTATAACAGTCGTAGCGTTATTTGTGGAATGCCCGAGCGGCACTTCTGTGAGGGGCGGCAGAGAACGACCGAGGATTTGCATCACCCACACTAAATATGCAGATTAAAATTGTAATTTAATTATTTTAATTGTAATACATTGATTTTAATTGTAAAGTAGTATCGATTGATAAATTTATTTAATAAAAACCTTTTTTTTGCTCAATTTAAAAAATAAGGTGACGCCAAATTTAGGATTTCCCCCCCCCCATGGTTCTAAAAATCCACTCTACGCCACTGTAACTACAGTGACTTTATAGAGACAGGAGACAGTGACGACACGAGCCCCTAAATCGGTCCAGGAATCCAGGATGTTGCAAAATCTCCTTATTCGGCCCAGGATGTTGCAAATTCAAACAAAAAATATATGCTCTAGAATGGCCTATGCATTAAAATAAAAGATTTTCCATTTCTCGTGTTGATAAAATGCACCAATAACGTAAAAAAAATTAATTTTTATTCTGCTCTAAGCTATATATAAGCAAAAACATTGTAGCCAATCAAAAGTCGGACATCGCTTGTCGCCACTGTCTCTATAAAGTCGCTGTAACTGTAACAGCCTACTTGTAAACTCAACTATACATTTATGAGTTTAAATACAATATCAATTTCTCTTTTTAAATTTGTATTTTGAATTTTATTTTCTATCTATCCTATCTATAGTAGTTTATGGTGTTCACACTTTGTAAAACGCCAATATCGGTATTTTGGAAACATCAGACCAGCTTTTTATTTGTGAACATTTAGTACATTTTAGTGGAAAAATGAGAAAGTATTTTTTGGGTTTCGGCCGGAACGCGGAAAATACAAATGAACCTGATTTTAATTTTTTTGAGAGAGGCGAAGGGGAGAGATGTACCAAGTAGGAAAATAACAAAATTACTCATATACATTTTCCGAAATATACATTTCCGGGCAGCCACATTTCCGCAGAATAATTTATATATCATCGGTTTCCTCACACTTCAAACTATCATTTACGTAAGTAAGAGCCAAATCGGGCCCATGTGTGTATTCTGCAATTTAGTCCTGCACTTGAGACGAAAGGATATAGTAACGCCACTGGAATAATAATTAAATGTCACGCGCATATGTTCATGTATCCACATTGACCGATTTAACCTCTTCGTGTTTATATTTTAAATAAAAATTATCTCGACCCGATATGTCAATGACGTTGTAATCAATTAAGTAATTTTATCGAGATATAAATTTACATAACACGTTAATATAGTATCTCACTACACGGTTTGTGTCTCCATAAATCTTCCAAACATGGGAGGAAAATATTCTTCGATGGATCCAATGGACGTAGAAGTTCCAGAAATAAGTGCATTATTAGAAAGAGATCCTTATTTGGCTCAATATGAACGTGAAATAAGACGCCGGTATGTATTTTTTGTGCAAGGTCACTCAATGATGTTTGAGACATAAATTTAATATATCTAACATGATTCGAGAAATTTACAACTTAAATAAGTTTTATAATACAAATTATTTATCAATAATTAATCATTTACAGGTATGCATGCTTCAAAGATTCACTTGAAAAAATTGAAACTGTTGGTGGAGGAATTGATGCATTTACCAAAAGTTATAAACAATTTGGAGTAAATATCCAGCCCGATAATTCTATCGTTTGCCAAGAATGGGCTCCAGGAGCGCAACAGTTATTTTTAGCTGGAGAATTCAGTAATGTCTTATTTTATTAGGTTTGATTTTTTTAAATTTTAAATTTTTAGATGGTTGGAATCGCGAATCACATCCTTACAGGAAGATGGAATATGGTAAGTGGGAACTTGTATTACCTGCACATGATGATGGTACACCTCCTATTGTTCATAACTCGGAGTTAAAGGTAATGCACTGCAAGTTGGAGGTTTTTGAAGCACTTAAATAATTCTTGAATAAATAATTTATATATGGGGTAAGCAAATTTCGTTCTATTTGCACTTTAAATTTATTAACTAACTAAATAAGCAAACGAACAGACCTAAAAATAGAATGGATGGATGGAAAAAAGTTATATGCTGTTTAAAAGCCAAAGTAGTACCTGAGTACTAGATGTGGTTTCATAAAAGTTAATTACACACCACAAATTCAAAATTGTAAACTTAAAAGAAATTTAATACTCTAATATGAATAATATACATTTTTGGGGGTTAAATCAGGGTGTATCCGGATACAGGGTGTATCCGGATACACTTTACATAACTTGGGTGGTGATAAGAGGACACTTTTCTAAGAACAATATTTAACAAAAAATTTTTTCCAAATTGAAACCCTCCAGAGTTACTGACGTTTTAAAGCATTTTTTTCAATTTTATATGGCCACGTGAAGGTGGAAATTGAAAATAATGCTTTAAAGAGGCGTAACTCTCGAGGGTTTCAATTTAGAAAAAAATTTTTGTTAAATATTGTTCTTAGAAAAGTGTCCTCTATCACCACCCAAGTTATGTAAAGTGTATCTGGGGGGCACCCTGTATATTTGTTAGGTATAATTTGTGGAAAAAATGTATTAAAATTTAACTTAACTACATAATAATGGATTGATATGTGGTTTAAGTAGTGTAACTCGATATTAACCATATCAATATTTTAGAAAACCCAAACACTCTCTCACTCACTCTCTCTCAAACGAAATTTGCCCACTCGCTATATCCAGTATGACAACATTTACAGGCTTTAAATTTTGATTAGGTTGTTGTGCAAACACACTCTGGTTCTAAAGAAGATCGTTTATCACCATGGGCGACTTACGTTGTAGAACCTCCAAAATCGGAAGGTACCATCTACAAACATAAGTTTTGGAATCCACCTGCTTCCGAGGTTAGTATTTTTAATTTATTTTTAAAACAATTTAATAAATAACAATTTTTAGAGATACATTTTCAAAAATTCAAAAGTACCCAGACCCAAAAGCTTGCGTATTTACGAATGTCATGTTGGTATTGCAACATCTGAATTGAAAGTAGGGTCATATGATAATTTTTGTGACAACGTATTGCCTCGCATTGTTAAACAAGGATATAACACTATCCAAGTGATGGCTATAATGGAACATGCTTATTATGCCAGTTTCGGATATCAGGTTACAAGTTTTTATGGTGCGTCTAGTCGATATGGGACACCTGAAGAATTAAAACGAATGGTAGACGAAGCTCACAGATTAGGATTGTTTGTTCTATTGGATGTTGTTCATTCGCATGCAAGTAAAAATGTATTAGATGGGCTTAATCAGTTTGACGGTACCGATTCGTGTTATTTTCACACCGGATCAAGAGGAGTACATTCTTTATGGGATTCTCGTTTGTTTAATTATACAGAATTTGAAGTTCAACGGTTTTTGCTGTCAAATTTGAGATGGTGGTTGGAAGAATACCAATTTGATGGTTTTCGTTTTGATGGAGTTACTTCCATGCTGTATCATTCTAGAGGAATAGGCGAAGGATTCAGTGGAAATTATGATGAATACTTTGGATTGAATGTAGATACAGAGGCAGTTGTTTATTTAATGATTTCAAATCATATTTGTCACACTCTGTTTCCTCAGTGCGTTACCATTGCTGAAGATGTTTCTGGAATGCCAGGAACTTGTAGACCTGTTTTAGAAGGGGGATTAGGTTTTGATTATCGTTTAGCAATGGCTATACCAGATAAGTGGATCAAATTACTGAAGGAAGTTAGTGATAATGATTGGGATATAGGTAACATAGTGCACACATTGACTAATAGAAGATGGATGGAAAATAATGTGGCCTATGCAGAATCGCACGATCAGGCTTTAGTGGGCGATAAAACGATCGCGTTTTGGTTGATGGATAAAGAAATGTATACCCATATGAGTACCGTATCGGATAGTAGTCCAATTATTGATCGAGGAATTGCTTTACACAAAATGATTCGTTTGATTACTCATGCTTTAGGAGGAGAAGCTTACTTAAACTTCATAGGAAATGAGTTTGGGCATCCAGAATGGTTGGATTTTCCTCGTGCAGGTAACAACAGCTCTTATCATTATGCTCGCCGCCAATGGAATTTAGTAGATGATGTGCTTTTGAAGTATAAATATTTAAATGCTTTTGATGCTGGAATGAATCATTTAGAAGAAAAGTATAGTTGGTTGAGTGATAATCCTGCTTACGTAAGCTGGAAACACCAAGATGACAAAATTATAGTGTTTGAGAGATCTGGACTCTTGTTTATTTTCAATTTTCATCCTGAGAAAAGCTTTCCTGATTATCGTGTTGGAATAGATTACAGTGGAACTTTTTCTGTTGTTTTATCATCTGATGCTTTAGAATTTGGTGGCCATAATCGAGTCGATACCAATATTAAATATCCAACTCAAATGGAAGGTTTTGCAGGTCGTCGATATTCTATTCAAGTGAGTAGTTTAATTCTTTTATCTGATAAAAGATAAAATTTTTATTTTATAGATTTATATTCCGTGTCGGACTGCTCTGATTCTTAGTGGCTACTGATTCACTCAAGTATTTGTTAAATTTGTTGAGTTATAGTTTTCAAAAGTTGTAATTGTTTATAGAAATATATTTGATACAATGTTTTTATTTTTGTCTTCTAATTTGAAGAGGATTTATATAGTTTGGATCTCCTAATGAATTTAACCAATAATTTTTCCAAAATATTTGAAAAGAGGATATTAAAGAGACAAAAGTGACTAAATATAATGTAAGTACCCAATCTGTGTAAGATTAAGGAAAACAAGCTATAAAACTCTCGGTTCTCGCTTAGACATTCAATCATCTGTTCTTCAAGAACACCTTTAATACAATAAAAATATTGTCTAAAGAAATTCAAATAAGCTGATTTTTGCTCCATTCTATCCCGGTGGTCTTTCTAGTGAAACTTAATACCTATTCGAAAGACATTTTTTACAAACCTTAATATTTTTTATTGATGTAGGTGAAAAGTTAGCGGATCTTAAAATTTTGCATAAGGCAATTACCAACAGCAGAATAGCTATTTATATTATTATTAATGAAAATCGCAGCCTCGTTGCAATGCTAGGTATACATAGGAACCATGTAATAATATAACTATTTACCATCAAAATACTGAGGCTCGTAGAGCAGCTCAAAATCGTGATGAAACAAACACACCTGGAGTTCGAGAAGAGATATGGAAATGTCATGGTGTCATGGACAATAAAAATTCGTGCAGCAATTTAATATAAAGTAGATGTAATTATGAAACAGGTCTATGTATAACCATAGGTTTAATGAATACTGTGGAGCTCTTAAATTTAAAAACGAAACACCTGGAATGTGCTGTAATGATGGAAAAGTGCAATTGTTACCTATGCAACTTGCACCGAAGTCTCTAATAGTTTAAGAATGTTGCTGTACGAAGTTTAAGGGCCTAAATCGAGGTACATCAGACAAAGCCAGGTATCCAGCTAGTTTATTATAGTACATCGTTAAGGTATAATTAATATCCTACAAATTTATAAAATAACATACTTTTCCACGTTAACATTATTTATATTTATTGTAAAAACTTTCTTTATTTTGATCGGAGGATGAATTTCTGAGAACGAAATGACCGGGATAAAACGTCCTGGAACTGGCGAAGAGGGAGGGCCGCGCATTTATCATTTAAGATCTGTAGACCTCTAGGTAGCGTGGACGTAAATACGGTCCTGATTCACCACAGGTGACCTAGGCCGTTTTGCAGTGGTATACTTTTTTCGTTTGTAAACGCCAACAAACACTTTTAGCTTTTCTCGCTTGCACACTTTTGTGCGCTTTCAAATTCTTTGAGTCCGCCTATTTTAAAAGTTTGACACGCTTTTTCATTTTAGTGTGTGGGTCGGCAAAAAAATAAATTTGGATTTGTTTGCATATTCAACACCAACACATCGTAATGAAGTGAATTGATTTTAAAATGTGTAATAATTAATAAAACAATAATTATATAAACATAATTACTAGAATTACATAATAGTTGATAGTATACTGTTTTTATTTCTTCAAGAAAAAAGTAAAAATAATTTTTGTCACCTGATGAAACTCACATAAAAAAATGTTTTCTTTCTTACTTGCATATTTTTAACACAATTTTAAAGCGAAATGTACCGTAGTGTTTCAAATTACCCGCCAGATATACCCGCAAGTGATGTTGTTTTCTCGACAAATCTGATTAATTAGTGACCGATATCGTTAGTGGTCATTTGTGATAGTGTATTTTTGCAACGTTTTATTTGCAGCCGTTCTTAGTAGATATATTTGGTTTATGTCATCAATTTCAGACTTTTGAGGTTAGGTGAGGTGTCAGTGTTATCGGTCGTCTGGTTTTGCAGGGTTTAATTACATTTATGAATTAAATTAGCGTAATTTAAATAAAATGCTATCTTCTGCTCAAGGAACGACGTCTAATAACGGGTCGTGCAAGAGTGATTGGTTGCCTGGAGGAACCGAACCTGAATATTCCATGGATCCAGCTTCGGGTGGATTTTTTCACTCGGACTACAAAAGGTAACTAAATATTTTTAAGTTTACGTTTTCTAAGTTTTATTTGCAGACATGACGACCTTAAGGAGATGTTAGATTCAAACAAAGACAGTTTAAAGTTGGAAGCAATGAAACGGATCATTGGAGTACGTTTTTATATAAAATCGTTTTTCGATAACAATTGTTGCGTTTTAGATGGTTGCTAAAGGTAGAGATGCTTCTGATTTATTTCCTGCAGTTGTTAAAAACGTAGTTTCGAAAAATATCGAGGTGAAGAAATTGGTGTATGTGTATTTAGTTCGATATGCTGAAGAACAACAGGATTTAGCTTTATTATCAATTTCTACATTCCAAAGAGCTCTAAAAGTATTTAAATATTATTTTGGTGAATCGGTAAATAACAGCCTAAATTTTAGGAACCTAACCAACTAATTCGAGCAGGGGCTTTAAGAGTTCTTTCGAGTATTCGTGTGAATATGATTGTACCCATTGTGATGTTAGCTATTCGTGATGCGTCTGCAGACATGTCTCCATATGTTAGAAAAACTGCTGCACATGCAATTCCAAAATTGTACAGGTACTTACTTTTGTTTTTCTGTTTACCTTTATATTTATAGTTTGGTTGTAGTTTGGATTCTGAACAAAAACCTGAACTTATAACTGTAATACAAAAGTTACTAGCAGATAGAACAGTTTTAGTTGTGGGTTCTGCTGTGATGGCATTTACCGAAGTTTGTCCAGAACGTGTTGATTTAATTCACAAAGTGTTTCGTAAGTTATGTGCGTTGTTAGTGGATGTAGATGAATGGGGACAAGTTGTTATATTAAATATGCTGACCAGATATGCTAGGACACAATTTGCTGAGCCAAACTTACACGTAATTGTTTTATTCATTATTAAAATTATTTGTTTCTTTTTTATTTTTTGCAGTGTAAAGACGGTGAAAACGAACGGACATTTTATGATTCTGGTTCTGATACCTCTGAAAAAATTACTGCTCCAACACTGGATGTTGATCATCGTTTGTTGTTACGCTCTGCCCGTCCATTACTTCAATCTCGTAATGCAGCAGTAGTAATGGCCGTTGCTCAATTGTATCATCATTGTGCACCAAAAAGCGAAGCTCCTGTATCTGCCCGTGCATTAGTAAGACTTCTTCGCTCTCACACCGAAGTGCAAAGTATTGTACTAGATAATATTGCATCAATTAGCTGTCAAAATCGTGGCACTTTTGAGCCTTACCTCAAAAGCTTTTTTATTAGAACTTCAGATCCAACTCGAGTCAAGTTACTTAAATTGGATGTCCTAACTAATCTCACTACAGAATCTAATGTATCCATCATACTTAGAGAGCTTCAGACTTACATCTGCAGTAGCGATAAACAATTTGTTGCCGCCACAATACAAGCTATTGGAAGATGTGCCTGTTCTATATCCGAAGTTACTGATTCTTGTTTAAACGGATTGGTTACTTTGTTGTCTAGTAGAGATGGTAAGAAATTTTTATATCAAAATTTTACGCCATAGCAAATGATATTTTTGTGTGTGACAATAGCCAGGCACAAAAAAAAACCTTTTTTATAATGCATTGGCCGTCTTAAATCAAATTTTACATTTAAATGTAAAATAAAAATTGTAATTTTTTCACAAGTTTATCACGTGTATGTGATGTGATACACTAAGCACATAGGACAGAAGGTTGCCAACGTACTCTGTAGTGCATGGCACCTGAAGAAAAAAAACTTTTGCGTGAAACTATGACAAAATAGTTGTGTTTGTTATGACAACCCGAACTACACTTACTGCACTAAAAACGTTTGTTATGCATCAGTGTAAAAAGTGCAGTTAGTGTAAACCGTTTGTTATACAAAATTGGTGTAGTTTTGGATTACTCTGGACTACACTTTTTACTCCGACAAAATAGGTAGTGTAGCGAGTACAGAAGCAACTTTATAGGTAGGAAAAATCCCAGATTGGCAAAACCTACTATTTCTATGTTGACGACTCCCATATTTTTTTTATTATAAATAAAATTATAAATATTATAAATAATTTTATTATAATATTTGTTGTTAACTCTAGAAATAAATTTTTTGAAATTCAAAAATGTTTTTTAAATTCATTTTCGTTATAATTCGGTACGACTTCCTCAAAATAATTTTTTATGCAGTTTCTTTTATTTCTATTGACGAAGGTACTTAACATTAAAAATTATTCCTCGCTAGCATTTCAATCCTGCACCAAGCACACAAACAAACAAAGTCGTTTGTTATCAGTTACGGATTGTTGTCTGCACTGGCGGGTTCTGAGCAGTTCTGTGTACACTACCTGCACTGGATTGTCATAACAAACACAGCTAATATTAATTAGTCCCTAATTGTTAGCACTACAACATACCCAACCCATGTGAATTATTCAGGTTGCACATAATATTATTTTACATTTCAGAAGCTGTTGTGGCTGAAAGTGTGGTAGTAATAAAACGACTTCTGCAAACAAAAGCAGCCGATCCTAAAGAAATAATAATGCACATGACGCGTTTGCTAGATAGCATAACAGTGGCCCAAGCGAGAGCAGCAATTCTATGGCTTTTAGGTGAACATTCCAACGTGGTACCTCGAGTAGCCCCAGACGTTCTTCGTAAATTAGCAAAATCATTTTCGGAAGAGGTAAACTGTAAATATTAGAGCTTACATAATTATTCATTTTTATTTTTAGCAAGATATCGTAAAACTCCAAGTACTTAATTTAGCTCTGAAACTTTACATCACCAATAGAAAAGAGGCTGAGTTACTCTGCCAATATGTTTTTAATTTGGCTCGATATGATCAAAATTATGATATCAGAGATCGTGTCCGATTGTTGAAATTATTTACACAAAATCGTGCTGGGAACATTACTTCCAATGCTGCTAAGATTTTCTTAAAACTGAAGCCTGCACCTTTATTGCAATCACAATTTATGGGTAAATATGGTTTCTTTTAACATTAAGTATATTATATGTTTTTGATATCAAGTAAAAATATTGTTTTGAACTTTTCACTCCTTTGTTTTGCGTGTTTTATAATAAAAGTATGTAAGTATTTTATAATTTAAGTTAAATAATTTTAATAAGTTCAAAATGTAAATGTAATATGAAAAAGTAATACTATTTCCAGTTAACCTTGATACTTACGGACTAGTCAAAACCTAACTGTCGGACAAAATGATATCTTCAAGTACATAATTTTAATATTTAGGGAAACTATTAGTGGTAATAACTGAAAAAACAAGTTTTTTGAATTGAATAAAGATACTTTGTGCTAGTTAAGTGGATTGTGAAACATTTTAGTTAGCATTATTATTTCAACATTAAGCAATATTATTACTTACATAATTAAGTTTTCTGTTCAGTTATCTAGTTTTAACATTCAGTAGATCGTACTATAATCAATTAACTAGCTTAATTTAAAAGTGCCGAAACTCGAATCATCTAAGTTTAGCACATTACCATCGGACAAGGTAAAATTACCTAATATAAAATCTTACCTATACAAGTGACAAAAATTAACTTACATATAATTTCAACTATTGTCAACCACAGCAATGCATTGGTGTAATTGCTAGTTGAATAATTCAACATAATTATTATAGAGCGGAAATTCTGAGTTCAAATCTCGGATTTAACAGAATTTCCAATTTATTTGTTTTGTTGTTTTCTAATTTTTAAGTTTGAATATTTTATTTTTTAGATCGCGAACACCTACAGTTGGGTTCTTTGTCTCATTACATTAATTCACGAGCTGTTGGATACGAACCTCTTCCTCCTTTCCCTGAACATCCACCTCCTAGCGAAGTCAGAGATGTTGAACCTATCGAAATTGCTAAAGAAGTGAGAGCAAACAAATCTGTGAGTCGACAATATTGAGAAATATGTGAAAATTAATTCTTTTTTTCCTAGGAAAAATCTAAAAATAAGGAATTATTTTTGTGGGAATCTGATCCTAGTGGGGTTTCCAGTGTAAGTTCCGACGGCAGCACTTCTTCTAGTTCTTCCAGTAGTGAAGACAGCAGTAGCAGTGACGAAGGCGACACCTCAGAATCTGAAGATGCTAGTTCTGAGAGTGAAAAGAGTGCAAGGTTGTTGTAATTGTTTTATTTACTATATTGTTTTTAATCTTATAATGTAGGAAAAATAGTGGATCATCAGAAAGCGATTTGAATAGTGATTTGGAGAGTGAACATAGCAACAATGTGAAACCCAAAGATGTAAAGAAGGAAAAAGAAAAAATTGTTGTTGAAACTAAATCAAAACAAAAGAAATCTAATTTGGATTTGTTATTAGAATTTGATGATATTTCTGTTGCTCCTGTTTTAACACCCTCACTTGGCGGATTTCTAACTCCAATGGCTGAAACGACAACTAATGCGGTTACAGATATTCAAATTGTATCCACTTCTTCTGTAATTACAAAACCTGTGGAGTTACTTAATCGTATTAGTGGGCGTGGCCTAAGCATTACTTATAGATTTACTCGAAATCCACACTTATTTTCTTCTAGTATGGTAAATATTGGATTAATATTTACCAATCACAGTAATGAAGACATCACAAACATTCGATTAGGAAAAAAGGTGTATTTTTTGAGTTACTTTTGTATGTTTTCTTTTCCTTTAATTCTTTTTTTTTTCTTTTAGTTATTGGGAACTGGAATGAGTGTGCATGAGTTTGTATGTGTGACAACTCTAAATCCAAATTGCAGTTTAGCTGGCACATTAGGTATTGACTTTAACGATTCGACAAATGCTGCCAACTTGGAAATTTTGTCATCTAAAGGCTTGAACAATATATCAATTAAACCAAGTATAGGAGAATTATTACGTCCTGTTACTATGAACGAACAAACATTTACAAACGAACAATCCAAACTAAGAGGCATGAATGAACATATCACCACAATTTCCAATGTATTTATAAAAGATACTACCAACAAGATATTGCAAGCAGCTAATGTTGCTGCTTGTCTGTGTGCAAAAGAAGATACCTTACGGTAATTTTTTTAATTTAATTCTAAGTTATATATTTTAAGTTTCCAATTACAGATTTGCTGGGCAAACTTTAACTTCATCTTCTTTAGTACTTATTGCTTTGTTAATCAAAGACGAACAAATAACTGTAACAGTTAATTGCGAAAAAATGGTGATTGGATCCATGCTTCTTAACGAATTGAAGTCGGCACTAATGTAGTTGAGAATCTTTGTCCTACTTTGTTTCTAATTAATATACATATATTCAAGTATTTCTTTTTAATTTTTTATAATTTAGACCCAAATTTACTCGACAAAATGTTGACACTTTTTGTTGTCATTTTAATATTAAATGTATTTAAACAATAATACTGTATCAATAAAGTGTTAAAACAGGGAGAAACATTTCTCTTGAGGTAGTAATATACCAAAAAATTTAAAACACTGGATAAATTCAGTTAAGAGAAGGTGGTACTAGGTTAGACAACATACTAAGTGTGACAAAGCAAATAGCACCTATAATTTCTTGCCTCATTTTATCAGTCGGTTAATTACATTTGCAAATCACACTACTCGGTGAAATTTCTAATAGTTTTGATTACATTTTTTAATAAAAACTGATAAGTTTTTAGTAAGTTACTAGTCTTTTCAGTTTTGTATTAGCCCAGTTGCTATGTACATTTATAGTTGCATTAATTTGGTTCCAAAATTTTCATTTTCTAACTATTGAGGTGAGTCTAAATCTAGATTTTAGGAGAGTTACTGCTGCCGTGCCAGCCGTCATGTTGAATTGGAAATTGGTTTTTAAATAAATAACTCCAGTTTTGATTAAAAATAGTCATTACAAAACGTGTAGGAAATTTAATTCTCTACAAGTTTGGTCATTGCCATTTTTCATTTGATAAGATCGATATCTTCGATCCCGAAAAATGAAATGAAATGAAATATAATATTTAACAAAACCTTAAAATAATAGAATTTTAACAGTAAGTTAAGTTAAAATAATATAATTTATTTTAACGTTAAATTAAATTGTTTAAATTTTCTTGTAAACTAATTCAATTCTATGATCTTTCTTTCTTGCAAACTCGTCAATCACTGCACTGAAGTGAAAGGCTGGGTGTTGCTAGTGTTTGACTGACGTGGAAAATTACTTAAGTCTGAATTAAACTTGATATTTCAGTTAATTTGATAAGCCTTAATTATACACTAATTAATTCTTCTTTTGTGGTTTTGAATGCTTAAATAGTATTTGCTTGCAGTTGGTAAGTTGTTTTTTCACTTTCGCAGTCTTCAAATTCAAATAAATGGCATATATGGAGCGACACAAAAGAAGTTAGGATTTAGAAGTTAGAACAAGGAGTTTGCAAGCAAAAAAGAGTTTCCAGGTCATTCAAACACTAGGTCCCCAGCTGACATGGTTACGTCATATTGTCGTCGATAATTGGTCAGTATTGACGTCATATGACCAAAGAAATGACGTAAAAGTTACAGATTAATGTCACAGCCCAGAGACGTCATTTTAGGACGATTATACGACGTCCCCTGAACGTCTCACAGAACAATTAAGAACGTCATAAACACGTAATTTCAGACGTCCTGTAGACGTAATTTCTACATCTACAGACGTAGTTTCATACGCCCTTAGGACGTAATTTCATAAGTCCCGCAGACAAATTATTATACTTATACCAATGGTGTATTATATATATTATACAGCTTTATGCATAGTCAGAAAGTTTTATTAGTATAATTTTATATTTTAGGTGTCAAAACCACGGGCTATCTAAAATTTAAAGGTATGATCGTAGCTAACTTTTCGATTATGCACAGGTAATTATCTGACGGTGTAGAAAAATGAATAATTATGCCACTACCTGCTACTATAAAATTAATGTATTTTTTGATAGATTTATTTGTTGAAAATTTCCAATTACTTAACAATCGTCTAAAAGCCATCAATGTTACATTAGAAGAATTTCTGGTTTTAAACCCTGGGTGGAAATATTTCTCTGAAAAAGTAAAGCAAAGTCTGCAGAAGTCCTACAAACTCTGAGAAACCCTGCAAAAGTATAATTCAGAGTTTTTTCAGGAAATATTTCCGCCAGGGAAGCTTCCAATAAAAAATTTTGATTTATAAAAAAGTCTATTAAAATAAATTGGCTACATCAAAATTCAAAATTGATGACTTACGAATTTCATACAAGACGTGCACTGTGCACTATAATAAATAATACATACCATCTGCAAAAAAATACCTACAGTAAATAACGAAAAGTTTCGCCCACTCCTATATGTTAACAATGTAAATTGCCGGTTTGAAGCCGTTTTTTAGTATATAAAAGTCTATTTTACAGCAAAACCTTCTTAACATTTTTTGTTGCAAATTTCATTGTCTTCAATTTTGTGTCTATACATTTTTTTATTTTAGCGCACCTTTTTTGACTGACAGCGGCTTAAACAAGATACTTAGTAAAAAGGAAAAAATATTGTCATCTATATCTCGGAAACGGTTTATTATTTAAAACGATTTTATTTTTTTAGTATTTTTTGTGCGCGATCGATCTGAATTTTTGCATATGCCCTCCTACCGGTAATTCACGGGGGTATTTGTGGCGAGGGGGGAGAATTTTTTGCTCAGTTTTTTGATATCTAGCGCCGTTTTCGAGTTATTGCTAATTCAAATAATATAGAAAAAGCACTCTTCGAAATTACACAATTTTTAAATGTCAAAGTGACTTTTCTAATATTACGTCAAATAATGTTTTAAAATTAAGTATTTATATTTTAAATTTTATATAATTTTTGGTTGGAGAAAAAGTAATATGTCTCATTTGGATTAAAAGTGTCTTTGTTTGATGTGCAATTATTGCATTCGCTCGGCTCCGCTAACAAAGTTTCACTTTTAATCAGAATAAGACAATGTACTATTATTCGCTTGACCATTTTCTTCACATTTTACCGCGTTAAACATAGAAAAAGAGTTTTTTCAACTAACATGTTATTGCACTAAAAACTACTATTTAAATAAAAATTGAACAAATGAATTAAACAATATTAAAAATCAATAAGTTTTTGAGCTTTCAAAACAACGAATTTCTTCAATTTTTAATTTTTATTGCATTAAATTTCATAAGTTAAATTTATACTAATATTTAAATAACAAAATATTAGCTGAAATAAAATACAAAATTTGACGTTAAGGTTTTTCATTTCATGAGATTGGAAATTACAAAGGAAAACGACGTCAAAATTACATTACTTTTCTGACGTCAAAAATAGGTCATAAAACAACGTCACACTAACGTCAGTATTTAGTCATTTGACGTCCTCGACGAAATATGACCAGAAATATATGTGATTGACGTAACTATGTCAACTGGGTCAGTGATTTTGACTTATGATGTTTTTGTTTTCGGAGTTTTGACATGGAATCAGGCTTCTTTCATCAGGTGATTTTAACATTTCTACAAGTTCTCAGAAATTCAGGATATACTCCACCTGGTCCTGGTGACCTTTTTAGCTTAATTGCTGCTTTTGCTTTTTAAACTTGTTCAATCTTCAGGAGTATTCGATCTGAATGTAGTATTTTTTATTGCCTTTGTTCTATAAATGCAGGTCTTCTTTCTTGCAACAAACATTCAAAGTGCTGTACCCATTCTTCCTTTTTGATACCTCTGACTTACTAAATGTTCTTACCGACTTAATTGTTTTCCAAGCTTCCGGTTCCGTCCATATATTGTTCAATATAATCACATCTTTTAGTCTGGCTCAGGTTCTTTTTTTACTTCCCTATTCCTATTGGCTTGTTTATATTCTTTTGTTTCAGCATAATTTTTTTACAGAAGTCTGTTATATTAGCTTTTTTACCTTAATTTGTTTTTCGATATCTTGGTCCCACCAATAGGACTTTTATAACAAATTACATTTTCTTAAACACAATTTTAAAATTACTGAAATGTCGCTATTAAGTATATTCTTGAACTTAAGGGTTACTTAGCACAATTTTTCAAAATGTCTCCCAAGGATAAAATTAATACTGTAAAATCTAATACTGTTTTAGTGTGCACGGGTTAGTAGTGCATCGAAAAATTACAGAAAGGAATGTATAAATAGCGTTTTAATTCAACAGAAGCTTTTAAACTCGTTTGTCCCACCATTTTAAAATAACGATTAATGAATGAAAATATATTAGAAAAAACTAATTTGTTTTGAAAAATTCAGCTTTTCATCAAAAACGTTAAACTGAACTGACAATGTATTTGTAAATAGATTAATTATTATATTTTTATAAGTAAATTTCACCTTTCAATTAATTTATTTTGTTAATAAGAAATATCTATATTTTAATTTAATACGTAAACTCACATGAGGTTTGCTGATCTGATACTATATAATAAAAAAGACGAGGTTCGTATTGTTATAACTTATAACATATAAAACAAATCAATACTGTTTATTAAAATTTGCGCCTATCATCCCAACATGGGAACACCGAATGGGTTAAACACCCGTAATGCATTAGAGAGCATGTACGTATATAAAAGATAAAAGTGTAATCTAACAAATTTATTTGTAAAAAGCCTTACATACCATATTTACAGCATACTATATCAACACCTAGTGCAGCAGAATGCCATAATCAGTGCCATAACTGCTAACACATAAAATATGCAGTGGTAAATTAATAAATGAATATAAATCGAAAATAATAAAATAAAATAAAATAAAATAAAACCAACAGTTGTATATTTATATATAATGGTTAGCATAAGCAAAGATCCATTCTTTTATAAATATGGCTTAATGGTTTTAAAATAAATAAAAATGTAAAGAGTAAACTATTTGAACTTATACAATTGATACATCATGAAGAATTTCTTCAATATAATTTATAGTAATTAATAATTTTTGAAAAAGTAAAACATACAAGTTTGCTTGAGCAATTAATTTATTTGTTGCACTACAAATACATGAAAAAAAATTTACGACCACAATACCAAATTGTAGCCAACACCTAACAAAATAAAAGAAATTGTATAATATTTACAATTGGAATTTCATCTTTGTGTCATCTACGACCTGGCACAAAAAGTGCAATTTTAAATTGTCCAACTGATTGTTATTATTTTACGATTAGGTGATTAAAAAAATAAAATGCCGTTGGTAAGAAGTTTTTCAAAAATTATCAATTTCTTTTAAAAATGAATTAAATATAATTTGAATAATCAAAACAAAAATTGTTCTACAATTTTCAGACTATTACCGACACGTATTTGACACATACGTGACCAAAAAGTTGAAATAGTAGAACACTCGTGTGTTGTAAAAAGATCAAATTCTGTGTAAAAATTTAATTATCCATTGCAAATCGACGGGTCCATTCTTTGGCATTACGAATTGCTTCCACTTCATTTACTTTCCACAACTCTGCAACATCATTAGCCAAAGGATCGTCGGGATTTGGAGCACTCAGTAAGGCTTGAATTGAAAGTAACACAGTACGAATTTGAAGAGCCGGACTCCACTTGTCCTTCAATATGTCTAAACAAATTCTTCCAAGTCTATCGATATTTGGATGATAAATTTTAGTAATAAAACGAACTTTAGGCGCTGACATTGGATAATCTTCTGGTAAAAATAATTCTAGTTTAAATAAACCTCCTTCGAAAGGCGAATCTTCGGGTCCTGTTACTATGACATGAAAATACCTAGCGTTACTATCGTCGGGGACAGCGCTTATTCCCGGCACGGGTTCTTGTAATAAACGTTGAGTTTCCTTTATAATTCTGCGTGGTAAGGCTGCCATTTTAGTAACAAACAGTATCAAATTATTTTAAATAGTCTCCACTAAATTTAAATAAAACTAAAACCGCAAATGTTTTCCTTGTTCACAATTAAGTTTTTTTTCATTATTTTTTAATACTAACGACCGATCACGTATTTTTCCGTATCAACTAAAATTTACCGATAAAGAACTTAATTTTGACCATTGACACACCATGGTCTTACGACAAAGCCACGCGCATGCCCCTATTTATCTACCTTGCACCCATCAGTGACTACCAAAATATGTATTATATTACATTTTATTGTGGGTATGGGCTCGACTTAAATTGGTAGAAAATAATTTGTTCAAAATAATGAGGGCGTAGTGCGTTAACTGGACCCACAGACCCATAGATATCACTGAAATTCATGTTGAGTGTTAAAGATGACATTAAAATAAAGTGATTAAATGTAGGATCGATATCAATAATTTTTCCTTCAAATTTCGAAATAATCGATTTTTTGTACAATTGCTCGTTCTGTTGACGGTGCGTGTACTCGACGTAAATAGTTGCAGCACAAACCACTAATTGACTGCCAGCGTCAAAATTTTAAAAATTATTGTTAACATTTCGTACAGACACGACCACAAGCACGCCTTGCCAAAAAGTGGTTGTTGTGGGGCTACATCTATTGCGTGGTTGTGCTGTGACTGAAATCGACAACCGTGGCCGCTTGATCCATCTTCAAGAGATGAATTCATTTGAAATAATAATATCCTTGCCGATGAAAAAAATTTATTCCTTACTATCAGAGGCAAAGCCTTTAATATTTTGCGTCCTTTTATCCTCGACTTTACATTTGACCATTTTTTTCGTTAGAATAATTAGTAGAGAAAAGGAAGCCAATCTAAAGTTTTAATATAAAATTATTATCGTAATTGTAACCGTGTGGTACGAAGATGTTGACACAACCTGTCAAAGTTATGACATTTTTAGTACCGCACTGAATTCTGACATAGTAGTCCACGGGACATAACCTAACATGGAAGAACAACCAAGAATATATTAATTTAAATAGTATTATAATGAAATTATTATTGTTAACATTTTAATTTGAGGGATTATGTAAATAATTTTCGACAGTAAGGCGGCAAAAATTGCTCTCAATTTTTATTAAAATTAAAATATGTCGGGATCTTCACATCACTTTCTACCTGGTTTAACAAATGTTCAAGCTGGAGGTATGGCTTCACAATTTGGTGCAGGGCCTATGCAAAATCAAATGGGAAACGGTATGCAAAATCAACTAAGAAATCAAATGTCGGTCCCATTATCGAACCAAATGAACTCTCAGTTGAACAACCAAATGGTTTCTCAAATGGCAAATCCGATGAATAATCAAATGAATTCTGCATTAACCGCCGGTAATCAAATGATGGGTCCTTTAGCACAGCAGTACAATATGAATAGTAATCCAAATCATCAAGTTCAAAATGCCTTGCAGATGCAACAAAATCCTATAGGTTTTGTAAAAGTAATTTTTGAAACGACCTTAGATTGAGTTTTAAAATTTTAGCAAATTTGCAACATCACGCAATGCAGCAACAAGTATTACAGCAAGCACCCAACCCTGCTCCAACTACTCCAGCTCAACAATCGAAGGAATTCAACACGGCGTCGTTGTGTCGAATTGGACAAGAGACGGTGCAGGACATTGTCAGCAGAACTCAGGAAGTTTTTCAGACTCTCAAGGCCATACAAGTAAGTAAATGGTGACTTTTATTTTTTAGAAGACCAAGTCTTGAATTTTACTTCAGCCACCAAATGGAACACCGCAAGGCAGTAGTGCGAGCAATGAAAAAAAAGCGAAAGTCCAAGAACTGCTTAGAACAATTCGCGTTTTATTCAAACGCTTGCGATTGATATACGAAAAATGCAACGAAAATTGTCAACTACAAGGAATGGAGTACGCTCACATCGAAAGTCTTATTCCATTCAAAGA
Organism: Cantharis rufa; assembly: GCA_947369205.1. NCBI lineage: Eukaryota > Metazoa > Arthropoda > Insecta > Coleoptera > Cantharidae > Cantharis > Cantharis rufa. The sequence goes on from OX376309.1 coordinate 26,351,290, forward strand.
TGGAGTTGATCCGAAGCATGATGAAAAGAAAAATTCAGAATCTTACCGTTTGGCTTGTGAAGAAAGTAAAGATGTTATGGAACAAGTTGTACTAAAGAACCGGCAACTGAAAGAAGTGATCGATCATTTAAGACGGATAATATGGGAAATCAATACAATGTTAACAATGAGACGATCGTAATTTATTTTAAATTATTAATTATACAAGAATATCATAAGTTTTCATGATTAAAATATTTTTTACCACAATCGGCACAAATTGTATTATTATTTAAATTATTGTGATTTGTAATAAGTTTGTCGCATACGTTACAATGATCTAATAAATTATTTAAAATTGAGTTTGTTTCTTCTTCTTCATACAAATTCTGCTGTTGAGCTTCACGATACGAATGATTATATTCTAATTCCTTTTCTATTTCATCAAACAAAACTAGCATCTCGTCTGCATTGAGCAATTCTGCCTGCACAATAATTTGTTCATCTGGAGTGAGCGCTTCGTGAATGCACGACAAAGTATTCTTGAATAAATCTCTTCGTCTGTTTAATTCGTCATTTCGGCCTTCTCTCAGTTTTTCTTTGTATTGCTAAAAATCAAACTATTCAAGTATTTCGTATTGGAGAAAATTTCGTAAGTTTACTTATTTGTACCTTGCGAACATTATTTCGGAACCTTTCAACAGACGGACTTCTTTTAATATTCCTTTGTTGCGTTAACAACTCGGAAGACATTTTAAAATTTTGAATCGAGTCATTCAAATGGTTATGTTTCCTATTGATTTTTTGACAAACGCTAACATAACCTTAATTTCAGCCGGCCAACGCAACAACCCAAGGTTAACCAGAGGCGGGTCGCTATCAAACAAGGTACTAAATATAACACATTGGAGTCACATTTTACTCCAGCACTAACCGAAATTCTTTCAGGCTCGATGGCGAATGAACATCTCGAAGGTGATATTGACGATGTAATAATAAAAAAATAAAAATAGAATATTAGCAAAATGTACGCCACTGGTACTGGTAGTCTAAAATTTGAGAGAATTTAGTTGATGAGTTGGCTCGCGTTGGAACTTATTTTGTAAGAGAGGGCGCCCGGCCAATCTGTACTCGTTTTGATCCACATTTCATTACTTTACGTGGCGTCTCCGTTTCACTTACGTTGTACATACATATTTAGTTAAATAAATTAAAAAGGAAAAGATTTATTAAATAAAATGTATCGGTTAATATTTGTGTGTTTGTGTAGTTTATTGGTTGCAGTAAATTGTAATTTGGAAGAAGAAGGTGGACCTAGATTATTGGTATCCAAACAAGTGTTAAATAAATATTTAGTTGAAAATATGGACATTTTGGTTAAATACACCCTACATAATGTTGGAAATTCGCCTGCTCTTAACGTGCAATTGGTGGATAACGGATTTCACCCCGAAGCTTTTCTTACAGTTGGTGGTCAACTAAAAACGACCATCGATAGGATACCACCCCAGAGCAATCTTACCCATATTGTGGTAGTAAGACCCACCAAGTATGGATATTTTAATTTCAGTGGAGCTGAAGTTAGTTATAAAATTTCTGACGATTCCGAAGGGGTAACTTGAATTATTACTTTTTGAGTTTCTTACGTAATCATTAATTTTAGGTGCAAATATCTTTAAGCAGTGAACCAGGAGAAGGGGCAATCATAGCCTTCAAAGATTATGATAAGAAATTTTCTTCGCACGTTCTTGATTGGGTAGCATTTGCAGTTATGACCTTACCTTCGCTAGCTATTCCATTCTCTTTATGGTACCGCAGCAAAAGTAAATACGAAAAACTTTTAAAACCAGGAAAGAAAATACATTAACAATTTTTTATATGATGTATGTTTATAATAAAATCGAAATATTAATTTCGCATTTTTCCTCCAAAAAAACTTATTTTCTTTTTGGTTAAGCATGCAAAATGTTGCGAGTTTTCAGGAACTGAAAATATTCGTTTTAATGTTACTAATAGAGTTTACGCCTGCAAAAAGTCGTTTAGAAATGATTTTTCTTTGCATTTGGTAAAGGGCGTTTTTTTTTGAAGGTTTGGTTTTTAAACTGGCAACATTTTTTTCATCAATAGCCAATTTGGCAGCTGGGAATTGAATTGTGCTCGGTTTAGTTTGCCATTTTACCATGAATGGACTTAGGCCAGAACAACACTTGCAAATTGTGATAATTTATTTTCGTAAATCTTTTTTTCTCCAAAAACCTACTCCAAAAAGTGATTGAAAATTGGAATGGCATAAAATTATCTTTCTAATAAAGCCAATACCATTTCATTACCACGATTTTCATGTGTTTTATTATTATATAATTATATTAATAACAAATTGCCCTTGGTTGCCAAACATTCGTCTTGTCCTAATAGGGCCCGAAAAAGAAAATTTTAAAAATTACTCTAAAAACAAATTAGCTAAAAGAAGAGGCACATTTTGTCGATTCAGAATATTGAAGAAATAAGCATAAAGGGCTTAAAATCAATTTTGAAACTGCGCTATTAACTACTTCTTTCATGTGCCGTATCACGTCCTCCCGACGTTGGCGATTATTTTGTTGAAGTCAAGATAACGTAATAGGGAATTTAATTAATGGGGTGGTTTCCCGTTGCCTTCCCCATAGCTCACAGATTTATATAGAGCTTTAGATCACAGCAGTGTATTTGACACAACCAGGATTTGAACCGCGGTGACCCGCTTCTCAGTCGGCCGATATAGGTTGATGGTCTTATTAACTACTATGGAAAGATTATATATTTATTCTTTTGGAAATTTATTTAGATAATTGTAGAATTAATCTTTCCTTTTGTTGGCTTATGTCTGGCAACAATATCAATCTGTTACGTAATTCGGAAATTTTATTTTTGGGTGTATTCATAGATGCTTCTATTGTTTAGCATCCTGTTTGCACCCACCTCTTATTTACAGTGCAGGATTTAGGCTTAGGCCCATGAGGCCTAGCCGGGGCCGCGTTAAGGCATAGAGTACCCTAGCATATTCCTTTTTTCCGCCCCCTTAAAATTAAAATTTGAACTTATTATAACAGCATAATATTTATTAGCAAAATAACTAATTTATTTACTTAAACAGTAGACAATTTTTTGTTTTTCGTTTATTTTTATTCTTTACTCTCTCGTATTACTATGCGGCACTTAAAAATTGTTTATTTTTTCTACATAATGTAATTATGATTTTTAAATAAGTACAATTTACAATCAAGTTTCTATTTATGTTGTCGGCAAAGTGTGTCTGTTGCGACGGGGGAGAATTTTCTGCTGAGTTTTTTGATATCTAGCGCCGTTCTCGCGTTATTACTAAATCAAATAATATAGAAAAAGCACTCTTCGGTGTTCGAAATTACACAATTTTTAAATGTCAAAGTGACTTTTCCAATTTCACGTCAAATAATGTTTTAAATTAAGTATTTATATTTTAAATTTTATTTAATTTTTGATTGGAGAAAAAGTAATATGTCTCTCTCAGTTGGATTAAAAATGTTTCTTTAAAGTTGAAAAAATTCGATCGTCTATTTGAACCGCTTACATGCATTTCCCCCAAACGAAAACGCGTTTTTCGAACTTAACGTAAGGTTAACCCCTTTGGTGTTTTTTCACCTCAAAAATTGAAAGTCTTAAATCGAAACATTTTCTGGCATTTTCTTATGCAATTTTTCGAGCTAAATCGATTGGCGCAGGCAGATTTGCCGTAAGTTTGATATTTTAGGATTTATGCGTCTTTAAAGTTGAAAAAATTCGATCGTCTTTTTGAACAGCTTACATGCATTTTCCCCAAACGAAAACGCGTTTTTCGAACTCCTGACATAAAAACACGTCGGTTTAGGTCAAAAAAAGACCACCTAAATTTTTGGCGATTTTTGAAAAATACGTAAGGTTTTGTATTTTCACCCCAAAAATTGAAAGTCTTAAATCGAAACATTTTTTGGCATTTTCTTATGCAATTTTTCGAGATAAATCGATTGGCGCAGGCAGATTTGCCGTAAATATGATATTTTAGGATTTATGCGTCTTTAAAGTTGGAAATATTTGAACGTAATTTTGAACCACTTACGAGCGTTATCACCAAACGATACCGCGTTTTTCGAACTCCTCGCATAAAAACACGTCAGTTTTGGTCATAAAAAGACCATTTTAATTTTTGGCGATTTTTGAAAAATTCTAAGGTTATTTGGTGTTTTTTGACCCCAAAAATCGAAAATTTCAAATCCAAGCATTTTTTGGCTAGGGTTAACCTTACGTTTTTTTCAAAAATCGCCAGAAATTAAAATGGTCTTTTTATGACCAAAACTGACGTGTTTTTATGCGAGGAGTTCGAAAACGCGGTATCGTTTGGTGAAAACGCTCGTAAGTGGTTCAAAATGACGTTCAAATATTTCCAACTTTAAAGACGCATAAATCCTAAAATATCATACTTACGGCAAATCTGACTGCGTCAGTCGATTTATCTCAAAAAACTGCATAGGAAAACGCCAAAAAATGCTTGGATTTGAAACTTTCGATTTTTGGGGTCAAAAACCACCAAAGGGGTTAAACCTTACGTTTTTTTCAAAAATCGCCAAAAATTAAAATGGTCTTTTTATGACCAAAACTGACGTGTTTTTATGCGAGGAGTTCGAAAAACGTGGTATCTTTTGGTGAAAACGCTCGTAAGTGGTTCAAAATGACGTTCAAATATTTCCAACTTTAAAGACGCATAAATCCTAAAATATCATACTTACGGCAAATCTGACTGCGTCAGTCGATTTATCTCAAAAAACTGCATAGGAAAACGCCAAAAAATGCTTGGATTTGAAACTTTCGATTTTTGGGGTCAAAAAACACCAAAGGGGTTAACCTTACGTTTTTTTCAAAAATGGCCAAAAATTAAAATGGTCTTTTTATGACCAAAACTGACGTGTTTTTATGCGAGGAGTTCGAAAAACGAGGTATCGTTTGGTGAAAACGTTAGTAAGTGGTTCAAAATGACGTTCAAATATTTCGAACTTTAAAGACGCGTAAATCCTAAAATATCATACTTACGGCTAATCTGACTGCGTCAGTCGATTTATCTCAAAAAACTGCATAGGAAAACGCCAAAAAATGCTTGGATTTGAAACTTTCGATTTTTGGGGTTTAAAACCACCAAAGGGGTTAACCTTACGTTTTTTTCAAAAATCGCCAAAAATTAAAATGGTCTTTTTATGACCAAAACTGACGTGTTTTTATGCGAGGAGTTCGAAAAACGTGGTATCGTTTGGTGAAAACGCTCGTAAAGTGGTTGAAAATGACGTTCAAATATTTCCAACTTTAAAGACGCATAAATCCTAAAATATCATACTTACGGCAAATCTGACTGCGTCAGTCGATTTATCTCAAAAAACTGCATAGGAAAACGCCAAAAAATGCTTGGATTTGAAACTTCGATTTTTGGGGTCAAAAACCACCTAAGGGCTTAACCTTACGTTTTTTTCAAAAATCGCCAGAAATTAAAATGGTCTTTTTATGACCAAAACTGACGTGTTTTTATGCGAGGAGTTCGAAAAACGCGGTATCGTTTGGTGAAAACGCTCGTAAAGTGGTTGAAAATGACGTTCAAATATTTCCAACTTTAAAGACGCATAAATCCTAAAATATCATACTTACGGCAAATCTGACTGCGTCAGTCGATTTATCTCAAAAAACTGCATAGGAAAACGTCAAAAATGCTTGGATTTGAAACTTTCGATTTTTGGGGTCAAAAAACACCAAAGGGGTTAACCTTACGTTTTTTTCAAAAATCGCCAGAAATTAAAATGGTCTTTTTATGACCAAAACTGACGTGTTTTTATGCGAGGAGTTCGAAAAACGCGGTATCGTTTGGTGAAAACGCTCGTAAGTGGTTCAAAATGACGTTCAAATATTTCCAACTTTAAAGACGCATAAATCCTAAAATATCTACTTACGGCAAATCTGACTGCGTCAGTCGATTTATCTCAAAAAAATTCATAGGAAAACGCCAAAAAATGCTTGGATTTGAAACTTTCGATTTTTGGGGTTTAAAACCACCAAAGGGGTTAACCTTACGTTTTTTTCAAAAATCGCCAAAAATTAAAATGGTCTTTTTATGACCAAAACTGACGTGTTTTTATGCGAGGAGTTCGAAAAACGCGGTATCGTTTGGGGAAAACGCTCGTAAGTGGTTCAAAATGACGTTCAAATATTTCCAACTTTAAAGACGCATAAATCCTAAAATATCATACTTCCGGCAAATCTGACTGCGTCAGTCGATTTATCTCAAAAAACTGCATAGGAAAACGCCAAAAAATGCTTGGATTTGAATCTTTCGATTTTTGGGGTCAAAAACCACCAAAGGGGTTAACCTTACGTTTTTTTCAAATATGGCCAAAAATTAAAATGGTCTTTTTATGACCAAAACTGACGTGTTTTTATGCGAGGAGTTCGAAAAACGCGGTATCGTTTGGTGAAAACGCTCGTAAATGGTTCAAAATGACGTTTAAATATTTCCAACTTTAAAGACGCATAAATCCTAAAATATCATACTTACGGCAAATCTGACGGCGTCAGTCGATTTATCTCAAAAAACTGCATAGGAAAACGCCAAAAAATGCTTGGATTTGAAACTTTCGATTTTTGGGGTCAAAAACCACCAAAGGAGTTAACCTTACGTTTTTTTCAAAAATCGCCAAAAATTAATATGGTCTTTTTATGACCAAAACTGACGTGTTTTTATGCGAGGAGTTCGAAAAACGCGGTATCGTTTGGTGAAAACGCTCGTAAGTGGTTCAAAATGACGTTCAAATATTTCCAACTTTAAAGAAGCATAAATCCTAAAATATTATACTTACGGCAAATCTGACTGCGTCAGTCAATTTATCTCAAAAAAGTGCATAGGAAAACGCCAAAAAATGCTTGGATTTGAAACTTTCAATTTTTGGGGTCAAAAACCACCAAAGGAGTTAACCTTACGTTTTTTTCAAAAATCGCCAAAAATTAAAATGGTCTTTTTATGACCAAAACTGACGTGTTTTTATGCGAGGAGTTCGAAAAACGCGGTATCGTTTGGTGAAAACGCTCGTAAGTGGTTCAAAATGACGTTCAAATATTTCCAACTTTAAAGACGCATAAATCCTAAAATATCATACTTACGGCTAATCTGACTGCGTCAGTCGATTTATCTCAAAAAACTGCATAGGAAAACGCCAAAAAATGCTTGGATTTGAAACTTTCGATTTTTGGGGTCAAAAAACACCAAAGGGGTTAACCTTACGTTTTTTTCAAAAATGGCCAAAAATTAAAATGGTCTTTTTATGACCAAAACTGACGTGTTTTTATGCGAGGAGTTCGAAAAACGCGGTATCGTTTGGTGAAAACGCTCGTAAGTGGTTCAAAATGACGTTCAAATATTTCCAACTTTAAAGACGCATAACTCCTAAAATATCATACTTACGGCAAATCTGACTGCGTCAGTCGATTTATCTCATAAAACTGCATAGGAAAACGCCAAAAAATGCTGGGATTTGAAACTTTTTTTGGGGTCAAAAAACACCAAAGGGGTTAACCTTACGTTTTTTTCAAAAATCGCCAAAAATTAAAATGGTCTTTTTATAACCAAAACTGACGTGTTTTTATGCGAGGAGTTCGAAAAACGCGGTATCGTTTGGTGAAAACGCTCGTAAGTGGTTCAAAATGACGTTCAAATATTTCCAACTTTGAAGAAGCATAAATCCTAAAATATTATACTTACGGCAAATCTGACTGCGTCAGTCAATTTATCTCAAAAAACTGCATAGGAAAACGCCAAAAAATGCTTGGATTTGAAACTTTATTTGAACCGCTTACATGCATTTCCCCCAAACGAAAACGCGTTTTTCCAATTCCTGGCATAAAAACACGTCGGTTTAGGTCCAAAAAAGACCATCTACATTTTTGGTAATTTTTGAAAAAAACGTAAGGTTAACCCCTTTGGTGTTTTTTGACCCCAAAAATTGAAAGTCTTAAATCGAATCATTTTCTGGCATTTTCTTATGCAATTTTTCGAGATAAATCGATTGGCGCAGGCAGATTTGCCGTAAGTATGATATTTTAGGGTTTATGCGCCTTTAAAGTTAAAAAAATTCGATCGTCTTTTTGAACCGCTTACATGCATTTCCCCCAAACGAAAACGCGTTTTTCCAATTCCTGGCATAAAAACACGTCGGTTTACGTCAAAAAAAGGCCATCTAAATTTTTGGCGATTTTTGAAAAAAACTTTTGTGTTTTTTCACCCCAAAAATTGAAAGTCTTAAATCGAAACATTTTTTGGCATTTTACAATGACTAAATACTGACGTTAGTTTGATGTTGTTTGGACGTCTTTGGTGACGTCGTATAATCGTCCTAAAATAACGTCTGGGCTGTGACATTAACCTGTAACTCTTACGTCACTAGTACGTCATTTCTTTGGTCATATGACGTCAATACTGACCAATTCTCGACGACAATATGACGTAACCATGGCAGCTGGGACTTGCAGTATTTTCTAGATATAATAATAAAATATGAAAAACATACGAAAAATTTTTATTTAAAATTTTTAATTGTGTTATTATTAAATACCATCAAATAGAAACATAGCTTTTACAAATTCATGGTTTTATATTACTATATGGAATAATACATTACTCGTACAGTCGAACTGTAGATAGGTATCTATAAACAATTTTGGCAGTGAACTAACTAAATAATATCGATTACAATTTTTAAGTTGCACATCATAACTCGGTACTCATTTCTGAAGTTTCTGTCCTCTTGCCTGAATTTATTCCTCTATTTTCATTAGAACGATTGGAATGTTCAAATTCAATTTGGAAATGATCGTTGCTTGGTACGGAACTTAGGAGATCTATTGAGGTTGAGACCTGTTTAAAATAAACAAAATTATCATTTTTAAAAATTAAGAAAATGTACATTTTTCTGTAGCTGGTACTTACTCTAAGGAGCTTCTTATTAAAGGAATTAAAATATGTTCCAAACTCATCCACCGTGAGCAGTTATTTATAGAAGGCAATGGTGGTCTTTGGGAAGTTCTAGTACTACGACTACTGCAACTTTGTTTTCTCTGTATCGCATATAGATAATAATTTCAAACCACTTGACAAAATCATACTTCATTTTACAATAATAAATTGTAGATACAATTTCCAACAAAATGAAATCAAACTTTTTGAAAATTATAACTGCTAGTAAGTTGTGCGGTGTTAAAGTTTCTAATATTGAATAATAAAAATATGAGACACAGAGAAAGTACAAATCATACTAAAAATACCAATAAAATTTTAAATATTAGTGAATAAGCTACTACAAAAGCCATATGTGTAGAAAATAAAGCAGCCACAAAGACATAGTAAAGCAAAATAAAAGTGCATGCCAGTAAGGATCTTCTACATTATATCGGGTGGGGCATTTATTGTAACCAAAATAAAGGTCAGTCGTTTTAGAACAAAAAGAATATTTTATATATTTTTGGATAAAAAGTTAACAAAAATTTTGTTATCGGTTCACTTCTTGAAGATAATGCTGCTGAGATGCTGTCCATTGAGGATCAGGACTGTAGAATTGATCAAATTACTCTGGTTATTTCCGCCTTCAAATCTGCGGTATTTTGTGGCTTGTATTTTATGGTACACTATACCCAATCTCTCGAAACGCAAAAAAACAGTTTTTATCTGCATAACTGATGACGCATTGGCTTTATATTCACAAAGCAGCGCACGCCAGACCAATATTGGAGACTCAAAACGAGCTAACATTTAATCATTTTTTTCTCATTTCTAAATCCAATTTAAACACGAGACAAAAATATTGATTACTATTTCAAACAAGCTTAAGCTCTTTTTTATAATTCGGTTACAATAAATGCCCCACCCGTTACATGGGATTGCAAATATGTCCATATCTCTCTTACTGCTCAAAGTCGAACAATACTCAACTTGTTAATTTCTCAATTTTAATTTATCCTTGATATTTTTTTAAAGTTATGAAGCAGTAGCGAGAATAACGATCTAAGTCATAAAATGTAGTTTACCCGAGATAGAACAATTTTAAAGTTTTAAAACTTGTGTTTTAAAATTTTGCACTTCATTTTAACAATCAATTAAGCAATACTGAAAGTTTAATTCCAAATTTTAATTTAGTTTAGTTAATATAAAATTAAACAATTTGGAAAATTCCAAATGTACTAAGATCAGTATTCCATCAAAAATAATGGATTTCGATCATTTTTCAAAATAGCACATTATTTTCAAAAGCGGTTTTACTGGACTTAGATTATAACAACAATATTAATACACAACATAGGTATTTATATTAGGAATCAGATTTCACCAAAAAATCATTTTTCAGAAATTGTGGCTTAGATTTTTATTCCCGTCACTTCATATATTATTTTAATATTTTAAAAATGTATGTCAAGGTTTGAATTTTGAACGGTAAGAAAAATAGCAAACAAATGCGCACTAAAATCACTCTGTATAACATATATATAACAATTTAGAAGAAACTGTTACATAGAACAATTGCACGGAAATATAACTTGATTGTTGTACTTACAGAAAAGTGATCTAGATTTTGATTTTTATCGGCTCTTTGATGTAAGTGGGCGTAGTTATCAAGCTGATAATTTTCTTCTGATAGTATACTACTATTAGATCTTATACAGGGTTCCACCCTATATTGCAATCTTAGTGGACCTGAATTTTCATTTTTTGCCATTGGATTATTGATAATCGATCTTACTGAACTCCGCGAAAAAGAGATATTATCGTGAGTTAAATGCGAGTTATCAAAGCGTGAAATGTTATTTATTTCAGAACCTACTCCGACAAGTGAAGACCGCAAATCAGTAGACTGTTTATATTTTACTTTGTTTTTGGTATCACTACGATACTGCGTGTTTGAAATATTATAAGAAATGCGAGATGAGGTTTTAGAAAACTGAAAAATAATGTTTTATACTATAGCATTTGCGATATCAAGAGCATACTGACCACAATGCAAAGGGTAAAGAGGCAAAACCTGATCGACAACAAGCCAAACTGCATAGAATGTACATTTGAAAACAATCCATCTTGAATTTTCGTGAACCACACAAAATATTGCAAAAATGTAAAAAAGCCCTTTTTAGATAGAATTGCATAATTTACGTTGGGCTAGGACTAATCTCCTCAATTTCAACTACCCTTTGTGATACCTCAAATTAAAGGTCTTTTAAAATACTATATATTATTATGCAAAAAAACTAAAACCGATACATTTTAATTTACAACAAATTTATTTTTTGAAGAATAAAAAAGCTTCTTTTTTCTTTTCCATGTTCTGTGTAATTGGCGAGAAATGTAAGGTGGATCGCTTTCAGATGTACACCCTATTTACCTCTCTAATGATGATAAGTAGTCTAATGATAAGTAAAGTACTTTACTTTTTTAAGAAAAAAGTTAGTCTGCTCTTGAACGTTATTAGTTTAAATGAGAATGTATATGCATAGATTTAAGAAAGAAACTGACCCCGTATTCACAATCCACCTCTTGAAATAAGTTATTTGCATTTTCTAATTGTTCGACTCTAGAAGTAGGTTGATTGTTGTGAGGATATAGTCGGAGTGGATTTAATGCTTGATATTCATTATTTATAATTTTACTCACAACAGCAGATTCTGTTTTTCCATCTGGATCATTAACCATTTTAATATTGCTAGACAATTCATGCTTAGCGCTATCACTTGATCTATAATAAAAATATACCTGTGTGTTATTATTTATATAATAAAAAATTATTTAAGTACAGTGTACTCTGTACTCTGTAAAATGTAAACTAACTGACTAATTATGGTTTGGTGAAAATTGCTCGAAAGCAATTGCTCGAATAACAATTGCTCGAAGGAAAATTGCTCGAATTTAAAAAAGAAAGTTAGAAACTTTATTTACAAAAAATACATTTATACATTTAATATCCAATGTTGTGAGCAAGACTGCGAATATATCCTGTAACATCTACATTGTATTCGAAATTTTGCACTATGCGAAGAATTCTTGCCGTACAATCGCGATATTTACGGCTACGTACTTGGAGGTTCAACGCCAGACAAAAATTGTTCCATATTTAATTCTGTAAGGCTTTGTTGCCGTTTAATAGTATCTACAAATTTCCAAATGCTAGAGTGATCCACCGAAAGTAACTCTTGGAAGCCTCTATGCCAACCTTCAACGCTGTTGTTGGTTTTTGGTTCACCTTCAAGATTACCTTGGTAACAATTCCACAAACTTAAAGGAAAGCGAGGTGACCGATTTAGACGACCAATCCAGGTGTCCTCAAAATAATCGATTATGGGTTGCGCTTCTTCAAGGAATACATTTTCGTCGCACAATACCTCAAAATATTCAATTACGTATTCTTCGGGTACAAAAGCTATATACTATATATATACTGGGTAAAACAAGTAGCTAAGGTGGTTTTCCGTGTAGCCACTGATTTTAATATTAAAATATTTTTTGTTTCAAGCTCACTACATTCCAAACTGACTGATGATTTTAAATTTTTATAAATTTTGTAACTTTAATTTTTTCAATTTAAATTTTAAAAATTTTAAATTTTAATCAAAAAGATTAATAAATTCGAGCAATTTCTATTCGAGCAATTGGCTTTCAAGGAATTTTTTTTCGAGCAATTGTTTTCGAGCAATTTTCCTTCGAGCAATTGTTTTCGAGCAATTTTCTGGCACCCACTAATTATAGGTAGGAATTTTAAACAGAAATGTTGTAGCTGGTTGTGAGAAATAGACCAAGGTGTGTTAGCAGGTTTCAAGATTTTCTTACAGGAATTGAAGTAATCTTTTTAAAATAGTTATTTGTTATTACTACATTGCATAATAAAATAAGTTTCCCAGGTATAATACTTCAATATAATATCTAAAATTAACAAATGTTGGAATAAAAATTACGTTTTCAGCCAAAATTTAATCTTCAAAGTTTCAAATTAATTTTTATAACATAATAGGAAAAATGCTAACGCAAAATTTTCTCTGGTTTTTTGTACACAATTAAGGATTGATTTGAAATGTTGCACACTAGTTTAAAGTAGCTGTATAAAGAGTTGCTTAATTTAGATTGATATCAATCTTTTCTAATTTTCGGCAACTACACATGTGTAGTGTATATTTGAACAATAATTTTATTAATGAGTGGTCAGTATAAAAATAATTAAGAGTCAGTATTACATCGAATTTAGTCAGTATAATTTTGCATTCTAGTCAGTTAAATTTAGATTTTTGGTCAGTATAAATTATAAAATTACAGTAACACTTTTAATCCAGTAGGTAAATTTTTTATTGATCAGTTAATTTTTGTTATTTAAAATTAAAAATTTTATTTTTTAACAAATTAATTTTAAAACGATCATACTTTTTCAAATTCAAAAAAAAATTTTTTAATAATTTAAAAAATCCGATGTGGCCATCCATATAACTTTATCATACTTTTAGAAAAAATTAAATACGAGTAATATAATTAAATTTAAAACAAGCAGATGCCGTTTAAGATTTTCAAAGTGTAATAAAATAATATTCTTCTTCCCGTTTAAAAGTGGTAAAAAATTTTGAAAACCGATTGCTTAGATCTTGGAATATCCCCTTAACCAGTTATAACTTTTGTATCTAAAATTTTCATCGGGATTAGGGTTTTTATGCTTTTTAGCATACTAAAAAGTTTCCAACTATTTATGTTATGCAAGTTATCATAGAATCTTTGTTAATAATTTTCATAAGAAATGTTTGTATCTCTTCAACTTCTATAATGTCAATAAAACTCTGAAAAATAAAATCAAATTTGTCAAAATCAAATTTCAGAAACTCAAATACTGTTTAACTCGATTGGTGTTAAGGCTATTATTAGATATTTCTAATGCTTGAATAACATGGAAACTTCTTTTTGTGCGAGATCATTAATTAGTTAAGGTTTTGTTTTTAATAAAATACTTTTATTTATATTATTTTTAAATAAAAAATTTTGACTAGGTACTACCTATAGTGAATACCTGTACCATACAGGTCTATCTACCACTACTATGTAATATAGTGACTACCTGTCCCTAAAAAATATAAATTTCTTTTAAATTCATATTTCGGCTTAGACCTGTATAAGATTTTTATACTTTTATTAATAATAATAATCTGATAAACCTATATTTAGTAGTTCCATTGACAAATACAAATATTGTATAAAATATAATATACAAATATTGGAATTGACAGCATTATAAATTAGAAAAATAAATAGTACCGCACATAGATGCACATACTGTTTAGTTAAAATTACCGTTGATTTCACTTTTATTAGCAAAATTTCACGACAAGGTAAACTCTTCAAATCAAATTCTAAAAAACAACTTGTTTTTAATTTACTTAAGGGTCATTCCATATCAAGTGGTCCAATCTTGTCGCTCGACCATTCTAAAAAAAATTGATATTTTTTCTGAAGCCATTCGAACATGTTAGTAGTACTAAATGACCATTATTTCAATTATATTGTCTTTTATTTTTGTGTGAGGGCCATATTTGCTTTGCAATGCGCGGCAATTTTTGCAATTTTAAGGGTTTACGGCAACTGAAATATTTCAGCTCCCACTTGTCCTATCGAGATGGGGAAAAAATGAAATTGTTTAAAAAGAAACAGACTACAATATTGCTCTTTACATGTTTTTACTTAAACTAAGCCCTAAAAGGTAAAATTGCAGCGTCAATTCTTATCAGGTTTTTTAAGAAAATGCCATTTATGAAGAGAAGTTTATGCATGAAGGGAAAAAATCTCAATGTTAAATTTTTTTTACAAAGAGATGGTAACTAGATGCATGCACACACCAAATATCAACCCCAAGATTTACTCCCTTTTTCTTTTAAAAATTTTCAAAGTTTGAAAATTTAACAAAACGGCGATTTTTGGTAGTAAATATCTCCGATGGAGGACCAGATAAAAATCTGAAATTTTATGTTATAAGAGTACTGTATAATGGCATTATGTACAAAAAATTTGAGTTTGAGATATTGCAAAGCAAATATGGCCCTCACACAAAAATAAAAGACAATATAATTAAAATAATGGTCATTTAGTACTACTAACATGTTCAAATGGCTTCAGAAAAAATATCAATTTTTTTTACAATGGTTGAGCGACAAGATTGGACCACTTGATATGGAATGACCCTTAAATATTTTCAGCTTAAAAATGAAAACGGCGGCACGTTAATGACACTGCAATGTATACAAAATGTATAAAAAATTATAAATATCATTTTTTAAGTTCACAGAAAGTTATGTTTACTAAACATATATTTTACTGCTGATTCCTGTTTCCAAACAAATTTCTGTTGCTGAAGATTAAGAAAGAGTTTAAGCAATCAATTTCTTATTAAAATTAGTTGTGCAAATTTAATGAAAAAAATTAACTAAAGATAAACCAAGACAACTTGATATAGTTGGAAACTTTTAGTATATGATTATAATAAAACCTATAATGATCACAACATCTATACCAATGGTTTCCAGCTTTCTTACGCTTAAAACTTTGCCCTAATGTATAAGAACTAATTTTCAAGATAAAGAAGCAAGCACAAACTTACTTTAAATAAAAAATAATTTAACAAAATTTTATTACGTTACCTTCCACTGCTGTATGCACATTCATGTTCGGCACCAAGTCCTGAGTCACTATGTTCATGACTAATTTTTGGACGTTCAATTGCTTCATACAAGCCATTGTTTAACCCATTTGAACTTGAGGTCAGTATAGAATTTCCAATTTTTCCATTTCTACTACTTCTATGAGAATTATCCGATATCCCTAACGAATCTAACATTCTAAAAATATATTTTGTTTATTTATCAAAACTAATTTTTAATTATGTGCAAACCTTGGTAACATATTAGTTGTATGAATATTTGAAGTTGTTGCTGTATTAAAAAGGTAATGGTCGTTCTTCAAGGTGTTATCTAAATTTATACCACGACCTTGATTAATTTCAGAACTGTGAGAAGAGTATGGTGGAGGTGGACTGCATGAAACTTTATCACTTTGATCAGTTTCCCTAAAAGCATATTTTTAGAGGTATTAGCGATATAAAATGAACAAACAATAATTAATATTGTAATTAAGTTAATACTTAAAGGTACTTTTTTGCAGTATTAAAACAAGCGTTTTATATTTTATTTAATATTTTGTGAAATAATTACAAAAGTCGAGCAAATTTGACGAATTTTGTAACTAGCAAGTGATATTTAATAAAACACATTAGTGGATTACTTAAATCACTAATCTACTTACTTTTTATTCCACTGCTTTATTTTTAGCTGTTTGGCATGATTTGTTTGTATAACAGTGTAAGGTATTTCACGTAGTTGACTTTCAGACATACCAACGGTATCGATAAGATCAAATTCTAAATGTTTTTTTATTTCATCTGACAACCAAGTTTTTCCTTCTGAAGGTGACCTCGAACGAGAACGATGTCTCCTGTGTCTCCTAGTTTTATTACGGTAAGATAATTCTGATTCCGTCTCTAGTCCACTGTTGACATATCCAGATCTTCTGCTGCTAATTACATTGGCTTGTTGAATTCCATCAGGTTTTCTTTTCTGCACTTCACGCCATTGAGAACCTGAATCAATTAATTCGTATTGCCTGCTTGAACCCCTACAGGTAAGAAATTATGACATGTCTATTACTTTAATAAGAGATAATTTTATTGCTTAAAAGTAAGATATTACCTGGGTTTATTTAAAGATTTATATCGATGTGAATGAGTATCTTGCTCCGACCCAGAATCTCTTTTGTTTCCTCTTGATCTATGACGTCTATGTTTACGATGAGATCTTCCCGAAGATTTTGATAATTCACTCTCGTTATCGGATGTCATTCGAGCACGATGTTTCTTTCTAATGTATAAGTAAATTGATAATATTGTATAGTTAATATAAAAAAAAATTACCGTTTACAAGAACGTGATTCGTTTGAACTTTGGCTATCTATCGAAGATGAGCGATACCTTGGACCAGCAGATCTAACTGATCTTGGACTAGGTGGAAATGAATTGTTATAAAGTCCTTTCGAGTGAGGTTGAGACCATGGAGCACTTCTTGTACTTTGTGGTGAATCTGACCTGTGTTTTGATTTTACGATTGGTATACATGTTGCCTGATACGGACTTTCAAAACTAAAAAAAATTACAAGTTGCTTTGAAAGTATTTTTCATATTGTGTTACAACTACAAGTTGGGTTACTGTCAGTTAACCACAACCACGAATCGAGCCGCGATTTTTTCTCTATTAGAAAGAGGACAATTTTCTGAGCATTTTGAAACCGCACTTCGATGTGGATTATCCATTAGTTTTCGAGAAAACGGCATTTGAAAATCAAAATTTTACATGCATTTTACATAGGGAATTGATTCGCTCCCGAGTTCTATTGACGGTGCGTGCGTTCTGATATAGTCTTAGTGTTGGCAGTCAGACGCGATTGTGATACCGTACGGTACACATCGAGCGTTGCTAACGAGTTTCACCCCTTTCGAGTTGCACCTTTGGCGAGGTTGTGCTACCTAGAGGGATGTTTTTAGCGAGTCAGCGTTCGTCAAAACCGACGCTCCGCTACCCTCCGCTCCGGGCGCTACGCGCCGTTTTGACGAACGCAACCAAGGCACTCGAGATTCTAACCTAAAAACGATTTCTGCGTTTATTTTTTAAATTATTGCATAATGTTGCGTAATACACCCGTCTGTCAATCGCGTCTGCCTGCTAACACTAAGACTATATCAGAACGCACGCACCGTCAATAGAACTTTCGTGTTAATGAATTCCCTATCTAAAATGCATGTAAAATTTTGATTTTTCAAATGCCGTTTTCTCGAAAACTAATGGATAATCCACAAATTTTCTTTTTTTATTATACACAGAAAATGGTCCTCTTTCCTATAGTGCAGGTGTCGAGGCTCGATTCGTGGTTGTGGTTCCCTGACAGATCCCACAAGTTGTTATTCATTTAAGTTGTTAGTCTCAATAACAATAATTTGAACAAATATTGATTTAATTCGGTATTAGATCAAAAGATAGATAATAGATAATGTTAAAAATCAGTGGCGCCTTGGCGGGGTAGGCAGTACCGCACCAAGCCAAGTTTGATATAAACAATTATATTTTTATAAAACCCAACCCCTAGCTTTCATACCCATGCCTCACCATGTTGAAAATGGTATAACTTCACTATATCACGGAAAACTTTAAAATACTTACGCTTGCGCAGATTGAGGTATAGAAATGTGTTTAATATCATGTTGACGGTAATGATCAGATTTTGAAAAATCGTCGATTTGGGTAGCTAAAATTATAAATTTTTGTTACAAATTAAACTTTGAAATAAACAATTCTCACAGTCTCCAGAACCATCAAGTAAACGACGTTGATATCTTCTTGACGGTGTTCTTGTAAAGGTTGGTGGAGTACGTGCTCTTGTTTGTGCATCTCGTAAGGCTTGCTTTTCTGTTCTACCACTACAAAATCAACTATAATTACTGCGTATTGCAGTTACTTGATTACATTACCTGTAACGAAATCTAGAACCTAAAACAAATATATCAGGCACCGTAGGGGAGACCTGGACTAATCTAAAGAATGCATGATGCTCGACACAACATTTCCAAAGATGTTTACAAGCAGCTTTTGATGGAGTTTCAAATCCATATGTACTTTCGTCATTCTAAAAAAATATTAATAACAATTGTTTTTTACATTTTATGTTAATCACAGTACATTCTTGTCGGTCACACGTAACATAAAATAGCGTCCTTTAAAATATATTTTAGAAATTCTTGGCCAATAATAGTTTCCTACTGTATTTTTATTTCTTAAAACAATTATTCCACTAGGCGTTAACCCTAAGAAGTATTCTACATTATCTTCACCCTAAAACACAATTTTGTAAAACAGCAAATTACTTACTTTATTTTAAAGGACGTCTTCGAAATTCAACTATTCCAAATAGATATATACAAAAATTTGATTAGGTATTTTATGTTTTTTTTGAGCTCTCCAAGCAAGAATTGGATTTCGTGCTTAAAATTTTGGTTAAAAGTCAACCTTTGAGTAAGAAAAAGAAAAAGTGCACAGATCGAAATTTGGAATAGTCTTTCAAACATCCTCTAGCAGATTTCGTTATTTTAAAATTTTATATTGAATCCGAATATCTGTTTAATCGATCCAACTCATTTAGTCACAGAAATAGTTCTTACCAAAACTGGATGAAGATCAACTCCGTACATTTCTAGCCACTTTACTTTATCTAAATAATTTAATTCAGCAACTGACGGCAATTGCCCCCTGTAAATAAATTTTCATGAATTTCAATTATTTGTCAACTTTTTAGTCTACTCCGGAAATCTACAACTACAACAACGCTCTAAGAGTGTTGTAATACATTAGTATTAATTTCTAAACATCAAAAATCTAATCGTAATAAGATTTATACTTTGAAACTTACAAAAGCGATTTATGTAATTCTGAGATTCGACTTTCTAATTCCACTGTTTGATTTGATAAGAAACGAAACTCAGAAACGTAGCCAGGACTGTGTCTTCTGGGATCATAGTCACCCAATTCGGCTATTAAAATAAAATGAGAAATAAATTAAAATAGTTTCGACTTCCAGCCAATTGCACGTATCAAGTGTTATGTTCACCTCTGGGGTGCAGCAGGAACTGCTCGACGAAAAAATAAATTAACAATGTTTCTATTTTGATGGTCTTTTGTTCTACCACAGATTTAGCACGTTAACCGCTCATGGCGGTTTCTGGGGACCGCTTTGACACGTTGGCCACCAGGTTTGTGAGGTAGTATCAAACTAGTTAAGTGTCTATGCTGTGTCATTTATAGAAATTCTTGAATGTTAAAGATGTCCGCTATCGCCACAGAGGTCATATGGACCGCTACGCTTAATATTACTAGATAACAAACATTGTGGCATAGTAGGATCCTTCAAGAAGAACCACTTAACGATTAATGTGTTCACAATATATTGTAGCCTTTCAGAGCAGCAGGTCCTGAGCTGCCGCATTGTATAAAACAACACTTGGAACGAATAATAAAAACATAACTTACATTGTACGATGTATGATCCTAACTCAGCAGCTAGTTCGAAAGAAACGGGAAGCCTGCCTTGTAGAATATCCTGCTTGACTTGTAGAAAAAATTGATATCTAAAAATACAAACGTTATGATTACCTATAGGATTTTCTGGATTTATCGAAGGCATACGATTGCGTTAATCACTTTTGTAATGGGGATCATTATTTGGTAGGAGAAATCAAAAATTGTGTACGCCTATTTCGAAAAAATTCCAAATAATTATATGATATTTCTAAATAATTTCGTATTTCCACTTTTTAGTGCATATTGCAAAGATAGAAAAAGCCTATAACAACCACCAGGAAATTATAATTAACCAAATTAGGCAATTTGCATAGATAAATCACGCCGTTCTCTTACGGGATAGCAGAATATAAATTAAAAGTAATATTTTTATCAAGTGTTAAAAAATGTTTTCTTACCGTGTAATTTCTTCAAGCAATTTGCAAGGATCAGCTGCATAAAATTTTACGCCAAAGTAGAGCGTACAGGAGTCGGGCCCTTTCAGTTGTCGACCAAGCCGTTTAGCAGGATCCAGCCAATGCTAAAAAACATAGTATTACATTATTCATGAAAATTATTAGTATTAGTATTATATAATATATTTTTTGCTTTCAGTTAACATTTCTTAGAAATAATTATAATAAAACTAAAATAGGAGTAATAACTATTATGGTCTAATACTATAAATCTGTTAGGTAAACTTAACTGAAACCAACTATAAAATTTTCATACCGTTTGTCCATCTTGATCGAGATAACGCAGTCCAAAATAAGCTGTCTCTAAAAGATTTAAATGTTTGAAAACTACATCTAATATAGACTGGCCTACGTTGTTATCCTGAAAACAAACAAAATCGTACTTTAAAAATGGTGCTTATATAAATAATGAAAGTTATTTTATCAAATGCATAAATATACAGTACTACATAAGAATTTATTATAAATTATTATCAAACACCTCCACTGTTATATGTATTGTGCAAACTTGAGGGGTGGTGGTTGCTTATGTACAAAATAAATTCTTTCTTCACGATGCCATTTACATGTGATGTTCTGATGTTGTATTTTTTTAGACAGTGTAACTGATTTTCAAATAATTAAATTAAGTAATTATTCAATTTAAAAAATGTTTGTAAGAGAAAACATCATACAATAAATGGTTTTCTGCCGTAAAATGTGATTATTAAATCAAATCAAATAACATTGGTTCTAGGATCTATATAGGACATTTCGCGGACACGGACAACTCGGCTCTGGACAACTCGGCACCGGACAACTCGGCACCGGACAACTCGGCACCGGGAAAACTCGGCACCGGACAATTCGACACCGGACAACTCGGCACCGGACAATTCAGCACCGGACAACTCGGCACCGAAACTAGCGTATTCCGTCTTACGAAACTTTTCCACTCTTTCATTACGTATCCGTGACACCTTAAACCATCCACCATGACACCATCCATGACACCATCATGACACGAAAACGAAAACGTTATGAGGACGCAGATGACCATATCCTTAACAAAGTTTCGAACTATGAGCCAGCAAATATGTGGGAGTATTTGCGTGGTTTATCCCACAATTATGTTATGGATTAATTAATAAATATGTAATTTTTTTAAATAAAGACTTAACTTTTTTAATTTAAAATTTTTTGTGATAACAATAAGGGGTTATCGATACGTAATGGAAGAGTGGGTTACCTTAGTAACGATTTTTGATGAAAGGTGGTAGATTTTCCAAAAATGTGACGCAACCTATGCTACCTTTAAAAATTGACATAAAATAAAAATAATAACAATTATTGATAATGATTAAAATATTAATCCCAAATAAACTTGGATGAAAAATAACAATTTTCACAAAAAAATTGATCAACTACAACGTCCAAATATAAATAAAAAATTTGTAAGTTTTCTGAAGATCGCTAATTCAATAATGTATAATGTGCATGTTATCATTGTTGATAATAATTCTTGTTGAAATTTAAAATTTTTAAAGTGAATTAACATGCCATGCCACCTTTCGAAAATTATTACAAAACAATTTAAATCCCATTATAGCAAAATTGAACCGTAACACCCTAGTCTCGGTGCCGAGATGTCCGGTGCCGAGTTGTCCAGTGCCGAGATGTACGGTGCCGAGTTGTCCAGTGCCGAGATGTACGGTGCCGAGTTGGCTCGGTGCCGAGTTGTCCAGTGCCGAGTTGTCCGGTGCTGAGTTGTCCAGAGCCGAGTTGTCGCGTACCGGACATTTCGCTACCACTTTTGATTTGTTACTAAAAAAACTTTTAAAAGCAATAGCTGACGACAAATGCAAAATTAATTGAGAATTATATTATGTAAATAATTTAAATATTTCAAAACCTTACGTATAATTTTAGTAACAATTTAGGATTGGTAGCAAAATGTCCCGTAGCGAATGTCCGGTCACCGCTCGGGTTACTTTACAAAAATACGAATATATAAATTTATTTTATTAATAGTTTATTGAAATTAAATGATTTCCAACAAATAAGATATAGTAACTTACTATACTTACATCAAACTAATTTTGGTATATATAGGTAGGTACACAAATTATTCTCAGTTTTCAGTAGTAGGTACTATTTCTATTATAAGAATATTTAAGCGAGATATATGTTTCAGAAACTCACAATTTGTCTCCCGTAAATCAATCAATTTCTCTGTCACTAACATTTAACAAAATTTGTAACTTACGTATATATGCGCTAAAAAAACATCAAAATAAGTTTTTCTTAAGCAGTTAAAATTAGCCGATATATGCGGTAGATATTTTGTTAATTACACTGATCGACAGTGGTTTTGTTGGCCTGGTTTTTTGATTAATTTCTGAAAGATTTTATGCAAAAAACATTAAGGGTAGCAATATTTTTTCCAAATTGGCTCTAGTTATTTATTTTTTTGATATTTTTATATTTGATTCAAAAATGCATTATTTCAATGAAAAATTCGATTTGTTTTTTTAATATGAAAAGTTTATCAATAAAACACTATTAATGGCTTTGGTTATTCTCAATTTATTCAAAAAAAATTTTAAAAATATAAAAAATTCAGAAACTTTGTTTGAAAGATTGTTTTTTATGAGATTTTTGAGTATCATGTTTTTTTAAAGTCCAGCAGTAATCTGCCATCTTATTCACATAAAAGTAGGTCACCCCTACCTTGTGGCACTAACAAAAAATGAAAAAATGTTATGTTCAAGAGCGGTCATAAGGGGGGGGGGCATGGATGCCATGGCCTCCTCCAAACTAACATATTACCGTGTTTCAAACTAATGTCCTTACTAAATACCTAAATGTTTTTTAAGATTTTGAAAATTTTTTCGGAAATGGTCCCCTCAGAAACTAGAAATATGACCGCCCCTGGTTATGATGATGTGTTTGAAAAAGTTGGGATCTTCAGGAACTTTGGTTAACGATTCTTGAGAGATGATTTTGCAATTCAGTTTTTGTATAAAATTTAGCATGTTTGGTTGCCACTTGTTTCAAATCCAAATTGGCCTTAAAAATTGCATCACATGACCCAATTGAGATTCCAACTTCTTTTGCGATCTCTCTAATAGTGCTTCGGCAATTTACAAAAAAACGTGTCTTTGGTTTTTTAACGTTTTTATCGCTAATTGATGTGTTTGCATGCTCATAATATGCTCAAATCTGCACCGATTTCTTGAAAATGTTTGTATAGACTTTTGTATTTTTTGACCTAGTTTCTACGCCAAAAATGTAGTCAACATTTCTTATACTTCGTTACACTTTTAAATTAATTTTTAACACAGAATTTAAAGCAAATAGCGTTTTTAAAATTATGCAATAAACAATAATTTGCTAAACACAAACTGTACAACGAATATGGCTAAAAATTGACATGTGCATTACTAATAGTTGTATCAACTTAGAAACAAATTTTTATCTTATTTGGTAACTTATGAGACTACTTATGGACTTATCCGACTCAATCACTATAAAAGACAAAAAAGTTATTTAAAAAAATCTATGTTAATTTCATTATGAATAAATCAAACAATTGTGTATTTTTGTGGTTGGTTAATTACAAATTTGATTTGATGTGTGCTAGGGCGAAGTTTGGATAATGAATTTCCAAATTCTTGGAAATTTAACGTCAAACTAAATAGTTTTAAGAATAATATATAATAATAAGATTGATAATGATTGCGTACACTGAGAAAACTGTTTGGTTATAGAGAACAAATGTCGTTTGATATAATCAAATCCTAAGTATAAATACAGAGAATCAAATATTATGTTACTGCAATCGAAGTATTTGGTTGGTGAATATATTGGGAGTAAAATTATATTAAGTAACTATTAACATATCAGAACGTTGGGTACACGAAATATTTGATAGATACAAACATTCACTATTACTATTCAAAAATTCATTTGGTTACTGTAAGCAAATGAAGTTAACTATAAATTATTGTTTTAGTCTATACTATCATAGATATATACCTTTTAAAAATACATTTAGTAATAGCTACCAAAATATATCGTTCAATTAATAAATTGTTAATAATTATAAAAGCATAAAAGGCTTGGTTGAAATCAATGTTATTCGTGATTAAAATATTACTCTAGTTCTTGTAAAAAAATGTTTTGTACTATAAAACGATATTTAATTACAGTTAATTAAGAATTTGTATTTATATAAAAATCATTTAATTGTCACTATTATTTATTGCTTTATTTTAAATTAATCATATATTTAAAAAAAAGATAGGTATTGTAGTAGCCCAATCGCTGGTTGGTTAAATGAATTTTGACTTCTAAATTAGGCTGATATAATAGGTTTCTATGTAGATTTGAGTTTTACTACTTTCCTAATTATCAACTAAAGTAGAAGTCCAAACTCATTAGCCAACCAGTGATTGGACCACTATTATATAGGTACACGTATATGGGTTATTATATATAGATAGGTATTTATAAATAAAATTGGACATTTTATAAGAAATAAATCTATATAGGTACTTTTTAATTATAAAATAACATAAAACGAAACAATACGATTTTTATAAACTAAATTAATTATATATTTTTATAACTTAAAAACTAAAAAAAAAATTAAAACATTTTCTTATTCAACTTTTTCAATTATTGTAAGAAATAAATTTATAGGTAGATATTTGTTACAAAATTACAAAATATAACAAAACAAAAATTCTTTTATAAACAAAATTAATTATTGTATATTTTAAAACTTGAAAACTAAAATCGAACACCAAAAATTAAAACTAAAACTACAAAAATCAGTTAAAAATTCATCATGATACATTCTGATCCACAGTTGGTAGAATGTATTTGATAACTTTTAAGACCATTTTCAACTTGAATATTCTATATTTATCTATAAGTTTTCCCTTGGAAATGCCAGGTTTATTGTCTCTACTTTCACTCTTTTTTGTAGGTGACACGTAATATGTTTCTCTTATCTCACGTGGAAATATTTTGGTAATTTCTTCGGCTAAACAACTTAACAAGCCGACTGAAATTAACACAGTTCTTTTGAACATGTTAACGTTTAGAGGCAATCTACTTACCTTCCACAATTATTCAGAAAATAAGTTGTGATTATATCACATAAATAGCCTTGGCAGCGTGTATCCAGTGGCTTCTTATCCCGCTTGTAAAATTTTAAAATGGCACTGCCGATTAAATCTGATTCTATCAGGTTTTTCAGATTCAAGTTGCTTAGAATGTCCTTCTGTTTTTTGAAATGGGGTTCATCTGAATTACTCTCCACAGAATTGAAGGCACAGTCCCATGACCTGAGATGTTGAAAAATGTACAAAAATTAGCCAAATTATGATGATAAAGTGGGTATTTGAGTGAACCCGACTATACACTTCACCAAGCACGGAACTACCCCTGTTAGACTAAGTGGTCCGAAGCCGGGCCCAGTTATTTTTAAGAGGGCCAAAGACCTAGAATGTTTTTAAAAAAGCAAAAAAAAGGTAATGTACGTGACTAATAACAAAAAATAATGCAATACTGAGATTATCTTAAAAATGCGTATGTAAAATATTTTAAACTTAATTAGTCAGAAATAAATCACGAAATTATTGGAACGAAATTCTTTATTTGCCAGGGTGGGCCAGCACAACTTTTAGGTGGGCCATGTCCCACCCTGCCCCCCCCCCCCCGTAGTTACGTGCCTGTACTTCACACTGAAATGATTTAAAAATTGCCATAAAAGTATTTATAATAGTGCTCACATTAGTAAACCCTTCACCATGAAATAATTAAATAATCAATTGATACGTGGTTTTGGTAACGTAATTCGATATTAACCATAATCAATATTTTTGAAAACCAAAAAAATGCACACAAGTTATTTGTGTTAACTTAAAAACATTTTAGTTCTAAAAAGTGGGTGTATTTTTTGTTTTTTTCTAAAATATTGATACGGAAAACAAGTCGAGGATCCATGCAGCAATGTCAATAATAAACTATAGAACATATAATTTGTTATCTTACCTTCAAATGTAGCCACTAATTCTTCGCAATTAATATCTTTCAAAATATCTTGAATATAAGGCATTTTAAAGAACACATTTAACAGAAAAACGTTCACTATAATACTGTACTGATTTCACATGCAATAATTATCACGTTAGCAATTTGCAACAGTGGCTCGGCGCCTTGTCGCCGCGATCACGTATTTTCAAAATCCTGACTTAGCAGTTTGGCGCTAAATCAACACAAATTACTTAGCGGATGTATGTACATACCACAGCTTAACCCATGTAATATTATATTTGAGATAAATAAGTTATAGTTAAGATTTGGTTATTGTTACGATATTATTTATTGACTGTAATTTGTATTCATTTATAATAAAAAGTCTAAGTTTCTTTGAATTCTGCCTGGCGTTATTATAAAAATATTGAAAATTACAATCAATCTAAACAAATCTTTATAATAATAATTAGAAATAAGTAAATATAAACGATATAAGGTTACCAGCACAATAATTAGTTAATATTAAAACTATGTACTCAAAAAAAGCATTGTGTAGAGGTAAATTGACTAAAATTTTTGTAGTGCATTTATCTTTGTTCTTATTACTTTATTAAATGTAATATTAATGAAATTTCCCCAATTAAATATGTTGTGTTATAGACACCAATCTCTTTTCTCAGTGTAGTGTATTAACCGGTTTTAAGTTTTTGTTATAGATAAAGAGATGTGTTCTCATGTAGAAATATTTATGTGACTATTTCGCCTGAAGATGGGAGTCTCCCGAAACTAGTAGCGAAGTAAATCTTGTTTAATTGCGAACAAGTACCAAGCATTAAAATTTATTGATCACAAATTTTATATAAAGTAGGAACTTTAAGAATCATTGTCAGCTTAACTAATTCAAAGTTGAAACATGCGAACGGACGGACGGAAACAGAACACAAGGCTTCTTACTATACTTCGTATAAAAGCCTAATAAGATGATGTGCGGGTATCAAATATCGAAATATTAAACTAAAGGCTAATTTACACGTGTACAGTAGCTTAAGCAATCTCCTAAAATATGGAACTAAATTTAGTTACTTGCATGGTTTAGACAAATCTACTAAATGTGAGTAGAAAAGCACCGACACTTTTTTTAGCTACTTGCTTTAGTAGCTTGCTTAAGCTACTGTACACGTTTAAATCCTGTATAACCTTAACGTTAGCTATAAATTAAAAAATAAAGAAAAAGTTTGGATAAAACATTAACTAATTAATGAAATAAGTAAACCGTGATGACTTTGGTAATTACATAAGAATGGTCTAAGCAAGTTTCAGGCAATTATAATCTTTGTTTATATGAACTCCTCACTCTCGCTGATTAAAGCAAGACAGATTCACCCGTTCTCCTGATATAGGCATATAAATTAAATTGTCGACCGAAAGCCTACATACTACCCAACTTTACTATTCAATCTGATGAAAGACACCCGATGTTTCAAGGGCACCTGACCAAATTAGGTCGTGCATGGGCTGCTTAACAATCAAATTTTTGTAAATTTCACACAAAATATGTACCTAGAAGCCATTCACAAATTCCATTACGCAAATAAAGCATCGTTCATACTCCCATCCCATCGTCGGACTCGTTACAAGGACCTAGCTCATCCTCACACTTGGTCACAAAATTATCATCAGCTGCATGACGATTTGTGACAATAGCAGTGAGATTTTTGCAAACAGTGCGACGATGAGGGGTTGTAAATGATGTTTTATTGATTTTATAATAATGGCCTCCCATCTTATTTCAAGGTAATTAATTATTGCGTAGATTGAATATCTTTGTACAATTAACATAGCGTGATGTTGATGTGTGAACTTTATAGAATTCTTAGACTGTCTTCACAGGAAGCTTCTCTACCAGCACCACAAGCAATTACTGACGAGGAATTGGTGGCCAATTGCCAATTGCCGGTGAATCAATTATAACTTATGAATATTTGCTTGTGGCGCTGCTAAAGTAACCTCGTGTAAAGGCAGCCTTAGGTTTATAGTTTCTTGAACTCGATATTCGTTACTTGCTTTTCTTTTTTGAAAATTTAATAAAACACTGAAAATTGTTTTAATCTGGGTCAGAGCTTAAGAAAAACCTCAAATGAATCAAATAAATTATACACGATAAATAAACAACAAATTAAGCAATTAGTTGTATATAGAAAAATGTATTCTCACAAATTATTATTTGAGGTTTTAATTTTTAAATATTTTACCCTGGGCAAACTTGTTTGAAACTATTCAAAAACACGCAATGTTTAAAATCATATCGGTTAGGTTTAAGAAAAACAAGTTATAATACATAATATGTAAATATACGTTTGCAAACTCAATGAGAATATGTAATTAAAATTAAAAACTAAATAAATAATAATATATTTTACTTTTATTTATTTCGAAATTATTTTGTAATGCAGGTTTAATATTTTTGTATTCATTTAAATTAAACTACCACAAACTGAGAAAGTTCTTTGCCCTATATAATATTGAATGAATGTTGAAAATGTCCCAATTTTAAGAATTTTAAAGAATAATTGGGGTTACTTACTCGCTATTCCATTCAGGCGCATACTAAATTTTAAAGTTTCTATTATTAGTAAACAAAACGGATACGCATACGCTATTAAATGATAAGATATCCAATTTAAATAAAACAGTGAATATGCAAACAAAAACGGAGATAAGCAATATGTATGGACAACCTAATAATAAATTTGTTATAATGCACATTGCTATTGCTCATACTTGCGGACAAATAATTTTCTTACTAGAAAGTTAAATTGAGCGTTTACTGAAGCCATAATAACAACAAATCGTCGTAATAACTTATAAAATATTGTATATTTTCGATATATTATGTCTGCATGTACGAAAGGGCGGTCGTGCAGCTATGACTATTGGAAAAACATAACATGTTCAATAAGAACGTTGAAGGTAGAACCTCGATTTAAAAATATTCCAATTTAAAATTATGCTTCGACATAATTTACAATTAAAATTAAGCATCTTTTATTTTCCACCTTCTTTAAAAGTTAAATCACAAAAAATTTATTGACGCTGAAATTTTCTACAATAAATTTTTTACGTTTTCACAACAAATTTATCCGTACATTATGCCGAGCGCTTATATCAGCATAACCTACGGGTTTTGTAATATAGGTCTGTAATCGTGAATGCCCTGTGGGTTAATTATAGGGACTGCAGACAAGAATCCAGTTCAAATCGAAATTTTAATGCGCTTTTCATAATAGATGTATGGGTAGAAGATGTTTTACCACAGCTGTAATTATAATTAATGACCATTCAAAGATTTCTTCTACCTGTGTGTTAATTTGTTACAGAACAGGGTTTATTCCACAAAATTCAAAACTTGCAAAACTACTTATGATATGATTTTTAACAAGGTTATTTTAATTTTGAAACAAATTTTTTTCAACTACTAAAAATTTCTTATTTCTTATAACTATTACTAATAATTTACTATTGGTAGGTACCTACCTATTCGAGTACAAATTAAATTTTCAAGTGGTGTCTTGGTAATATCGAGATTATATCGACTGTTATTTCAACCGTAATCAAGGTTGTACAGTTTGTACGCATGTGAAGGGTCTATTTCCACATCAATAAAAACAAGTAAATTGGGATGCTGTACCCATCGATAGCTGCATCCTCCAGGCGATTTTTTTCCAAGTTTGTATGCTTAATTCTATCCACCCAGATTATTGTAATTGGACCCGTAATATTCTACAAAATATCACGTTATCATCACAAACTATAATAATAGTATATTATTTAACTAGAATTTAAAATTGCTTATCAATCGCGAAGTGGATTGTTTGTCACGAGGAGTAGCAAAGTTTTTCCAAAACCGAAGCCAAAATTTTCTGAAATTGAACTATCCAAAAAATGAAACTGAGCAATATGTACTAGGAATTTATGCTAAAAATAATTTTAGCAACCAACATTTCGTACAAATCTCAATGGTTTCTTACTTTTATTTTAAAAATTTTCTTTTCAACGAAATGCGTTTAAGCATTGCTGCAATTTACTTGAATAAATTCAAAAGATGAGTGACTTCTAATCTTAATTATAATCGGTTGGCGTTAAAGAAATTTTTGTTTTATACCTACTAAATTATTTAAATGCGTTTTGTACTATTGAAAAGCGTAAATGACAAATATTTTCAAATTCTTTTAAGGTTTCAGATTAAATAACCGTTCACAAACATGTAATATACGATATTTTTATGAAATAAAGTTTTTAACTTTTTTGAAATAATTATTGTTAGAGAAGCATGAAAGAATTTATTCGTTCAGGTTTGAAATTCAATTTATGTATTTAATAGTTTAAAATGCAATTACATTAATTTCGAACAAATCCACGGCCTACTAATTTACAGTTAACGGCAAGGGAAAACTTCGTAAAACTAGGTTGCTCTTAAATAAGTAGTATAGAAAATTAATTAGATATTATGTACGTTGACGTAGGGAAACTTTTTGGTTTGTGTGGGCCAGAGATGAACCCAACTTACTTAAAGTGTAGGTAAAAACTAAAAATATATTATTATTATTATTTGTTGCTTTTAGGTTTTTTTGTTCCAGGGCGATTCAAACAAATTTTAGATTAACTCATCCTTTGGCGACACCGCCATATACAAGGTGTCCCCGGATACACTTTACATAACTTGGGTGGTGATAGAGGACACTTTTCGAAGAACAATATTTAACAAAATTTTTTTTCTAAATTGAAACCCTCGAGAGTTACACCTCTTTAAAGCATTCTTTTCAATTTCCACCTTCACGTGGCCATATCCCCGAAAATATTGAATTTCAGTAAAAATGGTTTAGTGCTTTTTTAAAGAGCGTGAAATAATCTACAAACTACATTTAAACCTTTTCCGTCTAAAATCAACGGATTTCGAGCTATGAATTAAAGTAAGTTAAAAAATGTTGAAAAATTCATACTTTTTTTATTTTTTGTTTTTTTCAAGACCATGTATCTTTTAAACGAAAGATTTTACAAGAAATCTGACGCCCCATTTCGGATAGGAAATTTAATGGACTACAACTTTTGTCTAGTAAATTTTTTTTAAAGCCAGCCCATTTCACAGAAAATCAGAAAATAATAAACAAGATAAAAAATCACTAAACCATTTTTACTGAAATTCAATATTTTTGGGGATATGGCCAAGTGAAGGTGGAAATTGAAAAAAATGCTTTAAAGAGGTCTAACTATCGAGGGTTTCAATTTAGAAAACAAATTTTGTTAAATATTGTTCTTAGAAAAGTGTCCGCTATCACCACCCAAGTTATGTAAAGTGTATCCAGGGATACCCTGTATAACGACGCAAAAAAAACTATTAATTTGGATGTGAAAACTCAAATAAAAAAAATCAAGCACCTCTTTTACCGAAAAAAAAACAGCTATTTGGTGACATCTTAAATTTTGACACATTTTTAAAAATTTTACAAAATTTATTCAAATTTTACGTATTCTATAGTTAAGTATTTGTTAATTAAATTAACATTGCATTCTTCCCGCAATTCATTGTCAATTTATATTAAAAGCTAGCTTTCTTCATATTTTCCAAAAACGACGCTTGAAATAAAAAAGCTAACATTTAAAAAAAACGATTTTTGTTAAAATTAAAAGCTAGTTTTTGATCCTTTCAATAAAAACCTAGCCTTTAAGGTCCAGAGAATAACGACCTTAAATCTATTTTAAAAAATGCTTTCCCTTTTAAATAAAAAATAAAATAATCTAAAAAAAACAATTTTTAAGCTACTAATGTACTAAAGTTACCAATACACGAGTATTTAACATATTTGTAAGTAAGGAGACGTCCATTAATTACGCCAGCACAAAATATCATTTAAAAGGGGGGGGGGTCAATGAAAATCTCACGTCAACTTTTTAATTCAGAGATTTAATTAATTTAAAATAAATTAATTCAAGATTCATTATTATAACAAATAACATTTTGTATTTTAGTGTAAAATTATATGTAAATATGTAAAACATCAAATAAATTTAATTATTTAAAAATTATAGAATATAGAGTAAATCTCACGTGAGGTGAAGGGGGGGGGTCCCGTTACATCTTAACAAATCTCACCAACGGAAAGGGAGGGGTCCAAATTTTAAGAAAAACTGCTCACGTAATTAATGGACGTCCCCTAAACACACTGATCGCTATATAGGGATACGACTTATACAGTATCCAGTATCGCACTATTATACATACATATATTTTGGAAGTGAGAAACTTGGAAAGTATACCTCTAATAATGCTTGACAAGGATTTTTGAAAATTTTCAATTATTATGTTATATCCATGCAAAAGAATTAAGTTATTTTTTCGATATAATAGTTTTATATTGTGCTGAAGAATTAATTTGAGGTGAAATTACTTTTCTATGCGATGCTTCCGTTGGTGAAGACATAATATTATTTATATTAAAAAGTAATTATTTAAATTAAAAGAGATCGAGAAATAAACCATTGTTAAAATGCTAATCCCATGGCTCTAGCAATTAATGGAACAACGGTTAAATACGCAGACAATGAACTTCCTTAGTTAATTCAGAAACTCGCTTTAAGAGTATACCCAGTTACTATACGCTACAGTCAAGACGTACATATATTTTATAATCACAATAAGAAATATACTATTTATACGAGAAGACTGATGTTGAAGAAATTAAGAAAATAAGAAATTAACTACGCCACAGAGATATAATGTTTATATTTCTATTATTGAGCATTAATAAGTACATAGTAATAATAATAATAATACTAAGGAAGGAATGGGGACGTGAATTAATAAACTTGTTTAATTTTTGTAAATCGCATTTTTGTCACATTGTACAAAAATGTTTAAATATTCAAAACTAAAGCAACATTTATTATTTCTTGTAATTTATAATTTGTAATTAAATAAATTTTTAAAAAAATGGCGACAAAATGTAATTGAGTAAAGTATTTTAAATGAATTTTAAAATACATTTTCATTGCATTTTAAATACAATTACAAAAATACATTTAGACATTCATCGAAAATACATGTAATTAAAATACTGTCCAGCCCTAATGGAAGACACCCGACGCTTCAAAGACACCTGACCACATCAAGTCGTGAGACGCTTTATACTTAAATTCGGAAAGTGTCACACTGTCACCCATAATAATAGATGATAATGTAGGTAGATTGTATTTTCAATGATTAATCAAATAAATTAACCTACGTTATAAAATTATTAACGTTAATAATTAAGATCCAACTTATGTCACCCTTTAAACGCCACTCCCACAAAAGTCAATTTCCTGAAGTTACACACATCAAATTGAAATTTGAAATCATTTTTAACAACACTAATTAATATTGATAAAATAACTTTCATTTTTAAAAATTAATATCAATATTACGTGAACACACCTAATTAAGTGTCAAAATGATTGTTTTTACCATTACATTTGTTACATTTAAACTAATAAGCAAAAACACATGTTTTAAACGTGCCTATTAATTTGTAATACTCATTTGTTATAATAATAAAATTTATCATTGAAGATGTGGGTCTTAAAATAATCCATTCTCATTTCAATCGACCGAAATACCGTAAATATTGCATGATGATAAAATAAAAGAAACGGTATCGTCACACTTTTTACTAAAATAACAAACTATTCAACAAACTAACAATTTGTAAACAAATACATGTTTCGGTCTATTAGACCATCATTCAGTTAGTCGTTACAAAAATTATCGACTATTGTCCTTGGTCGAGGAGTGGTCGAGGTGTGAGGTCAACACACACCAGGATAGGCGATCCTCCTATCGACTCAAGCTGTTGATTGAGTAGTTCTTCTGAGTTGTACGTGATCATTTTCTTGATTTTCATAAATTCAAGTCAGTCCATCTTATCTCATATTCATATTCAAAATATTCATATTCATATTCTAAATTCATGAATATTATCTCATGTTCATATTCAGCATTCTCGACCTTTGCTTGGTGTTTTTCGTCAATTAGATGTTCTGCAAAATTAGATTTTTCTCTTTTATTGTTCTTGTTTTGAACGAACGACTGATCTGCTCTACATAAACCATTTATATATCCCGTTTCTGTCTTGAATCTTCGCAACATCTTTTGCTTTAGAGAAGGCATCTCTTATGGAATTTTTAGTTCTATAGGATATTATAGTGCCGTGGATTCTTAAAAGTTCCCCTACTTTCTATGATTTGATTCCATAATAGTATGGTAGACCAACAAACCTCTTCTAAATTTTCATGGGGTTTAGATATGTGGTAGATTACTCTGCGATTCTTTTTCCGATTTTCCTAATCAGGTTATCGGTTATGGGTACGTGATAACCGTTATCGTGAGCTAAATTTTTGATGTTATTAATTTCAGCCTTTTTATCAGAATCGGTCGTAGAAACTTTCAAAAGGCGCCATATCATGGACCCGAATCCCGCCATTTTATGGCTCCAAGAGTGATTGGAATCGACAGGAATCATTGTATCGGTGTATGTAGGTTTTCTATAGATTTTAAATGAATGGAAACCCTGGTTTCTTTTTTTCATGTTTGTCTTGTTGAGACACTGTTGTGTTTCGGGATTGATTTTCTGTTTGGCTTATGTCTTTTCATAACAGACTGATCTAAGGCTATGCTTCATCTTTAGTTCTTTGTAACGCGGAGATAGTACTTATGATGCAGTTTCTGTCTAGCTGGGAACTTTGTCCATGAACACGATAAGACTTTACTTCTGTCTGATTTTCTTTTCCATTTTCCCAAAACCGAGGGCGGTTTAGAGTTTAGCAGGGGCGGATTCGTTTCTACTTTCATAGTAAATTTGATGTTATTGTCCAGATTATTTATGTGTATTTGGAAGTTATCTAGTTGTCTACGTGTTTCATTCCAT
Source organism: Cantharis rufa (assembly GCA_947369205.1). Classification (NCBI taxonomy): domain Eukaryota; kingdom Metazoa; phylum Arthropoda; class Insecta; order Coleoptera; family Cantharidae; genus Cantharis; species Cantharis rufa. The sequence continues at coordinate 26,386,970 of OX376309.1, forward strand.
ATAGAACGATAGAAACCTACTTATCTGTGCCAATACATGGTTACAATGTAATACATACAATCTGGTTACATAAGTAGTTTATGGAACCATTTCTTAATTTCATCACTTATAGGAGGTCTCTCTCTATCGTGTCCATGAAAATGACATCCTCATCCTCCATCGATGAGGATTCGTTGTCAATAGCTATTACACAGTTAGAAATATTTTGTAAAAATTAACAAAAATGAAGAAGTCACTTGTTTGCAGTGAATAACAACAACATTTTTTAGTTAACTTTGCATTTCTAAAGATACACATTATTGTTAAATCCATAGAAGTCAATTTGACACAAAATATTGTAAAATGGACATATTTTTAATGTTTATATTACTTTCTGAGAGTAAACTATTTGAATTTTGCAAAAAATTTTGTCAATTATAATAAAAATAGTGACGTTATTATTGACTCTATTTGTTGTTGCCGATTTAACAAAAAATAAGAGTGGACCTGTGGGAACTCCATTTCTTGTTATTATGACAAAATATTTCTAACAGTGTAACCCGCCGATTTAGACCACAGCGGTGGCTTGATGTGTTCGCTAGTTGAAGTTATGAGCGGAGATTCTGGGTTCAAATCCCGGACTAGGCAGAATTTCTTAGCTCGGCCCTCTGGTGAACATTACGCTGTGGATCGAAATACTTATAACTTTCCTTCAACTCAATGGAAAACGGGGTACAATAAGCCTAGAGCTTCAGTACAAAGTGGACCTTGAATAATAATAATAACCCGCCGATTTGAAGTAGTTTTGAGATAGCACTAGTTCAACAGCAGATGTCAGTTCTAGTTTGGGTAACGGGGAGAGGTTGTTAGACCCATATATAATTTCTTCAATCCTTGTTTTTACATTTCTGTACTGGGATGCTAGTGTAAAGATTGCAGGCATCAAATGATACTAATTTAGTTAAGAAAGAAGATTACCACAATTGAAAGACATATCGTATTCAACAAAACTGTCCCAAAGAAAGGATTAGAACCTAAATACACCTTAATCCATAACAATGAAGTCACGAACCATAAATCAAGAGAAAGAGCAATACAATTAGCAAAATAAACTATAATAAAAAGTGAGTTAAAAGAGTGCGTGCGGCACAAAAGAAGAGATGCGATTTTGTGAGTATTTCAAAAGTACTATGAAATATGGAATCGACCACCTACTACAGCAAATTTAAACTTCACCAGACACAAAAGTGAAAAAAGAGTTATGATATAATTTCAAAAATACAGTACGGGAGCAACGTGTAGGTAGGTTTTCGCGTGTTTCGCCAAGTTCCAAACTTATTTGACCGAGCTAGTATGTACCTCTATCATCATTGCAACACGCTAAACTGATATACCAATTATTTGTAGCGTTGCCCTCAGCATAAAATATAATAAATTATTAGTCGAAGCACGTCAAGGGTAGAGAATCTTCAAAAAAATACTTAGGCTTGGCATCCACGTGCATAGTTGTATAAATGATTCATTCGATTGAATTTCTAATAATTATAAATAATGCCTTCCTTGTTCGCTTGTATTTGAAACAATGGGAAGCTGAATTTTAATATCGATTCCACCACCTCCTTAAAAATCACATTAAATTCACCACAATTTGGGATGATTGATATTCAAGTAATTTTGCCTTTGAATAAACCTTAATGAATTTATTGAGAATTCACATCTTCAGATTTACATATATTTTGCTAAAACATTCAAAAATGAAAGAGATGCCGTTATTAGTTTCCGGTATATTTTAATAAACTTTTTGCATTTAAACATTGAAGTTTTACCGTTTCATTTAAAATATCACATTTACATTTTTAATATATTATCATATATGTTGTTTTTACGTTATTTATTTAAAACAAAAATAATCAAAATTTGTTAAATATGGTAATATATAAACGATGGTCTTGCTGCATTGCAGTTTAGACGCTGCAGCCAGGTAATAGTAACTACATATATAATTATAATAGTTTTATAAATTGTATTAGATGATTATAGCAGCAGCATGGAGTAAAACTTAGGAGAAGGCAACGAGAAACCATTCCATTAATTATATACCCTAGTAAGTCACCTTGGCTTAAGCCAAGTTGTACGGCATAGTATATGGCACTCGAAGAAGATCAAGCTTATAATGTTTTCAATAATATATCGATTATGTACTGTATTCTGATGTAACCAAGATATGTTACTTATAATAAGAGATTATAGAAAAATCAATATTTGCAATTACGAAGTGTACGCTTAATTTATGTATACGTATTTTTTAACTCGACTTGAATCTGTTCGTTTTTGAAATTTAGACTTAACACTGATTAATTTTCCAGAAATTACAAATTTTTTTTAATTTCTTTGTTAGATGCCTGTGGGCCTCGAAAGAGACAAAATGAAAATGAAGTTTATCTTCGGATAAATATAATTAAATAAAATGACATTAGAACAATTATTATAATAGAACAAGTATGGATACTTCTAACTTTATTGCCCTACCCCGAATGACAGTAGATAAGCTTTAAATATATTCAAATTTTTTATAAATGAAAGAATCTTAAAAGTTAATTTCCTGAATCTGACAATATTATTTTGATAACGAAACCGGTTATCTATAATTAAATTAAATTAAATATTACGAATTAATTCAAAATACAATACAATATTTTAAATTGATTTTAATTTAACAAACCCTTGCAACAAAAGTGACATATGTAAGTCAAAAAGTGTGTTAGCCAGAAATAGAAAAATATTATCAACTAAAGAGAAACTTAGAGGGTTTACTTAATCTTGATGATAATACTGTTTATGTATATTTACTTTTTCAGACTCTGATGAAGACCTATATTTAGGTTGAAACTAGATAGTAGTAAAGATAGACTTTTGAAAAGGAAGTTTTGTTTATTATTAACCCAAATACCCACGATTTTCCATCACTTTACTGAAATAATCTTGATATGTTATGTGTTAATGTTTAATAGAGTAATAGTATTTAGGGAAACTATTAATGGTAGTAATAACTGAAAAATCAAGTTTTTTGAATTGTGCCTCTTTTGTAGCATGGGTGCGACATTCAATACAAAGAAAATTTATACGTTTTTCTAGATATCAAAAAAATTAGTAGCTTGCGGAAATAACGGAATTCTGCTATCTGAAATCTGCATAATTCTTGTGCATTTTTCTTGGCTTATTTAAACTCTTGAAGAGATAATAGAAAAAATCACCAAGGTATATTAGTCGAATAAAAATAGGTTCTTATCAGATTTTTAAATTAGGAAAAAGATTTAAAAGATGTTCTTAGGAGAAGATGTAAAAATATGTATTTTTATAATGCGGTTTTTATTATAGTTAAAGACCTTCTCATTTTGAACGTTTAACCCGTTTTTGAAAACCATGCTGTTGCTATATTTAAAAATTTCTAACCTGTATTTCATGTATGAGTTCCTGTTCATCTAACATAACAATTTTGCAGTGGATCGTACGTGGTTTAGAACAAAAGCAATCCATAGTGTTTTGGTGATTCTGAAAATAAATTAATCATAAAAATAAATATTTTTTTATCAAGCTCTTTGGGTGGTGTAAACATTATTTGTGTGTCAAACTAAATATTTAAGTGTCATGGTACAATTATTGTAAAAATAGTAAAATAAATCTCTATACAGACATATTAAAAAAATGTGATTAAAAATATTAATATACTAAGTAATAATTAACTAAGTACCTCTTTTTAGAACTAAACCGTTTTAATTTCTAAAAAGTGTATTGTGCATTTTTTGGTTTTCTAAAATACATTGATATAACTTTTATTACTAATACTAGACGTAACTAGACGTTTTCTAAAGTCAGAAATGGAATTGAATGATTAGTCTAGTTATTTGTTTTGATTTTTGTTACTTACACATTGTTTAAACATCGTGTTTCAATTTTATGCAAAAAAATTATGCAATTTATTCAATAATTTAATATGTAAATTATTAAAGCTCATCAATTATACCTAAATATTTACCATTTTAGTCTCAACATAAACTTTGCGTTTTCCGGCATCAGGAAGACGATCAAAAATTATTTTGGTAAAAAACAATGGGGAGCTGAACAAGAGACATTATGCATATTCAAATTAAAAAAAAAGAATATAAAAACACAAACGTTTAATCGGTATCCACCACATAATATAAAATGATCTTATGAGAAAATCGAACTTGATAGCGACCCAAATATTTTTACAGATTGGTATACATTTCTCCGAAATACATCCTAATAAATATGATGATTTATGATGGTTTCAATAAACTCTTGATTACCACCACTAAACTAAACCACCAATTTTTAGAATTTTACTTTTTTCTTTAACTCGATTGTTCTTTTTCTTAACTTTATTACATATAATATTATATTGAATTTTTTCTTGATATTCGGCTATGATAACCCAATTTTCTCAAAAGTATTTTAACGATACACCAATTTGCACGATCATTTAAATCGTTTGTTTATTGAAATTTATTATAATTTCATTAGAAAATTTAAAATAACCATCAATAAAAATCTAAAAAAGGCGCTACAATAACAGAGAATGAAAAACCCCGCAAACCACATTAAAATTGGTCCAATCAATGGTAAACGGCCTTAAGACTGTTATTGCGAAATATCGCATTATGAGATAAATTAAAATTTTTATAAATTAAAAGTATATCGGTTCAAAATTTACTGACACCATAAACCATATTATAATTGCAACAGATAACTTATTATATGGATGGCTATATACAGCAGCATTTTAACTTATTTTGGTTGTATTAAATTTTAAAAGCATTAACAAATTGTTCTGAAATCTGCATGAATTACGCCATAAATTTGATCGTGCATTTTTCAGCATTTTGAAAATCATTTTTACGTATCGTAGACGTAGACACCATTCTCAAACCTTGAATGTTATACATGTATTCTAAATGAAGATGCGAGGTTTGAGAATGTTTTCAACGATATTTTTTTAGTTTTAGAATTATTTTTTTAATTTGTATGTAACAGATAACATTATGTGCACGTTTGCAGCCCATAATTTAATAATACATACTCGTTACATCTTTTTATCACGGTGCTTATTTCATTGAATGGAAACATTTAAACGTGCTACTTCCCATCGTGATGCCGGATAAAACAGCTTTTACTATAATATAAATAAATGAAAACCATTTCCGTTACCTTTAATGTCCGTTTCTACCGCCTTTACTTAAAACTTAAGCTTCCCTTAAATCTTAAAACGGAGTAAGTGGCGCTTACCGATTTAAGGAGCGTAAACTATGTGTATACTAGTAATACTAGGTATTATACACAAAAAATTAGTTTCTTCGCTGCAATTTAAATTTAAATTTTTAAAGTTCCAACTAAAATATAACATAAAGAAAATGTTAATTTTGTTCATCACATGACAGAGAGAAAGAACCATTCCCCGCGGAATATTATGTTGGATATTTTTTTACATTTAGTGAAATTACCGTTTCAATTCAACTTGGGTGGAACTTTTGAAAAAAGTCTTTTTCGAAATGAAACATAATTTTCACATAGGAATTAAAATCTTGAAAATACATACATTATGCATTCAAGAAATACCCCGTATAAAAAGAGCAAGGTTAACAGCTCAAATTAATTTGCTGGTTAATTTATCCGCGTTTCTATTATTCACATCGACAGTCCACTGTTTGTTATGTATAGTAGGTAGTCTAAAATATCTAATATTTTTATTTGTTTATAAATTTTATAAAGAAATATAAATTAGCAAGTAGCATACGAGAAGAGCCGAGAGATAAATAAGATTTTAAAAAATAAAAAAAACCGAGAATAGCAGTAGTAAAAAATTTTAAACATAATTTGCCTATCTATGAATATTTTTATGTATAAAATAATCAGCAAGCAAAATAATTTTTGTAGTTTCTTGTTTGGAAAAAAGTAATTGAACAATGTATAAAATAAATATTGATGACTAAAAACATTGATATTATTGGGTATACCAAAAGCACATGCTTACCTGTCAAAGTTGGTTAAGTAATTCACTAATCGCAAATTAAGCTATTATTTCACTTCAATAATTACTACCAACTATCGAAGAAATCGTCCGGCCCGACTAGTAAAGAAGAAATAATGTTTAGGTTGTAAAATTAATTTTTTGTAGATATAATTTAACATTATTCACCAAAAGTATTCTATTAACAGGGGCATTCAACTTTGTACTTGTACTATTATAATCAACGTAGCAGAGTTCTGCAACTCGCGACCACTTTGAACAACCGACAAGAACCACCTGCAGCGGACGTATCCGGGTGAAACTGTGCTTTCGTCGGCCCAATACTCGAGAGCAGTCGTAGAAATCAACGCGGTCAGATTTATTTGTGCGATGTATTATATTATGTTCGTTTACGGATTATGTTGAATTTATTATGTCAGTCTTCACTTTACTCTCGAATCATTAATCTACCTAATTTTTGGTCTTATTCGCTTTCTCGGGACTCCGAGCTAAATTGATAAAAATATAGGTACTATAGGGCCACCACCTCTAGACAGCGCCGGATTCTAGCATAGGCAAGAAGACAAAAAATGTCTAGGATCCGTTTTTCGGGACTTTTTGTATAATTTATTTATTTTTTACAAATCCGATTGTAGAGGTGCATCAAACCTCACCTTCAGTGGTGGATCCAGAAATTTGGTTTGGGAAGGGCTTGTCGTAGCTGAGGGTAAATGCTTTATCAAGGGGTCTCGAGATCCCTAGGAACCCCCTTCACCGAATCCGTTACTGTCCACCATAACATTTTAGCATTTAAATCATTATGTTTTATTTCTATTTTCTTATTAACAATTTTGCATGTATTTCTCAGCATTCCTTCCATGATAGTTCTTGCAGTGCTGCTACTCCTCCCACTCCACCTGATAAGTTATAACCTCACTTGCCATTTCAATCACTTTTTCGGGTTTCTTACATGATTCGTATATTTCATGATTCCGATTTCAAATAATTTTTTTTTGTCTAGTCTTTTTTTGGCATCGGGTTGCCATTTCTTTTACCTATCGATTATCTGTTTGAGCATTCCGTTTATCATATGTGTCGTTGCGGTCGCTTCGTCTTTCTTTTTTCATATTTTGGGTCTCTTCTTGTTGCTTCTGTTGTCATTAGCTTCAGCATTATGTCATTCCATACAAACATCTTATCTTCCACGACTAGTTTTCGATATTCTAATCTGAAGCGTCCGTTGATTCTGTCTTGGCTTTTTCTGCAATCCTGTCCTGGATTGCTTTTTCTTTCGGTGTGAAATCATTTTCTTTATATGTATTGAATCCCTTTAGTTTATATTTGCTTTTACATCAAATGTTTTCTGGCTAAAGTTTCGCAGCTTAGCTATAACTCTTACAGAAGTTATTTCCCTATTTTGCTATTTGGTTAAGTCCAAGAGTCGTATCTGACAAAATACATGTTTCGAGATATAACAAGTTTTGCGTTTTTTCTACGTTTTTCAGTTTGAATTACTCAGAACACAATTTTAAATTTTAAATTAAGAAATTTTATTATTTTAACCAACCAATCCGCCCGGTAATCATTTTTGTAAGTTGATGCTTAACTCCGGTTTATGTCAGAATTTCTTTAAAAACTTTGAGTTGAACGCGGCTGTTTGAACGCAGGGACGTTTGAACGCAGGGCCGTTTGAACGCAGAGCCGTTTGAACGCGAGAAATTAGATGCAATTGACCCCCCCCCCTTATTATGTTTAATTATTATATTTTCAAGTTTCACCTTTTTCGAGTTCCACCTTTGGCAAGTTCTTTCGGTCTTCAGGGATATTTTTAATTAGTTTAGTCTTTGGCAAAACGGATCGGAGCGGAGGGGACCGTAGCGCAGGGTAGCGCAGAGTCGAATTTGACAAAGACAACCATGGCAATACACGGATCCACCATAATAATATTTAAATAAATATAATTATAAATAAATAAATAAATTATTATATAAATAAAACTATTATCGTTATAATATTATATTATTATTATATAATACAATATTATATTATAATTATCCCGATAACCTTCTAATTATTATTTAAATAAATTTTACTAATAATTTATTACTCTTTGGGTATTACTACTTAAGCTACTCCACCAACCGTTGGCGCAATCTACTACTTGTCCTTAAGCTACCGACCAAGAAAATATTGATCGCTTGCGCAGTTTACATACGTCCTGATCCGGTAAACTATGTTTCGTCCTAGAAAGGCAATAAAAATATCAATATCTCGTGTTTTCCTAATGCGAATCGAATATCTATTCGTCGAATAATAATTATATTGGATGATTTCTCGAATAAAAGAAAAGGTTAAATATAATAAAAGGGGGGCCAATTGCATCTAATTACTCGCGTTCAAACGTCCTCGCGTTTAAACGTCTTCGCGTTCAAACGTTCTGCGTTCAAACGTCTCTGCGTTCAAGCGTCTCTGTGTTCAAGCGTCTCTGCGTTCAAACGGCCGCGTTCAAATATCCTAGACGGTATTAAATTTGGCTGGGGGTTCACCGAGACTAACCCCCGCATTTTTACTTGTTACAGTTTCTTAACTGAATTTTGATTAACCGACCACTATTGTTCTCTTGCAGTCATCGAATTAATAATGTCTTACAAAATTTCGAATCTAATTTCTTCGGTACTGGTGGAAAACTCGGTAAGCCATTATTAATTCGATGACTGCAAGAGAACAATAATAGTGGTCGGTTAATCAAAATTCAGTTAAGAAACTGTAATAAGTAGAAATGCGGGGGTTAGTCTCGGTGAATCCCCAGCCAAATTTAATATACTATACCGAAAATTAGTATGTCGGTTAATTTCAAGTATATGAAGTTAGAATTGACGGGAAAGTACGAATTTAAATTGTCAACTTTTTTTTTCTACGATTTGCCAACTTTTTTGTAGATTTACAAAATTTTGCCAATTTCCCAAGACATTGGAGGGAAATCTTCTCCTCCCACTTGGTTTTGGACAACTGGCCGAGATGACAGCGGACGTCTTCCTGTGGAAATTGCACTGCTGCCAAATGTTTCCGAAGATTTTTCACTAAACGAAATAAACAACTGTTGATGACTACTTCTGAAAATACCGTACGAATAGCTTGATGGATGGCAAGTTCGAAATCTACTATATATGTAGATCAAAAAATCTTCTTGTAATATAATAATAACCAAAGGTTAACAAATTAGAACTAAGGTTACGGAGAGAAAAAATCAAGCTTTTCGTTAATTTAATAGAATTAATGAAAGCTATAAGCATTACTCGCTTGATTGTGGAAAAATTTGATTCATATCAGTAAATATGATTTCGCGTAAATCAAATTTTTAAATAAATATTTAATTGTAATTTACGTGTGAAATTTTCAATTTATTGATTGTACGTGGGCGTGATTGGGAATCACAAACCCTTAATGTTTATTTTTGTTCACCTGTATATTTTACTTGAAACAAATTGTTATTATTATCTAAAACAACTACAGTATTTAATCGTATAATTTTCAAAGGAATTGGTTTGTCACATACAAAAAATAGTAAACGCCAAAATATTTTTTTCTGAAAATTGCATTCCATCTGTCGGGGATTCGCGGCAGTAAGTATCCACGTCCACACAACTACATACAAAGAATTGAGTTTACCATTCGAACCGTTTGAATAATAACAATTTTCTAGTATCTAAAATTATAATCACGTCAATATTGTTTGTTATTTTAAATTTGAAAATATAAACTTTTGCAATATTTACAGATATCTTTATAACCCGAATGTGTGATGAGCAGTTTCGACACTAGATTGAAACTCCGTTTTAAAAAATAGATCACACTACTGATGCCACTAACATTTTTTGATTTAACAATCTTTAGGCCCTTTTCGTTTTATTTTTTAATAATAATTATTCCACTTTATGAAACTTCTTTTATATATCATTCTAACTTTTTAGGTTATTTTGTTAATTAGTATTTTATAGTAGGAATCTTATTCATTTTATTAAATGGATCTTATACTTTGAAAGTTGGTAAGGTACCTGCACATAATCGCCAATCTTACTGTAGTTTTGTATTTTAATGGTTAGTTAATTGTATAAAATTAAAAGTTATATATTAAATCGACATTAATTTTCTTATTAATTATTATTATAGTAATATTTAAATAATAGCTTTAATTTATTGCAGTCGGTATTTTTGCAAATTGCCAGAACAGGCGGCCTATCGGTCGTCCTATCCTTCCGTGAATCACCAGAACTTACTTTTGCGCGGGACCACGCATTACCTAAGAGCTAAGACTATTCTCAGTAAGGATTGAAACAAATTTTTTTTTATCCAATTGAAGACAATTGTTTTAGATGTCAAAATGATTTTGTATAGTATTTTTTGACAAAGCTAACATTTAATCTTCCGATCTTTTTTTATTTTTATTTAACATTTTTTAATAAGTATAACGGGATGAAACTGAAATAATAGACCCCACATGTTATATACAGGGTGTCCCCGTGACCGTGGAGAACCTCTTAGGTGGTGATAGAGGACACTTTTCTAAGACATATTTTTAAATAAAATTTTTGTCCAAGTCCAAACCCTTGGGGAGCACCTCACTTTAAAGCAATTTTTTTAATTTATGATTTCAAGCGGCCATTGCACCGATATTTTTGATTTTTTGAGTTTAATGGATTAGAGCTTTTCTATAGAGCATTTGAATATCTACAAATTATGTTATAACCCCTTATCGCCTAGAATCAACAGATTTCGAGTTATGAATTAAATTAAGGGAAAAAATGTCAAAAAATTCCGAGTTTTATTTTTTTACTTTTCTTGCCAACTCCGTATCTTTTAAACGAAACGTCCTAGAAAAAAACTAACGGCCCAAACCGGATAGGGAATTTAACAGGCTACAACTTGAGGTTAATAATTTTTTTTGGGAAACCAACCGTTTTCACAGAAATTACGAAAATAATGAACAAGGTGTAGTGGTGGGTTCAATATCATTAGTTGAATAATAAAACAAACACCTACACGATATGCACTTTTTCTAAATTTAGTGTTTATTCTTTATTGGCTGTATTTGGATTTGCTTTAGTTAAAACTGCGGTGAATTTTTGTGAAGTTTTATACTTGGTCAAGTCAAGTGCTGAGGTATCTATATTATGTCTATCTGCAATTAGGTAGTACACTTATTTGGAAGAAATTACCTATAAAAATTCGAAGAAAAATATTTTTTATTTTACATATCAATGCATATTTTACCTTTTTTTTTATCAATTTTAGTTCATATTTTAGAAAAATTCGGTGCATATACATACACGAATGCACATATTTTCAAGTATTTTAATGCATATAAATTCAAACTCTCATTATTATATACTGGTGATTTTAGTTTTATAGTTGTATGGCTCAATTTATGTGCAAAAGCAGTGAACAGTAGTACCTTAATAAGTGGAAAATCTCGTAGACTCAAATGCAAAAACAAAATGCAAATTAGTAATAAAATAATTATAAATATAATCAAGAGCTATGTGTATCCCTCCTTCTATCTGTAACGCACCTCTGATTGGTCCAATTTGCACGTCGCACATCAGTAGAGTTCCATATCAATCAAGTTGCGCATTATTCGAGTTCCACTGTATCCACTTATTAGTATAAAATATTCATTTAATAATTCTTTAAGACCTGATTAAATTAATTTCATTTGATTAAAATGAAAAAAAAACAGGATTAAAATAACAAAAAATGAATTTATTTTCGTACATTTATTATTTTTAATTGTAATTGCTTAATATTTAATTATAATATAGAGTTCGATAACAATTTTATGATGAATAAATATGCGGGTTCGATCCTCGACGAACTACATTTGAATTTTTCGATCTTGTCTCCCTCACAAGGTACTAACAACATTTTTAAAGTATTCGATGCTTAAATGCTACTCGAGATCAGGGTCTACAATGTCTTGTGGTGCTTCCTGTATATTTGGAATTTGGATATCTGGTTAGATATATAAAACTCACTTTTCGTATGTCCGTCTCATCGAAATCTTCCTATAACGGAAACCTCTATTGAAATATTCTCCACGTCACCCTTTTAGCTGAATATAGAAACATCGAAATATCCAAACACTGAGTAAATTTTATCGCCAAAATTTTAATATTAGTTCATATTTGTTGAAAAATTTTGACATCAAGTTGTTTAGTTGAAAAAATTAAAATTTATTTATGATTTTTAAAATAATTATTATTTAAATTAAATTATATTTAAAGTAATTATTAATTTATAAAACATGAAGTTTGCATATTTAGGAATATAGGTACATAATATGTAGTATTATGTAGTATGTTTGTTTCATCGAAATCGAAAAGTCCCTAGGGCAATGACCAACGTACAAAACTCTGTTTTTTGTTTATTTCTTCTATAACTACTCTCTATTAAAATTACGTGACAATCAATCGAGTTTCACACCAATCGTGTTCCACTCTATTATTTCAAGTTCCACTTCAGGCCATAGTTCTCCTAACCTGCTAGTAAATATGTAATATAAATAATATGAATATATTACTTTATAATATACTAAAAATAATTTTACTAAAAATAATGCCTATATAATACATATGTTTTACTTAATATTCAAATAATTTTATTTTTAGTTGATTTAATTAAGATTTAAAAACGAATTTTTTTAAATTTTTACATTTGGTAAAAGTAGATATTGGTTTTAATTTTTTATTTATTTAATTAGAAGTAGGTGTACCGTCTAAAGAAACTGTGCTTCTCGGCAAAGTTACTGAAGTTTTTTAAGTATTTTTTCTATTAAAGCGTAAAATAATGGATGGACTCTTAGCCAAAAGATAATGGAATATAGATTTATCCACTTCTATTAATTCAATTCTAAAAGTTAGAAAAAATTTCAAATTATTTTATTTTCTTCTTCGAAATAACATAAACGTAACTCTTTATTAAAATAACGATTCAAACCTTTCTATTTTTTGCGAGTTTTGTACTAAAAAATAAATAAAATAAAGCCAAGAATTCTTCTTATTTTACAAATATGTAAATTCATAAATTATTATATGCATAAAAATTTAATAACGTATAAAATCGATTAATCCAATATTACTTTCAATGGTCCTATTATTTATCAACATTATTTATCCACTATATTAATTCATTTATGAGTTTAGAAACGACCTAATTTGAACGCGTCAATTTATTTTAAAAAACCAAAACCTAGTTTAAACTCGAGTTAATATAATATCAAAAAATTGCTCTTGATTGCTTACCTACCTACTTTTCTAAATAATTTTATACAGAGGTAATTATGTCATCTACATATATTTTGCAAATATCATCAAAAAATTTCCATCAAAAGAAAATGTGCAAACACTACAAAAATATGTTTTATTCAGGGCCTATTTTATCACAAGATCAGTTAGGCCCGGGCCTGGGGCCCCCGAGTTAGAGGGGCCCCCTGCTTGACCCAACTGTAACTGTTTAAAACAACAGTTTAATGTTTGATATAATATAACAATTAAAAAATTACATTTAAAAATATCTGCTGACAACACATTCTGGCCCGTAACAGCCCTGTTTAATTAATGAATGCAAAAATAATTTTTCTTTTCTTCAATTTGATACATCAGTACAATTTTGCCTTACCCACATCCAGTGGCGGTGCTAGCGTGCGTAGAACTCCGCATCGCGGAAAACCTCGCGTGACCGTAAAAGACCCAACGCTCAAATAGCGCGACAAACATTTTTTTAACATAATTTTAATTTTACAACTAAGCTTTCTAGTTGAACGCTATATCTTTCATTTACCAATATCGAAAATTTGAAATTAATTAGTAGATATACAGGGTGTTTCCGTGACCGTGGAGAACCTTTGAGGGAGGAGGTGATAATGGACACTTTTCTAGGACAAATTTTCAAATAAAACTTTGTTCCAAGTCCGAACCTTTTACTCTTTAAAGCAATTTTTTGAATTTCTGATTTCAAATTTGATTTTTTTAGTTCAATGGATTAGAACTTTTTTAAAGATCATTTGTTTATCTACAAATTAGGTTTTAACCCCTTATTGTCTAGAATCAACGGATTTCAAGTTATAAATTAAATTAAAGGAAGAAATGTTTTAAAAAATTCAGGTTTTATTTCATTTACTGTTCTTGCGAACTCCGTATCTTTTAAACGAAACATCTTAGAACAAAACTTATGGTCCAAACCAAATAGGAAATTTAACGGGCTAAACTTTGGTTAAATAAATTCTCTTGGAAAACCTACCGTTTTCACAGCAAATCTGAAAATAATGAACAAGGTGTAGGTAGAAAAAAATAAATTAAATGAAAGAATACAGATAAATGTAACAGAATTTACCGAAAGAAGTACCATTATAAATAATACCGTGCAACACCTTTTTAAAAGAGCACGCCTGTGTGCTGAACATGAGGGAGGCCATTTTGAAAATATATTAAAATAAATTTTGTGAATTTATTATTTTTTCACCTACACCTTGTTCATTATTTTCAAAATTTCTGTGAAAACGGTTGGTTTTCCAAAAAAATTCATTTGACCAAAGTTGTAGCCCGTTAAATTTCCTATCCGGTTTGGTTCATCAGTTTTTCTCTAAGACTTTTATTTAAGAGATACTGGTTTCGCAAGAAAAGTAAAAAAATAAAACCTTAATTTTTAAAAAATTTTTCCCAAAATTTTAATTTATAACTCGAAATCCGTTGATTCTAGACGATAAGAAGTTATAACCTATGTTATAGATAAGCGAATAATCTTTAAAAATGTTCTAACCCATTAAGCTTAAAAAGAATTAATACAATTTTCTCTCTTGTTACACAAATAACTATTTTAGAGGAAGAAAGCATAGTACAGCAAATGAAATTTTATTTTATTAATCTAAATGTTGTATGTATTATAAAAGAATTAACTGTATACTTTAAATTCAAACAAATAACATTTAAATTAACTTAATTTTAATTTAAATGTTAAATTAAGATTAATAATTTACCTTTAAAAATCTTGGAAAATATCAATTAGATCTCCACAATCCCAAAGATTTAAATAGCTTCCATTTGCATCACCTTTAAAATTGATGAGCTTCTGGTAATTTTCGTACCTATCACAAGTCGCAACTCACTTACACCAACGCTTACACAATATTTATATACATTCTGTTAATAATTATGTGAGTTTGTATAATATAGAATTAAACCACAATTGAACCAAGACATTGCACTTTGTTTGCAAACAACGTGTTAAGACGGAGGTTACACGATCAATCTGGCGTCAATCTTACCAAGATCTGAGATTGAACTGATGCTAGATTAATCGTGTAATGCGTTGATTGACGGCAGAATTACAGACTGATGGAATATTTTAATAATTATTCTCAGTCTGCATAGTATGATGTAGGATTGAAAATTGTTTCGACCCGGAGAAAGACTTTATTTTGGGGCTGGAAACATTACCCGTTTTGTGGGACAAAACTCACGCCCACTATATGAACAAGTATACAGGAAATGAAGCGGTGGAAAAGCTTCTGCAAATTAAAAAAAAGTGAAGCCCACGGCTAATATTGAAAACGTAAAGAAAAATTAATAGTTTGAGAAGTAATTACAGGAAAGAATTTAAAAAAATTGTTACATCCGAGGGGTAAATCTCACGAGAAGTCTGGTGTACAACTTGTGGGAAGTCTGGGGAAGTCCGGGGAAATCTGGGGAAGTTCGGGGAAGTTTGGGAAGTCCGAAGTAGTAGGAAGTCTGGTGTACACAATTTTTGACCGTGGTTTATCCCTCGATTATTTACCTATTTTGTGATAGTTGTATACTCCTGAGTCAATTTCACTTTAGTTAGATTTTTGGGATATCTGCTATTCGATATGCTAGCATATCAATAGCATCTGTTATTCAGATATCAGATATCCTAAAAATCTAACTAAAGTCAAATAAACTGAGGAGTCTAAAACTATCACAAAATTCAAAAATTAATTTTTTAAAAATTAGAGTTAGACTAATCAAAAACAAGCTAAAATTACAATTTTTTAAAAAACATACTTTAAGCGCCTCTTTACTACTCGGCGCCCCTAGGCAGCTGCTTAGTTTGCCTGTTAGATAATCCAGCCCTGAATTTGTCACTGTTATTTTAAATATAAAAAAATATAGAATCGTTAGGTCTTGAAAGGATACTCGGTTTTAACGTTAGGTCGCTTCTGGTTTAAAAAAAAATATTACCTTTTTGAAAGATTTTTGATTTTCTTTCTTGAAAAGAAAAAAGTTCGATTTTTTTGAGATTATTCTGAACTCCATAGTTTTGGTTCCTTTCTAGAACCACTTCCCAACTAGATCTGAGTGCTAAATACTTCACTATTCGTCGGCTCGGCATTAACAGGTATAATTAACGAAATGTCTTGTTAATTTTTATTTTGGGATATATTTAAATATCTCTTAACGGCTTGACAATGTGATTTATAGAAAGCTTAACGAATTAACCAACTGTCAAGCAATAAAAACCTACGGAGAAACAAAATTAGTTATTTGCTTAGATCTATGATCTAAGGTTATTTGCAGCTTTTTACTTCAGAACTTGAAAAAACTTTTCTTACCTAACTGCAGTTCGTGCATTTAAAGAAAAATGCATATTTTCACAATATCATACTATTCACTGGCTACATCACTGTAGAGAAAATTTTACTAACCTGACTTGCTGGTAAATCCATGAATTGGGCCCTACCTATAAAATAATAAAGAAACTTATTTGTTAGTTATCATTGCAGATGAGAACGGTTTTCTTCAAATTACCTTTATCACTGTAGTCCTTTTGCCTTATTCTTAGTGGCTAGAATAGCTTCTTCGTTGTTCCTTCCAATAAACATAAGTCCGAACACTTTCACATTTTGTTTCATTTAAGTATTAAAAAGAAAATTGTTCTCAATTTTTAAGAAAGCTTTCATCAAAATTCTTCACGATAATTCGAACTCAAAACACCACACTCTCGTTCGCGGAAAACTGAACATTTCTCCGAATTTTCTCCATACGATTACTTTTAAGCTGAATGCATGCACTAGCGTTTTGTGGAATGCGATTTTTGTTTTGATTGGTTAAATTTCAATAAAAGGTTCAAATTTTACTAATCAAAACAAAAATCGCATTCGGCAAATCGCTAGTTCGTGTATTCAGCTTAAGGCCTTACAAACGTATGACTGTACGAGTCGGTACATAATTCGTATATAACTTTTTTTTGTTTCCTGTTTGCAATTTTAATCGATTTTTGTCTATGAACTTCCCCACTCTGGGCCGGGAGTCGGGCATTTTTGTAATCTTTATTTTCAAATTAGCAAAATAAGATATAATTCAACAAGTTTTGATTTTGAAACTTTGGTTTGTATTGTTATATTGTCAATAATAACCTAAGTTTTTTAATTTCTTATCGTTGTAAATATTTAATAGCAATATTTAATTTTTGCGTTACAAGTGGCAATCGAAAAAACATTTAAGTTTCTAAACTTGGCATTTGAAAACTAATCAAAAGCCCAAAGCAAAAATTATGAAACCGATCTATAGAATTTTCAAAAAATTTACCAAAAGTTGCGAAAATTTGTCAGCAAATGAGAAGTTTTACGCTATTAGAAAATTTTATCTGCACAAAAATGTCAAAAATGACAAAATACCTGTACGATTTTTACAAGTTTGAATTATATTTTGTTTTGTTAATTTGAAAATGAAGATTACAAAAATGCACGACGGACGAAAGAGTGGGAAACTTATAGACAAAATTCGATTAAAACTGCAAACCGGAAACAAAAAAAAGTTATATACGAGTTAACGAGTTATGACGCAGTGCCCCGTACGGACTCATATCAGTCATTCGTTTGTAAGGCCTTAAGCTGAATACACGCACTAGCGATTTGCGGAATGCAATTTTTGTTTTGATTAGTAAAATTTGAACCTTTAATTGAAATTTAACCAATAAAACAAAAATCACATTCCGCAAAACGCTAGTGCATACATTCAGCATAAAAGTAATCGTATGGAGAAAATTCGGAAAAATGTTCAGTTTTCCGCGAACGAGAGTGTGGTGTTTTGAGTTCGAATTATCGTGAAGAATTTTGATGAAAGCTTTCTTAATAATCGAGAACAATTTTTTTTTTAATACTTAAGTGAAACAAAATATGAAAGTGTTCGGGTTTGTGAGTGACTTATGTTTATTGGAAGGAACAACGAAGAAGCTATCCTGGCCACTAGGAATAAGGCAAAAGGACTACAGTATGATAAAGGTAATTTGAATAAAACCGTTCTCATCTACAATGATAACTAAGGCCCGGATTTCTAGGCATTTGCCTTTTTTGATTCCATACAGGCTCTAAAATTCTCTTTGCAGCAAAATGTATTTTGCGACTTGGCGATCATTTTAAACCGCTCTTTAATTTGCCTAAAATGCCTAATTTCTACTTTTAGTGCCTTTTCTCGTCTATCGCGCCTAAATGACCTTTTTTTAATTGATTTTATCCTATAATTTGCCTAAATGAATATTTTTTTCAATTATTTTTTAATTTTAACGGAATTATAATATCTTGTTTTACATTTGTATTGTAATATTAACAATTGCGACGTCGCGTCGCGTCGTATTAATAACAATTTAAATGCAAATATGTAATTTAATTATAAAACTCAAAGTAATATGGATATCAAAGAAAAGTATGGACTTACAATGGTGCGAGGATGCGATTGTGAAATTTAACAATAAATTTTCTAGACAGAAGACAGAAATACCGTCTTATTTATTTCTTAATTATTAATTTCTGACTACGTAAATATTTTTGTATAAAACCACGTATAATTTTTCAGTACTCCAGTATTGGTACTTTTATCTGGAGATTCAAATACTTTCCCAAATAAAATTGGAAGCTTAGATACTCCCGATTTTAAATATGCTCCTGTTACTTCTTGTGACGTAGAACGGTCATTCTCAGCCTACAAACAAATTTTAACGGATAACAGAAGGAGTTTTACTCCAGAAAATTTGGAAAAGGTTTTAATTTGTTACGTAAATGTTTAAAGTTTAAGTTATTTTTAAATTAAAAGTTAAATTAAATAAACTACATATTTTGTACTATTTTAATAATAAAATACTGGTTTAATACTGTACTGGTTGTCATTATTTTAATAATTTAATTTTTCATTTTTGACTGCCTATTAGTGCCTATAATCTAATTTTTTTATGCCTATTTGCCTGCCTATTTTGAGAGTTTTCAGTACCTAAAAATCCGGGCCTTAATGATAACTGACAAAAAATTTTCTTTATTATTGTAGGTAGGGCCCACTTCATGGATTTATAAGAAACTCGGGTTTTCGCTCCAGTGATGTAGCCAGTGAATAGTTTGAAATTGTGAAAAATGCATTTTTCTTTAAATGCACGAACTGCAGTTAGGTAAGAAAATTTTTTTACGTTCAGAAGTAAAAAATTGCAAATAATTAATTTTTTTTTCTAATTATGTTTCAAAAAGCGTTACTTTGTGATATTAAAAGTGTGAAAAAGTACTACTTTTCCGCACTTTTGCACTATTCTAATAATACGGAAAAATAGTACTTTTGTGTAAGCATGTAATAATACTTTTTACATCCTTTTTGTGTAAGTATGTACTTTTACACTTGTAAAAGTAAGTAAAGTATGCGGGGGAAATATCCGGTATACTATAATTGATTTTTTTAAAGAATAATATAAAAATTTATAGTAAACCGATGACATCGAAATAATTAACCAATGAAATTGGTTTAAAATTAAGCAGTTTTACACTAGCAAATTTTACGCTTTATTCACATCCAATTTCAAACCAATTTCATTGGTTAATGTTCCAAAAAACTCCAACTAGAGTACCTCAAATAACCAAAAGTACGGTTGGCAACCAAATTCTAAAGTATATTTTAATAAATTCATTCTGAATTATGTATAAAAAATATGTTATTGGTTCTTTTTGAAACATAATTAGAAAAAATATTGTACGATACTTGTGGAAAACCATCTTTTTTAATTTTCGGCTTTGCCTTGAATGGAAAAATCTTAGTTTTCCTAACTTGTATCGAAAATATCTATTCTCGATAGGTTTTCATTGCTTTAAAGTTGGTTAATTCGTTAAGCTTTCAATAAATCACATCAAAGCTAAATTAAAATAAATAACAAAATAAAAATTAACAAAACATTTTATTAATTGTACCTGTTAATGCCGATCAAGAGGATAGTGAAGTATTTAGGACTCCCATCCAGTTGGAAAGCGGTCCCGAAAGAGACTAAAAGTGTGGAGTTCAGAATGGCCACTTCAGTCCGGTTAATCGGACCAACATCAGTCTCCAAAAATTTAAACTTTTTTCTTTTCAAAAATCAAAATTAAAAATTTTTCGAAATGATAATAATTTTTTTAAAACCAGAAGCGACCTAACGTTGAAACCGGGTAACCTTTCAAGACCTAACGATTGTATAATTTTTTTTATATAAAATGATGAAAATGAGAGGCCAACTTCACTAATAGTGCGATTCTCTAACTCAAAACATTCTATAATAGTTATGTTACGCTGTAAGATTACATAAATGTTATAAATTGGTATTCTGTAAATAATTACATACCTGTTACTAACAATTCTAACTAACATTTTTCGTAACAGTACACTTTACAGAATTTAAATTATTGCAAAATTATAATTAAAAAAAATAATAATAACAATGCCTAGGTGTGCCGAGTAGCAAAGGGACGCTTAAATTATTTTAAAAAATTGTAATTTTAGCTTGTTTTTGATTAGTATAACTCTTATTCTTAATAAATTAATTTTTTAATTTTGTGATAATTTTATTCTCTTGAGTTGATTTGTCGTTAGTTAGATTTTTGGGATATCTGCTAACATATTGAATAGCATATGCGATCGCATAGTCGATATCCCAAAAATTTAACTAAAGTGAAATTGACTCAGGAGTATAAAACTATCACAAAATAGGTCCGGGGAAGTCCGAAGTAGTAGGAAGTCTGGTGTACACAATTTTTGACCGTGGTTTACTGCTCGGTTACATCTCGAAGATCAGGGGCTGGGGGCAGATGAAATTTATGTCCCCAAGAGTTGGACTATTGGACATTCGAATATCTACGCTTTTTTAGATAAATTGGAACAATCCCAGGTAATTACGAAATAAGTGTGCCGATTAAATAGCTCCTCAGATTTCAAACTTTAAAATTCTGCATTATAATCTATTTTATCTCCACCTATATGCATAATAGAGAAATTAACACGTATTGCGCACACGTTCTAAGTTGACAATAATATTCCTATTTTTTATAATCTCACGTTTCTTCCTTTTTCACATATTAATTTATCATTCAATTTACCCTCGTTATTGAAATAATGACAAAATCTTTCTCTTATTATTTTTGGGTTGTTTTGTGATTTTCGAGTTCCAGCTGGTTCCAAATTCAGTAATTCATCTCCATTTTGTTTCGTGATGCTCCAATTTGATGACAAATAATGCTGTGATTGTGTTTTAATCAAATAGCCATTCTTTAGTCGATCAAATTTTTTAATAGCCAAAAGTATAATTATTGCAATAGCAGCATATTATTTACATATAGTCATCCAAATATAGGTGTATTATATTTAATAATTAATTTACTTATTCCAAAAATATATGTTTAAAGTAAGCATGAAATATAAGAATTTCTTTTACTAATAATAATTTTCGATTCAAAATAAATAAATTCAAATATTATACATATAAATTCTTAAATTAAACATTTGTTTCTATCGGTGTATGTTTAATATTAGGAAGTGCCTCTACGCCACTGGGGTAAGTAGTTCACCTTACTATTTTGTAATTGCTTTTGTCCAAGTTAAAGTTAAATATAAATTGTTATCTGTAGTGCCAGAAATGTTTACAGGTTTGTTTAAAGTTGAAAAAGAAGCAATAATGTGATAATTAAAAAATTTAGAATTGGACTGAACTTTAATGTTACCCAGGGACTAGTTTATTTTATTAATGAGGTGTTTTTATGATTTACTGTTAATAAAAATTGTTAAGAAGTGACAATAGAATCAGAAATTAAAAGATAAAGTGGAATTACCAATGATTTTATATTGTTTAGTTACGCCGCGCCGCGTCGTACGCCTATGTATAGCAGGTAGAGTCTGGATCATGCGCTCGAATGTTTAGGGTGGGGTAGAAAAATGAGCTCAGTGTTTGAGAAGTAACGTGTAGGTTCGGGTCATTTAGTTAATTTATACGCGTTGTGAATTGTATTGTCTATATTCACCGGCATCATCGTGTTCAATATTATTACATATAAATAATAAACCAATTTTATGCAATTGAATTAAACCCATAAACATTTAAAACATCGAAATTTAAGCAATATACCGTTCATCCATTATTCTAACCTCGATCCTTAACGTACTAACGCAGACTAAAATTTTGTGATATTAGTTTTAAGAAATGTTTAAATAAAATCGACAATTTTTTAAAGTGTTCTTGGGTGTATAGAAATTAAAGAAAATGTGCGGAATGAAAAGTGTGGTGCGTGATTATTTAAAAATTTAGTACCAATGAACGGGGATCTCGACGACTTGAATTTCCTGGAAAAGTGTAGAAGTAATAAAAAAATTGGTTCGGCTCATAGTTGTGTTTTAAGTGCTAAATTTATTATAACGAACTGGATAACTTGATAGGTAAATATAAAGCTTTTTTGTTTAACATTTACTACCATGCTGCTGCTGCACACATTAAGAGAAACCCAGAGCTCCTCCGCGCACTTTTCGAATAACAGCCGCGGTTTTACTCATCTCTCGTGTCTCGCA
The DNA here is from genome assembly GCA_947369205.1 of Cantharis rufa. Lineage (NCBI taxonomy): Eukaryota > Metazoa > Arthropoda > Insecta > Coleoptera > Cantharidae > Cantharis > Cantharis rufa. The sequence continues at coordinate 26,409,827 of OX376309.1, forward strand.
AATTTTACCATTAAACCAATATTTTAATAATCGAATAATCTCGATACTCGCCAATCGATAAATGCATCAATTCATCTGAACCCTCCCGTACCTCAAGTGTAAAATTTAAAATTTATTTGTTGTTTTCTTTCGTTGGGCCCAGTGACGAATCAACCGCTAACATATCGTACGCATACCTACCTACCTACATAATATTTATGATATATTTTAGGGAACACCTACCGATTGCAATGTGCGTGAATAGCATGTGTCCCTTAAGGTCGTTCTCATTGTGCCATTCACCATCGAAGGGCGATGACTGTACTTTGCCCCTGCCATTCATTGCAGTATACTGTTGATGCAGTCCAGCAACCCTCGCTCCGTGTTCTCGCCTGTTACTCATTCGCTCTCCTTGTATTGCCTTCGGGAATCAAAATAACAACTCGAACAGGACTTAAAGTAGAAAATTAATATTGTTATTTTACTTTAACTAAATTGTTTGCTGCTTATACCTATTTTTTAATATTATCTAATATATCTACTTTTATGGCCGATACCAGAAAACTAGGCCTTGGATGGATAGATCATAATAGTATCTAAATATCCTATTTGTCTTATATTAGCTTAGATAGGTACCTACATAATTAAGTAGTTATTTCTCAAAACTTGAATGCTTTAAACGAAATTTACGTCATCGATGAATGTGTTCATTACCATAACTTACGGTAACCAGTAATCGAACAAAACTAATATAAATATTATGTTAGATATTTCAACTAAATTTAGCTGGCAATCTTTTAACTTTTTATCTACATTCCAATCGTAATATCACTTTTATTTTTTGACCTATTAGTAACCCTCTCCTCGTTTTTAATCCATTCAATTTTTGAATCTATACAGTCAATTTTTTTGCATTGTTCGCCCATTGATTGGTGAATAAATATTATTTAAGTAACTAAAAAAAATCGATGTTCGTTCGATATTGAAAACTCGAGGTTTCCAAGTAACCGCTCGAGAGCAAAGTCTACGTAAGTTAATAATGTACCGTGAAAGTGAAAGTGACCTTTCTTGTTACCTACACTAGGGAAACTGGGTTTGACAAGCATACACTTCTCCAGAATTTAACGGTTACAAATATTACAATTTTTAGAGATTTTCACCGGAAATTATTTTGAAACTGAAAAGGGGGGGGGGGTCATAATTCTAAAAATATTTTAAATGCAGTCAGTTTCGACAGAATTTCGTTGAAGATTCCATCGACACCACAGCATTGCTTTACTTGGTTAAGCACCCCACGTAATAAAATTTAATTGGAACGTGGTTAATTAGCAATAATCTGTTTTTATGCAGAACACCTACCTAGGACATACTGATACAGACATATGTATTTATATTGTTTCGCGTAATTTCTTAATGTGGGTACCTAGTAATTAAATTAGTGAAGTGTGCTAAATCGTAATAATGGTAATTGTAATAAAATAATGCGACTTCATACTGTAATATAGTACTATTTCACATTTTTTTCTATCTATCGCTCCATTGAACTGTGTGAAATTGTCCTGGATCTTCCTGACTAACAAAAATATATTATTTTCTATTTTTTTATTTATTAATGTAATATAATATGTTTATTTAAAAATTGCAATTTCTATCACGACTACACTGTATTATATAAAAAATGACAATAGGTACTTATTATAAATTTTATCTCATTGATATTAGTAAAACTAAGTATCTAAATACCAAAATCAAGTAAATCTTCTATACAGTTTTTTGATCATGCGGTTATCTGCCCTTCTTCCAATACGTTTAAAAAATACTAATTGTAAGACATTTTTTATTACCATCACATTACGAAATATTCGATATTTGCTCGGGATTATTTATACAACTTTTCTAAGGAATCCATTATGAACTATGTCGCTAATATTATTAATTAACTAATTATTTTATTATTGTATCCAGTGTGTCTTAAATCTCAACGTCATCTCTTGAAGGACTCGGGCCAGCTCACGACTGACCAGAATATTAAAATATAAAGTAAAAAATCGTTAGTTTTCGAGATGTTACACACTTTTATGAATTTCCTGAAGATCAACATCTTAAATCAGTTTTTCAAGTGCAACATGTACGAAATTCCATAAATGGCACATATTTTGTGCCATAATTTAAAAAATAATAAAAAGTTTTTTCTCTACTCGAATGAATTTTTTGAAACTTCACACTGTAATAAAATGTACCAAGCTAACCTGGCAAGTTATTTTAAAAAATTGCTGATCTACTGTAGTTTAGAAAACACTTGTTAAATTTATTAAAGTGACAGTAAAGTGTTTAGTAAAACTTGACAAAACAAATAAAAGATAATTTAAATAAAAAAGGATTTTTTTACTAAGGTCATATTTGATATTTTGGTCAGTCATCAGCTGGTTTATCAGTCCTCCAAGGGATGACGTTGAGTTCTGGGACACCCTGTATAACAGCACAAAAGCAGGTCAAAATCTGCGAGTTTTGTTTGAAAAAGGATAACGTCGGACCAGATTCTGCGAGTTTTCTTTGAAATAGATAACATCCTTGATACAACATAGATAACGGACTTGCTTCCCGAGCGTCCGCGAGAGGCTTAAAGGTGGATCCAGACACTGCGAGGCTGCCGCGCGCGGCACTGCCTCGCACAGTGCGGACCACTTGTATCCCAGCTAGCGCGAGCCAGAATTTTCAAGGCTGCTTCATATGTATCCCCTGCGATTGCGTAGTTGTCTCTATAGAATGCATCTCCAGTTAGTTGACATCGTATCATGGCATCTGAGCATATAAATACCGTATAAACGGAGCATGGAAGTTATAAATCAAATCTTTTAAAGAAATAATTAAAAAATTTTACTAAGAAAGAATAAATAAGTTCACGGATAAACCTTTCTTATTTATTTCAAAATCATTACCAGTTGCACTTATTCTTTAAGTAGCGTGAAAACGTCACTAAAAGATATATTGGTGTTATTGTTGTGAATATCATAGCACTTACCTGAGGTTTATTATTTCTGATTTATAAGTTCGAAAAATAATTACTAAACGAAGTCGATAAACTAATAATAATTAACTACCTACAACTTGCATAATGTTTTTTTGCATCTATGAAAATTTTATCACAATATTCATTCTTTCTGTAATTAAATAATTGTAGTACTAATCAATTTTATAATAATTACCTAAAAGTAACTAATTAGTTATTTATTTTATTATCAATTTAGTTAGTTTGCAATGTTTTTTTACAATTTTTCATTTTTATTTAAAAAAAAAGAAAACAATCGTTTGCTGGAAAATAACAACATATTCCTGTTTTTAAACCAATATGTATAAACATGACGTGTACAATTTGTATACACGTCGACAAGTTAGGCTAAAATTTTAAAAGTTTTAAATTTGAAATGCACATGATCATAAATTATGTAACAAATAACACCTAAAATTGAACACTTAATGGCAATATATCTTCAATTAAATACCCAAGTGTGACAGTAATGTTAACTTTATCCTGTTTGGAAACTTTGTTTATTTACTCGACCACTTTTGTACGTAGTCTTTTCTTTGAGTCGACCGACAAAATTTGGCTCACAGCGAGGCAGCTCCGTTTCGTATCTCCGTTACTGTAAACATGGTCCTAGACCTTTCCGATGTGGCTAGCGAGGCAGCTTTGCTTCGCTCGACACATGTCTACTTAATGAAATTCCTATAAGAAAATCACCGTTCACACACCGCGAAGCGTGCCGCGCGCGGCAGCCTCGCAGGAAACATGGTCCACACAGCGCGAGGCTTGTATCCCGAGGCTGCCGCGCGCTTCAGTCTCGCAGTGTCTGGATCCGCCTTAACACTCACTGAAAACTATTACAGTAGAATCTCTACCTACCAAATCTGTCATATCGGAAAATTTTGAGAATTGCTCGAAATTACAGGTGCATTTTCCAACAACTCCAAAAATACCACTACCAAATTTCAAAGCAATATCTTCAGAGGTCTTATGGAAGACTATGAAAAATAAAAATTATAGATGTGTATGTATATATTTTTGTAGTCTTGTAGTATGCTTTTTGTAGTCATAGAGGAAAACGGTCAAGATATAAATTTGAAATTTAACAGCAATATTTTATTTTGAAAAAATAAGATATCACCCAACCCCCTCTTTCCCCTAAAAGCTATTATTTTGGCCGCGTCTTTTTTGGGCTCGCGATTTTTTGGGTCTGCGTCTTTTCATTTGTTCTAGATCCGTATATAACACCCCTCACTTACCCCCTTCACAACATCTTATAGGTCGCTCCAGCTAGTCAGACCACAATCAAGTGTCAAAGTGGAATCGTTCTCCACGCTGAATCTAAAGCAGTCGCAGTCGAACTACGATTTTGATCGAATGATTTAACGATAAAAAAATGGACACATTTTGAAAGCTCAAAGACAAGATTTTATTTTACAATGAAATTTTTAATTTTGAATTTACAATATTTTACAATATTTTTTTTTAAACATACGATTTTCCCAAAAGTTGAAACCCACACAATTTTAAATTAAAGTTCGAACCTGTTCTATTTTATTCCAAACCCAAATCCAAAAGTCTCAATATTCAAAATCCATTTCTTCCTTTTCCCATGACCTAGCCACAACTTTTTTTTTACTTATTCTCTTCCTATTTTTAAGAATACGCCTCTTCGCGTCAGATCAAATATTTTTGTTCGGTGATTCTTGAGCAGGACCTCCCCGTCTTATATCACAACTCAGACTCCTGTTGTTTTTTTCCTAACATTCCTTAGCAACCTCCCTTTGTTTACATACTCTCATCTCATCTTGATTTTTCTTTTCGCCACATGGAAACCGCTCACACCTTATTTTACCCCAACATTTTTTTTTATAATAATTTTACATAAATAATTTACAAACTTTTTACATACTATAATTTAGACAGATGGTTTTTCTAACTCCGCTTGTTTTTGACCCTGGGAATATTAATGGAACATGTCGTCCATGCAAAACAAACGTACCAATTGACAACACCGTTTCAAATACGCAGTCTGTCTGCTCCCAACTTAGATGTTACTGGTCTACGTGGGTTAACCCATCTTGATTGTGGTCTAAACTTTTCGGTTGCTCAATGGACATCGCAATATAGGAAAATGTATACATTTACCCATGAATACGTACAGATTTATCGGGAGTTGGTAAGAGTGCGTTGAACAATTTGCAAGACAGCGTTATCTTTACAATTACCTATCAATATTATAAAAAATTTTAATTAAATAACTTGATAAATTTGAAATGTCCCGGTATTATTCCATGCTACAATAAAGATCAATTTAATTATTATGCTGTATTTAGTTTTAAATAATCAGTTTAATAAAATTAATTTAAAACTGAAATATTTATTTTTTCAAATTTAAATTTATTTAAAAAATATCCAAATGACTATTATAATTTATCTGAATTATTATAGCACACTAACTTGTTGGTATATGTGCAGATATTCCTAATTCTATTGGGAAAAGTACATATTGTATGTACATTTACCATAAGCGTGGGTATAAGTGCACATTTTTCGGTAAATGTACATTTACGCGACGCTTCTGGTAAACAAACGTACATAAAATGCACTTTTCCCAATAGAATTATGAATATCTGAACATATTCCAAGTGCTGTTGGTAAAAGTATATTGAAACTTTACAACTAGTTAGTTTCCAAATTCAATTCAAATTATAATTCAAAATACTAACTTAGATATTTGTTCAAATAAATTAGAAATAAATAAATAAGAAATAAGTTTTAAATTATTAAACCAATTGAAAACTAAAAACAGCATAATAATTTAATTAATTTTTATTTTAGCACAATTTGCTACTGTGGCAATCCGAAAATATTAAGTTATTTCTTTTTAATATTGTAATATTAATTCGGGCTAAAATAAATTGCATAGGTCGACTCACTTTTGCTACACATCCATGTGTCCATTTACCAGTAATTGTAAAGATAACGTTGTCTTTTACATTATTCAACGGACTCTTACCAACTTCCGTGGAACCTGTGCACATTTACCGGTAAATGTATACATTTTCCAGTTACGTACTTTTTCCGTAAAATATGTACATATACAAAAGTAAGACACAATCATTTTGTTTAAAAGAGTACTAATTAATAATAATTAGTCGCTTATTTATTTAACTAGTAGTACTTGTATAATTAAACGAAAAACAGATTTGAATATTGAAAAATGTCGAACGTTCATCCCGTTATTTTTACAATCGTCAAAAAATTACCAAGAAATTATTGCTGATACCTGTACACACGAATTTTGTAGATATCTAATGAATTTGAAAACCGCTATCGGGAGTTTTAAATTTTAATCAATTACAACAAATTAACGCTCGAATTTGTTAAATAACAAATTTATGTACATAACTATAAATTGAATTTCCTACAAAGTTGTAGAATAGCGTTAATTTTAATATCGAAAATAACGCCAACTTTTAATATTATAGCTATAAGTACATTTTATTAGATTGTATAAACTTGTTATTAATAAAAAGTAAAAATTAGTAATATCGCAGGTTTCTTGAAAAAATGTTTTTAACTCATAATGCGTGCATCTTTCGTCATCCGTATACCTATTAATTAGCAAAACTTCACCAGAAAAGTGACGAGTTATTACATGCAATAAAAATCAATATTTTTGCTAAGAACGAAGAAAAAGAAAAGAATTTTTAATTATCTTTTTTTTCTCTCGTAATCTACGCTGTTTCCTTAAAAATGAAATTTAACAATCGGACTTGATAATTAAAAAATAATTGATTAATTTCTTTCTATATTTAGTATAATCCAACAAAACAGCCCACGGACGCAATCAGTATGTGGAGCATTTCCTTTGGTCAATTCCCTCGTTTGCTTTCCCTTCGGTTACGCCGTCGGAATTGTCGTCAGTTGAATACTTGACACCCTAGGACTGTTACATATGAAAAAAATCACACTGTTGTGCACTAAATTTTTTGGAACGACATAAAGAAGATAATATTATAGATATTTAGTATTAGGAAAATCAAAGATAAATTCTTCCTTCCCCATTTATAAAATATGTATACGTGTCGCGTTTTCTCAGTAGGAGAGAGTAAAAATAGATTATCTTATTTACTTATTCAAATTTACTAAGTCTAAGTTACTAATTCCAGAACAGGCAACATAAAACTGTCCGTGAGAAAAACAGGAATCTCTCAAATCGATTCTCGAGTCTATGGCGATCCTTAAGCTTTATTGATTGCCATGTTGGGAAAGCATGGCTTAACCGGAAACTGGAGGAGTTTAAACAGGTAATCACATGGAATTAACAATATGCGTACCCATATACTTCATCTACCCTTCTACCTCTTTGAATAACTAGTCAAATTTGATGGCAGTCGTCTGTTAATACGACAGAACTTATCAATATGATCACTCAAAAGGTAATCATTTGAAATTATTTCGTTGGTGGCTCTTATTGATTGAGGCAGAATTTCAGTCATTTTTTAATAGTTGAGATTTTATATGGTTAATAGTACATTTCAAAATTATTGTAAAATTCGTTATAATTATAACCGAGCGGGTTCTACTCCATGTACATGGTATCCAATGTTTCCCTATACATTCCACCATATCTCACTTGAAACTCCCAAATATTTCCTTACATCTCCTACTTCATGTATACCACATCTCCTTCATGAGTCATGACTTACCTCCCGATAATAACATGCCAAGGATCGTTTTTATGATATTGGTGCTTTCGAGTTTTTTTTGGTATATTTGAAAGCATGCTGTATATCTTTGCAAAATTTCAGCTTTCTAGGTGGTGGAACGTTTTGATGAGTTAATTATGTTCAATAAGTAACCAATCGGACAACAATTTAATCTGATTGGTTACTAGAATAATTCTGTGGCTAGTAGGTAAAAGGGGATAAGTTTTAACAGATTAAATGGCTTAACTTTTTCATATAAATTATGAAAAGTGAACATCCGTAAAATGGTAACGGTAATAGCATTTCCGATACATTTGGAAACAGTTTTTTGTTCCTGCAAAATTTAAGGTTTTGAACTTATCCCCTTTTGCCTTACCACAGAATTTATGTAATCTTTTATTTATGAAATATATTACCTCATAATTTATGAGATATTTTGAGGTGTAGTAATCGATCTCGAGCCATTCAGGAATTATAGCTTTATTTACCAGTTGTCCGTTTTTAAAATCATAGGTACATGGGAATTCAACATTGGTTTTTATATTTTCGTGGATTTCTGTCCGCCTATTCAACATATGGAAAATGTTTTGATATCAATATGTAATCGAGAAGAAAATTAAATTTTTTTTGTCAACTTATGTTGAAAAATATTAATTTATAATTTTAGTGTTTTTAAAAATGAGTTGCCGAGAGTTGACAAAAAAAAGTTTTGGGTTTGGTTATTAAATTCCATTGGTTAAATATTTTGTAGGGTTCGTTTTCTTTTTAAGTGGCCGTCGATCTTTTCACGAGACCTTTGATTAAGTTATTGTGGTAGAAATCTCCTTGATATGGTTTTCCATCTCCTGTCAAAGAAGTATTGTTTACTGGAATGGTTTCATTTACTACTTAAAATTGCTGAGAAATATTGAATGATAATATTGATTGTTGATATCAATACTTGCTATGCTGAAATGATATCCATAATTTAAATTTTTGATAATGACAACCTAAAAAAAAGGAGACTAGAGAGTACAGGTATTTGTGATGACCAGTTATCATTTAATTCCTTCAAAAATTTTGTTGTATTTCAATCTTTAATTAGAATAAATTTTGATATTAGGTCAACCGCATAGATAAATTTAATCGGGTGTACAATTTGTTGTAAACCAGAAGGTCGATACGTATCCACAAATTGGTCTTGAATTTTTATATATAATATCCATATCAATATTTTAGAAAACCCAAAAAATGCACACATACTTTAAAATGTTTTTAAGTTATCACAAATAATATACACTGTAAGTATACAATATCGCAAACGTTTTCATTATACTATGACATCATCAGGCGATGAATTAGGGTAATTCATTACAGTGTATTTTATATATAGTAGAATCTCATCGGTCAATCGCTGGTGGACGCAGCACCAAGTCCGCCAAAGTCTCCACCCGTAATTTGCATTGCTTAAAACTTAGTCAACGATTACAATATCTAGCGCCTTTTTTTTCGCTTGGTCACTTTTACTATGCTGTTGCCCAAAATCCAAAACAGTACACGCCACACAGTGGGAGGAATCAAACTTTTAGCTGGCCAAAAATTGAAATTTTTGATATCGTAATTATTAAAATACTTACTAGATACTACATGTTGATTCATTTTTGCTGAAAAGATTTTAAAAAATGATTTATTCACTAAAATAGCTAAAATAACTAAAATGTTAACATAAGTGCATATACGCGTATATCATTTATTTACATTCAACAACCTGCATGAGTTTTACTTACTATAACTGCTAGGTACTTAAAATTTTATATATATATTCTAATATTTTTATCAGCGTCAAGTATGTGGTAACAAACCATAATAGTTATAATTAATAATTACGATACCAAAAATTTCAATTTTTGGCCAGCTAAAAGTTTGATTCCTCCCACTGTGCGCCATGAGCATCGACGACCAGCCAATATATTATCGTCGCCTCAGAATCAGACTATTCTATCTTCAATTTTTTGATAAATCGAATTATTTATGCCATTTGATTCTATGTTAATTTCTCTACAGCATATAGTGAAAAAAATGGCATAATATGTATTATTAACAATTAACTTTTTAAATTGCAATTCTATAAAAATATTCCGATGAAGAGTAATGCGATGCAGAATCTTGAAACTGCTGTACTGTGAAATTTCGAAACACGAATACTGTACATACAACTTAGCTTAATTAAACTTATAAAAATAAAATTCACGATATAATAGTAAAATTCGCATAAATAGGAATTTTATTTTTATGCGGTGGTGATGACAAAAATTATTAAATAATATGTATCTCTGACGTGTATCGTTTCAAAATTTCTAAACACCATACTGAGCTCACGATATTTATACTTGTTATCACGAATAATAACGTTGACCTCAGAACCATCTGAATCGAGCATCAACAACTACTGCACTCTCAAATAATTATTAATCAGTAACACACAACACAAGTGCAACAAAGACACACTTATATGAATATGTCGTAGGTGTCTGATTTTTAACACATGGAAAATTGCGCGAATTTCTTCTCTGATATTTCTTCTCCTACTATTAGATTACTTAATCTTTAAAATTAATTGTAACGCCATTATAATCACAAAAATATTGTATTTGAAATTGAATAGAAATTGATTTTAAGAATTATTGCGCATTTGTTACTTAGGAAGTCTTTCCGACTTGAGGATTTTTAGTGTTTTCACATAAAGGGTGACTCAATTATCCAAAGGGAGGTAACAATTTAAATCGAGTATCATTGATTGGGGTTCTATAGTCCATACTTTTTAAGAATCAAGTAAAACTTGCTACTAAACCTCGAAATATTAACCAATAAAATTGATTTGAAATTGGGCGTTTTCGCGCTAACCAAATTTCCAAATTTATATATTATTAACCCTCCAGTACTAACAGTCGGCCTCACACACCGACGACATACGATAACAGCTGAGGGTCGGGGGTTCTCAGTACCTTCAGATCAACTAGTTTATAAAGAATATATGTAAACACTACGTTAAGAAAAATTAAAAACTAGAATCGGTCTCACAAACGGACGTTATAGTACTGTGTTATACAAAATATGTTGGTACTGGAGGGTTAAATAGTTCATAAGCAGTATTTCTTTATTTATTTTTTATCAAAATCGCATTAACATTGAAATAAATTTGTGAAAATACGTTTTGTAAAAGTATTATTCGATAATAATTCAAAATAAAGTATTATGTTAACTTGTAAACATTCTAAATTAGGCAACACACATAACACATTTTTTAATAACCTTTCCCTTTGTAAATGAGGTTTTGCATTCGATACACACAAAAAAAAACAATGGGTGTACGTACGCCTATGACCCCAATGGATTCTAGAATTGAAGGATTCGACGCGTTATTTATGAACTACCATAGGATTTATGCCGAAAAGTAAACCGATATCGTATTTCATATTTAATGTCTTAACATTATGTTAAAATAAAAATATAAGCAAATTATCAAAAATAAATGTTTTTTATAGCAAAATTTAAACTTTTACCTTTCTTAAATTTAACGCAGTTAGGTGTAAATGCTCGCAAAAATTTGTAATGGTAATCCGTCAAGTCGTTTTTAAGATGATAATATTCTAGTTGAGAGCAATGCAAAGCCCTAACCTTAATATTGATGAACCGATAATATTTTTAAGTAAATTGAAAATAATATGTAGATACTTTAAATTCTCGAAATTTAAATGTGTTAGGATTAATGTATATTTTATTTAAATTTTGTTGTGTTTGCAATAGGAAGGGTGGATTTGTCATGGTGCAAGATTAGCATTACTCCCACAATGCTAAACGTCTAGCAAGACCCTAATATTAACTTGATAAACCACCACAATGACATCACGTGTCTATTTAAGAAGCAACATGTAAATGTATACATGTGTAGGTGGCACACTGGCATATGCCGAGTTCAAAGCAAAGCTCACATTGTATATCTTACAATATTGCATATTCCAATAATTATAGTAAATTATTGATTTAAAATTTTAATTTTTTTAATAAAATAATTGGAAATATTGTTGAGTATGAGATCTATATTTTAACAATGTTAATTGTCCAACGTTTCGAGTCTTTACTGACTCATTTTCAAGACTACAAAATAAACTTTTAATACATTAAATTACAAAATTTTTACCTAAATAACAAATTATGTCATATTGTTAACATGCAGAACATATAAACAATTGACAGTTTAACCAGCTTAAATAAAAAAATTTAAAATTGAACAAATTAGAAATAAATAATTTAACCAAAAAAAATTCTTATGATATACTTTTCATTAGGTTAAGGATGTGTTTATATCCTCCATGAAAATAAAGGACATCTCTTTTATCATTCATTGTTTTGCCATTTAAATGAATATTTATTGCTTCTTTAATTTTTCTTTGTGTTTTTGTCTTCTTCTCGCAAGAAAACGCGAGCTTTCTTAACATCTCTAATATGTTCTTTTATGCGAACACCTAACTTTCTCGAACTCACACCTACGTAAACAGAATCACAATCCTTGCAAGGGACAAGATACACTAAACCGCTTTCATCGTCTATGGGGGGGGGGGGGGGGATCTTTAATTTTGAAGAAGAATTTTAAATTTTTATTAGGGCATTTTAGACCAAGTTTAATGTTGCAGATGGGTTTAAATATAGAAATTAATTTGTCAGAAAGGCCTTTAATATACGTTAAGCTATGGAAATTTGGTATGGGATATGGATCTAATATTGATGAAGTTATACAGAGTTAATAATTTTGTTTTAAAAAATGAATTTATAACGAAATTTGGAAAGTTATTAGCCGAAAATGTTTTTATTTTTTATTAAATTTTAAAATTATAACCAATTAATAAAATATATCGTTGAAGCTATTGTACCAACAAAAGCATTTCTTCCTTTATTGACAATTTTGCCTCGATGGCTCGCGAATGGTGTGGCAGGCAGATTAACTCTTTTACATTTAGAAGCAATATTATCTGTAGATTATTTTGCTGCGCATTTTCTGTTTTTCAACAATTAATCGCCAAAAATCAGTAAAGTAAATCAGAAATTAAAGGATAGCGAAAAGATCGAGATGAAGAAAAAGACACACCATCCAGTGATTATTTTATTAACCTTATAATCCAAACTTATTTTAAAATTATGGCATTCAAAAATAAAAACTTATAATAAACGCTTTTCAATGTGATCGATATCTACTACCATCTGTATCAGAAGAATATTGTCAGTTCAAAAATTATTAAATCAACTTGACTTGCTCATGGTTGCAAAGATTTTCAAAACCTCCAATAAATGTAGAAAAATGATGAAACTATACCACTTTGCGAGCTTCCATAAATTCGTGATAAACGCGATTCCTCTCCAAAAGAATATCGGAGGAGTTTCACAAAAAAATTCACTATGCCGAAACTGATTAATATTAACTTACAAAATTTTTTCCGCCTTTTTATCGCTCTTTATTTTCCAGTTTAATATATAGGATGTTTCAAAGTATTAATATACGTACAAGTTAATTAGAAATTTGATCGCTACACAATAGGTCTTAATTAATCTGTAAATAAATACGTTTCTACAACATACAATCTAAAAAACTATTCAAGTGCAGGGACGCATTACGAATCATCAACGAATGAAAATCAAGTAAATAAAAATTATGAATTTTAAACTAATTTACTGGATGACTAACGGTTTGGATAAAATTAACTCTAAAATGTGTTTCTTTGATTTAGCCCCTTAAATGCTAAGTCTACCATGCGAACTGGACAATGTCCAATAAAAGCATTTTAAATATTTTGAAAACGATGAGTATAGCATTACCTGCAATCACTATCAAGTTGCACTTCTTTTCAATAATACTCTATGGCAAGATGGTAATGTAATTGACAAACGTTGTGTAGATTCGATAACTAATTTCATTTTTTTAAATTTCTTAATTTTTTTTTCATTCCGATCGGTATAATTAATTTAACTATAATATTAATAATTGATTTAATCGCACCCATGGTGTCCTTTTTTTAATTTAAAATTTACAAAATAGTTTTAGAATTATTTCTATACAAAATACTGTTTTTTTAAGATTGGCATTTATTAGAATGAAGTTTATATTAATTACAATCGAGTTATTATGAATCGAAAATTTTCGTTTTTCGAGTACAGTAACATTAATTTTGCGACGCGTCTTTATGCATTCACAGACAGCATTTTTTGTCCCGCTGGAGAGTGGCAGATTGCGTTATGATTTTGGGACAAGGAAATTTTTAATTTTACATGTTTGGAATTAAAAATAATTTTAATGAAATTGATCTCAAATTACGTATATAATGATGGTTGTAGGTAACTCTCTAGGTACACAACACGAAGGAAGGTCTGTGGCGCAAAGCGTTCGTTATTGTTAAGAATTCTTTGAAGAAACTTGTTTTAACTTGTCTTTACTTTGAAGAGATGACCCTCTACAAAATTTGCATTCTTGGAATACTAAACTTAAATACCATTTGAAATTTTAAGACATGAAACATTATTATTTGAGTAGTTACGATTTTCTTTATTAAAATATTGTTCCGTATAGTCTTAATTCTTCTAATCTTAATAATCGTCCTTCTTCTCTTTGCTCACAAAATTTATCTTCCGAAATATTATCATCACATAATTTTGCCAAATAGAACCGGTGGTAATCTTGAAATTTATGATTCAAATTTGACTGATAGTCTTTTTAAATTAATAATCGTATCTGGGGTATTGTGCTTGAGTAATCTATGCACGGCATTGGTATGACGTCACGTAACCACGCAACTGGTATCAAACAGAAAAATCTTACTATTTTACAAACCCCATAATATAGGTAATATTAAATTCGCTTTCATGGGATGTGCGATCGAGATATTCACCCCAACATGGGAAGCTAAAAAATTTTCAAAAACATGCAAAAATGTTTTAGCACTGTCCTTTACCGATAGGTACCAATATATTAAAAGAAAGTACCTAAGTGCTATTAGGTTTTAAACAACTTTTAAAAATATTTAAATAGTAGTATGTAAACCATCAAACTTGGTTATCAGTACAGTTGCGAATACTGAAATCTTTTATTTACTATGTTTATTTCCAATTTGGACGTTCAACCATGGCCATACACCACAAAACTTGGTTTGGCAATAATTTTGTTATAGTTAAAACCAAAGGGTTCCAATAGGGACCTATAATATCGTAAACAACCATAAATCAAAAAACTAGCCAAGTTTTGTATAATCTAAAGAGCCTTAACGAGTATATGATAGAATATTAGATAAGAATTGATACATGGTATATTGCAAATACTCGACTACTCATTTGAAATAAGATTATTTTGGTATTTGGTTTTTTTTTTATAATTTTGTGTAGAAATAAAATTTGTTGTAATTTTTCAGATCCCATGTCGTGAAGCTTATAACGCCGCTCCCATCATGAAGCGGCCGCTTTTCATCTTGCTGTTGATTGTGGCGGTTGCTACCGCTTCCAGCGATATAGTTCGTGCATTTACCGATCCTGCCGTCGAACGTCTGAATCATCTGGTGGTAGATAAAAACACAGGACGTGTTTATGTTGGAGCTGTGAATCGATTATATCAATTGTCACCTGAGTTGGATCTTGTTATTGCTGAAGTAACCGGTCCAGATTATGATTCCGATGAGTGTTCCGTTTTGGAATGTACCACCTCTGTCAATAAAAAACTCACAGATAACGTAAACAAAGCTTTAGTAATCGATTACACTACAACAAGACTTATATCATGCGGAAGTCTTTTTCAAGGAATTTGTTCGGTGCGAAATCTCCATAACATTTCTGATGCTGCTCAAAAAGTGCGGGAAGCGGTGGTCGCCAATAATGCCACCGCTTCCACTGTAGCATTTATTGCACCTGGTCCTCCAAATCCTCCAGTTTCTCAAGTGATGTACGTGGGTGTGACGTTTACATTGAACTCTCCTTACAGATCCGAAGTTCCAGCGGTTAGTAGCCGATCTTTAGAAAAAGACAAAATGTTTCATATAGCTCAAACAGCGGTTACCACTGGAACCCGAATGTTTGTCAATTCTTTAGCACGAGAACGTTATCCCATAACGTATGTGTACGGGTTTAGTTCTGAAAAGTTTAGTTATTTTTTAACAACGCAAATGAAGCACACCACATCTAGCCAATTTATTACAAAATTAGTACGAGTTTGCCAAGAGGACCAAAATTATTACTCGTATACAGAAATTCCTATGGATTGCATAAGTGAGGCACAAGGAGGCCGTAAGTACAATCTTGTTCAAGCCGCGTACGTTGGTAAAGCTGGATCCGATTTGGCTGGGGACTTGGGGATAACAGCTCAGGACGACGTTCTCTTTGCAGTGTTTAGTGAAAGTGATTCTAAACAAGTGAATAAACCTTCAGATCTTTCGGCACTTTGTGTTTATTCGTTGAAAGCTATAAGAAGAAAATTTATGCAGAATATTAAGACTTGCTTCAACGGCGTGGGGCAAAGAGGTTTGGACTTCATCTCACCTAGTCATCAATGCGTATCTACGGTGAGTACTTTTACAAGTTACTACATCTGCGCACCACTATAGTGGCTAAGCGGCACGCCGCCTTCGGTATTGATC
The DNA here is from genome assembly GCA_947369205.1 of Cantharis rufa. Taxonomy (NCBI): domain Eukaryota; kingdom Metazoa; phylum Arthropoda; class Insecta; order Coleoptera; family Cantharidae; genus Cantharis; species Cantharis rufa. Next base: position 26,426,194 of record OX376309.1, read on the forward strand.
GCTTTAGTGCCGGGACCCTGCCATGCTAACCCCTGACTGACGTCTCCCGCCGAATTCCTTACGTACATTCATAAATTAGGAGATGCCATATAGTTAACTATACCGCGGAATCCGTTATTCATATTAATCAAATATAAAATAAATAAAACTGACACTTTTCGATATTATGTCAAGTTTTAACTAATTAAACCTTAGTTTATTTACTCATATTTTTATGTCAATATTTAAAACACAATTAGCGTGCTAATAACGTTTTAAATTTGATTGTATAGAATTTGACGTACGAGGTGCAGATTCATTCGGTATGGTAGAGGATTTTGTAAAGGGCTTTTTGAGCTTTGATTATATCTCTTTAAGGGGCGAAGTGAGGCATAAATAGAAATTTTAACATTTGAATTTTAAATAAAACTTATTTTAATACATTTTCGAATGATAACGAAAACCTATTCACAAAACTTGCCCACATTTAGTTTTGTACCAAAAGATAGACTTTCATTGTAAAGTATCAAATATAATCTTAATGAACTGAATTGAAGCCTAAAAATTAACGTTTTTCGAGTCGGAACACCAAAAGTAGTTTCAGAAATTTGCTATGCGAATAGATAATAATCGAAATATCTTGCGATAATTTACTGTGGATCCACTTTCAATAATTCTCAATTTTCTCTCAATCGTCTCAAATTTTGACCAACTCTTCCGTCGCGTGTCGTTCCCATTGCGTTGCCAGAATAAGCACTTTGGTACACAATAATTATTAATTGCAATAATTTATTCTACTTGAAAAATGTTATTGACACGTTTAAGAAAAGGTTTATTTTATATGACTCAAGTAAAATTTACGTGTTATAAACGTATATAACCAACGTGCAGAATTAAAATTTATTTAAATGAAAAATCATTTGTTAATCAACATAACCGACTGGTTTCCGTATGAAGGCGTTGAAACGTCGTGAATAATTCTCGATTTGAAAGACTGCTACGGAATTCGCCCCCGGTCTGATAACTCGACCTCATTTTACACCCAAACTTTCTAAGTGTATGTTGGTTGAGCATGACAACGACCGTCCTTGCTCAGAAGCTTGAGGCCAATTTGCCATATGGTTTGATTCACTTTAATTTTAATTAACTACTTACAAGATTTTATATTTTTATTTTCATCTTTTATTTTGTATTATATGGTATACTTGGGTAACTGGAAAATCCAGATACACTTCGAATTTTAGTGGAATATCTAAATCAATGCCGAGTTTTATTTGAATCACATATATATAGGAAATTACTTTTATTCTAAGAGATTACGAGAAACAATTCAACGAAAGTATCGGGCTATTCGCCCATTCTACATTATACTCGCTCTCTCGTTACGTTTTTACCTGATAAATTGAGTGCACACTCGGCACGATCAGGTGCAAGTCTTCTTTCAACCAGTTTTCCTCAAAAATGCAGTCCAGTGCAAGTGGTAAAACAAATAACGTGGTGCCAGCAATCGGCAAAAAACTATAATTTAAGCTATCGGTAACCAAGAAGTATACTAGATATTTAAACGACGCGATCACGTCACATTGCTTGTTGCACTGCATTAAATTTGTTGTTAAAATTAACAACAGTTCAACAGTGTTTTTGGATTATACAGACCACTGCTATTTGTAGTTAAGGGGTCTACCCTCTTTAGACGGGCAAAGATAAGGCTATTTTCACGAATTTTTTTGACCGGTATACGTCATAAATATGGACATAAAAAGTGTTAGGCCTAAAAAATACACTATTTGATTACACAAGAAAAATTTTTTTATATTTATTTTAATCAGTTTTTATACATAAAAATGAGGGAGAAGACTGGTCCAAAAAAAAAGATGAGTGTGCGCTGTTGATGAAATATCTGCAATGGATGATCTGAAAAAAAAAACAAAAATAGTTTTAGATTCAGTAAGTAAATGGCTATAGCGCATATCATACGATTTTTTTTTTTTTCAAAATGACAAAATGGCAGCCATTTTTCGAAAAAGTACGAAAAATCACGTTTTTTTCCGTCGTTCTTTGCCAAAAATAAATAGTTAAACTCAAAATTTCAAAAATCGTATGATATGCGCGATAGCTATAGTCATCAAGAACATGTGGTTAAATTTTGGTAAGGTTCGGTTGAATAGTTTCGGAGATTTTATCAACAAGCCGTCCAAAAACGTCATTCCGAGAAAAACGCCTTTAAAGTTTTCTGTAACGAAAAATCATGGAAAAATCTTACTTACGTCTAATCAGCGATGCCTGCACCATACATTACGCCTTCATCTTCTTCATAGTGCACATTTTACATACAAAAAAAAAAAAAAAAAAATTCGATTTTTTCAAAATTCTAAAGAGGGTAGACCCCTTAAAAGAGCAATATCTAATAAGTACATTAGATATCAAATTTCTGACGCACAATCAATATTGTCGACTTCAAATCACATTATATGTTATAGGCTAGTACAATATTTTTTATAATTTTTGGAATTATGTACAACAAGTAATTTTACTAAATTTTACTGGACAGTGGCTCCAGAAAGTATTCATATACTCCTATGTTAACAATGTTAATTGTACATTTTGAGGCCGTTTTTTTTACCATATAAAAATCGATTTCACAGCAAAACTTTTTTTTAGAATTTTTTGTTGCAAATTTCATTTCCTTCAATTTTGTTTATATACATTTGACTGTACAGCGACTTAAACAAAACTCGGTAAAATACAAAAAATAAAAATTGGCATATCTACTACAAACATATCTTTTTATAATTTATTAACTACGTGCAAAACAAATTAACACAGATACATTAAAAACAATAATAACTAAATAATACACTTTTATAGGTGCAAAAAGTATTCGTACACCTGCAATAAAGCTTAAAATAAAAATAATTAAGAAATTATTAATATTTAATAGGATTACCTTTAGCATTAGTAATTGCTAATAATCTCCTCGACATTGAATTTACTAAATTCTGGGTAACCGAAGGCGAAATATTAACCTATTCTCCTTTAAGGGCGGGGTAAGGTTTATTCGGTGATAAAAAGGCTTGTTTTTAAAATTTTCTTTCTGGCATTACAAATAGAGTAAGTTTATTCAGTAAAATTGCATAATATAATGCAGCATTTGAACAATATTTTCCCAAAATTTCATTACAAAATATTGAAAATTAAGCGAGCGATAGTGAATCTCCGGTGGCGCCTCAAAAAAAGGCGGTGTACATCATAACTCAAAATCTACTGGACTAATCGTTTCGAAATTTTACACAGTATTTCTTCACATAATTCACCAGGTATTATCGAGAGATTTTTGTTTTTTTTTAATAATTGTTAATTTTACAACAACAAATTAGATGATTTTTTTAGCGAAAATCGGTTTTTTTACTTCCAAGGGCTACGAAAAATTGACAAATCAAAAAAAAAAACAAATCCTCTCGTAGTTACCTCAAGACACATCTTCTTTAACAAATGAATTTTGATTTTTGTGTTTCAGATGATTCTGTTGCGAGTTATAATGTACACCGCAAAACTTTTTTTGAGGCGCCTCCGGAGATTCACTCTTAATATTTCGAGATCGCTCGCTTAATTTTCAATATTTTGCAATGAAAATTTTGGAAAATATTGTTCATATGCTATGTTCATATTATGCAATTTTACTGAATAAACTTACGCTATTTGTAACGCCAGAAAGAAAATTTTAAAAACAAGTCTTTTTATCACCGAATTAACCTTACCCCGCCCTTAAGAGCATTGTTTGGATCATTTTTATTTGGTATTTTTCAATTTCTTATTTTTCGTTCAAGGTAATCCTGCAAATGTTCATATATATAAACTTTGGGGGGTGTTCATAAATATTTCAGGGTGTTATATATGATCCACATTCTTGTGTTCCAAGCTTTATGCTTGGGGTCGTTATCTTGTCGAAATATGTATTCCTTTTCGAGGTCCATTTTTTTAGCACTGGCTGCTAAATTTTGTTGTAAAATATCTATCTATATACATTACTTGATCACCATCGACCATCGATGAAATGTAGATTTCCTGGGCCAGTTGCACTCATCCACTCCCAAACAATAACAGATCCGCCTCCCATGTTTACCTGTTGGACTTAAATTTTCTTTATTTAGTGCACAATTTTTTTTCTCCAGACTAATTGTCTTCCATCTGAACTAAAAATGTTAAACTTTGATTTGTCTGTGAATATGAACTCCTGGGTTTTGTTTTTATATTCTTTTGCAAATTTTAGTCTTTTAATTCTGTTTTTATCGTTTATAACGTACTCTTTACGTGCTATTCGAACATGATGTCCAACTTTTCTAAGAACATTACGCACAGTGCTTGTAGATACATTTGCCCCCATTTCATTTTGAATTGAAAATATTTAACAAATTGTCGAATAAATTTTGCAGTAATTGTTGGAATATTAGTACACTAAATGGTAGGTAGTCGACCGACTAATTGAAGAAACTAAACCATCAAAAAATTTGTAACGCTGGTCTCTTTTTATTCATGATAATCCAAAATGTGAGCGCCAAGAAAGTACCTAACTAAAAAAAATCACGGGTCAATAGTAGTTTTTGTAAAAAATGCACTTAGCCGTGCTAAGTGAGGACTATATATCCCTAGCACGGCACGGCGGCGTCATCACTCTTGTTGAAAACTAAATAAAATAGTATAATTACAACTAATTTTGTCATATTACCTAATTTAATTTGCTAGTAGCAAAAGTACCAATACAATAATGTAAAAGCAACATTATTCTATAAATAAAATTTACAAGAACCTTAGTCAATTTAAAATTAATTATAGACATTTGAATGTTTAACATAATAATTGTTAAAAGAACAACAAAATTAATTGAAAAAGTCACAAATGTGGGCGTGTATGGTCACATTACATTACAATTTGCTGTATTCAAATGTTGAAATAACTAGATTTGACTTGAACAACTTCAGATTTATTACAGTGTTCATAAATTAACAAACTTTATTTAAAAAGACTACACGAAATAATGCTCTAACTGTGTGAGATTAAAATTTACTTTTCCTACGATTTGTACAAAATCATAGGTTAAATAGTGTTTAAATATTTTTGTGAAATATTATAAAATACAGTACCACTGCACTAACCCTTCTACATATCATATATATATATATCATATATCAAGTGTATCTTATACACTGGCTCACAAAATTATTGATGACACAGTTCTATGTTAGCAATGTAATTTGCATCTTTTCCAGTTTTTTTTGACACACAAAAATTGCTCTTACAGCGATATTTATTCGACGTTTTTTGTTGTAAATTTTATTCTCTTAATTTTTGTTAATATTGATTTTTCAATTTTGTTGCACAATTTCCGGGTTACAGTGATTTAAAAATGACTCGGTGAAATTCAAAAAATATTACCTGTTCCCAGACATTGTACAACGAACGAGAAAAATTAATGGACAATATTTTTTGTATTCCACGGAACCTTTTTTAAGTCGTTGTAACTCGGAAACAGTGCGACGAAATTGAAAAATGTATATAAACAAAAATAAAGAGAATGAAACTTTCAATAAAAAATGTTTAATAAGTATTGTTGAAAAAGCGATTTTTATGTGTGAAAAAAATCTTGAAGTAGTACAAATTTCATTCCTACCATAGGACTGTGTCATCAATTTTGTGAGCTAGTGTATGTATGCTTTATGAACTTCGTTTGGCGATACTTTAATTTAATAAAACAAATTTTAGTAATTTTTAACTAAAACTTGCTGCGAAGTAAACTTAATCATTTCGGTGATGATTTGGTACATAAATCAAAATTGATCCATTCGTCAAACTAACAACATCACGCCTGAATGTGCGTTTGTTTTATCTTTAATGTTTGTTATACAATATTGTTTTATAATTTAAAATTTCAACTACAGAACAAATCTCCCGAAACTTTGTAATGCAAGACCCAGTAATTTTGATTACTATCAAATTGGTAAAATATGAATAAAAAAACCAGCGTCAACGCCATATAAAAATAAATATACAGAAAATATTAAAAACAAAAAGTAATAATTATTACACTTGAAATTACCTTGTAAACATAAATAAAAATTTCTGGGCCGTATTGATACGAACGCAACATGGGAACAATCGAGTATCAATTAAATTTATTTAAAAAAATAATAACTATAATAAATCTTTTTTATAAAAAGAACAAATATAGTTACCAAATGCGAAACCATTATAATAAACGATAGTTGTTTTGTAGATTAATTTTCTTTTTGGGTCATGAAAACACCGAACAGAACAGCAGGTTTAAAAATTTGAAAGCTTAACTGATAGACAAAAATATGATGATTCGCAAATGCACGGTAAAAGCTGTCTGTCTTCAAATTTAATTTGAACAAAACTTTGAAAACGTAACTGCAAGATCTGTTTTTATAAAATTTTATGAAGTTTATTGAATATTTTTGAAGATTTAGCTAAAATAAAATTTAATTTAATGAGAATTTAAGCTCTATTATCATTTATTTACCTAAATAACGATGATTTAATAATTTTAATTAAATTGCCTAAGTACCTTAATAATTTTTTTGTGAATATATTGAATATCCATTAATTTTTGAATTGGTAATTTTATCAAACTTGTTTTTATAAAGGATTCCATAATGATAATATTGATTATACTGGAGTTCTTATATCTGGTGCAAAGTTGAAGGACATAGGTGCAAAGTTCAATGAAACAGAATAGATATCGATAGTAAATTTACTTTTCTTTTGCCGAAAATAATATTATCGTAATGATGCAGGATGTGTTGGGAAGAAGAGAATTCAATGATCAAAATGCACATACGAAGTTTCAAATTGACTAATTGGATTGCATTCCCTTTATTCGTTTCTCATATGTTTATCACGTTTATATAATTAGTTTAATTTCATTTTATTGGCCCCTAAAAATTGGGTAGTTTTAATCGTTTCAGCTTATACTAATTAGGCATCCTGCAAGACAACAGTATTGCTTTCTTTCAATATCCAGTTTTATTTTTGTAACAATGCTTTTAATGCTTGCAATATTTTTATTTTTATTCTGTATAGTAGGTTCTGCTAGAAAACTCGGTGCCAGTTTTAACTCATCTCCAAGTTTATATTATAATTTTTGTACTTGATTAATTCTTTTTTTTTAATCAACTGAACAATATCATCGGTTATAAAAATCCTTTCAAGAAAATTCGAAATTAAAAATAAAATAAGTTTACACTGAAGGAGCATTCGTAAAAATATAACATATGGTCGATATTCGCCGGTCATAGCTGCGTCAAGTAAAATTGGAGTCGAATGGAAAAATTACAATAATTATCTAAAATAAATTCTTTTAACTCACATTTCTCTTTTCCATAGAGACCTTTTGAATTTTACAATATCGATCAATATCAAAGAATGAATTACAGGAAACTACGAAGAGACTGTTTCTGGCAGCAAGTAAGATGAGCCTAGAAGTAAATGTAACTAAAATATTTTTACATTTTGTAAAAAAAATGTTTTTTTTTTTTTGTTTAAATGACTTGTGTTGTACTTCTGCGTCGTCTGATAAAATTTCGTACACCGCAGCATATTTAAAATACAAAATTTTGACAAATGCAATGTTTTGTAAGTGAGAAAAGTATTTGTTTATAATAGGCCATAACCCTATTTCAGTCTCAAAATTAATATTTTATGTCCCCCATAACATTTCCACAAAAGAAAAAATTTTTAATTTTTGTACACCTATTTTTTTGATATAATATTTAATTATTTATTAAAACAAAAATAAGATGTTTTAATGCTTTTCTGAACAATTTGACTTTTGTGACTTACGACGTATTGCAAATTCACCATCGATATGGGAAGACAGACCTTTCCAACCATGCGGACACCTGAAACTTAACTTGGACTAGGCGGATCTATATTAAGTTCGAGGAGGTCGAGTTTTTTTTACATATCTGGGCACAGTAATAGCAAAAAACAAAGAAGCGAAAACAAAATAAAAGCAAAATAGATCGATGCCATCCAGTAGGATCTTTTCCCGGACGCTGAAGTTAAGATTATACAAGACAATAATGGTAAGACTGATGTTACGTATAGATAGATGTGAGGATGTGGACACCGAGAAAGCAGGACTTGATGAAATAGAATTTGTTCTATTGATACTATTTTTAATACCTACAAACTTAACACGCACAGACGGACATCCGACAAAACTTGATAAAATGTCATTACAATATCATAGTGAAACTTTTAATGGGTTTAAAATTTTTGAATTTCTATTTTGGGATTAAGTAATTACAATACACACTTTCCGTGTACATACTATGTTTAACCTCCTCGGACCTGACATGCCCTATAGGGTATATGAAAAGGTATATTTCGAAATTTTTTCGAATTTAACGTTAGTTTAAAAAAAGAATAATTAGAATTCGGCTGGTAAATTCGTCTCGGGTCTGAGGAGGTTAATACATACATTTTATAGGGAAAGTAAAAATATCAACTGACAAGAAGTACACTCATCTTTATTTAATAGTTTTTAACTATTAAATGTTTATAATTTATAGATTTTCAATTGAACTACAGTTACTCGGAAAAGTTCTCGGACACTCCTATGTTAACAATGCAAATTGAACATTTTTAAGCCGTTTTTTGCCATATAAAAATCGATTTTACAGCAAAACTTTTTAAACATTTTTTTGTTGAAAATTTCGTTGGCTTCAATTTTGCATCTATACATTTTTCTATTTTGTCGCACCGTGTCTGACTTACTGCGACATAAACAAGACGCTGTAAAATGTAAAAAATATTATCCTCTGTATATCAAAAACGGTGCAACAAAATTGAAAAATGAATAAGAATATTTGTTTTGTAAATTTTATTCTCTACATTTTATTCCTATACATTTTTCAATTTTGTTGCACCGTTTTTGATATACAAAGGATAATATTTTTTGTATTTTACATGGTCTTGTTTATGTAGCTGTAAGTCAAAAACGGTGGGACAAAATAGAAAAATGTATAGATGCAAAATTGAAGTCAATGAAATTTTCAACAAAAATATCTAAAAAGTTTTGCTGTAAAATTGATTTTTATATGGCAAAAAACGACTTCAAAATGTTCAATTTACATTGTTAACATAGAAGTGTCCGAGAACTTTTGCGAGTCACTGTATATATATTTGAAAATAATAAATATGTAAGTTTTAGGTTGGCAAAGATATAATAAATTGTTTTAATTACAAATAATTCAATAATGCTAATATAGCTTGTGCTTACTATAATATTAACCCGTTTGACATAATTGAGAGGACATAATTTATCCCAATTACCACGATTGCGGTTTCGAGATTATTTTGATAAAACCTCATTATTTGATACGCAAATAAAATATTTTAACCGCACAAACAATACTAAACTTTATCGTTTCATTCGGATTAGAAGTAAATCTTCTGTTGATGGGCAGTTTTGCGAAGTGAATGATACAAAATTTAGCACGTGAGATGCTACTGCAAAATTCTGGACACGCATGGTTGGAATTCCTTGAAAATCACTTCAGAATTGTTGGAATTCTTTTTAAAACAAGGTGGAACTCTGATGACCGCCCTGCTTAACCCATTTATTATCTACTGCTGTCTTGCAAAAATGTGCTCATTTTTAAAATTTCGAAAAAAACATATAATTCAAGGCATAGTGGGTTTTAAACTTGAAAAATATTATAAACTTGCAAAATTTGACCTGTTGTCAGGGGCGGATGGGCAACATCTTAGCGGCCCGGGAAATAATATTTGTCGGCCCTTTTTTAATTTCCGGATATGGCTAAAATATACATTTACAGGGTGTTACGCATTTTTCTTTTAAAATTAAATAGAGCATATGTTTATTACAGGTTTTTGAATCAGATTACATTTACTATTCAAAAAACATTCTTTTATGTTTAGAAATTAATAACCACTAAATTCAGCCACCGGCCCTGCGGACCTTTGAATAACCGGCCCACCGGGAAATTTCCCGGTTCGTCTTATGGCCCATCCGCCCCTGCCTGTTGTCTCCTTAACAGGTTATTATAATACTAAAACTATTATAACATTAATAGAAAAAATAATTAATTCTGAAAATTTTCAAGAAAAATTGAATTATCCTGCACAAGTCTCACAGGTACATAAAACAGAAATAAAGCAGCAACCTGACAAATCAAACCAAGATTTATGCAAATAAAAAGAATTGTTATTTCTTCTACTTACATTAACATTTAATTGTTACTTGTTATTTTCTTTCATAATTATTCTTATTATTATTATTACTATATGATAATTCTATTAGGCATCTATTACGAGAAAAGAAAACTTTTTGTAGTGAGTTTTAAATTTTGACAAATATTACAAAAAGTTACTTTTTATCCGAATAATGTTAGGTATGTTTTCTGCAAACATCTCTGTTTTTGTCCGGTTAAATAAACGTAAAAATAATTTTGTAGAATTTTTTTATTTTTCCAGCATTATTTTAACATTATGTGTTCAAATGGAATTAGTAATATTTATTTTGTCAAAATTAGAAACTTGATAAATGTTACCCGCTTCTCACCAGCAGAAAAAGTAAAATATAACCGCAAACTTGCCTGTTTAGGAAGGGCAAAGAAGTGACATAAAATTAGTTTTCGTTAACGTTTGAAGCAAAAATAATCCTTGATGCTGCTTAAAGTTGACCAAATAAAATACACTTCAATGCTTGTAAATTTAGTGCGAATTATAAGCAGAGAAAAAATTGAGACGAACGGGTGGAAGTACGATCATCTTAATTTTTGGATGTGCTTTGAGATGGCCAAACAAATAAGGGATGACAAAAGTGCCTACTAGAAAGGTATAAAGTTTGACAGTTTCAATGTCTTTCCGAGATTACAAATTAGAGGGTAACTTCTGTTATTAGTTTACGTCTATCTTTAACTTTGTTAAGGATTATTATTTATTAGCTATCTAAGGAAGACAGGAATTGTTTAGAAAATATTTCATCTTGAAAATATTGAGTTGGTAAAATGATTTAAATACGAAAGCTTTCGTATACAATAAATTTAAACTTCAGAATTATATAATATTAATATTCACTTTCTCTGTTAGATACATTTTTGTTCGTATACATTTTTCTATTTTGACGCACCGATTTTTGTTCCACGAAACAAGGCTTCAAAATGCACATAACATAAATTGCTAACATAGAACTGTCCGGATCATTTCTTTATCCACTGTAGTACATAGTTACAGCCAACCACATTAGCAGCAATATGAATCGCCCACTTGAAAAATGCAGCAATATATATGTATGAATAATATTTGGCTTAATTTGGGGTGCGAAAATTTCTACATCCGGGATAACTCTGGTAAACTTTATCTGCAGAAAAGCTTCTCCCGAATATACTTGAGTGAAAATAAATACGATTTGTGAAAATGTGGAAAACAGAATGTGTTTTTTTTTAATTATTTAATGGTTATAAGGGGTTAATCATCTGGGATGTAAAATGCATTGATTATACTTCAAGAAATCTTAGAAATACAAATTGTGAGTAAAAAATGTCAAGTGGAGGGAAAGAATTTTTAACTCATGATGCTAGTAAAGCGATTTTAATTTTGAAAAATTTACTTGGATAAATAGGATATGATAAACACACGGTTTATTTGACTTTGATTTGACACAAAGTTTATTTGAAAATTTGTCTCAGAAAAGTGTCCTTTATCGCCCACCTCAAAGGTTCTCCACGGTCACGGGGACACCCTGTATATATCCCCTTTTTAATACATAATCGATAAACCAATGTTCGACCTTAAAAAGTTATTTACATTTTTAATAATTCACTTATTTTCATCTAAAATGTAAATATTTTTCGAATTTTCTTTAATTTTAATTAAATTTCAATCAACTTTTCTACATCAATAAATGTAGAATTAAGACTTGACGTTTTTAAATTTTAAATACCACTTTTAGTCATTAGTTTTTATGTAATATTGATGTATTAAAAGCGACGTATTAACAGTAAATCAGTCTGGGAGCTGCCAATTGACAACACAGTATTTCGTTAATAAAATTATTTTTAAACTAATTGAAAAACGTAGATTTAAGTGGATTTTCGATTCTAAAGATGTATCATGAAAGATAGATACTCCTCTCGCAATGCGTTATTCGGTAAGTAACGCGGGGCTACTGCTGAAACAGAACCCCCAGCCAAAAACTTACATGCAGATAGTTTTGCTATCGCATGGGCCGTCAAGTTTTCCATGTTAGTAATCATGATAGATCTTCCGAAAATTCACTTACATCTCCTTTTTTGAATTATCAAATACGATCGTTTTGATATGTCAAAGTTGGAATATTTTTTTACTTTATTAACATTGTGTTCGAATTATATTTGGTTCTATTCGAAGTTGTTTTCTTTCTTTAATTTTTGACCCTTTGAAGTTCTGCCAATTGGTTTGAATTATATAAATAGTGAACAAATTTTTAAATTCTAAACGTGCGTTAATGTACACTAAAAGACCGACAAAGATATCTTGTCAATTCCGAAATTCTGATAGTAAAATAAGCGTTATCACTTAGCAGTTGAATTCATATAGCCTAAAAGACTTTATTTGACTGTCGCCAAACATTATAGTATATGTGGTACAAAAGTATGATAAAATAACATCTAATAAGACAAAAAGAGTACTCACTTAGTAATCATTCGTGTTTTATGTAATTTATTTCAAAAATTGTAGAATTAAAATAATTGATATTCACCACTGATCTTAAAATTATTGTGCATAGAGGGGGAAACCGCAGACCTAATTTTTGTACACCAGATTTTCTTGGACTTCCTAAAATTTCTCAGGATTTCCTCAGATTTCTTTTAGAAAAAGTTGCAAGAGTAAAAAAATAATAAGTTTTCTGGAATATTTCTAAGATACCCCGATTTCTTAAAATTTTCTAAGATTTCCTCAGATTTTTTCCGAATTTCCCCAAATTCCCTCATTTTTTCCAGCAGTTTCTTCCTCGTTGTGAACGAATCAGTTATGAAGAAATCTATGTATGATTTAACTTAAGAATACATAAAGCTAAAGCATAACGGTGTTTTCATTGAATTTAATTTTGTGTAATTTTTTATATTATCCGGTATATTATGAATTTGTAACCCTCCTAAAAATAGTGATCTTTCAGTTTGTTTTTTTTTGCTTGTATGACAAAATTCAAATATTCAAAAAAAAAGCAAATTGCCCTTAACCTATAGGATATATCAGTGAATAACGAAAAATTTCGTGCACTCCTAAATTAACAATGTAAATTACCGGTTTTGAAGCCGTTTTTTAGCATATAAAAGTCCATTTTACAGCAAAACCTTCTAAATATTTTTTGTTGCAAATTTCATTGCCTTCAGTTTTGTTTCTATACATTTTTTTATTTTAGCGCACCGTTTCTGACTGACAGCGACTTAAACAAGGCTCTGTAAAATGCAAAAAATATTATTATCTGTATCTCTAAAACGATGCGACAAAATAGAAAAATGTATATAAACAAAATTGTAAAGAATAAAATTTATAAGAAAAAATGCTTATTATTTTTTTTATTTCGTCGTACCGTTTCCAAGATATATATAGATGACAATATTTTTTCCTTTTTACCGAGTCTTGTAAACAAGACTTAAAAGCCGCTGTCTAAAATAAAAAATAAAATAAAAAAATGTATGAAAACAAAACTGAAGGCAATGAAATTTGCAACAAAAAATGTTTAGAAGGTTTTGCTGTAAAATGGACTTTTATATGCTAAAAAACGGCTTCAAAACCGGCAATTTACATTGTTACTATAGGAGTGTGTAAAACTTTTCGTTATCACTTAGTTCATAACTGAGAGTTACACAAGATACATTTCCGGGAAGTTGGTACAGAAGGGTAGGGTGGTAGTTTCACATGCATTTTAGTAAACACAATTTTATGGTACAAATATAAAAACATATAAACGAGGAAATATCTGCTATTCGTAGTTGTACAAATTTTTTAGATTTTTATTCCAAGGCCAAATTAATGAAAACAAATACCCCCCCCCCCCAACCCCTGATAGTTATAATGGAACTTTAATAGTACATATTTTAGGATAAAAGATACAAAGTGCACCAACGTTAACGTCTACAACTTGAAATTCCTTATTGTAATTGCAATTATTGCAAAAAAGAAGGTCCGATTATGAGTGTTTTTCTAAGAAACCTAGAGCGAGTAGAACGGTTGAGTTAATTAAAAAATTTGTCACTTCCGGCATATCGCCAACACATTCTTAAACTACAGTTATTACAATTTTTCACTGATTACCTACCTACTACATAATATTACAATTACACCCCATTATGCATGGTTATTCCATTCAATGTAATCTGCAATGTTATTTGAATGAAATCACTCGTTGTATTTTTAGACAAATGTGTAGCTAACAATAATTAGAATTCATTGTGTTTACCTATTTTACTTAAAAATTGCATAAATTTGAAATTTTCATTCAAATAATGAAATCACATCTAAAATTACTTATTGTTAGCTTATCTCTATTTACTTCTATGATTCATAATAGACGGTGACACAGTACATTTATTGTATGTAGCAAATACAACGAAAAGTAAAATTGTCAACAGAAATTATTTCAAATTTCGGTAAACTACAGTTGTAATGAATCACACATATTATGTAATGTTTTATTATTGTTCAATTTTTTTGTATGACCCTATTGAATTTTGCAATAATATTTAATATTCAACAGGTAGGGTGCAGGGGTCCGGAGTTGGTTACAACTATTGCTTGCTATCAATTTTAATTATTGTTAATATTGCTATTAGTTTAATGCTATATTGTTGCTACTGAGATTCGCTCGCATTTCGATTTTATCATTATTTATTATAAGTTATAAGGTTATTAACTTTATTTTGTAAAAATGGACGAAAATTAAAATGTTTTTAATAAAATTACAGATAAATAGGATTTAAAACGCTCCGATTGCTATAGAATCAATTGTTATTTAAAAATGCATCTTGTTCAAAAGATATTAACGCATAAAAAATCAGTCTATCTTTTCTCTCTTGCAATTCTGAAGCAGTTGCAGAACTTCAAGTTTTTGGCCTCCCCACAAAATAATCAGTTTTGAGGATGTTTTATTTTTTTCCTGGTGTATTTGGATTCCCTATGGCTCTGCCCTACCTCGCGTTGCGGGCTCTTGCCATTTTAGTTCTGCCACTGGTCAGGAGTTGAAAATTTAGAAATAAACGTAATACAGTAAGGAAAATGGAGTGGTGGAATCGCATGAAAATCAAGATAACATCAAGAGTTTAGTACAATAATAACATTTGGGCTTGAAATGAAAATAAAATGGCAACATTTTATGGAGATCGAATACATCCTCAAGTAGGTTTTATAAGAAATCTGGAACAAATAACCAATAAAATCAAAGAGAAGATGAGACTTGAAAACACTATTCGAACATTATTGAATAGTTTTACCCAACGATTGCGAAGATAGTCAAAACCATGTTTCATTTGGAGTTGGAGTCAAATATCAACTTATGTTCGTAATTAGATGTATTATCTAAGGTGAGATCTCGTTGTTCAACTGTCGACTACTATGTAATGTCTTGTCAAATTCGTCAGAATCTTTAATGTCACTTTTTCTGATATTATCAAGATATTGATAACATACTTAGAAACAACGGTTTTAGAAACGTTATGCGATTTATGCTATCCAAAAGATCAAAAATTGAATGAATTATGAGAAATTTTAGAATCACATTTTGTTTCCACAACCTCAACATTTACCAAAAGGGTTAAGTTTTATAAAACGAAACAAGAAGTGAAGGAATCGGTTACAGATTATTGGTATGCAAGGGTAAAGAAGTTTTTTAGAAGAGACACTCAAAGACCAATTTGTAATAGGTCTGAAAGAAGGTGCAGTTTTTGATAGAATCAGAGAAGTTGAACCAACAACAAAAAAATTGCAAGATATTTACAATAACCGGCAAAGATACAGAAGCAAACGAGTTTTACAGAAAGGAAGTCAAAGTTGTGAATACGAGCGAAGGCACCGATTTGGACGAAAGCAAAATAGTTTGACAAGATATTTTTAATGTAATATCTATAAATTAAAAGAAAATTAGAGGTGGTCACAGCAAATGAAGAATTTTACTGCGGAACCTGAAAATGAACAAAATTGGAAGAAGTAGATAAAGTAATCTCGGAAGAATTTGTTATTGAAGCTGTAAATAAAGAAGAAGATACAGAAATCACAAAAGAAAATGTTTTTGAAACACTAAATGAAAGTAAATTTGAAGAATGGATAAAAAGAAGTAATGAAGTGACATAACAAATAGAAGACGTCTCAAAGACGAATGAAAATCTTGATGAACCTGAAGTGAAAAAGATCTTAACGAAAGCGTGGTAGGCACATTTATACAGATATCCAAATTGAAAACAAGATGGAAAAGCGAAAAAGAAGAAATTAGAGAACTTAAACGTAATACAATGGAAATGAAAAATTTTAAATCTCTAAATGAATTTACTCCAGTGGCAAAAATGGGAAATTGCCTGGATCAACCCTAACAGGTGGAAAATATTGGTCGTAGTTTGGAAAACAAAACGGAGCTTTTAATGTTGAAGAAGAGATTTACGTAGATGATTATTGGCATAAAAACAAACAATCCTGGGCCCAAATGAAAGTCGGTAAAATATTCGAAATCAGGAACATACTTGTGCAAAGTACTGGGCTATAATAATAGCTGAAAAAACATTTAAATCTAATATTTATAAAAATATCGCAACATAGGAAGGAAGAAATAGTGGTCTCAACCATAATGAATTCCAGGAGGGCAGACATACAAACACATAAAGACTGAAAAGAAGAGGACAGAAGAATAAAAGGAATTTCCGTTATACCAGAAGAATCTTGAGTGGAATGCAAACAAAGAACGAGAATTACTTAAAGATAAGATGTAAGAAGGTACTGTCGTCAATCAGAAGAATCTTGAAATTGATGCAAGCAAAGAACAAGAATTAAAGAAGCGATGGAAAATCCTAATAACGAATAATATGAGATAAACGGCACATATCTTAACGAAGTCAATATAGCTATAAACAGAAAAAGAAGACAAATTAATAAACAAAATAGATATGGCAGTTGATGAAAAGAATTATTAAACATTTAAGATGAGAGGTATGTAGTGTATTCATCACTATAGTGCGATTACAAGTTATCCTATTAATGCGATAATCCACATAAGAGTAGTATATAGAATTCAGTAGAAGCCCTATTATCCGACGCTTTCATATCCGACCATTCTTAGAAATTAACGTGCTAACCGGACCGATGGCTTATGAACTTTATCTCACCACAACTCTAGAGGTAAACACGGAGAGCCGGGGGGGGGGGGCAGACATATTGATTACCTACGGTATAATGCTTGCGTTACATGGGATAAGAACAACATTCTTAATGCTAAAATAAATAATTTAAATTTTTAAGAGAAATTATATCTAGATTATAAATAATTATAACAATTCAATATTTACATTCTACTTGTAAAGTTTTTATATTATTTTGTAATGCTTATTGTCACAATTTTGTCACTTGCGCTGTATGGAGTCACAAAACGCATTACAAATGTAAAAATTCTATGAGTAATAAATCTATTTCTATTATTTATTATAATAAATAAATTCGTATGCAGGACTAGCCGACATCAGTTCGTATCTTCTTCAATGATTCGGTGTCCGCAGTTACCACGGAACTCTGCAAATGCAAGCAAGTGCAGTACCGTAAAAATTTTTGTTTGATTAGATACAGTGGCTCCAACAATTATTAATACACCCCTATGTTAACCATGTAAATTGCACATTTTGAAACCGTTTTTTGATATATAAAACTCGCTTTTACAGCAAAACTTTTCAGATATTTTTTTTTGCAAATTTTAATCTCTTCAGTTTTGTTTCTATACATTTTTTTATTTTCTTTCGCCGTTTACGAGTTACAGTGACTTGAAGAAAACTCTGTAAAAAACTCCCATAAGAGCAATGTTAATTTTATTAACTTTTTTACTTAGTTTTCTTTAAGTCGCTGTAACTCGTAAACGGCGAAAGAAAATAAAAAAAATGTATAGAAACAAAACTGAAGAGATTAAAATTTCCAATAAAAAATATCTGAAAAGTTTTGCTGTAAAAGCGAGTTTTATATGTCAAAAACCGGTTTCAAAATGTGCAATTTACATGGTTAACATAGGGGTGTATTAATAATTGTTGGAGCCACTGTACGTATATTGGTAAGTGGAAAACATAAAAAGATTGTTGTTTCAATTGAACAAAAACTAGGGTTTTTAGGAGGAAAACGAATGAGTCACTGCGCCCACTGCTGATATGCGTAATAATAATAATAATATTTATGTTGTAATCCTATAGGTGCCAATTTTACTGATGTGGATGATTTAATGGTGCAAAGTAATTTTTATAAACAAAGTTTTGAACAACGAAGGATTATGCTCAGATTTTGCATTAATTGCTAATGACTATAACTTGTTGAGAGATTAAATATGTTTAAGCAATTTTCAGTGGTGCAATACCTCGAATTACAATCGATATTCGGTACCTTTATGAAAATAATTTATTATTATTATAGTTATGATGTACTCGGAGAGATATTTTGATTGAAATTTGAGTAATGAAATATCGAGAAACGATCGATCATTCAGTCAGGGACGGACTGCCACGAGGGCATAAACTACGATCTTTGATTTGAATAGATTTGAAAAATTAAACCTCCATTAGATATGTATATTTAACATGCGTGCTTTGTCAAGTTTCGTTCTAAATAATTTTGCCAAGTTTTAAATTTAATCCTCATCTGCTCATTCGCACCGGGTCGGGGTGTTTAAAGCACATCTATCCCACAGACTGAACAACTAAATTCGGACGATCGAATTATTATTCGATATTATAGAACCGACCCTTAATGGTTATCTTCTATCAAATGGTCAGAGAAAATGTATTATTCTTCCAGTAAGAGAAATATTCTTTTTTTAACGGTCTTCCGGTTTGTTCTACTTACACAGGTTACAGGTCCCTCATTTTTACTTATTTATCCCACTCTTACTTTCACCCTCACTACGACCGTGTTCGAGTTGAGAGCTTAAGCGCTTTTGGTTTCAATTGGCGCCCAACGCTAAGCGCAAATTTTAATCGAATGATAGTTGTGTTTAATCTAACCAACTTTTATATTACAATATATTATGCCGTAACTTTCAGTAATGAAAAAATTCAACTTCTGTATTATCTCCTTAATGAGATGAGAATGAAACAAAACAAGAATAAAAATAAATTATTCACCGGGCATTGACAAAAATTCTAAAAATATTGTCGAGTGTTTGGGTTTGTTGGAATATCAACATGCGTACTGCATAAAATAACAAAAAAATAATTACAATAATTTTTACCACTACGGCGCTGCTCTTACGCTCAGGGCTGCGTTAAGGCATGTGAGTACCCTAAGCATATTTTTTTTGCCGCTCCCTTAAAATTAAAATTTGAACTTATTATAACCGCATAATATTTATTAACAAAATAAATATAACAAGTTTTTTATTATTCAATCTACTATTTAAATGATAATTGACAAATATTTAAAAACATTGTTTTTAATTTATTATAAGCGCACATTTTGTTATTCTTACTTACATGCCACTTGAAAAGTTGTTGGTTTTAATTGGAATTTTAAAGAATACATTTTTTAAATAAATTGATATTTTTGTACCAAATTTTGAAAGAATTTAATGTTTGGTATAAACTCGATTTATTTTTGTAGGTGTAACTAAAAATTCGCATTGTAAAATCGTGATGTGAAAATAACAAAATGTGCGTTTATAATAATTCAAAACAATGTTTAAATATTGGTCAATTAGCATAAATTGCACAATACAAAAATTAGGGAAACACCAGGGAAAATGGAACCACTTACCTTCGGACTTTTGGTCCAGAGCACAACCAAGTGAACTACAAGATTAATTATAAAATGCTTAACTTTTACAAGGGCTGGCTCAAACGTGTGAAATTTTATTTAGTGAAAATGGGTCACGGTGTATTCATTGCATTCGTTTCGAACAAGTACAAATTCATACTTGGTGCAGATTTAGCAAATAAATAAAATGGTTAAAAATGCATTGAAATTAAAAAATAAAGTAGAAAGTAAGGATTCGAGAAAAAATATTTCAATCAAGACTGACCGCAGAATTGTGCATACTTCCAAAACCGATCCTTTTAAATTTTCTAAAGCATTACATTAGAACTGGATCTTACTATAAGTGCACATATAGTTCGAAGAAGGCTATCAGAGAATAATTTAAACTGCAAAGTATCTAGAAATGTATCTGGGGACCGGCCCAGAAGGAGTAAAAAATAAAGAAAGATTCTGTGATCTGACGAAACTAAAATTCATTTCATAGGTTCCGATGGCAGAAAGTATGTACGCAGGCCCTCTAATCTCTAATAAAAGAATTCCACTCATAATATACAAAAAAACAGTACAGCATGGAGGCGGAAATTTTAAGTTTTGCGGAGTATTTTTATGGTATGGTGTAGGTCCCATTTATTGGATTAAAGAAAAAATGGACCAACACGTATACAGGGTGTCCCAGACCTCAACATTATCCCTTGGAGGGCGGGTAGGCTAGCTCATGACTGACCAGAAAATCAAAAATGACCTTAGTAAAATATGATAAAATAAATAACACTTTTATGAATTTTGTGAAAATCGACACTTTAAATCAGTTTTTCGAGTGCCACATGTACGAAATTTCATATTTTAATATTATAATTTTAGGTACACAACCCTGAATAGCCCTTATATTGATCACAGATTAAAATAAAACTATTAGTGCCATAATTTTAGAAAAAAAAAATGTTTTTGTCCGACTCAAAAATAAATTTTGTGAAATTATTACAATAATTGAAAATTTAAAACAAAATTAAAACGATAATTTACTAAGGTAATTTTTTATTTTCTGGTCAATCATGCGCTGGTCTGTCGTTCCTGCAAGGGAAAACGTTGAGTTCTGGGACACCCTGTAGATCAATATTTTAGAGCATGTTATTTTGCACTTTACAGAAGAAAATATGCCTTTAATACGGTCTTACCAACATGATAACTACCCGAAACATACTTCTAAGAAAGTAAAGAAGTTTTTTCAAAATGAAAAATTATCTGTTTTGTGTAGGCCTTTTCAATCCCCTGACATAAACCCTATCGAGAACCTCTGGGTTGAACTAAAAGAAGAAATTGGAAAATAGATAATAAAAGAGAATTATGGCAAATTGTGCAGAACCAAGAGCTTGTGGAGTCTATGCCACGAAGATGTCAAGCCATTATAAAGAATAAGGGTCAGGCAACTAAATATTAACTTAATAATTCTAGACTTTCTTCTTAAAAAATAATTGTTCTTAAGCTTGAAAACTGTAGTGCCTCTGTTTTAACGACCAACCAATTTAGGGCTAGTATTTCAAGTTTTATTTTATAACTATTCGTAAATTTTTCATTTTTTTGAAAAAAATTATATGGAGCTGTTTTTTCATAGATAACATAGGTGAAATATTATGTAGGAAGTATAAAATCATTATACAACCGCATGTTCATAAAAATCTTGGTGCGTATTGAGTTATACATATATTATGTATTTTTAAACTACATTTTTAGCTAATTAATAAATTGAAACTTTTTGAGGGCTAAACAAACTTGTAAAATTGAATTACTATTAGTGTTTTAATGGGTAAGTTTTTGTTTGGTTTGCATATTTGGACTAAAATCAAGTTAATCTGGGGATGTCTGTTCTAATTATACATCGGATTTGTAAGAGATTTGCAAATCTTTCTACGTAATTAATTCGGTTTTCGTCTTTTGCATACCTACGTAAGATTTTGATGATGACCATAACTAAGGCGTTGGGAATGTTTTAGAAATGATCGATTATTCAAAATTTATATTACCACTGCAGTAATATAAAACCGTTTATATATTTGCGAATCTGTTCCAAGGTTTTCTAATCAATGTAATTTGTATTCTCGTACTATTCCAGAGTTCGTTTTCATTTGGTCTCGATATCGGAGTGGTAAACCTACCCGGATGCTTTATAAATGTAATTTTAAAAATATGATTTAGCTGACTTTGAACTTGGGACATATTGCATGTAACTAACTAACTACTGTGCACCGAGAAGTTTAGATTTTTTATTTTTTTACCTAAATTAAAACTTATTGAGTATATATTTTGTTGGCATTGCATTCTCTAGGCATTAATAGCCTCTTTTTGAATTACTTCGAGCCTTTTTGATTACATTATTCTGATTCCAGTAAAATACAATCTCAGCTTATAGAAGGGAGAATTTTCTATAATTCAAAGCTTTTGTGGTTTTCATTTCTTGTTCTTCATTTGTTTAATAAACGAAAATATTGAAAGAATAGCAAGTATAAGTACATTTCTAGTAAAAACAAAATGTTGATTTTGCTTTGAAAATTTGCGTAAGGTTTATTGCTCACGAAATGTTATTTTACCTGTATGACTTTATGCGTTTGAAATGCTATTGATTAGTTTACATTCTGGTTTTGACCCAAGCACTTCAATACAAATTATTGTTGATATCATGTTATTTGGTTAATATAATATATATAGCGAATAAAATATGCGAGTAATTCGGTGTGTTTTCTTTCAAAATATTTTGTTTTGCTTTGATTAGCTTAATTATAAAATAAAATCTTGGCTGATAGGAAATCCGTTTCCATTTTCAACTCCTATACATCGAAAGATACGTTTAATCTGGTAAAGCATGAGGTTTTCTAGATTTACCGTAATCCATTAACCATTAGTATTTTTAATTTATTTCTTCAAAAATGTATGGAACAATATTTAATTTTACGTTTTTATATTATAATATTACTTGCATAGGTTACCTGGTAAGTTTTAAAATGGATAAATAATTAATTTCTTTTTCACTTTGCTAATATTTTTCGTTTATACATATAATATTTTTTTAGTAGAAAAGCGATTTGATCAGCATTACATTAAAAATTCCGAACTTTTGCTCTCTAATCAATATTGCTAGGGTATGATTGCACGCCCTTTTACAAAACCGGATAATGTCTCTGCTTCTCCCGCATGCGGGCCGGTATCATCTAGCCAGGTACTTACTGGTTTTCAGTCTATGTACTCATTGAGTTAAGTGTTTTATATACATATAATGTATTGTTCATGTTACTTCTGCTGCTTTCAGATTATATCACATAAGGAAATCCGTTATTGAATATTTACATTTTATGTTAAATTTGTTTTCGATATAATATTCAACGTTTTCATTAAATAGAATTTATTACAAAGAATAAACTAAATTTAAAAATATATAAAAAAAATATTTTTTTACTTTAAATCTTCTCTTCTAATATATTACGGAACAAATTTACAAGAGAAGAGAACGATTTTCTTAAAATAAATATTTCTTATTCTTTTTTACTAATAATTAATAAATTTGTTGCTGATACTGTTACCTTCTTTTTTGGTTACGTAACATTTACTCTTTAGCTTGACTTTCAAAAACGAAAATATAAAAGAAAGAACCCTCCCTCTCCCCCCATGGACCCTGTGCGTTACAGCTATAGTGAAAAACAACAACAAATTTCGTTATTTTGTAAATTTATCTTGATTTCTATCAGTTTTCTTCCAAAATGTCTCGGTACAAAATTAAAGTAGGTACTATAGTTGGATTTTTTAAAGAATAATATAAAAATTTATACTAAACCGACGACATCGAAATAATTACCCATGAAATTTTTTTTCATTAGGAAAAAAGTTTTTCCCTTCAGCAGACGTAGGAGATTAAGCGGCACTTGCGTGCTCTTATTGCTTATGCTCTTATTTGTCACTTATGCTTTGCATTTCTTTGCTCGCCGCCGTAGTACCAGTGTACAGTGAACGACTAAACATCTCAATCCAGCATTGCGCCAAGAAATTAACAACGTTGACAATCTTTTTTTGGCCAGAATTATAGAAAAAATATAAGAATTTCTCTAATTACTGACAAGAATTCGGAGCTATTAAAAACAAGATAATAATTTTCGATTGGACAAATATGTATTCAAAATTAATAAATAAATTCAAACATATATAAATACTTAAATTAAACATTTGTTTCTCAGTGTAGTTATTATTTTGAACAATTAAAAAAAGCCTTACCCGAAATATTTTGAATACTAGCCGTTATAGTCAAAAATATTGAAAAGATTCGTCGTCAAGTAGTGCTATATAAATATTATAAATTATATTTATTTTTTTACTTTTTTTTTTCGGGGGTACCTCGAAATTTTCTATTTAGGAATAATGCATCAAAAGCGTTTTACTTAAATAAAATAAATATTTCGAGCAAGGCGACCAAGTGAAGAACTCATAAAGAAGTTGACTTTAGTTGTGAATGTTCATGTCGTCGAACATTATTATGTACATGTTATATTTCAACGACTTATTGCAGTTTTGCTTATTTACACATTTTCTCATTTGCTTATAATTTAAATTAGTAATTGTTGCGTTATGTATAACAAATATTTATTCAGTTTAAAATCGTATTATTATTAATTGGGATTTATTCATCGCGCTTTCCACGCTGACCGTTGGAACATGAAAAATCAACGCATTAATTTTGTTGCATAGTCTGCATTTATGACAACTTGAAAAGTATTTGTTTCATTTTCAGTGTTTTTGCGTACATTACACGAAGTTAAAAAGTTATAGATATGTACATTCGAGTAGCTTATAAAAATTTAACAGTTTATTTGTGCGAATAAAAAAAAATTTTAATTTCATTGTATTATTTTGTATTTATAATCACAAGGAATAATTTTCTTGAAATAATAATATAGAACATTAAAATAATAAACTGTAAGATGTATAAATCACAGTATTTCTGATAACGTATTTTGCCATTTTTCTAAATCTTTAAATTTTATTTTACACTTGAACTTTGGTTAACAAAGAGTTGAAGAGTATATATAATAATTTTTAGATTTTAGAGAGAATTCTGGCTCCTGTTTAATTTAACTAGTTAATTTATAATCAGGATTAACTAATTTCGTATTTGCTGGATATTTTAATAAATTTTACCATAGGTACATTAAATAACAAAATTTATTTTAATCTTCGGGTATCTAATATTTGGAAAGTTGTAATACGATTTTCACAATTTAATTTATTGAATCATGAACAAATCTTGAGATTCTCACGATTTTCGATCTTAACGGGTATTCGATATTTTAATAGATACATTGAATGTGACTAAGCACGACTTAACTATTTGCAATAGTTTTCCACGCCCTCGTAGTTCTAAGACATTGAAGTACTCTCGGATATGAATAAAATAATCACAGCCGGTTTAAGTAAAGCAATATATCCAAATAACCCATCGATTATAATATTATTAAGATTTTTATGTTATTATTTTGTTTTTAGAAATTACAAACAATCGGTGAAGATTTCTGTGGGTTAGACGTAAACACGCCATTGGGAGGAGAACAACCTATTTCAGCTGTTCCTGTTCTTCTTTTCAACACCAGGTTGACAGCGGTCGCTGCCACTTCTACGGGCGATTTTACTGTCGTCTTCGTGGGCACCGCCACGGGACATCTCAAGAAGGTTAGTTGGCAAAATCTATTCCCTTAACGACCCTTTACTGCCTTTGAGATATCCACAAATCAAGGTCTATAGTTAGATTAAATGACTGTTGTTGCAATTTTAGTGCTATTGCACTACATGTTATTTAAAAATAATATATTCATTCCTAATGATCAACATTAAAGACGACAAATTTTGAACTCTTCCTTTTTTTCTTTCAGCATTTGCTTAGTCGCAACTCATCTTGCCTAGGATTTTTAAATCTTTTGTTTTTAATTTCTCAACAGCAAAGCTGAACAAGTCATACTTTTAATTTAACATTATGTATAGCTAAGATCGGGCTACTTTTAATTTAAAAAAGTATAGCAGAAAAACAGAAAACTAATTACAAAATAATAAATTTTACAATATTTATTTAAAATTTAGAGAAAATATTTGGGAAGCCGTATTTCTAAAACTGTTAGGTGAAATTTTGGTAATGTTAACATTGGGTCTGAAATTGAGTTATTTGGAAAAATTTAATAAAAAATAGTAAAAATTGTTATAAAAAGGATCAAGTTTGAAAAATTATAACTAGGACCCTATTATAGCTAAAACGTTCTCTAAGTAGAAAGAAAACTCGACATCAAAAACTGAAAATTAGGGATTTTTGTACAAAAATTTAAGAGGTCGGGTATAATTCGTCGGGAACTATTCGCCGCGCCGCCGCGCAGCAGGTAAATATCAAACGTTTAAATGTTATCAGTTTTAATCGCCGACCTTATATTATAGGATATACAAGATCGATTGTTTTAATCCGTTAAACCGTTTTACAAGCAATATTCTTTTTTAAGTTATACTAGAGATTTGATTTTTAGGCATTTGGACGTTTTTTTGTTTACAGCCACGTGCAAAAATTTAAAAGGGGGACATGTTTTACGCCTTTGTCAGTCGTTTTGAGTACATATTTTGAGTTTAAGTGCATATTTGGCGGTTTATTGCATATAAATGATTATTTTGGTTTTTGCAACGGTTTGAAACCATTGAAGTTTTTTATTTTAATTTTGAAACAACTGTTTCAAACAGTTGCTTATAAATCCGGACCCTAGTTTGAACCAGAGATGTTATCCTGGGAAATAGGTTATAGGGTAAAATCTCTGGTTTTAACACACTACCGATTGGCTGAATAATAAACGAACGAACCAATGAAAAGTAGGTGGATAAAAGGTGTAATCGGTGAAACTAATGTAATGTCCGTTAAAGTAGTTGATGTAAACCAGACTTGAATGCCTGATTTGATAAAATTTTTAACAAACCGTTAAAATTTAACAATTTGTTAAAAGTTTTATGAAATCGGACAAAGAAAATTTAAAAGCACCCGTTATAGTTCAAAAGGTACAGGTCACAATTATGTTAAATAAACAGTTTATAAAGATTTAAAACCGCTTCCAAACCTAAGTATTATGAAAGACGATATCTCAAAAACTAAAGGGACTAAAGTAATATTTTTTTAATATCTTTAGGAAAAATTTTATATCCTTTATTTTTGATAAGGTTTAT
This sequence comes from Cantharis rufa, assembly GCA_947369205.1. Taxonomy (NCBI): domain Eukaryota; kingdom Metazoa; phylum Arthropoda; class Insecta; order Coleoptera; family Cantharidae; genus Cantharis; species Cantharis rufa. The sequence goes on from OX376309.1 coordinate 26,453,410, forward strand.
TTTGGGAATAAAATGTAGAGGAAACGACCAATTCAAGATTTTGTGATATCTGGGACCTTTCTTGACAAATTTTCTCCCGTTCCGGTTCAAATCAGTTTTAGAAAACTAGGGGTCTTTTTTCTAATATTGAATCAAAGAATTTCAGCAAAAAAATTACATTTTCAAGGTATTTCCACGCAGATATCTTTTTCACCACGTACATAATGACTTGACTATAAACTGGAATATAAGTAAAATATATTTAAAATAACTACTTTAGGTCGGGTTTTAAAATACACCCATTTGTGGATTATAATCATATTTTTGAGGGCACCGACAGAACATAAGCTCTACACTGGTTTGCACAGCTTATAGTTAAAGTGTTAGTTAGAATTAATTACTAGTTAAGTATAAGTTTTCTTCGCACCGGCGCACAGTGTGATATTTCAGCAATCTAGATGGACAAAAATCTATAAATCACCAAATCGACCAAAAATATTTGTTAAACAACGAAAAAAATAGTGATAAGATTTTAAGTACTAATGGGTGATTTTTAGAAGGGGGATGAAAAATATATTTTTTCAAAAAATTCTGAAACTTTGTTAACATACCAATAATATATCTGTGAAGGCACAAAAATAAGGAAAAAATTCTAAACATTAAGAGGTGGTTTTTAGAAAGGGGATGAAAAATACATTTTTCCCAAAAATTCCGAAACTTTGCTAACATACTAATAATATACCTGCGAAGACATAAAAAATAACGAAAAAATTCTAAACACAAGGGGTGGATTTTAGAAGGCGACTGAAAAATATGTTTGTATTATTTTATTTATTATATATTTTTATTTTATGCTGCTATCTAATAAAATATAAAATTGGATAATGAAGAATCTCCTAGTTCTTGCAGAATATATGCAAATATAACATCAAATCTCGTAATTTTCGAGTTCACAAACCATATGTCAAAAATCGATTGACGAAAAATTTGCAAAGTCATTCTGAAAGTGAAGAGAAAATTTATGGATATCGCAAACTTTCGAAAAAAAAAATTAAGATTTATGTAGCTGAAGAGTCTATCTTTAATTGAAACATAATAACAATATGGTATAACGTGGTATAATTTATCAAAACTCTAGTTATACAAAAATACCGTTTTTAATTAGCTACCAATTTAAATAGATTTTGTATGGCAATGAAATACTTTATCAGACGATTTCATAAAATAAAACTACAGTAATTTACCTTTATAAGAGAAAATAACAATAATACGGCATAAAAAGTTCACTTTAGAGACATAGTTAACGTCGATAGCGTTACTATGCGATCGATGTCAGACAGCTAATTATGTAGTTGTTAGCATTTGTCAACTGTTTCGGACGCTTTTGTATATTATTTCGCGCGATTTTTGAAAAATTATCGAAGTATGGATGTTTGCCTATTGATATATAACGCGATTTTAATATTATCGGCAATTAACTAATTTCAATTATGTCCATTTAGATTGCTGAAATATCACACTGTGCGGCGCATTAACTATTAGTTTATTCTTTAATTAATAGTTAAATTTAATCCCAACTTTAGTGCGGATTAAAGTGATAGTTAAACATTGTGAGGTTAAATTAGTTTAGTTAGTTACAAGTGAAGCTAATAAAAGCGTGACGACGATTTAGAAGTTTTAGAGATATTGTATTATGGAATTCTTAAGCAAATTAATAAAAGAGCAAATTATTTTGATGAAATGGACAGTTCAACGTTTAGAAAAAAATTTCGACTGTCAAAGGAAACAGTTCTTGCACTTTTAGGACAAATAGAAGATAAGTTATACATAAATACATAAATAAATTACATAAATTATTAATTACTTAACCAATAGTTTGCGAGAAACTGTGCAAAGCATTTTAAATTTAACTAATAATTAACTCTTATTATAGATTAGTTAACTATCACTTTTAACTACAACCGGTGCAAACCAGTGATATCGTTAGTATCACTAAATAGCTAATAGCTAATCACTAAATAGCGCTTGAAAATGTAAGCATTGCTTCTGAAACATACTATGTTGCGCATTAATAAATAGAATTTTCCGGAATTAAATTTGGTGTTTGTGTGACTACCTGTTCCTTAATTTACCATTTCGGAAGGCTGCTTCAGTTTTTTATTTTAATTTTAAGTGTAATTAACTTAAAATCAAAATTAACAGCTCTATGATCAATTTATCAATTATTGATCGATATGCATGGTTACATTTACTTGAAACATGTCATAAAATATTTATTTTATTCACGACCACTATGTTAGGAAGGTTTAATACGTCCGTTTTAGATTAGAATTCATAATACACTAGTTGTTGATCTATTATTGATAAAAATAAATTTGTCAAATCTGACGTTTCTCAAAAGCAGAATTTTTACTTGTGGATTTGGCTTTCGTCGTGGATAAAACGTTGAATTATATTCGGGAATTAACAAACCTCTAATCCCCTTGTATAATTAATATAACTATAAAATTAATCTATTTCTATAATATTTGAATGAACGGCTTCAAAATTTAATTTTTTTGTCAGTTTGTTTATAGGCCCCCCTTTGTCATTGGCTCTATTCTCATATGTTTTAGTGGTACATGTATGTACCATCAGTTCTTAGTGAAAATTTTCAATTTGTGCTTTATTTCTTTCTTCCTTCTTAAAACTTCTAGTCAAATATTATAGAAGAGAGCAGTAAATGTTCAGGCCATAAATAAAAGTAGTAAAATAACCATATTCTTACATTGGCTTACCGCTTATTATTTTGGTGTATTTGGTTTTGGACACTCTTACTCTGAATACACTTTTACTGATGAGCATTGCACTAATTGTTAAGTTACAGAAATCAAACATTGCATTGTTGAGATCGATCGTCCACCTTTATTCACCTGACTTTTTACTGGCAGATCTGGATAAGATAAATGCTGGGAAAAATGTGGCCTCTAAGTTGGAATCTTTGCCGACTGTTTTTAAGAAAATTTTAAAGCTGCGTACACATTTGAGCATATTTACGCGCACGAATGCTCGAAATCTCGTTTAAGGACTTTACTTTCCGATAGTAAGCTTTGCCTATTAAACGAAGTTTTGAGCAATCGTGCGTGTAAAAGTGATTAGATGTGTATTAGAGTAAATGGAAATTACTTTGAATAAATAAAAGTATCTTAAATTTTTGTTGTTGCTTAAATTTATTTTTATTGTGCCAATTCTGAAATTAAATTGCCGAATCTCGTATAATGACGGAAGTGAAAATATTGTTACGAAAACTGTCAGGAAAAGGAATCGCATGGTGTTTGCTCTTCAGTAGACTGACAGCTTCAATTTCTATACATCTCAATGGCATTTCTGCAAGCAACGATTATCGGATTTTTTCAATGTTCGCCTATTGAAGCCTTGTGGTTATTTTCAGTATGTGGTGACAACTTGTAATACAAGCAAATTGAATTCTGTTACATAATGCGACCACTACCTCCGCCTGTGATTTTTAAAATACAATATTACGATAAAATGTAGTCTTTGGAAATTTTAAATTTCTGTTTAAAAAAAATATATTCACATTTCATAAAATTTTTCAAAGATCACTGAAAAGCAATTTATGTCGATAGTTTTGTAATCTAAACGTGAGGTAATTGAATTAGGTTGCTATATTCTTTTTATTTGGCCATTAATTAGGGAAATTAAGATTTTAGAAATTTGCTATTAATAATAATTATTATAGTATTTGTACAAGATTAATAAAACATTTAAAAGCAATGATTTATGTAAAGGCGTGGGTTGAACTTAGGATATTCTAAAAGGTTAAATTAGCTAACTACAAGTTAGTGCTTACCTGCAACCAGAAACTAAGTTAGAGGTACCAACATTTTGTTATAATAAAAATAATTTCCATTTTTAGTAGGTATCCACTTTTTAGTTAAAATATTGTTCTTTGTTGATTAATTTTGTTTAGAATTCTAATTCGATAGTCGAGTTTTAGTTTAAGTAAGAAAACAGTGGCGTATCTCGAGGAATTGCACGAGAGGAGTAGTTTAATTTTTATGATTGTTAAGGGACGAAACAATTTGGATATTTGAATATAACAATTTTGTTTGTTTAAAAACATTTTAAATATTAACATTGGAGATATTGTTTATAAAATTATTCCACCCCTGCGCCTATACGTATGTATATTCGCGCGTGTAATTTACTTAACAAGTTTATGTAATTGATTTTCCACAAGAGGACTTGTAATGGTATGTTTTTTGATATCTTTGTTGTTCTCTAATGTTTCCATATAATTCACACCTGTTCGACTTATAGGTCGTAACATTTTATTCTTCGCATTTTTATGTTTTTAGCTACTCGAATTTTTGTACTTGGCAAGGAGTGTTAGATATTAAATTTTTACATCGGATAATATATTTAGACCGATGTAAGTATATATGTAACTACTAACTCCGTAACTACCTCATCTTAAGTACACCCATACCAAACCTATTTAGTGTGCATTATTTTATGTACTTGCACATTTTTATACGCCAAGTTCATTCAGATAATTTTAAATTAAGGAGACCAACGGACTGTGAAATTGAAACATTCATATTCACTGTGGAGGCACACGTCCGTTCACCATCTGCGGTTACACACACCCTCGCTTCGAAAAACCATGCCCACAACTTGGATAGAAATTCTCTTTTCAATAATTGTTAGATATTTTTTTTAATGGACGTGACACGCGTCTAGTTGAAATTTTTGAATTTTTATAATAATTTGAGAGGGCAACTTTCTAACTGTAATATTGTCTGTATATTATGCTCGGACCGCATTGAGATATTCCAAAGCTGGGCTACATACAATAAACTGCTAGATTGAATTTGAGTGAAGCTTAATTTTGAAATACCGTTCTCGCGGGCGATCACGCACTCATTACAACATTTTCACATTGTTTTAAACAAATGGCACTTATTAAATCCAAATCGAACAATCGTTAAACGACGGTTATATATAAGGTTTAACTACTACGATCGAGTAAATTATTCAAACATATTATGTACATGGCATTAAAAAATTTATTAACAATAAATGTAAGACTGTCCAGATTGCCATCTAAATACTATGCGTTCAGTTTCAAGCAATACGCAAATAATACGTACATACATATTGCTATATGATCTTGATAAAATTTTGAAATTATAAAAATTTTATTTGTAATAATTGACACACAACAGAGCCAAACCAATGTTTGGCGCGCACATATACAAAATAATAAAAACAAATTATTTCCCGATCTCGGCCTAATAAAAATCATGACAATATATTGAATTTTTAACGCTCCCAAAGTATTCTGTGGTAATTAACTTTATTAAAAGCGATGCTACTACAAATTTTATTGTTTTTGAAGGCCAGTTGAGTTAGTTACTATTGAATTTGGAAAATCATAATAAACATTTTATAAATCAAATTGTGCAACTTAATTAATAGTTCAAATAATTTTTAGATATTAAGTGCTTCTTTATATATTTTTTTATATTCATAAGTAGAGCTGGGATTTTATGCATTTTGCATATTCTTTAATATTGATATGCCAACAGAGTCGTTTTGAAATCTGGACGAATTAGGAAAAAGCGAATCCGAAAAAGCGCCCCTCAAAATGCATATTTTCAATGTTTGGTGCATATTTCAGCAAATAATGCATATTTGTGCATATTTAGGCTACTTTTGGAGTTTTTAGGAGAATGTTTATAGAGAAAATAAAAAATTTTATTATTTAATTTGTCAATTTAAGCAATTATTTTAAAAATAGTCGTGCGTTCTGTTTACAACTTCAATTTTGAAATATGCACTCTAGAAATTTAATGTTTTTCTTCATTGGAAATATTTGGGTAGCCTTTTGGTTTAGTTAGAATGATAGTAAATTTTTGCCAAGTTTCATAATATGTTGTTAGTCTATGATGTATTTGATTTAAATTAGCTACTAATAAAAAAAAATTAATTTAAAGTCAAATACATCGGAGAAAATGAGACTTTAAAGAAAAAATGTCATATATTTTGGGCTATTTTCGATTAATTTTCGTAGCATTAATTGGACAAGAACGACGCTTTATGCTTATATATTAGGTACTACATATTTAAAATACATTACCTATAAAAATTTAAAAAAAAAATTTATTATTATGCATATCAATGCATATTTTATCAATATTAGTGCATATTTTAGAGAAATTTGATGCATATATATGCGCATATTTTCAAGTATTTTTGTGCATATAAATCCCAGCTCTATTCATAAGTTTATCATTTTTTGCCCCTTTCAAATGCTACTACCTAATTTTAAAATTATATTTTTAGTTTTGGATATTGAATAAAAATTGTCCATTATTAGCTTTCGAATTATAATTTTTAGGGATGCAATTCTAAGAGTCTCTTTTGTTTTAATTATTGCTTTTATACTCATGTACTAGAAATAGATAAAGCATACGTCGCGATTTAATAACTGTGCGTGTATATGCAACTCATAATTTAATAATACATTTTTTTTTATCGCGGTGCTAGTTTTCTTGAACATATTCATTTGAAATCATTCATCGTGATGCCATATAATCCAGTGCCAAATAAAACAGTTTTTACCGTACTATGTTTTACAGATTATTCTTTTTGCATAAGTTTTCTTTTGGTAACAGTAAGAAGCTATTCAATACTTCATGTAATGACTAGAGATGCTTTTCAGCATTTTTATGTTTCATTAAGAAGTGTTAAGACTGTTCGGTAGGACAGAAAAAAAAATCAATATTTGTAATAATTTTGCAATCGGTAATAGAGAATAGATAATAGAGAATAGATAAATTGTAAGAAAAACGAGCAGATCACCGAGAGCCATAAATAATTTTACTCCTATGAAGTGAGTGATATTTTATAAATTCGTAAGTTAAGAGAGGAAGCATTTGACAGTTCTTAATATGACTGCTTCAAATTAATTTAAGTATGGGAAAAGAGTTTAGGGTAGAGTATAGGGAATTTATAGGGTATCTTAGTTTGTATGGTACACGAAGGTAGAAAACAGTAAAATTCGGCAATAACTACAGTTAAAAGCATTAAAGAACAGAAGAGGAAAGTTTAGGAAAAATTACATCGAGAAGGCAGCAAAAATTGCCTTATGAGGGATGATATTGGAGCGTTAAAGAAGAATTGAAGCACTACTGAGAGTGAGGTTAATCTAATTTTGTGTACGTTTCTTCTATTTCTCAAATATTTTGCTTCTATTAATCTTTTATAACGATTTAAAATTTGTTTTGTTTTTTAAAAATGTTTTAATTCCATTTGGATGCCAGTACAGTATAAACGCAAAAAGGTGCATCATTGCCTTTCTCGCACAAAACCCGAACAAAACGGTACTTTGTTCTAGACGCTCGCACTCGGAAAGACACAGTTATAGGGGATGTCGATAACCCCCTCCCCTTCTCCGTCGAACCAGATGTTTAGTGATAATATTGTAAAGTTTTAACGATTTTTGTACTTTCTTCTCTCCAAATATGAAATATCACATTTTGCCGTCTATAGATAATAATATGTAATAATCTCTCTAAAAGCGGATATGAATATTCCTGCTAGGAATATGCCTTTAGTATTTACTTGGACAGCAGTTGAAGTGAATGTGATATGTATAAAATTTTTGGCAGAATTTCAAGCGTAAAGATTTTTTGCAAAACATGGTTAATTGGGGGTTTGTAAATACAGAATCAATTCTTTCGAGAGCAGGCTAAGAAATTACATGATTACATCAATCGCTACGAAATGTTTTCATAAGAAGAGAAATATTTTCGATGTAATTGTATTTTGAGAATTGGTAATTTCCGTAATTTGCTTCTTAATTATATCCGATATCTGTCAGATTAATAATTGAATAGCGGATGCTCTTACCTGCAACAGCAGCGTGTAGGAGAAACTTCCTAGTCTAACCCCATTTTAAACTTTTAATAATGGCCCACTTGTAAAATTTATTACGTATATAAATTAGCTCCGCGCATTTACTTTTTGTATTACGTAATATACATTTTAATTTACAATGTTTTTTTAGTTTTTCATTTAGATACAAGAAAAGCAATATTGTCATTGACATAACGGCTATAATTTTATTAGTGGGTAGGTAGGTATGTTGATCAAAATTGACTTTTTGGTTTTTATCGACATAAAATTTTGTCGTAGAATTATGTACGTAGAATTTGAAAGGGACTAACTAATTAAAGTTGGATGTGTAGCTTAAACTTTTTTTATGGTGTTAAATATTAAATAAATCCTGGTAGTTTTTTTTTATGATCGTACTTCCGGCAGTTTTCGGAATGAAAAACAAGGACGAGAAGAAAGGACTTACATTTATTAAGCAGCTTGTTCATCACCTCTTATTTATTTCACGGTATTCTAAGCTGATTGCGTTTGGAGAGCTCGCAGACGCGCCTTGTGAAACTTATTTAAAATTTGCCTTGCCTTCATTATGACCACCTGCTCAAACCGCTTTTACACCAACTAATATAGAAAATTAATCTAATATGGAAATTTTTGCTTTTTATTCTTACTTTTATTTTGCAACAAAATTGATCCTCCTAGTTATAAAAGTGCATAATCAAAATCCTGTGAAGGTATCCTTGGGCGAAGGTGTTGTTGCGATTTTAAAATTTACCAATTTATTATTGCGCACGTACTACATAATTATTATTTCGTACTTATTACCTATTCTTCCAGTCTTATGTTAGCAATGTAAATTATACGTTTTAATGACGTTTTTTCACATATAAAAATTGCTTTTACAGCAATGCTTATTAGACATTTTTGATGCAAAATTTCATTCCCTTCATTTTTGTTTATATACATTTTTCTATTGTGTTACACCGTTTCCGAATTGCAATGCCTTGAAAAAGACTATGAAATACAAAAATGTTAAGTACAAAAACAATAGAAAATGTTATACGTAGGTAGGCATTTTTGTTTATATACATTTTTCTATTTTGTACTACCGTTTCTGAGATACAGACGACAATATATTTTGTATTTTACGGTGCCTTTTTTAAGTCACCGTAACTCGGAAAAATGTATATAGACAAAAATATGTTTAATGAGTATTGCTGCAAAACAATTACGCAGTAGTTTTACTTAAAGCCTCAAGTCCAAATTCCCAATAACCTTAATTACCAATTGATTTAAAAATATTTATAAATTATGTAATTGGCATTTGAAAAGGGAAGAAATAATTCAGGATAAAAACGTTAACGGCACTTTATTATGGCTATTGGTTCCGCAACATTTTCTTTAAAAAGAATAAGCCGTCGTAATAGGAAAATATTTTAAGATATTGCTTAAAATAATAACTCGATTCCTTAAAATCAGAGCCACGAATAAAAGTCGGTGGATGTACGCTTTCTAAATGCTCGAGTGGATACGAATCTGCCCTAGCTATTGCTTTATACAGCCCTCGTCCTTATTCCTTCATATCGTAGAAAACCCACAGTGAAAACTTAAAATGTTGTAGGGGAGACTTGCTTCCCCCACTAACACTGTCACATTAATCGAAACAAAGTAATATCGATGGGCTCTAAAACACCTAACAAAATATATGGACTAAAATCATTATCCCGATGCGATGGTGTTATGTTGGAGTTGTTGGAGATACACAAGTGGTATCAATAATAATAATAATCATTATTAGTTATTTCGATTTGATAGATTTTGTGGAAACTAAAAATTGTTAATCAAATATTAAATTATTACTTGTTAATTGCTTGGTGCTATATATCAAAGTAGGTACTAATGTAAGTAGAGAGACCGTACGTACGTCAGCCAATCGCATTTCTACAACCCGATTCGTCGACCCTATTCATTTCGTTTTGGGTTGAAACGAGATTGTCAAGCGTTAATTTCAAGTTTGTGTTCCTGCACTTGTCACGCATTTATAACGGCTGGAAGAGGAAATATGCCCTTTCGTCGAGGTTGCATTATGATACCTCATTGATATGTACGGCGTATGACATATAGGGAGGTTCTCCTACCTATGGAGTTTAGAATATGTACTTCATCACCGACTTCTCTCTCGTGCGTTTATTCTAAATTTAAATTTAAACCTCTTTTAAACACCAATTTTACTGCACACAACATTGTCGACCAAATTCATTACGGTTTCCTATTCTTCCCTACTCTCCATCGTGAAGAGGGGGGGTAATAATAATAAATTATTATTATTATTTATTAGCAACCTAGACTATCCTTCTGCTTATTTTACTTCGTGGAACACCGAAATTTTTAATTGACTGGGCCGACAATAATCGTTTTTCAATTGCAATTCAAATTGCAAAATATTTTAAGACAAAAATTTTTGGTAACATAACATGTCGAGCAAAAAGTACTCGAGATACTCTTGTAAGAAACACTGATTTGTTTTCGTAACACTGCACAAGAGCTCTTTTATCACGTTAAGTTAAAAAGTATTGATTTTAATAATATTTAGAATGTTTTGTGCAACATTTTATTTTTATTTTGTCAAAATATTGCTAAAGTAGAAACGACTATAGAACCAGTGCGAAAAATTCTTTTATTGGCTCCGTGCATTACTTGGTGTGTTAGATAGAGGGCTCATTTGCATTCACACGATCTCACTCTTAGGGCTTTATAGCTAACAAAACTTTCCTGTTATTACTTTGTTCTTATTTTTTTTCATATCTTACAATTATCTATAATTTTCTTTCCAACTTTTTGTTTTTTCCTAAAATCGATTCTTTCCGACAGAGTAGTGTCGTTTTGTTTTTCACCAATATGCTTTGTTTTATTAACCACATAATAATTATTATACCAACTATCAATGTTAATAATAATTATCGCTTTGTTGTTTTTTTTCATTCTGCACAATATGTTGATTTTTCAATTAAATAATAAATTTGGTCAAAGCAGATAGGTATAATTAAATTTAATCGTATTGGCATCTACAATATAAGTACATAATTGAAGAAGCAATAGTAATAATAATAAATCATTACTGCCTTTTTGCGTATAAAAATGCTCGAGTTTGATTAAGTCAAACTTTTATGGAAAAGAATTTTATGATACCCAATTTAAATTCTCTTATCAAGATTCGAATGGATGTATTAATTTTTGATCTATATTCAATGTTTTTTAAGTAAGTCTTAAATTACTTGATGCTTTTTTTTAATAATATATTTAAATTTTATTGTGATAGGTGCAATTTTTCCTTTTTCTTGTGAATCATTTGCAATTTATTATAATGCGTACCACCCATAAAAATTTTTTTTTTAATTAAAAGTATCTTGTTATCGGGAGAGTTGGGTAACAATAGTATATCATACAAGTATATCAGAATTTTTATAGTAGATTATTACTATATATACTTTCATATGTATCTGATTTTGAAAAATTGATTGACTTAAATAAATTTGAATTAAACATAAAATAAGAAAAAATAACTTAAGAACTTCTATTACCTACATAGAAATCTGATAATCTGATAGACGATGGGATTATTAATTACAACATTCTCGACGTTAAAGCAACAATCCAATCAATGTTAATTAGGGTTGTAACTACTTAAATCCACTAAAAATTTTAGAATGCAAAACAGTCAAAATTCTATTTTTTTGTTATTCAAATGTCTACTCTGAACCACTGTGCGTCGGCAGGGGGTAAAGTGCTAAGTTATACTACAGAAGCAGATAAAATATTTAAATAACCAACGCGTGTTTGGTTATTTGTTGTCTCCGAAGGAACGAAGCGGGCATGTGCATTTATGGTAACTTCAGAACGAATGTATCAATTTTGATGATTGTTGTAAAATGATTTCTTAAGACGCGTCTCCACTTAAGCGGTTTTTACCGGCGGCTTTAGTGGGGAGGTGTGCTGCAGGCAATGTTAAAGCATACATAAAAAGCCGCACGGCCTAACCCGCCCGGCTAAAACCGTTTAAGTGGAGACGCGTCTTTACATATTAGATTTCAGTAGGTACTAATAAAGTCAAAAACTTTTCGCCATGTTGTAATATATTATGTAAGTAACGAGATTCCCATTCGTCATATTATGGAGTATGTTTTTAACTACCGATCTGTAGTTCTGGTTAGCGCAACGGCACGAGATTAAAGACAACGTAAGCTGCTCGGGAGGCATTTATTTATAATACAAGTCGCGGTTTATACGTAGATGGGTGACCGCTTTTTACTGTTACCATAAATTCTATCGATCTTATTATGTGAATACATAATACAGGTGAAGTAAGAATCGAACTGAATATAACCTTTTAAAATGATACCGAGACACAAAATTTTTTGTAATTGTGACTTCACTTTTGTTCAATCGAACGCAATTTTCGACGAAATCGGATGTGACAGGAAAGAAAAATTATAAATACGAACCTTTTTCCGACGTTAATCTACAATCTACGTGCCCGCCTATTTGTAAACTAATAAAACTTATTATTTTTATATTGACTAAATAAAATAATATTACCAAGATCTCATCACTGCTTTTTCCTCACAATTATTAATAAATAATTCATCATTAAATACTAATAATTAAAAACTATCGATTTGTATATTAATAATCTTAAATTTGATATGATCGCCTCCGTGCTTCGGAGGGCACGTAAAGCCGGCGGTCCCCCTGGGTTGATGATTTGCCCTCATCAACAAAAATACAGGGTTACGGGCACATCTGAGGCGAGCCCAGCAAGCTACCTCAGATGTAAAAAATTAATATGCTCACAGTCTAATAGTGACTTCGGCTTCTCTTAGAACCCCGAAGTCAAGGCAAACAGGAGTAATTATAATTATAGTAAATCTGTGATCACATGCAGTAAGGGAATAAGTCAACTTATAACCAAATTCATTTTTTTTTTGTAGAATTAGATTCCTAATAATTAGGTGTCAAGTTCTGGTGTAAGGAAAAAAGTCTGTCTCAATAAATAACAGAAAATTTATGAATTTTGTAGGTACTTAACCCATCAAGAAATCTGTAATTTTTTATTTTACTTCTACTATAAGCGTTTAAATCGACATACTCATAGTCATAGATTATTTTAATTAATTATAGACTTTTGGCAAAACTGTTTTGTGTATAAGTGCGAGGTGGCAGGTCAAATCGTCGAGTTTGAAGCATCCGCAACTTGGCTAATCCTTTCTATAGTTAGGTCGACTCTGTTTGGTTAGGGGTTGCATATACGATGAAATTAGCCCTTTATTATATAATACGATGATCTGAAAGTAATTACCAAACTATTCTGATTTTACATTCCACGATGTATTAACATACTGAAGGTGTAAATTTCAATCATTATTGGAATATTTAATGGCAAAGTTTGGATAAATTTCAAGTCTTGAAATGCTTTAAATATTATTGATTGATTATACGGAGTGGTTCATCGTCGTGGCTGATAATAAAAATGTCTCGATCTTTAGCAACCAAATTAATTAGTTAATATTTTTACATTTGTAACATTGCGGTAGAATAAAACAAGATGACATGTACACATAACTGTGGTGTACTTCAGAGATGCAGAATTATTCTAGTTAGACTATATCAATTTGTCACACGAGTTTACATTTCCCTAACCTCAGTAATGAGGTAAACGTTGTCCTTAGTAAATGTTGGTTTTATCTCTTAGTACACAGTAACTTACCCTTGTTATTGTTTAAAAATTAATTCTGCAATCCAATTTCAAAATTTAATATATACCTTATATAGTTATTTATATGTACATACATACAGTGCATCTCAAAAATAAGCGTACAGTTCTATGCGAGAAAAGTAAATTTCACCTTTTGAAGACATGTTTTCTCATATAAAAATCGCTTTTACAGCAAAATTTATTCAACATTTTGTGTCGAAAATTTCTTTCTCTTTATTTTTGTTTATATAAATACATTTTTTTATTTCGCATCGGTTTCGAGATGCAGTGATTTAAAAAATCTCGGTAAAAAATTTAATAAAATTAACATTAATAATAATAATAATCTTTATTAAGCAATATATAGTATACATATATATACAAATAATGCAGGTATTACACTCTTATGGGTATTCTAAATTTTTTTAAGTTACTGTATCTCGAAAACGGTGCGTCGAAATAGAAAAATGTATATAAAATAAAATGAAGGGAATGAAATCTTCAACAAAAAGGGTCGAATAAATTTTGCTGTGAAAGGGGTTTTTATATGAGAAAACATGTCTTCAAAATGTACAATTGCTTAAAACTGGACCCTTATTTTTGTGAGGCACTGTATGTACTATGTAATAGGTAATAATATAATATATTGCATATACGACGATTTAATATTTAAAAACTGAAAATGGTTTAAATATGGATGAAAATGGATGAAAAACTTGAATTAAAAAATTAACCACCAGCTGGCCCAGACCAACCAACCGTCTGTTTTGCAAATTATGTTATATTCTACCTTTAAATTTCGCATCTTTTTCTTTCATTTAGTGTTATTATATATTTTATACACAATTTTTTTCAATAACAAAAGTTCATTTTATCTATTTTTTATGTTTCCTCTATGCTATTCATTGTTCCTTTCACGCACCCGTATTCTCACTCCGTGCTACATTTTTACACTTTTTAAAATTTTACATTATATTTTAATTTAATATTGCTAACCACCGTAATATTATCTTTATGGTTAAAATTTTATTTCACTATTTTACGTTATATTTAAAAGAGTGGCGTTAACATTCTCCGTGATTTCTAGAATTGGCAATACGCGAGTATTTTGTTCTTCTTCATTAGTTGTTTTATTCATTGACCATAGCAGAGTTTTAATATTATTTTCGATTCCGAAAAAAATTGTTATATATCCCTGATCGCTATTGACTTAGCTTGAGTTCCGAAGAAGCACAAAGTAAAGTTGGAAACGTCGATGAAAAGCTGTAGTTTTCTTTAGACCAGTTCAAAAGTTCCCGAAAATATTCTATATAATTATTATCTAATATTTTTTTAATGTTAATTTAAAGTTTTTCTTAATTTAAATACTATTTGTAAATTGGACGGTTAAAATTATAATAGATGATCGGTTGTATGTTTAATCTTATAACGATTTGGGTGAATAAAATTCTTTCTACAAATATTTAATAGATTGATTAAAATTGAGGCTCGAGTAGCAGTAAACCGAACCCTATAATAAAATTGAAGAAGCCCTTTTTAACTTGGGAGTTTTAAAAGGGCGTTGCTATCCTGACTAGCTTGTCCAGGGTTGCCAGTAGCGTTAATTGCGAATTACGATGGGGAAAGAGTACATCTGTTTATAGTATTTTAGATCAGATTAGGGATTATGTAGTAATTACCAAAAAAGTAGTATTAAGCACATTTTTAATTAGTGATTTTTAAATTTTTTTAAGAAATTTTGTTTATCTTTTCAACATAAAAGTTGCTCAAGTTCGCGTTGTGCTTAATCGTGTAGAAAATTTTAAAAAGCGCACCTTAACCATTAAAAATTCAATACTTAAATTTTCTTTGCCATCTTCTCTGAAATATTGACCATTCCTTCTATAGTGTTGTGCGCTGAAATTTTCCCGGGTACCATCATCGCTCAACTATTTATCTATCGAAATTTTTGCCAGTATTTATTTATTTGTGCTCTCGGTGTTGATTGATATCGATGCAATTGAAAATCTTGGTCGTCGAGAATAGGTTTTATCTCGATCGACTAGTTGAGATTCGGAGATGTAACCTCGAATATAAAAAAGTTTATAAAATTTGAACAACGAACTAACTTTCGTTAACACCTAGAATACTTATTGCGGTAAATTAAACAGTGTAGATGGTCCCTTTTAAGTAGGGGTTTTAGTGGTACAATATGTAATACATTTGTATTCAGTTAGTGAAACTCTTAACAATAATGTTATATCTTATATTTCTGCAAAAAAGTTTTCCTCCGAGGACAGAATTAATAGTGTTAGGACTTACTTCGTATTATATACTCCGACACGTGATAGTTGGTTTAAGTTGAAGTCGTGTTTGGAACAACTTGGGCCACTTCGTTTACAACCTTCCTGTATCGTTCCTTTCCTTCCCTACCGACGTAGTTCTTGTAATAAGATTTTCCCTAACCCTCACCTGCTCCTATCCAGGCTTATTCCCAAGACAACCGTTTAGAAGCTTGGCCGCTATATTGCTCCCAACAAGAAAATTACGCTCAGAATGGAATTTAGTTGGTCAACATAAATAGTTGTACTACTACCAAATTAGTTGCCGTTTGTACACTGCCCGTCAACTAAACACGAATTATTGTTTATTTTCAATCTAAATTAATGAAACATTACCACGAAACGTTTTTACCATTTTAAAGTAATAATATTTTTTGTATAAATGTATGTACCTTAATCGGCGTTGCTCTCAAAGTTGATGTTTAAAAAAAATAGGACTACCTATCCGGTTATAGTAATTTGAGAAAAACTAGACTTGGGAATACATATTATCTGTTTTCGATGCGCCCTGTCGACCATTTAAATCGATTGAGTGAAAGTGCCATTAGCTACGATTAATGAATTTTGTTATTTGCAGCACTTTGTAATACGTTAATTTATTGCCAATAAAGGTATACATTTTTACGAGTTGTAATTTTTTCAAATTCTATCGGACTTTCGTTTCAAGCGAATAAATCAAATTCCTTCCAGCCAGGCTGGCTGATCTGTTATGTTTAATATTACGTACGTTTACGATTTTGACGTGTTACACCAAAATAGTATTATAATAATTATTATTATTATATTATCTATTAATATGTAAATCACTATTTTTCCTTTTTTAATGTTTCAAAATTATAGAATTATAGAACACATTATCCCTTGCGGCGCGGAGCAGATTCGGTACAAGGACGATTCGGTGCAAAATTAGTCGACATTATCCCGTTCGACTCCAAGCTAATTCATGGAATGTTTATGACGTTATGAGAATATTGTTTGGTCTTTGGTGCACGATACAGAATATGTTATATTCTGCCAACTCTTATAACATGGCATACATGGCCAATTCATTCTATAAATTTTCAATGGAATTATGCTTGGGATCATTGCCCTGGTAAAATCTAAATATGTATTTAATACCAATTTTAGTGGCATTTTCTAATAGATTATTTTATAATAGTAGTAAATATTTATATTTATTCATAATATATCAATTTTATCCACTCCCGCGGTTGAAATGCACGTGCAAACAAGTACACTTGATTTTCCTAGCTTGAATGGATTTTGCATTTTTTCCAGCAAATATAAGATTTTCCCATCTTTATTTATTTTAAATTTATACTCTTTTGAAAATTATAAACGTTTCTTTATGATTATATCGCTAATGGTCATTCGATTGTGATACGCATAATATGGGATATCGTATCAAGCGGGACTCAAAATAAATCAAAAATTTATCTCGATGTCGCAGATTTTTTTATAATTTGTTTTCCGGTTTATAAAGAACAAAAACGGTGCGACAAAATAGAAAAATGTAGGTATATGAACGAAAATGTATAGAGTAAAATTTACAAGAAATAATACCTACTTATTCATTTTTTAAATTTGTTGCACCGTTTCCGAGATATATATGACAATACTTTTTACATTTTTTCGAGTAAATGTAAATGTATATAACCAATATTGAAGGCAATGAAATTTGCAACAAAAAATGTCTGAAAAGATTAGCTGTAAAATCGATTCTTATCATTTTATCAATATCTGATGAGACGTAATCTATGCTCATCTTTTAAAAGTTGAACTTTGCCGTGGGTGCATAATACGTTCCCAAAATGTTTAATAGTATGGTAGGTAGTGGTAGCAATTATTAAAATAATTATTTTACCTCCAAGACCAACGAAAGTATCACATTCTGTACAATTTATCAGACAGAAAATGATAATTTGCGGTATCGTGTTAGAAAAACATGTAACCTGCTGAATAAACACGCACAGAAAAATTTTTTTTCTGGTTGCCTTTTTTCAGTTTACCACTTTCTGTTCATTTTTATTCAGGTTACATTTTATGTGTTTTTTTTAAGTCCTGTCTTGAAAGTAAAACTGTTCGCGTGGTTCGCACCGAAACCCTACTCAGAACGAGCTGAATTCAATTTGACTTGATTATCTCCTTAATGTGCACATTAATTTCAAATTCTCGGTCAAAAATGATCGGATTTTTTCAAGTAAAAATTTAGAAATTCAATCACAATATTAATAATCGTTCACGTCGAACGAGAATTTGCTGAGTAAACATAGCGGTTGCCCGTGATCCACACGGGCGTGTACAAAATTGCCAGTACATTAAGGGATTAAGTCAGATAATTCAACTTGTAATGTTTATTAGTAAAAAATGGTTAGCAATATCGGAACATATTGCAATATATTACATAATATGTACGATATATGTGAATATTTTTTAATAAAATTTGTGCTAAGAGTACTTAGAATTTGAAGAAAAAAAAACCTTTTTTAAAGGCACTCGGCCCGAAACGCAGCATTCTAGAAACAGCTTTCCTAAAGTGCGATAACACAAAATTTTACCTAGTCCAGATTAGGGGTTCCTCTGCCTCGTTTCTTAACCCGAGAACACTCGCGCCTAGAAAATTACGTTAATGCTCGCAGTCCATTTTAAATTACATTTTTTAGTTCTTGAACCTGTTTATTATTGTAAAATTATTGAATAAATAACATAATATATCTATTAAAATTTACTTTAACAAAACAACAACAAAAATGTTCAAACTAAATAAACATAGTTGAAGAATACAGAACATAGTTGAAGAAGGATTGTAGGGGGAAAAACCGAATTGGGCGGTAAAATGACCATGGTGTGAGCGTACTCGGGTTAAATAAAAATGTGTTGTTGTTATTTTCTTTATATTATGTAATTTACAAGAAATTTGAAAGGATTAAATTTTTTATTTTAAAAAAGTAATGATCATTGAATTTTGTTAATAGTTATAGAAAGAAAAGTCATCTATTGGAAAACTTTTTTTTTGTCATACTTAGACCATAAATAAATTCTTGTTGGTAGTTTAATTTTAATACAATTTCGTCTTGAAAACTTGAGTTTTACCACATAATGGCCGAACATTGCTGAAGTTTTATTGCTCTATATGTAATAAAAACATCGAGAAACTTAATGCATTGCAGTGGACAGTATTAATAATTTATTGAACCGATAAGAACAGTGGATAGACGATAGAATGTATTTTAGCACACGATGGGTATCAATCTAAGCTTAAAAAAATAAATAAATGCAGTAGTTAGGTATACCGAATTCAAAAGGTCTTTAGGAATTATCAAAATCGTTGTATAATACATAATAATAACTGTAATGGTTAGGATAAAACGGAATTTTAAATACTTTGAGCAATTATTTAATTACATATTTATAAATTTATAAAAATTTCTTTTTTTTTAAATCATGTTTGTTTTTTGAAATGTTAAAAAAGGAATTAAAAACGATAAAATTTGTATGGATTTTTTTAATGGGATTCTAAAAGCACACAAATAATTGGTAACAAGTGTCTTTTAATATTTAGTACAACATTGGTATTCGTACTAATCGAAATCTACAATGTTGTTTCAGGTTGTGGTGGAATCCGCTACTTCAGCTTTAGAGTATGGAGATTTGACCGTTGAGGAAGGTTCTGTTGTGAATCCAGATTTACATTTTGATTCCCAACTCATGCATCTATACGTTATGACAGAAAAAAAGGTAAGCTGATTTAGCATGTTACATTTAACTTTGTGTTTATTTTCAAGATTTTAAACATTTTACGTTAATTTACGTTTTAATCTGCATATTATGCATGCAGAAAAAATCTAGTGGCCAACTCCCTAAGTAAAGTAGTGTCAATTTTTGATTAGAATTTAGCTAAAGCAAAATGTTTTATTTTTTGACGAAATTACCTTCTCTTATTAACTGGCTTCTAGAGATTGTTAAATGTGTTGTGCAAGAACATTTAATGACTTAGTGATTTCACTTCCGGTTTTGTCTAGAATGATCCTTAGTGGTAGTGGTTTCGGTCAGCGGCCCTGGGGACCACCCTTAGCTTAGCTGTATCGAATTAGGTTGGACGGTATATCGACCCGTTCAAGATGACATTATCTCATATTTACTTTTATTAAAATATAGATAAAGATTTATATATGTATATTATTATTATTATATAAACTTGTGTGTTGACCCTTTTTTTTATTGACATCGTTTTCACAAACAAATGTGTCAATTCTAATAAAGTTGGATGAACATGAAATATTGCTCTCTTGAACTTAATAATATCTTGGAATAAAATACCTACCTTCCTGGCACATGTAGAAAAAAATAAATTATCCTGCCATATTATTATAGTCGAGTTAAATTTTTTTCTCAAATCCCATTACATTCGCCAAATTATAAAACTTGGAATTGAAGTCACATTACATAAAAAATGAAGTATAGTAGTAACTTACGCTATAGACAACTCGATAAACTTGGCCCAGTCAAAAGAAGGAATATGATCAATGAAACATTTGCTACCCTTGTATCGGACGCAGGCGCGTCGGTAGCACCCCGGCGCACCTTGTGCGTGCATTGGTTTGGCGTGAGTCTCACTTCTCGTGCGTTCGTTGCCTTTCCTGCTTATGTTGTCGTTTTTAACCTTTTTATTATCGTGCTTAGTTCAAAGCTCGAAAACTTGCTAAATTTTACAACCGGGAATTAACCTCCTTTTTAATTGAAGAATATTTTATTTTCTATTTGTACAATATGTTGACACATTTTAATAGGAATTTAAGATAAAATATTGACATATTACATATTATATTTTTACCTCGTGCCATTCCGCAGCCAAGTGCAAACGTCACAGGTTAATCAAACCGACCGACCGACGACGAGACGTCACTTTTAGTTTTTGCCTGGCCAAATCGGGATAACTTTAACGTGCATTTCCTTGTAAAAAATATAATCCGGGAATAAGTCCTTTTCATTATTTATACTTGGTTATCAAACAAACATTTAATTTAAACGTTTCAAAATGGCACATATAATTTTATAAAAACGACATTTGCCAGTCAATCTTGTTTAATCCACTTTTGCCTTCCTTAGTCCTTTCACACATTTAATGTCCCAAGTCTATTCTTTTTGAGGCGATACTCGATTGCATCAAAATGAGAATAAGAAAACGCACACAATTTTTTATCAAATTTAAATTATGAGCCAAGGTAGAATATTACCTAGGTATGTACATTAGTTATCGGGTGGGCGAATAGCGAGTACCCACTACTCGCCGTACGTGTGGACAAATATTGATCGACAAGTTTTCGACATGAAATCCTAGATACAAGCACACATTTACACATTTCGAGATCTCGTTTTATAGGTATATTTATTAATATCGATCGGTCGTTTTAAGAAATGTTATATGTATACACTCGCATATAAGAGAATCTTATTTGCATACATGAAAATAAAGTAGGCAATTGGCATATTGGCAATGGAACTTCTTATCGAAGACAAGATCGAGTAGAAAGTTGGTCGAAAAAATTTGTCACTTTTAGATGACTTATTTTAAATTTTTAAACGCTCGATTAGAAAACGATTTATTTATTTATTTATTTATTTATTAGTCATAGTCGACTATTTCCATTGAAGCAATAGATACGACCATGATAGTTAAATTGAATTTATCTAATATGACGTAGGCGTAATCTTAATTAAATTGAAATTTAGCATCCAACTCGAGTAGCAAACAGCGCGTGTTATTTCATTTCTAGAATCAGCACCAGAGAAAGATTTGTATCAACGTCGAAATTGTTAATAGTATTTCGTTTAAATCAATTTAAAATAAATTCAACAAATTATGACAAAAAATAAATATACATACTTGGAACAAAATTTAATCAAGATTATTCCTAGCAGATACGGATACCTAAGTATTTTTAAATTTTATTTTATCGCGGCTTCAACCGTGATTATTATTATTATTATTATTATTATTATACTAAACATAAAATAGCTATTCGCCTATTTGGTCATAGGGGAAAAAAGGTGCAAGTCTATTTTTAACCAAATTCATATTATTTCATTTATAATTTGCAGATATTATTCGAAAATAAGCACGAAATTTATTCATGACTAACTTATTCACATATTATTATAAGATTATAACACATAGATTGTGAGTAACAAGTGAACGTTTTTTTAATAATTATAATACTTGAATAAGCTATGTTTGTTATGAATAATAATTATTTGTACATAAAAATATTGTCGATAAAAAAACAGCTGGCAAATATGTTTTTATTTTCGTCTTTGAGAGACTGCAACCTTCGTTAATTTGTTGAACGTCGTCATCGTCGTCACCATCTTCTTATAGTCTATACCTACCATGCACTACGTTAGTACCTAGTATTAATTAAATAAAAATTACTTTATTTGTTTGCAAAAACCTTAATTAGTTTTTTCGTCTCTTGTTAGAAAGTAGTTGAACCAAAGGTGGGCGAGGTGGTAGAAGAGGCACGTAGTTGTGCAGTTTATTTCATTAAAGATGTTTATTGCCGATTTTGCTGTCCACTACTCCGGAGAATGGACCCTTTATTAATAGATTGTCAGTGTAATAATGGAAAGGCCACGTGCTCTAATGCTTTAACATCGGGCATATGCGCTCTTTTTTCTATTGACAATTTTAATAAACATTTTGAATTTCACCGTTAGATGATTTTAAATTTTATCCAACCATGTTGTCCGTCTGATTGTAACGGCATAAGCACGGCGTACAATGAATTGGAAATATTACACTTGGATGCCCAAAAATAGAAATACTTAATGAGATATTATCGTTTTGAAGCAATTCTGCTCAATATTCAACTTGACCTGCTAGCCACAAAATTCTTTTAAAAATTTCAACTCGTCTATCTGACATGCAAAAGTAATCAAAAATTGTGCTTCGTTATACTTTACGCTGCCGACTTGTTTCAATCCATATCGGGCTCTCCCATTTATAAATAATAATTATATTAAAGGCAACGGAAAAAGAGTGGATACAATTACCTCAACATAGATAAAACATCCGTCATTTGAAATGGCAGGAAAAGTCCTGAGGGAAGCATGACCGTTCGAACTTTATATGGGGAAACTCACGAGGGTCAGTATAGGTGCTACCTATCGTTTATAATCAGAAATTTATTTTCTTATTGGCTACCCACATGGTAAATTAATGACATTTTTTTATTCGACTCCAATTTTTAAATTATTTGGTCACTAACAATAGGTTACCTATTTACAATCAATAATTTTATAGTATGTCATATATTGTATGCCCAAGTATACATACATTTTTTTGAATTAAGGAAGATAATTTCTATCCTATTTCGATACCATTGCTTCTTAAATATCAAATTCAAATGATTGTTTGTGTAAGATTTAAATTAGGATTGGACGTCCACCTTATAATCGGCCTAAACGCTTGTACACACTTTATACTACATATTATAATGATGGAATGTTGGACGACATAACACTACTATAAAAGATAAAGAAAATTCTGAAAAGATTAAGAGAATACCTCGAGGAACTGTTTAAAAGTGATGAAAATAGAGGGAACTGAAACAGAACAACATCGCTACCGGAAGAGGAGGACATTTTGAAAGAAGAGATTGCATATTATGCAATAACAAATATATAAGTAAAGAAAACAACAAGATGTGATGGCATCACCGTCAAAATAATAATATCTATTATAGTGTTAGTATACTACTGCATGTGATTAACCGAAAAAAATATCTAACATCTAACATGATTTGGGCAAAGTAAAGCTACCAGAAAAAAGATCTTCAACCTACGTTTAATTAAAGAAAAATCTAGAGAAATTATAATAATTCAATATAATATAGCTGCTTGATAGAAAATTGGCGTTTGATAGCATTAGATGGGAAAAATTATGGGAGATCTTGAGGGAAATTGGCATTCCGGTATATTTCGTACCTTTAATAGAGAGTTTGTACTAGAATAATAGAGCCATAGTCAAATTGGGCAGCCGTGTTTCGGATCATTGCAAGATGGAAAAGGGGGTGACACAGGGCTGTATAATATCTATCGCGAAACTATAATAAAAAAGGTACTTGAGGATTGGGATGGTGGGATGGGGAATAAATAACCTACGATATGCGGATATGGGATTCATGATGGTTACCATAAACTACTACTACCATAAAAATCTTACACAAGATATGGACACACAGACATATAACACGCAGCACAAAGAAAATTGTCTTTTTGACAAACAAATTACAAATTTTCTTTTTTCATACATTTTTTTCCCTGTTCTCTATACCTCAGATACTTGGATAGTAAGGAAGTTTGCTGCTTGATGAAGATTGAGAACATATTTATTAATTTATTGTTACACATTAAAATTGTTAAAAATATTGTATTTTGAGACGTATTTACCTAAGAACCATGAGGGCCATGGCCCGGGGCGGAAGCATTCGAGGGGCGGCGCCAGCCGTTCTTTGGGTTCGGGGTGCCTTTGTTTGTTTGTGTGCTTGTTGAAAGACGATGTACTATTTGTGTGTCTATTTCTTGTTGTTTTTGAAATATTTATTTATGCACACTTAACAATTCGTGTAATTTTGATTATATTGATTAAAATTATCTGTCTGTCTGTCAAAAAAATTATTGTCATCTATATCTCGGAAACGGTGCAACAAAATAGAAAAATGTATAGAATAAAATTTACTAGAAAAAATGCGTATTCATTTTTTTATTTTGTTGCACCGTTTCCAAGATATAGACGACAATATTTTTTGTATTTTACCGAGTCTTGTTAAAGTCGCTGTCAATCAGAAACGGTGGGACAAAATAAAAAAGTTTATAAACAAAATTGAAGGCAATGAAATTTGCAACAAAAAAGATCTAAGAAGATTTGCTGTAAATTGCCGAGAATTTTTCAATGAATTCAGCAGTGAATTCTCACAGCCTTATTTAATACCCGAAAACATGTCATTCCGTCTAACAGTCTGGTTAGCCAGGCTTTTTGTTGGTTTCATTCCTTATTATATTCCACATTGCTTTTTGTTTATTCTTGGCATTGTAAAAGTAATTGGCATTTTATCAATTTCTTCTCACCTGCAAGCTGTTGGAAATACATTTTCTTGTATGAGTCATATGCTCTGTAGGAACACTTGCTTACTACTTAACTACACTTAGTGCGTCCAGTGTTTTTTTCATTTTCTTCACACCATCGGACTACGTAGCTTTATTTTTCTTGTCCATTTCTACCCTCTTAGTGATAACTGGAAAGCACATTTCTTGAGTTTTTAAAATTTTACGATGGAAGCAAGTGTAGGACTTCGAAGCCGATCTATCTTGAACCATTTCAGCCCAGGGTATTGACATAAACGTCTGATTAAAAACACGAATATCTTCCTCAGTAACCTTCGTAACGTTTATTGTTTTATGTTCCTTAATACGCCAAATCCCCCAACATGAGTTGAGTCACGCATAATCTGGGCCAGGTGATCTGAAACTGCAATTATCTATGTTAGAACTAGTAAATACATTATCAATGCAAGTGGCACCTGACCCAGTCAACCTGGAGGCCTCACTGAACGCCGCCCGGCTTACGAATCAAGTAGATTTACTAATCGCGTCTTGTCTTCTCCTGTCCGTCTTTCAGAAAGTCAACATTGTAATCACCTGTTTTTGTAGATGTTTTGTATTTTCCATTATTCGAAACAAGCATCAGTGCCTCTTTCAAAACTTGCATAAACACCTCAAAACTTCCAGAAGGGGGTCTATATACGACAACTACCGCGGTGTTTCTTGAATTAATCTCAACAGCAGCAAGCTCAATATTTTTTTCAACCGATAAACTTGAAATTGCTTCAATGCTCTTAGCATCAATGTTACATTTTGTTAGTATGAGCACTCTACCATGAATATAATTTTGTCTGCAAAATGAATCGCTAATTCTATAATTTCCTATCTTGACATTTTCAATAACATTACTATCGAGCCAGTGTTCCGTAATGCATAGCACATCTACTTTATTTTGATTTAAGTACAAGTCCAATTGATTTATTTTCGAATTTATTGATTCTATGTTTAGATTCATCAGGGAGAACACGCCAATCTGTTTATCTGAGTTCATCTGTTTGTTACCTTTTGAGTCATTTATTAACGGAAAAAAAATTGAAGGCAATGAAATTTTGAACAAAAAATTTCCAAAAAGTTTTACTGTGAAAGCTATTTTTATATGACAAAAAATGGTTTCAAAATGTACAATTAACATTGTTAACGTAGGAGTGTACGAATACTTTGTGGGGCCACTAAGTCCTGCGATGTTGCTCTGACTGTATATAATTTGTAGTTGATGCGGTGTTTTTAGTTTTGATTATTGGTAATTAAGATGAATCCTATTATTTGTGTATGTTGTTGTACGAATGTCATCGACATTGATAAGATAGTGATTTGTAATAATTGTAAAGGTCGGTTACATGTCACACGGAAAGGGGATCATTATGAGGAAATCTAATCATAGGTCAAGTTTAATTGCAATTGCGGTGTCCAAAATTGAAAAAATTTACGATGAACTTTAGGGATTTGCATTTTTGATTTGCCGCCGTGATTGACTGGTAAAAATCATGTTTCAACAATGCCTTATTTAATTTTAAAAGCTTAAATAAGGTATAAATAATTTTTTATTTGTAAACAAAGGCCGAGACATGCTGGCACTATAGTCCACAAGCCGCTCCTGGTGTAAAGTACGCCATTAATAGTAATCTTCTCTGTTCAGCTTACCCTTAGGGTTTTTTTTTTAAATAGCCTTCATGTGTATGTGCGAAGTTCAATCACAAAGTGACTAGCTGCTGCTTATCTTTCAAACCGAATCTTGAAAATTTAACAAAAACTGAACGAAACCTTAAAATAATAAAAAAATTAACCATAAAGTGAAGAAAAAATTATATTTTAATATACCATAAGAGACAGCAATTATTGAAGAAATGAAGAGAAATGAAGGCACGTAGCCGAAACTAGTACCTATACATATGATCGAAATATAAAGTTGAGAAAAGTATATTTTTTATTTGCTTAGAAGTTTTTCATTAAGTAAATAGTATAAAGTAATTCAGAAATGTGAGGAACACTGGATTCAGATTAGAATACGTATACTTACAATGTACATACGTATCAGTACACAACAAAAATCTAAAATTAAACAAATTATCGATTGATATGTGGTTTAGGTAGTGAAACTCGACATTAATACCAATATTTTAGAAAAACCATAAAACATTTACGACAATAATTATACTTACAGTATATTTTATTTGTGAGAACTTAAAACATTTTAGTTCTAAGAAGTGTGAGCGCATTTTTTTTTGTTTTTCTAATATATTAATATGGAAAATGAGTTAAGTGTTTCGAAAAAGTCGATGGAACTTGTAGCCCATTAAATATTAACATGGAACATGTTTTTTGCGATCGTTATCTTGCAAAATTTGACACCAAAAACTGACTTCAAAAAGGTGTTTGGTATCGAAAAACATGTTCTATGTTGAATACAATAGTCGGAAACTAAAATAGAAGCAACCTGGGGGTCCAGGGGGCCGAGTTTTTGTCGGGATTTGGGCGTTTATTTTTTTTTACATTAAAAATGTTTTGCTTAAATTGTACAAGAGAAATTGATGAGATTGGTTTAGACAAAAAGCGTAAAATATAAAATTTGGAATGTTTTAACATTTTTTGACGTATGTATAATAATTATTACAATAACCGAGTATACTTTTTTTTATGGATAATTTTGCTGCCTTAAAAAATCTCTTAATATTTAACATTTAGAAAAGCTTCCAAGTGGGATTCCTTCTCGGGGTTTGAATTTAGATCAAGGTTTTCGTTAAAATTTCGTTTTCCTTTTTGCTATTGGAATATATCAGACAAAATATACAGGGTGTCTCCGTGACCGATAACACCTTATATATTCTGTACCTAAATAATTTGATTAATAATTACATTTGTAAAATCTCATTTGAACTTTGTGAAACTAGGCGACGTAATTAATTTTAAATGAAAAAAATATTATCAATTATTTATGTAATCAATTTTGTTAGGTATATAACTAATTTTTAGTTAATTTGAAATGGTTTTTCCTTTGGTTGTATAGTCCGTGGAGTGTAGAGAATGACGTGACTTTAGGTTTTAATTCTCAATTTCGTTCCGCCCAAAAGCTCGCAATAGTTTTGATCACCAAAGCCCAAAGCGTTTGAAAGTTATCGACTTGAAGGCGCAGTAAAAGCTGAACCTCGTATTAATGTAATTGATTTCTATTATTCTCTCACGTTCTTTTTCCGTCTAAGAAATATTTCTCTCCTGAATGGCATAATCGAACCGCAATTTTTAGTTTTCAGCTAAAATAAGTATAGCTAAGATTTTTCTAATTTGATATATATTTTATTTTCAGGTATCCAAAGTGAAAGTTCAAGAATGTAGCGTTTATAAAACGTGCTGGGATTGTTTAGGAGCAAAAGATCCGTATTGTGGATGGTGTTCTTTGGAAAACAAGTAAGTTGATTAAAAAACATTTTTAAATAAATAATATATTTAAAAAAAATATATTAAGTACCTGCTACAAGAAAGTTATGCCGTTATTCTTGTTCGAACGCTTTTATTTTTTACTTGCTTGTTCGTGTAATTTTCTTCCAAACGTGAGTTTTGTGCTCTGTTGTTTTTTGCGCTTAGTAATTACCACTAAATAGTGTTGGTTAACAAACTTGACCACTTCAATCGTAGATGGGATCTTACAAGTTTTAGTTAATTTCTCACTAGGAAACTTGACGAAATAGAACAGCGCTCTCTCGACCACGTAACAATAATATCTTCATTTCAAATCTCAAGTTTAGACGTTGTAATCCTCAAACTCGAATATAGACATCAACACTGTTCTACACTGATTATTTTCCTAATTTCTAATTAACTTCTTTTGTGTTGGAAAAATTGCTTAATACATATAATAGAAGGTTTTCTTTATAATTTTTCACTATTACACGGGACTTTTTTTCGATGTTGATAATTTATAATCATATTTTCTTTTTTACGATTAAACTTTCTTTTAGATGAAAAGTTAGTCGAGCAACTTGGCATACGCAATTCACTTGTCCCAAATTACTTGAATCTTCTATTCTTACTGTTGAAAAGTTTATAAAGCGGAAATGGGAGTTTAGTTTGTGTCTATGGTAGTGTAAATCTTGATTATTTTTTTGTTTTGCTTTTACTATTATCCATTTTCTCAACAGTTTCATCTGCTCAAAACTTATTTACTTGCGACAAAATACTCTCTTATAATTTTTACATTGTACTTTTTCTTCATTTTTTTTTTTATTTAAATTGGAAATTCGACTTTTCTATTTATGATAAATTAATGTTCGCTCGACGGTTTTACGCGACGGTTTTATAATTAACAAAAGAACGGATCCACATTATCCAGTTTGCAGCGCCACATCGAACATATACATATCGAGAATCATCGTTTTGTTAAATTGCTCACTCCAATTAATTATACTCGTTTTTTTCGAAATTTTTCCTAATTTATATACAAGCAAACCAAATATTATAGTCGAAAATCTTTTAACTAAATAAAACAATAATCACTCGATTATCATTACTTACAAATACATGGTTTGGTGATTTAAAACCATCGTTCGGTATCTTATGTACTCACTAGTATAATATGTACATATAATATAAACTAAAAAGGTTGAGGATAAACGATATAAATTAATTTGACATATCATAAACAAATGTCAATGAGCGGATTCTACTATTAAATCTAGCTGCTGGTATTTTTTGTGGGAAATTTTTAATTTCTATTGCTTCTATAGACGATCCATTTTCTCGTCTTTGCTTTGTCACAAATATAAGCAAGTCAACATTTTTCATCTCAGTGTGATGATCATTTTCCATCAAATGGTCAGATTTTTCGGTGCATTAGTATTCCTCCAGTAAGATGAATGCTTTTTAATTAAGCTTCATCTTAAATGATCTTCCGGTTTGTCATACGTACGTACATCGTTTCACAGGTTTAGCATTTATTTTGTGCACAATATCCCACAATTGGGTTCTTGGTTCTTGTAAAATGTTCTCTCGTAAAGAGTGTTTCGTTCTCTAGACACTAAATGTTTAATTCTATTATAATTTTTTAATAATTTGTCTTCAGACTTTTTTCTATTTCTATAGAAAAAAGGTATGGACAAGAACTTGCTCTTTATTTTGTTATCGAGTACCAGTGTTATATTGTTCTTTTCTATGACTCTTTTTTTCTTTATTTTTCAAATTAGATTATCGATTATATCAATTTGGTAACCATTGCTATGTGCTAGATTTCTTATAATGCTAATTTCCGGAAAATAATATCTTGGTTATTCATGGGAATGTTGTCGAGTTGCCAAAACATTGCTCTGAATTCTCTCATTTTTTTGGTTCCGAAGATGGTTAGAATACGCGTTGTTGCATTCCATAGCACCGATATTGTCTATATTATCTGTACTAATATATTATGTAATTCTGGAACCATCTTTTTGTTTTTATTATCAAGCAAATCTCTCTTCAGGGCGTTCATGAAAATATCTTCGAATAATGACGACGATCCATTACCCATTCGCAAACCAAACCATATTGCAACGAATTTTACAAACAAAAGAATAGTTTGGCAATGACTAATGGATCATTGCGGCTTTGTGACTCAGTAATGTAATCTTCGGCTAAATGTCAGTCATTCCATAAGTTTTTATTAATAATTCATATTATGGAAAGTTTACTGAAAACTGAAGTATTTCGGAGGTGTTGCTGTAATCGCTTCAATTCTTTGAACGAAACTGATATTGATAATAATACAACGAATAGATTGGTTAGACGACGGGTTAGTAATAAAAAAATAATTAAGACTTTTGTTATGATAAATTACGGCTTATATTTAAATTTTTGTAACATACTGATTGGTAGGTACTACATTCTTCCCAAATGGTAGAATTCACTATATTTTTTGGCGTTGGCATTGGAAAAAACCTAGAATGTAATCAGGGCCGTAATGCACTTATTATTTTGTATTTTTGTTTTACTGAAATAATGAAACAAATCAATTTTTTTATTTTTTTTTAGAAAATTTTCAAGTTTCCATAATAATGCGAGATTAAAAGATGGTCCAATACTTCTGACCACGGCTGTATTCTTTTTCCTATTGCTTTATAATTTTTTTATATCCAGGATTCTTCTTCATTTATTTATTTTTATATTTACATAATATTTAATTCCGCTAAAATATTTTTGAATTTATCTTGCTGAGCTGCAAATTTTACAAATTAAAAATATTTTTATAGTGGAAATGCAATAAATTTGTGATAAATATTTTATCGCGTTTGAGCTAGACAAGCATCTTTTTTTTGTATTTCCCTCTACTCCTGTTGGTCCCGGCTGGCTCCCGGGTGAACTCATTTCGAGAAGTGACCTTTAAAGGTCGTGATATAAAGTTACAATGAATGGAATCTCATTCAAAAATCTGAAAATGATTCTCAAAACAGCGGAAATTTGAAATTATGTTTAATTTACATTTACATTATATATATTTTTTTAATATTTTATTTATATTTAATTTTAGATAATTTAAAACTTTTATTTGACTTGTACAAATATTACCTATACCAAGGTATTAAATTGGTTGTTCCTATGTTTAATTGTCCATCAGACAAGCATTTTCCCATCGGCGTTTTCAGGTGCACTAATGGTAAAATCGATATACACCATCAACGGTGCCTAATTTGTCAACCAATACAGTAGAGCACTCATAAATATAATATTGTGCTTTTAGTTCCAATCGCTATCTATATTACTTATCTTTTACGATTCTTAAACTACCCAATTTCTTATTATCAATGTTGTACTCCATGACCATCTATGAAACGATTTCTAATTTAGTAGTTTGTCATTTTGGCTATAAACCATAAATTTTTTATTTGTTATTTATTGTGCATTGGTGACTACATCAGTCGATCGATGCTTTCAAATTGAATTTTAATTCAAGTTGGAATTTTTTTGAAATAAATTTATTATTATGTAAATTCCATTATTAAATAAATATACATTGTATATGTTGATACATACTCGTATGTATGTATCAGCTATGAAAATTATACCAAGTAGATTTTTTATAACAAACTCGAAAACTATTAATTAATCGAATTTATCTAATTAATTATTAATTAATTACTGCAACTTGGGCAAAAAATGCAGTTTTTCTTTAAAATATCCTATACTTGAAAATTTTATTTCAAAATCTATGTTTATTTATGTGAGAAACTATAGTAATGAATGACTACGAATCCGCATAAAATACATAAGAATTTAAAAAATAATCAAATGCCAAAGATAATCCTATTATATTTGATTATCTCGTCAAAAAAACAAATACTGACAAGAGTTGATGAAGTTCTTGATTTAGGTGTCCATATCAGTTATAAATTCACATTTAATATACACATCCAATAACTGTATGTTGGGCTAGGTATCTTGGCTGATACTGTCTATATATTATTGTCTGGTAAAATCACTTCATGTATATGGTCCCTGTATTATGAAATCCACATAAAAAAAGTTGAATCGGTGCAACACAAATTTCTAAAATTTTTTCATTTCAAATTGACTTAACACAGAACAACGACATTAAATACGTTTTCTGTTTTACGTTTTTAATGTTTTGTTTTGTTTTAAAATAACATTAAACTTTTGGAAACAAATGCACATCGATCAAGGAAAATGCCGAGGAGGGTATCGCTGGGGAAATCTGGTGTACATGTGAAGGGAAATTTAAGAAAATGTGAAGAAATCCGTAAAAATCTTAGAAAACAGGAAATCTGCGATTGTGTAAAAAATTCAAGGAAATCTAGGAGAACTTGGGAAATTCAAAAGGAAAGCGAGAAATCTTGGGGGATATAAACAACTTTTTACTTCTTCAACCTTTTCGAAAGAAAATCTTGACCCAAATACGGAATCTTTCAAAAATCTTTTAAAAGATAATGTAGTATTTGCCTTGCTAATCGCCTTCCGGAAAATCTGAAACAGCCTCGGGGAAAGTATGATATAAATTTTTTTGTAAAATTTTGCGAGTCGATTTAAGTTTCTGTAGGGGAGCAATCCTGCAATATTTTGAGGCACGACTTTAGGTTGTAAAATCAGCAAATACTTACAAATAATTCCGATTTGTGGTTTCCACCTTAAATATTCCTGACACGGTATTTTTTACTTAACAAAACCCCAAAATTTCATTAAAAAGATTATCAATATCAGATATTCAGAAAAAAGGGAACCAGTGCATTTGGCTAAAAAATATTAAACTTCTAACCTCTTTCACTTTTGCCCTATTGTTTATAACATTTTTTAAATAATATTTTTCTCGTAGTTTTTATATATTTTAGTAGTTACAGATATTCAGAATATAAGTTTTTCTCAAATCTTGTCTCAAGTCTTGTGGCAATTTCAATCACCTTTTGAATTTTATTTTATGTGAAAAAAACCTTGTCCTCGCAGGATAATATATTATTATTAGTGCAGTTTCTTCCGCTTATTAACGTTAACAATGAAATTGTTTTTTAATTTTTTTCAATGCCTTCTTAACATTTAATTTTAACAATTCATTCATAATTTGAAAAATCACATAGAACTGCATAAAATAGTACCATCCAAAATTTTAATTTGGCTTTTTAAGTGTCTAAAAATCGAGAGTTGTATTTTTTGTTTTATTTGTACCCCACTTGACCCTATGAATAGAATTAGTTCGCGGGTGTATTTAACATGCACTTGAAATATTTTTAAATAATTTTTTTAAATCAATAGTTGTAATGCAGTAAAAAAAGTCGCATATAATGACCGCGAAGAGACGGAGAAATTTAGGTGCTACACCCGGCCAACGCAACGTTACACCCAGAGATCATCGACGACGGTTCTACAATTGACCCATAATAAGGATAAATTAAAAATTTTTTAAACTCGTATTAACTTTTACTATCAAAACAAAACCATCATGTGTATATATATAATATATAATATATAATATGTATGTGTTTTTACACACATTATACCCACAACACATATTACATGCACACACTTAATAGTTAGTGCTAGGATTTCAATAGAACTGAAATCAATAAAAAAATTTAAAGTACCTTTATAGCATGTGAATTTAAAAAAGAGTAGTACATAATTTTTGTAAATCTGATAGGGTGCGTGACTCACCAACGAATTTGGTGTTTTTGTCGGTTGTCATTATATCTAAATATGGTTCTATTAGAAAGAAATGAATTATTGTCGACTTTTTTTTTATAGATATGTAATGTAGATCTAAAAAGAGTCAGCACAATGTGTTTTCGAGTTCGACGAACTTGCTTCTTGGTTTGCTTTTTAAATATGCAATTTTTTACAAGTTTAAATATTTTATAGAATTTTTAAAAAACTAACCTAAATATTAAACCGCATTTTAATTTCAAGTTAACAATAACACAATAATTAGACATTCTGAAAATTGAAATTTTATCGAAAAGGGGGGGGGCTTAAAATTATTATTAGAATTTCATTGGGCTATCAATAATAATCAAATAAGGGCTCGATAAAAGTATAATTCATATATTGTAATTTAAATGGAATACAAGAATTTCACATTGTATTCTGTATAATATAATTCTGTATTATTTATAGAACATAATTAGTAATGTAGTATTGTGTGCGTTTTAATAATTTTTTTAAACCGTAGCAGTGACTTCGGGTGATCGTTGGTTGAGTTAGGGGGCGAAATTGGTGAGTTCGAATAGCAAATTGTTTGGTTTGAATTGACAAAAGACTACGGTCGAAAAATAAAATAATAAAATATTTTGGTAAAAAGTAACGGATTCGGTACATCATTACTTGATCTATTGTTACAGTTGCTATAACATTGTCACAAAATAACCCTAATTTATATTTACTATTATACAGTTGGATTATTTAAATGACGATGACGCGAAGCTTATGACCATTGTATCATAATGCTCGGGTTGGATTGAATACTTACCAAGAGAAATTTAACGTGATGGTTTCCCCAAATATCGTTTTTGTTATTATAGTAATATTCGAATGCCTAGGGACTTAAGCAGTTGTAAATTATTAGTGACATTTAAGTCCGTTATGTATTACATTCAGTAACCCTATTTTCTAAAATATCGTCAAATAGTTTAGAACTAGGTTTAATTAATTTACTTCTCTAAACACCTACTACCTTCGAAATTTATAGCTACACTATGCGAATACAACGTCAAACTTGTCACAAACGAAAAACTTATTGTTCTTCTCGGCTGGTTTATTTTATACTGCGTGGTCTTCAAGTTTCAATAATTCTGTGATGATTGAGAAAAAGTGCTTAAGACTTAAGTCTGTTTTAGCGAAATTGAAATTTTCACTTGTATGTCGATAGAGTCAACTTACTCTTTCTTCGGGTATAACACGGCATCCTTTAATTCCCCATTTTTCTTTTGACTTAAAAATCATATTTTTGTGCTTATTTTTATTGTAAAATACTAAAAAAAATGTCTTGCAAAGCTTTCTTTATTATCGGGTAAACCCATGTTCATTTTTTACAAAATCATTAATTAATTATATACACAATTTTTACTTTTGTACTAATTCACAAATAAACTAGATATATAGGTGTTAGTACACAACACATTTCCAAACCAATTAGTAGTACATACTTCACTAAAAAGATAAAAACAATTTTAAATAAAAAAAAATAATTAAATATAAATAAACACGGAGTAAAAAAGCAATAAAACTAGCAAAGTGTAAACTGCTGTAATCTGATTATCTTTTGAAATTAAGACCTTTTGCAAGTGCCAATAAGGTTCGCACATATATATCGTGGCATTATTTAGATAAAGCGCACAGAAGAAATTCCAAATTTGTGCAACGAAGGGTTAAACTAGAATTTTAACGGAATACATTTTACCTAAGGCTAAAGTCTCAAAAATTAATTTTGTAAAATATCCTGTCTACTTAAGTTTTTTCTTTTTATTATTTTTTATTTATTTATTACATAAACTATATGCTAGGTGGCAGTACATCTACAAAATACAAACAATATAATAAGTACAATTAAAGTACAAATCAGACATTAACTTTTGTCAATCGGCATCAAATGATTACCGATACGACACTTATATAAATGTTTTCAAACTTAGAAACCCTTCGTCAAGCACATTTAGGGACAACTTATTCCATAACTTAATTCCAGATCTTAAAATTGGCTCTAACCCAACATATTTGTACGGTACAATGGAAGTTTGATCTTGATCTTGAATGATTATGCCTCGACAGAAACGATGTTCCTTTAAGTCTTGCAGCACCTTTAGATTTATTTTTTCAATATTTTGAAACGACAAAAATGTATCTTTTGTTTTACTGATTAAAATAACCGTCAACTTGTTTTTGGGGTAATTTTTGCAATCCCCCCCCACCATATACAGGACGAATTTTTGACGACCAACGGAATTAAGGAACAAATTAAAATCAGTTCCAGCTTTTAACTTCCAAGGGTCAACAGAAATCATTTTTAAACCACTTTTGGTGGTCCGTGGACTCGACTATATTTGAATTGAATATGTAACGCCCAGGTATAAATGCAGTCAATAGTTCGTAACTAAGTTGATTTCTAGTAACGAATGTGATAACCTTATACATTTATTGCTATTCGCTGGTCACTGCCATTTTGTTGTTTAGTACCCATGTTTTAAACTTCAATAATTTTTGCATTCTTGCAATCGTTTATGTCTCATAAATACGAAGTACAACACGGCCATCAGCAGCAAGTTTGAAGAAGGAGGAAATACCTTCGGGCAGATCATTAATAAATATTAAGAAAGTAAAAGGTCCTTCGACATTTCTTAGCGAAACAACGGATGTAACACAAGCATAGTTAGAGAACCACGTTATTGATTTTTACACTTTGAGTATACGATTCAATAAGAAGTAGTCGAAACCATAGAGTTATTCAACGATGTGCGTAAGTTGAGCTTGGATATTTTATCGATAAGCACTGTGTGAAACAAAATCAAAAGTTTTTTTTGAAATTCACCATTATAGCGTCAACCTATCTCCCAGAATCAATGTTATAGCGTAACACTTGTCAATTATTATTCTTCTATTGCTACTTATTAATGTTATTTCGAACCGAATTAAATAACATAAATTTACTTATCCCGTTTCACCCTGTAAATTTGTTTTCCCCATTATATCATCAGTTCGATAAATAATATTGACTTAAACACTGTTCCGCAATCATCACAAAATTATATAGAAAAATTTAATTATTTACTTTCTATTCTATCCAGTAGGTATCTATAGATAATAATCGATATCGATGTTGTTAAAATCTAGTATTTTTTTCTCTTACTTATATGCCCACCAACTAACTCCTCCCTAGCTAATTTTAATATTTAATAGATGAAAATAATAAAAGTAAATTTTATTAATTTGTTTTTTTTTTGAAAATTGAAATAAATTTTGCATTTATAAAACCTAAACGGACAAGTTAGAAAAGCTAAAAGTGTGTTTTAAATTAATTTTAAAAGCTAACTCTGCAATAATCATAATGCAATTTATTTAAGTCTTTTGTTAAATAGACTTTCTATTGTGCTTTTATTTGTTAAATTAATAAATAATACTTCTTTATTTGTTGTTTAAGCGATACCTTCCTAAAAGTTAAAGTTACTACTTAAGATAACATTCAACTTTGTACAATACTAGTGGTAATGAAGATTGCTCGTTTTATAGAAACCAGAAATTGCTTTTTAAAATACGATTTGCTAAACTACAAATTAAATTATTACTTGTTATCGGCAAAGTATATCGCGTATTTCAAGTTAGTGTGCCATTATTTCTAGTATAAAAGACATTTATAATTAGAAATGGTACCCTTGGGTGTAACAAAGCACTTGGTATTATTTTGAAGATGCGCGGCTCGAAACAATAAAATTATTGAAAATTAAAATATGCTTCAAATGTCAATTTCCATTCGATACTACATATTTATAATATTAAAAGTTTTTTATTTTTTTGCCAGTCAAAATTATTTTCATTAATAAGTACGAGTAAAACTTACGAGGTAATAATATAGTAGATATAATTCACCTAATCAATAAATTATTATGTTCAATAATTTAATATTCGTGAAAATGTTCTTTACCGACATTTCGATCTGCTTAAGAAATAATTTATAATTGAATAATCGTGTGATAATGTTCAAGTTTTATTAAGACTGTATGAGAACGACATTTCTATTTAATGACATTCATATTCCCTCATAACTATTTTGGAATAGAATTGGAAATGCGTGCACTTGGTGCGGACTTACCCCAATTTGAACTTGTAATTAGTTTTGGCAGTGTGTTCTCGAAAATTACTGCTACTAATTAAAACTACTTACTAAGACAGATTCAGATTTTGATGGATTTAAATTGTTTTATTAAGTACCCATATTTTCAAAACACATAGTGTTAATTGTTTCTGTTATTCTATCACCTTTTGCTTATTATTCTCGTCCAATGCATTCTATTATTGCAACGGCGGCGTGTATTGTTTATTCCAAGTTTATTCCTCTTTTCTAAAATTCTCGGATAATACCGATTGTATTAAATCGAATAAGTATATTCCAACATCAAAACGTTGTGTTCTTAATAAGGTGCATTACCTTCGTTAAATGACGGCTAAGTCAATTTACACTAAGGTATACTCGATTCGAATCCGATGAACTCCGTACTTTAGTAGAGGGATCCTTGAGTTGTTTATTTGCCTTCATCGGCAATAAAAATCCACGGTTAAGA
This sequence comes from Cantharis rufa, assembly GCA_947369205.1. NCBI lineage: Eukaryota > Metazoa > Arthropoda > Insecta > Coleoptera > Cantharidae > Cantharis > Cantharis rufa. The sequence goes on from OX376309.1 coordinate 26,492,256, forward strand.
GTATATCTGAGACCAGTGGTGCAGCCAGGAATTTGTTATGGGGGGGGCTAAAGGATGCGAGCTGGGCCAAAAGCGTGCGCCCCAGGCAAAAAATTTTCTGAAAAAGGGGCGTGGTCAGCTTATTTTTGAGTATAATTATTGTGTTACCACTGTTACCTATCTTAAATTAAAAGTCAAACACAAAAATATTTTAATTTAAAAAAATTTTTCATTGCACCGGTAAAAATGCGACTATGATCATTAAAAAAAGATTATCATTAATAAAAAGGAAGAGTGTCTGGGGGGGGCTATAGCCCCCTAGCCCCCCCTTTGGCTGCGCCACTGTCTGAGACGAGCCTAGCAAGCTACCTCAAATGTATAACAATTAATATACTCACAGTACTAATAGTGACTTCCGAACACAATCGGGGTTGCTGTTGGGAAAAATAGGTTGCAAACCTAAACGCAGAAGGAGAACGAGATGACGGAAACTTCATCTTCATCCGATCTGATGAAGAAACAGAAACGAACCGTTGATTATATAAAGACCAATGTCGTTGATAAATAGTAAAAACAACATAGATCCTTGAGGAAATTTTGAATACTTACATTCTGTATACTATCTTTTAGACAACTAGCCTACTAGCCAACCATTTAACAGTATTCGAACCAAAACCCAATGCAGCAAGTTTGAATGGAAGGGCTTGACTCAATGTGATTTTGAATAAGTCGCAGTGGATAACCTTATTTAAAACCTATCTAACATGAGGATCATCATTTTTTTTGCAAAACTTCTGGTAAAATCGATTAAACAACGAATATTCTTAAATGTCTAATGAATAATCTTCTTTTGAGTTATTAGGTTGATCAATTCCTTTAAAAACCATGCTGGATTTTTGGAAACTGTTATTTTTTTACGTAATAGATGAGCAATGATGATTAGTTACGCACACGAGTGGATTCAAAAAGTCCCCCTCTTGTTCACAGCACAGCCTTTTAAAATATCAATGTTAAACGAAGTACTTATATTAGTTAAATGGATATGAGAGCATATCCATTTCATTGCATATCGTCTCGGACATTTTTAATTTGACGTTCTTATGTCGTTTGACGATTGTTGGTCAAACGGTTGGAAGAAATAAACAGAAATAAAGCATTGGCAGTACGTCGAGTCCGAGTTTCTTGTGATGTTTTTCACATTGGATCTCGTTGCATTCTGTGTTCCTTTCTTTATTTTGTCGAGCTTTTGCCCTCTTGGTTCACTGTGTTTATTAATACAAATGCCATTATTTTAAGGTACTCGAAAACTCAAATGCTCATATCTTGGCACGGAATTGGTTTGGCATTGGTTGCAAAACCATGTTTCGAATATTATTTCCTGAATTTCATATAATGTAATTTTAAATAATCACTAGCATTTCAGTCGAGAAGATCTTATATCTACTAGTTCTAATAAAGAGCTATTGATGCAAGCACGATAATAGTATATTATTTAATAAGAGGCTTAAATTGCTTATTAAACACGAGTTATAATATACTATTTTGTAATGTGGAAAAACAAGTTTCTAAAAAATTGTTCAAATTACAAAAATTAAAAATTAAAATACATCTTGAATTAGAAGTAATCAGGGTTAACCCTTTAATGCACACATTAATTTCAAATTTTCGGTCAAAAAATGATCGGAAGGGTTAAAGAAATGCAAGTGCAATACAATGCAAGTGTTACTATAAATACGATAAACACGTGTTTATTCCATTGCAACTGTCTAGACTGGGTCCAGTGATATCATACTGTCGCGTTAAGAATAAAATCCGCTAGTATTATACTTTATGCGTGGATATATTACATCGTAACAGAGAAAACTAAAGATTGTAGCAAATAGGTATTTTATTTTGCCTACGTTCCATATTAGGTGTGTAGGAGCAGATAAAATAAATTGATTTACACAGAAAGTGTAAACTAAGATTTCCCTCTTCCAAAATAATCCAGTAGTTAGTTTAGTTTAAACTTATGTTAGTTTAATAATTCAATTTATTGATTTTTAGTACGTGTAAGTGTAGATCTTCGATTTGAATCGATGTATTTTAATTGAAAAAATTAGTATATTATTATACATTTCGTGTTTATATGTATGTAGATGGGTAAAGTTTGACAAGCTTGAACAAATATGGAAAATTTTTACAAGTATGTTATAGCAACTATTTTCCGAACGTATCAGTTTGAAGTTGTTTTTAAAACTTTTGACATTTTTATACTTTACATTTGTTGTATATAGAAAAGAAACTTTTAGGTATAAATTTTACATTAATCAACCGAATTACACTGGGCGATTTAAAATGTGTGTACTGGATTATTGTGATGTTTTTTTAAGTAAAAATTATGATGTGCTACGAACGGCTATAGATTATAACCGGTGTGGGAACACTAGTATTTGTGATTTGGTTGTTTTAATTTGCGCAATATGCGCTTCATCTGGTACTTACACTTTCAGAAGATGGTCTTGATGAAATTATTTTTATGGGCGATTGTTCTGGTGTAGTTATAAGAATAGACAATAGAGCAACCGTTATTAAATGGTATAACTTTATAGTACCTATATTTATTTTATTATGACCTTATCTTTCAAATCACCCCGTACAACGCTAGGTTTTCTTAACAGCAGTTTAATAACTTTCGGCACCTTATGTATGTATATTGGAAGTTTTTTTGTTGTACTTGTGATAAATTGTCGTAAACAGCTAAGAATTTGATAAACGCGTATTATATTCGCATGATTTTATCATTTCCTGTGAAAACTCGTTGCTTCTATATTTGCTCGAGTTTTGTTTTTATATTTTTCAATATCGGCAATTTTTCTTTGTGTTTAAACTAATTTTTCATGAAAACTACATAAAACTCAACAAAACATTGCCCATTAATCCTTTTAAAATTGCATTTATAAATTTTTTCAACTGACTCGATAATTTAACAACTTATTGTGTCTTTATCTCACCTTATAGTTAATTACTTGAATTCTTTCATTCTACAGACGTTCTTCTATGCAATATCAATTTTGTTGGTAGCGCTTCCGTACGCATTTGCTTATAAATTCCACTTTGGAAAAGTTTTAGTTGCTTTTTTTCGCGTTTAAATTCATTGAGTTCATTAATACAAAGTCTTATTACTTGCCGTTTTTTATATCAAGATATATGGAAAATCGCGTTGAAATCAAATAGTAAATTATTTATTTAAATTGGAACGATTTATTTTCCTATGTTTCTCTTACTCTTTTTTTTTATTCGTCCATTAACTTCTATAGGAGGACATTACTCGTCCTGTAAATTTACAATAAATTACAGTGTATTTTTGCTAAAATTTTTTTAATTTTGCCAACAATAATTCGAATTAGTGCACTGCGTCGATTATGCTTTTCAATTTACTATTAAATAGATATTGCGAATTGCGGTTGAATAAGCAAAGCAACAAGCGCAACCGAAGGATAACTTCACGCTCGAAGAATTCTTGCACACACAAATTTCTCTTTACATTATTTTTCTTCAAGAAATAAGAAAATAATCTGATTTTTATACAATTTCCAATTTATAAAAAATGCAAAGCTTTAATTTGGCGACTGAATTATTATAGACTTGATCTAGTCTGATTTCGAAACATAATTATGTTTTAAATTTTAACTCAAGTTTAACTCAAGATTTTGCGCACATTGATTCTAATGGCTTCATTACACCTTAGAAAAAATTCAAAAGAAATATTAATTAGTGCTCTGCTGCACCTCTGATTTACAAGTTTTCATTGGCAGTAGAAAGTAGATAGTACTTCTGTAAGTGATTCACGTAATCGGCTTTAATTAAATAATCGGTTCCCAAATGATCCCTTAAACTTTACGTCATATTTTTAGTACAAAATGTCGTGTTCCAAAATAAATTTTTTTTAATTTTGAATTTTTAAATTTATTTTTATTGAATTTGAATTTTGTTTTGATTGTAAATATGAAATTTTGTTTTGATTGTGAAATAAAAATTGTACATATTTGAATTGTTATTCGCACTTACTATGTTATGTTGGTACGAAAATTTGTTAATAACTTGAGTTTTTGCTTTTTGCCGTGAACGTCGACCAAGATGGTTGTGCACACATTTTGTGTTCAAGTTTTAAAATTTTTGGAAGTTCTTGCAAATATAAATGAATTGATTTGATATAAGTGGAATTTTAATTAATTGATTGGATTGATTTTTCCGTATTTGGAAAATTTTGGAAGTTTTTGAAAATTTTCATAGTTTTATTAAGTAGTATTTTTGGAGGTAACTAATTAATTGGATGATTAGTAATGGTAATTTGGGGATATGGAAATTCATTTGGATTAGAGAAAATTTAAATTACATTGAATTAAAAATTTAAAAGCAAAAATTGAAAATAATGTGTGGCTGTTACGTGCACATTTTGTTTAAAATAAATTTGGATTATTTAAAAAATTAAAAGTGGTATGTTCATGAAAGTGGCCCGAAGAAAATTTTTGAAGATTTTCTTAAAAATAAATTATTTTATATTTTGAGAGTCTCGGGTCATCTCAATATATAAGAAAATTATAATTATTTAATGAAAGTCTCTATCTATATCGGCACTGTTAACGGAATGCATTTCAATTTTCGCACATTGGTACCAACCCAACACAACTCGCGAGTTTTTAACTGTAAACACTATATATATTTTTTAAGTATCTATTTATAATATCTCATTAGCTAGATAGCTACTCATTTATTTAAACTTTTAGCCAGCTAAAGGCAACTAATTAATTTTAAATATGCGAAGGTAGTATCAAAATTTATTGACCAAAAACAAAAAATTGGTTATTTAGTGGTGCAAGTGAGTGCTAAAGTATCGCTAAACTTGAAAATATGTAATTCAGAAACAAAATAGAAAATAATAATAGCGTACTAACTCTTTAAATTTAGCCGTTGTTGGAAGCAATAACACAAATTTAACATAAACCCCCAGAGACGCACCCGTAATCCAAAACAAATCATTACATCCATATCTACAAAAGCTGGCTAAATATAAACCATGCTTTACAAAATATTTGTAAATTATACTTGAAATATAATAATGTTGATATACATTATGAAAAAATAACTCGTTTACCTACATTATAAAAATTACAAGTAGCATCTATTTTATCGGACCATGCTTTCTTTTTGATGAGCGTGTTCTTTAATTATCTTCTCATAAATTCTCTATCAACGCTCTCCGGGTTTTTATGTTTTTTTTTCTTCCCGATCTTGCTTCATCGTACTTGTTTGCTTTCTGCTTTGTTTTCCATTTTTGTTTCATCGATTTATTACATTTTTTTCAACTTTTCAATTCTTACGAGCTTAAGCATGTATCGGGCAAATTTTAAATGGCAGAAATTCATACTATGTCGTTATGTCGTAATCAAGAAAATATCTGTGAATTTTAATATGGCACGCTTGCAGATTACCACTAACGTCTGTAGATTGAATAATACTCAATGTGTTCAATATGGTTGATCTCTCAATGGTTTATTAACGTCTTGTTTTTTTTCAATGCATGTGCGGATGATGATTTCCCTCGTGTGTCGTGTGTATATGCCGTTCATAGTGGCGTTCATAATTTTTCCCTATCGCATGCATCGCTGCCTCTAGAATAAAAGCATTTGTTTTGCTGTCAGCATTAACTGCATTTACAACTACAGTAGTGGCATCTGGGTCGAGATTGGTTATTCCTGTCAAGTTGGCAAATAAATTGCCATAAATAGAAGAGACCTAGAAAGTTCTTTTCCGTCAGTTAAATCCTCAGTTAAGACAAGCTTATGCACCCCCCCCCCTCCGTACTTGTTGCCGCAAACGGTCCGGAGTGTAAGACAATGTAAATTCTATTTTCCATCTTTTACTACTACGCCGACAGTTCCAAACTGTGGAAAAAAACCCTGCAAAGAATTGCTATGCTTCATCCTTATTCCGTTTGCTTTATAAACTAACTTTTAATCAGCAAAATCATTGTCCCTATTGTCATCGATACAATCACTTAATCACATTTTATCTTCTTCATTCTAGAAGTAATCGAATAGTAGGTTCCTTTTTAAAAATCCACGGACCGATCGATTATTGCTATTTTTACTATGTCGAGTAAAATATTCTAACTCTTCTCAATTTGCCTCTTTTTTTATTTTTACCTTTCGTAAGAGACCACTGCTCATCATTATACCTCGGTGGTTTGCCATTGCTTTCCGAGAAGCGCACGGTGGGCAGAGAAAACCTACATTTAAATGAAAAAATAAAATGCTATTTAGAGATTATTTTCCATAACGTTTCAATACGTCACTAACCAACGCACACTAAAATACTATTACATTTTCGGTGATCACTTTGCGTTCCCGATTAGCACGGTTTTTCTCTACTGGAAGCATTTTTAAGAATTTAAATATTTTGCTTGAAACTTTTAAATTTAAGTATATTGCGACATTTTAGTAATTCTAAACTTGCATTGAAGCGCATGTAATTTATAAAAGTACGCTGCGGCATATGATTGTTAAAATCTGAAGCTCAATTAGTTTTTGTGCTTTTTGGTTATGTTCCAAAGCAGTCCAAGCTTTGCTTCTTTTTACTTTCCCCATATGTACTATGTACTATGTATCAAGTAAAGTATTGTTATCCAATCAAAAATCGAAATTTTAATATTAAAATGCTACTTATAATGCCCTGATAAGATTTTGATGAATTTTAGTTGGATGTTCGTCTGTAAGGGTGTGTGTGTGTGTTTGGAGTATGAAAAGAAATAGTATCGATCGCACAGGTACATCGCACTTCTGAAAATCCATTGAAAATTGCGGAAATGAAAATGATAAACAAAATAAAAGTAGTTCAAGTGTTAAGGTTTGGAACAGAAAGACATTTATGTACAATAATACATATGTATTAATATTTGATGTTTAAAAATTATAAAAAAAAAGTAAAAATGGGGAAAGCCGATTATTTTGCCAATGCTTCACTAGATAGAATTTTGTTTATTTTCGAAAGCACTTAATACAGGGTGATTCAAAAAAATATAAATTATAAACGTTAGATTTAGAAGATAAATTGATGCAGATAAAAATGAAAATGTTATATAAACAAACTTTGTTATAATTTTTTTTAGATTTTCTTTCGATAATTTCTTAGATAATATAATCGCACAATGAAATGTTTCCATCAACTTTGAAAAACGTTTTTCTAAATTTTGTTGCTGATGAGGAACCAAATAAGCTGTTTCTCGGTTAGGAGAATGTTATGAGAAAGAGAGGTTATGACTTATGAGAGTTAAGAGAAATGTCGTAAATAATATCGGTCAATTTTTTTAAATACTCCCAACTCTGAAAATATAATGTACCTATATCCAACTTATAAATCCATTGTAATAGTATTTGATTTAAGTGCTCTTCTGTCCCTCTCTGAGGGACTCTTACTCTAAGCATCTAAGCTCTTACTTCTGTTTATAATTAATAACTTGATTTTATTCTTCTATTTTTAAGGTCGAACTTATTATCAATCGGTATCTCAAAAACTTATTTTTGTACCAGGATTTCTTTTTAATAGCAAAAATTATATTCGCTTAGTATTTCGACATTATTTGAAATTTATTATTTGAACTTTCTTCAACAATCTGCAAAAACAACTAAGGCAATTGTTTCCTGTGTGCAGTGCTTCCTTTTGAGTTATTTTAAAAATAAAAATTTTTGTTGCAGATGCAGTTTAAGATCAAATTGTCAAGATGCTGCGGAAGATCCACTTTATTGGATTAGTTATAAAAGCGGAAGATGTACAACCATTACAACTGTAACACCAAACCAATTACAGAGGACAACTGCAAGAACGGTTGGTTTTTGTTTTTAAATTAAAATTTGAAATATATGGAGTTTATTTTAGCTGGACTTGGTTATCGATAATTTACCTAGTCTTTCTGGCCAATTTTTATGTGCGTTTACAGCACTAGATAGGATTCTTATTACTAATGCAACTAGAAAAAATTATGGAGTGAATTGTACAACTCCACGAACAGATTTGTTACCTCCAATTCCAATTGGACAGCGTAATTTTTTAATTAAACCAATACTAATTTTGAAATTAATTTGTAAATATTTTAGATCATTTTACTGCAAAATTATCAGTGAGAATGACTTCTGGGCCAGATTTTGTAGCCACAAATTTTACATTTTTCGATTGTAATACGTATAGTTCGTGTACTCAATGTGTTTCCTCTTCTTTTCCTTGCGATTGGTGTGTCGACGGACATAGATGTACTCACGACACAGCCGAAAATTGCAGAAATGATATTCTCGTTACCGGAGTCAATGTATGTGTTCTATTAAATTATCTTACTAAACAAAAAGAAACTAATTTAAATTTTTACAGAGAGTTGGTCCTAGCTATAGATCGGGGCCAGCATTTTGCCCAACAATTAACGCAACTGTAGGACTTTCCCCCGAGATTTTAGTTGCTTCTGGATTAAAACAGTCAATTAAAGTAAAAGTTCATATCATAGGACAATTTATAGTACAAACGCGCTTTGTCTGTCAGTTCAATATCGAAGGGCGCGTTACTAGCGTTAACGCTCAGTTACTGGGAGACACAATTTATTGTGATCCAATGGATTTTATTTATACATCAAAACTTCCAAATACAACTGCAACTTTTGCTGTTATTTGGGGAGGTTCAAAACCGTTAGATAATCCAGATAATATTCATGTCGTTATTTATCGTTGTGGCGATATGGCCGATAATTGTGGTATGTGTTTAGCTTTAGACGAAAAATATAAATGTGGTTGGTGTCAAAGTTCCGATAGTTGTGAAGTAAAAGAACAATGTGGACGTGGTTCGGCAGTTTGGTTAAATCGTAGTCAAACTTGTCCAAACCCAGAAGTTACTTCGTTTAGCCCAGAACTTGGGCCTTGGGAAGGTGGAACAAATATCACTATCAAAGGTATTAATTTAGGAAAAACTTTTCAAGATATCTACACTGGTGTCAGTATAGCCGGTATCAATTGTCAACCGTACGAACAGCTCTATGTTGAAACTAAGCAAATTGTGTGCAAGGTAAGCATATATTTAAAATTAAATTTTATTATTTTAACGTGGTTTGATTTAGGTCGATGGACCTGGAACTAGCGAACCACGCCACGGACCGGTTGTGGTTCGAGTTGAAGATTATAGGGGGGAATCGAAATCCCATTACAGATTTGTAGATCCTATTATAACGGGAATATCGCCTAAATATGGCCCACGATCCGGTGGAACCATGTTGAAAATAACCGGAGAATATATGAATGCGGGAAGTAACATTCAAGCATTTATCAATAATTTACCTTGTAAAATATTATCGTAAGTGTGTTAAATATAAATTAAAATCAAATTCCAATTCTTATTATCTAGGACCGAACAAAAGCAAGCTCTGTGCCTAACTAGCGCTTCGGATGTGCCAATAGCTGGTAATTTAAGAATGAAATTTGATAAAGGCGACCGATTTTTTGAAAAGGAAAATTTTCATTACGTTGAAGATCCAATTATCGAATCGGCAGAGTCTGGTGTTGCTAGTCAAATTAAAGTGCCCAAAGGTATACCTGCGGGCGGCATACGTATCACCGTTTCTGGTAAAAATTTAGCATATATTCAAAATCCTCAAATGTATGTCTATTATGAACAAAAAATGTTCTTTAGTGTAAGTAGCTTTATTATTTATATTTATGTAAATTATTTATTTCAATTGCTTACAGCAATGCTCTGTACAAAGTAATACGAGTATGACCTGTGACAGTCCAAAAATAGAAGCTGATGAATCAAAATTGGATGCCGATAATCCTCTAAAATTAGAATATGGATTTAAAATGGATAATGTCTCGGGTGTTTTGAATCTCACTATGAAAAATGGCTTTCCTCATTTTTTATTGTATCCTAACCCCGATTTTGAACCTTTCGATAAAGAAGTAAAATACTACAAATCCGACTATTTAAATATAAATGTAAGTACTTATGTTTTACCAATTTATCAAGTTTTTGGTTTACCACCAAAATACACTCCACTACTAAGTTGTTTTCAATTGAGGGTGTGGGTACCATTGGAAGATTTTACTAAATTTAAAAAAATTAGATTAAGCTATTTCTTTAATATTAAGACCTCTTTGAATAATATATCGAAATTATTAAACTTGTAAGTAGGTAAAATCTAGATAACTTGGTACCTACCTATAATATCATTCAAACAAAAGCGAAAAGCTGAAAGATGTTTTCTCATGAATCTAAAGAAATTTAATAGCATTTGTTTATAATAGAACCTTATTCCATTTAAAAAGTCGATATAGTATCTGGAGGTACGTACACCCTCTGTGACTTACGTTGGTTATTTCAATAAAAAAAAAACTTTTATTACAGTTTTAATTGTCGGTACTTACTACTATGATTAAAAAGTACCTACCCGGAATTTCTCAATAAAACGAAAACGGTTCAATTATTCATCGATATTTCTTTTATCCCCTTCAAAGTAATCTCCATCACAAGTAATACACATACGCCAACGCTTTTTTCAATCTTTGAAACACTTTTCATATGCCAATTTTGGAATCGCCTTTAGCTATTGAGTAACTTGAGTCGTGAGAACAAGAAAAAGTCACACGAGGCATTTTTATTATTTGCATTAGCATTAGCATTGTGTTTGGTTAAATAGTCGCGTACGAGATGGCATGTGTGAGCAGGTGCATTGTCGTGGTGAAGAAACCGTGAATTATTTATCCACAATTCGCAAGTTTTTTTGTTTTTTCGACGTTTACGACAGTTACAGAGATGGATGGACGACCAGAATGAGACAAGTTATCAACCACAATACGACCCACTTTAAATACTTTGTACCATTCGTATACTTGTGTTTTTGACATTGTGGAGGCCCCGTAAGCCTACGGGGCTTAACGGTAGCCACCGTTAACATTTTCAACACTTCCATACATGATATGTTGTTAGAAACACAAAATTTCAGACAGACTCTTTGCTCAACTAAATTCGGCATAGCAAAATTCGCAGAATACACAAAACAATGACTTGTTTACAAAACTATTACGCATAAACTATCTGACAGATTGCTCTCAAAATTGACATGTAAACAACCAACAGATGTGTTAACCTAGAAAAAAAATTATTTGGTAAAGCGCGGTTCGTTTAATTGAGAAATTCCGGGTACTTTTTGATCATAGTGTATATCTATTGTAACGGATATTAATGCATGCATTTGTTTGCAGGGTCAAAACATCGATCGTGCTTGTCAAGAATCAGATGTTGTTGTTAAAATTGGTAATAGTTTTTGCAACGTTACATCATTATCGCGCCAACAACTTACTTGTCGACCACCTGAAACACAACCACCTGCTGTGGATGTGCAACATCAAGAAAACGGAGAAGCTTTACCTAAAGTAGTAGTGATAGTAGGGGGCTATTTAAACTTCACAATTGGAAGTTTATCGTACTCGTCTCCGCAAGGATTGAATGGTTCTATTTCGAGACCGACTCTGTTTGCTGTTATCGGAATTGGTGTTGTGATAATAATAGTTTTCATCATATTTTTAATTGCATACAGACGAAAATCAACTGAAAGTAACCGTGTTCTCAAAAACATGCAAGAACAGATGGATATTTTGGAACTTCGAGTAGCAGCAGAATGTAAAGAAGCGTTTGCTGAACTGCAAACTGAAATGACAGATTTAACTGGAGACTTAACTTCTGGTGGAATTCCGTTCTTGGACTACAGAACCTATGCTATGAAAATTTTATTTCCTAATATGGACGATCATGCCGTACTTCAATGGGAAAGACCCGAACTATTGAGAAAAGAAAAAGGATTACGCTTATTTGGACAATTAATTATGAATAAGACGTTCTTATTGCTTTTTATTAGAACTCTTGAAAGTAATCGATACTTTTCAATGAGAGACAGGTAACTATTTATAGCCAGCATTGAAATTTATTTTTTTGGACCATTTGAAGTTAAATTATTAATTTTAGGGTAAATGTCGCATCTCTGATTATGGTAACGTTACAAAGTAAGATGGAGTATTGTACAGATATACTGAAAACTTTACTCGCAGAATTAATTGAAAAGTGTATCGAAGGTAAGAGCGCAATTAAAATAAAACGCTTGATTGCAAGTTCTATAGCGGTGTTTTGTTTTTTAGGAAAAAGTCACCCCAAATTATTATTGCGTCGTACCGAAAGTGTAGCAGAAAAAATGTTAAGTTCGTGGTTCACATTTTTACTATATAAATTTCTTAGAGAATGTGCTGGGGATCCATTATTTTTGTTATTTAGAGCAGTTAAGCAACAAGTAGATAAGGGGCCCGTGGATGCTATAACTTCCGAAGCCAGATATTCTCTTAGCGAAGAAAAACTTATTAGGCAGTCAATCGATTTTAAACCAATGGTAGGTTGATCGTGATGCAAAGAAGGCTTGAATATCATTTTATACTTGGTGTAATTTTTAGACCGTGTATGTTTCAATTTCGCAACAAACGGTCTTTGTTGGTGGACTCGATCCAAATACCGATAATGTTCCTGTTAAAGTGTTAGACTGTGACACCATAAGTCAGGTTAAAGAGAAAGCTTTGGATACAATTTATCGAGCTACGCCATATTCACAAAGACCTCGCAAAGACGATCTCGATCTAGGTAAAGAAGGACAAAATAAAATAAAATGGTTTTTATAAATTATTATTTTTGTTTAGAATGGAGAACGGGCACTTCAGGTAGATTAATTTTATATGACGAAGATAGTACAACTAAAATTGAAGGTGAATGGAAGAAGAGAAATACTTTACAACATTATCGAGTTCCAGATGGAGCTTGTTTAAATTTAGTATCAAAGCAAAGCTCGATCTATAACCTTAGTATATTCTCGGAAAAGAATGACAAATCACATAAATATGAAACTCTTAATCTTAGTAAATTTAGTTCTGCTAGTCCACCTTTGAGTCGTGCAACAAGTCCCTTAAATCATGATCATGATCAAGGCATGAGGATGTGGCATTTGGTGAAACACCACGACAATGATACTCATAAAGAAGGCGAAAGAGGAAACAAAATGGTTTCAGAAATTTATTTAACAAGATTATTAGCAACCAAGGGTACCTTGCAGAAGTTTGTTGATGATCTTTTCGAAACTATTTTTAGTACGGCGCATAGAGGGTCCGCATTACCGTTAGCTATTAAATATATGTTTGATTTTCTCGACGATCAAGCACTACAGCATGGCATTTCTGATCCAGAAGTAGTGCACACGTGGAAAAGTAATTCGTTACCTCTTAGATTTTGGGTAAATCTTATTAAAAACCCCAACTTTGTTTTTGATATTCATAAGTCTAACATAGTTGATTCCTGTTTATCTGTCGTTGCTCAAACATTTATGGATTCATGTTCCACTTCCGATCATAGGTTAGGTAAGTTGATCGTAAACACTTATAATTATATTTGTATTTATATTTATATGTTCCTTTATCAGGAAAAGATTCTCCAAGTTCGAAATTATTGTATGCAAAAGATATTCCAAGCTACAAAGAGTGGGTTGAACGGTATTATTCTGATATTAAATTAATGCCTGCCATTTCCGATCAAGATATGAATGCAATGCTTGCAGAAGAATCGAGGGTATGTATTATATTTAGTTTTAGCAGTTGCCAAATTTTATTTAAAATTATTTAAATACCTCTTATTGAAATGAGGAGTTAAACAACAGAACCGTGAGTGAATGGCACATTTTTATTAATACAATGTCATTTTTAAACGTAACACTTAGTTATCTCTCACATGGTAGCAATTTTAATAATTTAATAATAACAATAATAATTGATCTGTCGAAACTTAATTTACATGAGATTAAACTTCAATGTCCCTCATAACTAAATACTTAATAATTATTTGATTTTTTGCGGTTTTCTTTTATTTAATGGTTCTCAAAGCACTTTTATTTTACTTTTACGTTTTACTTGGTCAAGGCATTATTTTAAATAAAAATGTGTTTCTTTATTAGACTTATTTTTTAGTGTCAGTAAGTAAACTATTTTTTAATTAGTCGATTTGTTGCCGGGATAGCCTGGTCGTAACCGTGTGATACTCAGTAAATTATCAAAGAAGAAAATTGAAAAAATATGTTAATGTATTTATTTTGTTTGATAGTTACATACAGCGGAATTTAATACAAATTGTGCACTGCACGAACTTTACACATATGCTATGAAGTACAACGAACAATTAATGGTAACATTGGAAGAAGATGAATTTTCACAAAAACAGCGATTAGCGTATAAGTTAGAACAAGTACACAATATAATGGCGGCAGATGTGCAACCGTGATACTGGCCTGATCTTACGTGCCCCACAGCACCTCCCATGTCACCTACAACATTACCACGACCTTCGGCTCCTCAAGAGCTTGCTTGCTGATAAGTAACAAAGCTACTTGAGCATACATATCCATCGTACTTTTTATGTGTGTTGTTGGATCGTTGTTTAATTGTTCAGTGTTGGGGTTCGGTGCGCACTCAGTGACTTTAAGTGCCTATGGTAGAATTGAGTGATGTACTGTCTCCATTAAATTAATGTACAATATTTTCATCATTTGATGGTAAAGCTGTTTGTTGCTTTGCTAACGCTGATCTGCAGCATTAGTCCATATTACCAATTTATATGTAACATCACAAAGTCTAATGCTTTTTGATAATTGTATAATGAATGTACCCTATATTTATCATTGTACAGTTTAATATTTTTATATTTTGTTTGATGCAATCATGATGATTGTCTTCCGCATTTAAGGAAGCAGCAGGGTGTAGTGTTTATTTGCGACCTCTCAATCATCCATGTCCCAATTTGTATATACTGTGCACAGGTCGTATCAATATTGGTGTGTGTAAGTGTAACAAGGCTGTGTACATTTTATTAGTGAACAGTACTATGTCGGTCGCAACAGTAGCAAAAACGACCAAACTGTTATTGCACCCAGCTCGTTTACTTGTGTTCCTCCACTTATCAAAGTATTATTTATTATATTTAAGTGGAAATATCTCGAGCTGTTGTTTTAAAATTACTCAATTTTTTTTATTGAACATTCTATTGTATATAAATAGTATTATATTTTTTGTACCAACCACTTTTGTGACAGAATATTGTAAATTTATTAATAATATTAATTTTAATATTTTAAATACATTCCTATTTTAAATAAAACTTAATACCAAATGTGAATATAATAATATGTATGTATCTATCAATTTTTTATATCCTAACAATTTGTAATTTTGTACTTTTTTTAATATTGTGTTTGTTTATTATTTAATGTACCTACCTACGTTTGTTGTAAAATATGTTTATATAGTGTGTACTTTACATGTTAGATATTGTGACGAGTCTAAATTAAATATTTAAAAATGGAATGTTCTTTAAAAACAATTGTACGTTTGTCTGTATATAAATTTGGGAATTCTTCACGTGTTAATGATTAATTATTATCGACAAATTTAAAACTATTGTCATTTAATACGAAATATAACCGTCCTAAAATTATAATGAGTTTAAATATTTTTATCTTGAATTCCCAAGTTATTTTATAGACGACTGCAATATCCAGCCTAGAAGCGTATCAAATTTTATCTCCCCTTTTATATTATATTTGCTTACTTTTGTATCTTTTCCCAAAATTTATGTATATTGTTTGTAAATACTGCTTGTAGGTATGTATTTTATTATTTCAAATTTTTGATTTCTAGACTGGTATGCAGTAACAGTGTACATATTTGGTGTGTGTGCACGGTGTATTCATAGTACTGTGTGTAACTCAATTGCATTTGCAATAATATGAATGGTCATGTACTACTATATGTTTATTATAAAAGACTGAATGGAGTTATTTCAAATACTGAATAGAAAACATCTCTATAATTATTCTTTTTTCTCTTGCATCCACTTTTCCTTTCCATCTTGATTACACATATGAAACATTTTTAACACCACCCAAACTAAACTAATGAACAATTTTACGATTTCTAAAAGTTAAAAGAGTTCTTGTTACCTCAACGCCAAAAGGAGTAAGTCGCTCTAATTCATTTCGTACAATGTCTTTGTAAAATTATCTAGTGACTTCTGGAATTATTTTTTATTTTATTATCACTGCCAACTTAGCTTATTTTTAGGTCATTACACTATTATTTTTAGTGTGTTATTATTTTATTATCGATAGTGTTGTGAATAATTTGTATTTTCAAGAAAACGGAGTCTTTGCTCTGCGTTTAGAAGTACGTATTATTTGTACTTGGGAGAGTTGGAACGAGACCGATGGCATACATCGATTATTCTACCAATCTAACTTATCTTTCCTGGTAGGCGAGTATCCACTTTGCTTTTAACCTATGTGACTTGTTATTTTTTGCTCATTTGCGTTGTCTTTTTGTATTATTACTTCTGTGAGTTGAATATCATGCATCAATTTACTTTTATATTAACAATTAATAATTAACAAATTTTAACGAAATCGTGCCATTCCAAGCGTTATTAATAATGCTTTTTGCAGTTTACAATCAATAAATTATAATATCAACATCAAACTATCTTATGTCTATGTCTTAATGCCCGTACCTTTCTCAAAAGAGAAAGAGGCCGATGTCCAAGAGTGGACTAAAAGGCTGATGAAGAAGAAGTGATTTTTATTTTTATAAGTTTGTTTACATTAATTTGTATGTACGGTGTGTTTAAAATTTTGACAACACTGGCATAATGTGACGTCATCTTGGGTTTTAGAAATAGCATATGTAGACTACAGTAGAATCTCTACCAACCGAAATAAACGGGACCCGTTTCCTTTCATATAAGAGAGTTTTCGGATATAAGAGATTATGAAATAAAAACCAAAACGTGACTTGAAAGCTGTAAATATATAATGTTACTCTTGATATAAATAACAAAACGTGTCTTCGAAGTTACAAATATATCATATTACTCTTGATTACTCTAAGTATTTAATTAATCTATCTTCACTTCACAAGGGTCTTCTGGATAAAGCGAGCAATTCTCAGAATTTTCCGATATGACAGATTCGGTTGGTAGAGATTCTACTGAATTTCTGTATTTTTAGCATCTTGAAAAAATAAAAAGTACAAACATATAACGCCGTATAAGCAGTCACTTTTTTGTGGCTATAGGTTTGTTCGTGCTAGCTACACTTTTTACACTTTAGTGTAAAGTGTACACTTTTCTGTTCGTGCTAGCAGAGCGCTCTGTTCGTGCTAGAAAGTGTAACTACACTTGTTTACACTTTCTTACACTTTTTACACCAGCTCTGGAGCAGGTGTAAAATTTTACACCGTTTACACTTAATTTTGATTGGCTCTTAGATTTTTAAAAATGAAATTTAAAAATACATACCTAAAAACTAAAAATAAGGGTTACTAAAAATAAAACGTTAAAATTGTCTCTTAAATCAAGTTTTTGTCTTTAATTGTTTTATTTACTATTAATTACTAAAATTATTAGTAATATTAACCCTTGAAAATATATAAAATTAATTAAAATATTAGAGTTTTTTTTTAATTTCAATATATTCTTGATAAAGGGAACACCACATTCCCGAAAGCTTGAAGATTGTTGTTTGATTTGTTCCTTTAACTCTAATATTTTAATTAATTTTATATTAATTACTAACAATTTACGATTTACTATTTTTATTTTGTTCTTATTTAAATATTATTTAAAAATGGTTAAAACGGCGTGGATGATTCGGAATGCGGAAGGAGAAATTCATTTAACTTGATGTTTTTTTGCTAAATATTGGTCTTTTATAGATTTTTATATTTAATAACAAATAAGGTTAGGTACCAACATAACCTACCAACGCAAATTTGATTTCAAGGGGTGGAGTTACACTCAAGTTACACTTTTTGCGTTCGCGCTAAACTTACACTTTCGGGAAAAAATTAAAGTGTAAATTACACTTTTTACACTTAAAGTGTAAAAGGTGTAACTAGCACGAACAAACCTTATGTCTGTACGAAATCTACATTTTGTTAACACTAAAGCACAACTCTCTTATTTTATATGAAACTGCGTATGTGGCGTATGTATTTTAAATATTTAAATTTCCCGCGAAATTCTTAGAGCAATTTATTAATTTTTTTTACCGAAGCATTCGTGTAGGTATGGTATAATAACTCTTATCTCTTACACCTAATTTTTGTAAATATCTTTATATTAATTAAATAATTCTTTTCTGTAATTTAGATCAGCTACCCAGAATTTTATCAATCTCTTCGAAATTTAAGTTGGCTATTATGAAAATGAGTAATTTTGCTTTTATGACACAATTTTAAAAGCATTTTTTAAGCAAACTGAATTATGCCAAATCAAGTATTAATGATTGAATTTAAAGATGTGTTTTTTAGAATCCACAGTAGAAGAAAATGTTATTTTTGTTTCCAACCAAAGGTGAATTTGAGTACAAGGTAAGACTATTTACAATTTAATGTTTTATAGTAATATTTATATGTAATACAAAAGTGGTATAATTGCTGCGTTCTATTTACTGAAAATCTAAGTTAATCTAACTAAATTGAAGTGAACTTAGGTAAATTCTTTGGTAAAAATGCGTTCTATTTACACTCGAGGTAATTCGAGTTCAATCGTTCCTAATTTTGATTACTAAGTTTACATGTCAAATTTTATAAAATTATAGAATTAATTTAAAATATGTCGAATTAAGTTGGATAAAGGCGCGTTCTTACAAGTCAAGTTTAGTTGATCGATTACAGAAAGTTGAACGATTTCTAAGTGCGAACCTTTGTTTGCATAAAGTATTATTTCAATAGAAAATCATTCAACTTTTGTTGATCAACTAAAATCGGTCAACTAAACTTGACTCATAAGAATGCGCCTTTAGCTAAGATTTTTATCTCGCTTAACTTAAAGTCATACCAGGTTTAATTGTAAATAGAACACAGCAAATGTTAAAACATTGAAACTGATTTTCGTTTTGCTATGTGACATTTTCTTTCTCTATATCAAGTAAATCGAGAGCATAATATGGTGAAACCTTTTCGGAGAGGTCAACAATTTGAAGGCGAAATTCAGTCGATGAAATAAACAGTCATAGTTACTATTTGAATGAAGCGAGGTTACATTACAGTTTTTTTTATAAATAAAAATGTAATCTTGACAAAAATCTTAATTAAAAATAAATTATTTTTGCATCGAATAGTAACCGATATATGTTCAGGTTCCGCTGCGGAAAAAATATTCCTAAAAGTGTGTGTTCAGTTATTTACAAATAAGTAGCTTTTGCTCAAGTTTTAAACAAATTACATTTACTCATTTAGTCAAGAGCTGGTTCGAACCTTTGTTTATTAAATTTATTAAAAAATATGGAGCTAGAGAAAATCAACCGAATCATAAAAATTACAGAGTAATCTAAAAACTTTTTGTATTAAATTAAAGTTTTAATAAATGAAGTTAATAATAAAGACAAGAATGTCTAATGCATAATATATGCCAACTAATTATCATTATAGAGACAGAAAAAATTCAATTATTTTAAATATTATATTTGACAAATACATACTAAATACCACAAATCTACTTAAAATTTTTTATCTTTTGAATTTATTTTCGTTTTTAATTCATTCTGCACTTTGGAAAAATACTAATTTTTGATTTTTAATTTATATTCTAGACTTCGGAAGAAATCGAATAGTGCAGTGCAGAAAACTTGTGGGAGAACAGCGATTAAAAAATTGATCAAAATGACGTACTATCCGATGATAGTGCTGTGTTTAAAATGAAAGGTCAGTTTTATTTATACAATATTATGCCAGGGTGACATTAATGTGAGCATGCATTCCATTCATTCAATTGAAACTGCTCAGTTTTCAATAGAGTTGACATTCTAACATAAAAATGTATACATACTCATAAATCAAGTATAGCACAAGTTTGAATTGCAAATTGCCTGCGCTTTTCGTACAATTTTTGTACAATTTGTAAAATTTTTGTACAATTTAATTTGATTTTTAATGGAAATGGGTGTTCCAATATGTAAACTCTTGTTCGGTGATACGTTTTGTAAACAAACTGAATTTTTGGATTCAGATAGGAAATTAAAAAAAATGGATTTACAAGTTTCAAATAAATGAGTAAAATTAACAAATTTGTAGGGTGAATTTTTTTTTTAACAAAATTGTAGAACGGGAAATTCTCTTATCATTTTCATTTTCTTATGAGCACTAAGTTCTTACATGAAACACGATCTTAAAGTGCAGTGGCACTTTTATATCAGACATAACTTGTCTGATATATCGGCAGAGATTTATAATGTCCAAAACCAAGATAAATAGGCGGATAAAAATGGCTGTAGGTTTTTTTTTACTAATTATGGTATAATATGTATATGTAACAATGTAAATTGTATCTTTCAAAGCCTTTTTTGTCACATAAAAATCGATTTACAACAAAATGTTTCCAACAATTTTTGTCGCAAATTTTACTTCCTCTATTTTTGTTTCTATAAATTTTTCTATTTTGTAGCACCGTTTCTGAACGGCAGCGACTTGAAAAAGACTATAAAAATTTTAATAAAACTCCCATAAGAGCAATGTTAATTTCATTAAATTTTTTAGTCTTCTGTAAGTCACTATCCCTCAAAAACGGTGCGACAAAATAGAAAAATGTGTATAAACAAAAATGAAGAAAATGAAATTTGCAATAAAATTATTGAAGCGTTATAGCGTCACTCGCCTCTAAAATCGATTTTAACCCTTTCAGTCACCATGGTCGTTAAAACGAACATGAACTTCTGATAACTACCAATATTAACTAAATACATTTTAATCGGTTTGATCATCACTATCGTCTAAGGGAACATGTATTAAATTATATGTTTATATAGAAATGTCTCCCAAAAAAACCAAAAACGGAAACAAGGGTTATAAATGAAATTCGAATTGAGAAACAGATCATTTGCCTTTATTCGATGAAAGTAAAGACGGCACAAGATGTAAAAATGGCACCTGCTTTGTGCATTTGTGTATTACACATGATCGAAATTGTTTTCAAGTTTTTCATACAAAATAAATCTTTTCTTGGTTTAACTTTTTTTTTTAAATTTACCCTGATTTACCCTGATTCATTCTGACGAACACTATTTTTTTTTTCGAAAAGTTTGGGCCGTAAAACCTTGAAATGTATTTCAAAAATTTTTAAATAAATCATTTAAGCTCTGTTCTTAGTTTCAAAATTTTAACTTCAATAACAAAAATTCGTGACTGAAAGGGTTAACAAACTATTTATTTAAGCACGTAAGTGTTCAATCACCTCCATACTTTTTTAATAATCTCAATACTTTTGAATATTAATTTACAAGTCCAATTCATTTTTCTAATTCTATTTTAAAGAAACCCATGTTTCAAATTTATTTTATATTTTTATAAAAAAGATTTATAAAAAAAATTTTATATTTTTATGAAAAAAAAATTATTTTATTTTATTTATTGACAACTAAAGTAATATATTAAGATTTAATTATTTAAATGTTTTTAAGTGTCTTGTAAAAGTGTATGACGAAACCGCTGAGGAAAGCTAACCGCCAAAACTAGTACGTTGAATAAAAATTGAATTCTTGAGGAAAGTGTACTTTTATATCATTGATTAACAGCCTCAAGGGGTACCTTACTAATAATAACTAACACAATTAAAATAATTCTCACAATTGAAGAGTACACGGGAATAACGATCAGAGTCACAAACTGTATATTTTGCGTAAATTGAACTTCAAGATTTACAGACTCGTAAGATCGTTAACAAATGATTTTAAAAATATGGGGTTTTACACAGATTAAATCATTTTTATCTTATATATTTTTACTAGAAGACACATTTCATTACCATCTATCGAATGGCATTAATAGTTGATTTTCAGCAAAATTGGACCCTGATCATTATTCTCGTGTACTCTTCAATTATTGTAACTACCAACATTTTTCAAATGACACGGAGGACAGATTCTCATAAATTTTTTCAATTTCAGGGTTCATAATACTATCCATATGAAGCAGATACAGACTCCAAATTGATATACTTGCTTATATAGAAAAATACAAGATTTGGTAGAAATTACTTTGTAAATTATAACAGGTGTTTGCAACTTTCGATACCCCCTTTTCCTTTTAGATCTGTTTGGAACTTGGATAACGATTTAAGGGAGATTAACTCCTTGGAAAATATTCAAGGTTTGTGACTTCATACTTGATCCTTACAAATTAACTGCTATTTGTAATTTGCATGCATTTTAAGTTTTTATTATTTTTGCCGTTTGACAAGTACCGCCATTAATTTAAACTTTGTTTACATATAGGGGCTGCCATCTAATGTCGAAAGTTAAAAGCAGTATATAGGTTTCTACATGCACGGCTGTTGACAATGAAAGTGACGTCATGTGACATGAGTAACAAGACTCGTGCTTCGAATGTTTATCGGTAGGTGGCGCTGTATGTTATTATAAATTACAAATGACGTTTCGTGAATGACAGTTCGTAAGCAATTCTCTGTTGTGTTAGTAGTGTTTTTAAGGTATTCTTCGTTATGAACTTTTGTGAAATCTTTTCTAATTTGTGGTTTTTAAATTTATTCTAGGTTTCAGAAGAAATGGCATAGTGCAGTGTAGGACAACAATTGGAACATTGACCAAAATGAAGGACAATCGATTGAGTTGCTGGATTTGACAATTAAAGGTTAGTTTTATTTCTACAATGTTATGCCAAGATGACATTGCTTTGAGCACACATCCCATTAATTGGATTAAAATTTTCAATCGAGTTGATTTGTAAAATATCTAGTCGTATTATAAGTTCCGTTACGTTTAAAGTACCACTAGATTTAAATACAATTTATGGAATTTAGTTGACGTTAATCGTGGTTTGAAGAGGTACACTTGTAGGTAGCTAACGTTTATTAGTCGATGTTTTAATTTCAAGAAGTAAATGTGAAACGAGATGTTCATAACTTGGACAAAACAATAATTTTAATTTCCATTTGTCTCAGGTATATAAAGCCCATTTGCACACATCAAAATCAGTTATTAACAACTGTTGGTTATTATCAAATAATCAGATACTACTTATAGTAGTGGTGTAAATCGATTACCCATTTTAGTTAATTATTTATAATAAACAAAATTGTAATAAGTACTAATAAAGCACAAAGTGACAAATATTTTGTTTGGTTCGGTACCCGCAACAATACTCTATAATATCATCTTTTTAAATTTTAATAATACAAAACTGAACAAATCCCTATATATTTTTAATTTTACAGAGTTTAGAAGACATACCATATGAAAGCTGGGCGAGACCAGAGAAGGATGAACTTTTCTGTGTAGAAGAAATCATGATTTGGAGTTAATTAACAATAGGGATTATGCAAAATTTGATAACGGCAGTTGGATTTGTTTCTTTTTCCTAAGGGTTTATGGAAAAACAGATTTTTTATTGTTACTAGTTGTTGGTAGTAACAACAGATAGAAAATCGACGATTTCTTATGAAGTGAAGATGGAAGATCCGTTGTTACTTTGTTACCAGCAACAACAGGTGTGCGATATTTTATATTTGGCATGTACAAAGTAAACCAGCATTCTCATCCACTTACCGCTATATCAAATCGATTTTATGGACGTTTTTATATTAATGTTTTAATTTGATTATTGTTTTATTAATTTACTTGGCGTTAATTGAAAGAGAATGATGTTTTAAGGTTGTTTTTAAATTGCATTTGGTTGAAAGGTTGATGGTTTGATTTTCGATTTTTGTTGATATTTTCGTGTCAAAGCGGAGAAATCTGCATACATGGTTTGTCGCTTAAGATTAGTTTAGAAATTTATCATTAGACGGTGGCACATGTATACAGTTTTCTGTTGTATCGGTAAGTTTTAAAATTGACATGTCAAGATGACAACAGAAAGAACTTTGTTTATGGTTGTATGTATGATTAATATTTTATGAACTTGTGAGAGTATATCACTAATTTTAAATTTCTTCTAGTATTTATAACGAAGCAAATGGTGCATTGTAGAACGAAAACACGTGGACAATGTCGGAAACTTTGAAAATTGGATTGTTACATATTCCAGGACAACGGTTAGATTGGTACGGAATACCGCCGGGTGGGACAACAACTCGATATGAATTAAAAGGTAGGTGTAGTTTAATTTCTATTTAAAATACTTGAAATTTTAATTGAATTTGACAATATGGAACGAACAAAATGTAAATGGAAATAACAACATTAAACCTCGTTTATTAAAAACTAATAAAAATTGAAACCGAACTAACAATAGTCAATATTATGTCAAATGGCGAAAGCGTGCAGCTTATTTTGGAGGCTATTAAATTTACACTTTACCATGACTTTTACAGAAATTCTTACCGATTTTAATTTGTTCTAGATTTTGTAACAAATCGAAGAGCGCAGTGCAGAAAGTTTATTGGAGGAATAACCATTGGAAAAATTATCAAAATGAAGTTCAATGGATGGGTTTGAAAGTGAAAGGTGAGTTTTATTTGTACAATATTCTCCCCGGTTGATATTAATTCGCGTACGAACCCCATTAACTCATTTATTTAGTTTCCGGTATTTTTGCTAGGTATTGTTAAAAGGGCTAAGATCACTTCTTGTACTTCACATTAGATATTGGCCTACGGGATATCAATTCTACTAGTGACAATAACAGACAAGATGTTATTGCTAGTGGCATTTTTACCCAAAAAAAAGTTCTTCAAAGAAGTGCAACGGTCAAATACAATATATACCTGAAATGCGACATTGGCCCTTTTAAGAATATATAAGCTGCAGATCATTCTGATCACTTTAGGAACGTTCCATATCAAGTGGTGCAATTCAGTCGCTCAACCATTTTAAAATAAATTGATTTTTTTATTATCTCTTGTTTTCACACGATTGCCATATTTGTTTGGCAAGGTGCAGCGCTTCTAGTATTTCAAACGGTTTACAGTAACCGAAAATTCTCATCTTCTACTTAACTTATCAATGTGAGATTAAAATAAATCTGTTTACTAATAAATGAACTACAGAATTGATCCTTATCTATTTTCACCTACAAGTTATCTTAATGGGCGAAAGTTCACTCGACTTGTTTATTTCTGTTTCAAAAACGCGTCTTATTTATGGCTAGTATTTGAAGGAAGTTAATAATTTTTTTACAAAGAGATTAGACCTCTTATTGGTATACCAAATATCAACTGTAAGATTTATATACTCTTTTTTTTTCTAAAACTACTTCAGGTTTGTAAATTCCACAAAATGGCATTTTTTAATGCTAAATATCGTTGGCAGGGGATCCGATAAAATTTACATTTTTAAAATTTTGTTCCATAATAATAATAATAGTATATTATCTGCTAAAATTTTAGATTTTCATCTGATACCCCAACACAACTGTTTAGCCATGTAAAAATAGTTATAAAGTTACGTTTCAGGGAATGAAAGTTATACCAATCGATAGCTAAAGGTTCCATTATGAACATATTAAAATGTATCAGCTTAATTTGTAATTAATAAAAAACTATCGAAGTTTTACGACTAATCGACTTTAACTCTCCATTTCTGCCCAGCTACTCACTCAATCAAAAAAATAATATTACCAATTTATAGCACGGATAATTTACTATCAAATTCAATCGGAAAGCATTGTGAGAAATGTACCATTAATTTATTATAATTCTTTAAACGGTTTGAAAATATTCAGTGGCCTATTTACAAACTATCTTAAAAAGTTATAAATAAATTAATGATACATTTCTCACAATTTGATGGTAAATTTTCCGTACTATAAATTAGTAATTTTATTTTTTGGATTGAGTGAGTAACTTGGCAGAAATGGAGAGTTAAAATCGATTAGTCGTAAAATCTTTGATAGTTTTTTATTAATTACAAAAGCCGGAAAAATTAAGCTGATACATTTTAATATGTGCATAATGGAACCTTTAGCTATCGATTGGTATAACTTTCATTCCCTGAAACGCAACTTTTGGGATACCCTATATTCAAACTCCGCTTTGACTGGACTACTACTGCATTTTTCTGGTCTGCCTTTTATTTTTTGGTCAATTTTCAATTTTTTACTTTCACTTTGTTCATACTTCAACTGCGCATTACATTTTGTCTGTAGAAAAATTCTAAGCAGTTGCGTACATTTTCTTATTTTGAAGAAAGATTTTTCTAAGTCTTCCTTTCAATATCGGAAGGTTTATGATGACATTTTTCTATAATTCACAAATTTTTGTACGAACATAAAATGGAAAATTCCAAAGTAAGAGGATGAAATCGAAAATTGGCCCCGGTAATTCCGCGAAAGAAATTAACTAAAAAGTATTTGTAATATTGCCATAATAAAAGCTTGGTAAAAGGTTTTGCAAATTGCACAGATAAAACCAACGACCAAAAAATGTACGATGGGAAAATTTTATCTTTGTTAAATCGATAACTGGAACAAACAATAAACTCTAACAATTTTGTGAAACTTTGTATTTTGATTTAAATATTTTGCATTAATAATGTTTTGTTCAGCAAAATATTCATTAAAATTAATTTAAAGATGTACTTGTTGCATTTATAATAAAACTATTGTTTCTATTAGAAGTATATATTATTTAAATTTGTGTTATTAAAATGTGGACTGCACGCCACTGAATGTGTATCTTTTCATTTAGAGTGAATAATGTTTCATGTGATACAAGTAGGTAGTATCATAGGCGTAACCAACAAACGAGTAGGATGCTTGTGTAAGATGCTACGAATGAATGCTTCCGAATTACTTGGAAAAATATTCTAACATGTATTTTCTACTTTGCAGATTATGTGTCATACTTACCATACAAGGACAGCAGTACTCATTGGACAAGGACACACCTACCAAGTGACGCTCACATCAAGTTATTACTACATCAGGTGTTGCAGTTGTACGTTGAATTATATTACCAATGTCTTTGTAATAGGGTGTCAGGAATAAAAGTAAAACACATGTATTATTTATTTGTATACATCATCAACTTGTAAGGTATGTCTCATCGCAGATGAGACACACACGTATTGTAACAACACACGAGGTGTTGAAGGTAAAGTACGATACGTTCCCCGATACCTCCTACGTAAGCTTCCCCGATACCTCGTATCGCAAGTGCAGCAGTCGACTACCTTTGACAGTACATTTATAACCGTACTATCTTGTTGTTATGATGAAATGACAAATATTATTTTGAAATTTATTTTTCTAAGTGCGAATGTCAAATTTTAATTTGACAGTTCGTCCTTATAAAAATTTCGGCTCCGCCGACCCAAGAAAACATACAACGCCCGGCGGAGCGCTTCGCGCTCCGCCGGGCGTTGTATCTTTTCTCTTGGTCGAGAGGGTTGAGGACCTAGTCCTCTTGACTAGGTCTTTCCCGGTTGCTTCGCAATGTCCCACAAACCCACCCGTCGAGCTACACTTACTTTTATTTGCACATTTCCCCACCTGATTTAATGCCTTTTGGGTAGGAGTTGATCACGTGACTTCCTGCCACCTCGTACCTACATCATTTCGGTGATTCAAAATTTACGTCGTTTCGATGAATCAAACATTTGCGTCATTTCAAACACTTTTATTGTAAACATATAAGTACAAGTCATTTTCTTCTGATTTGCAATATAAGTTACAATTTTAATATTTCACTTTGACTTCCTTCTCGTCGCTCGCGCCTCCGTCTTCGCCCGTCTTGATGCCAATTACGTAATCCGCTATGCTCTTCGTGAATCCGTCTATCTGCAATTGAAAACACAAATTACTATCGGTTTTTAAAATTCACAAAGTACACACACATCAACTACTGTGCAAATAATTATTGTAGACAAGTCCAATTCCGCGCTAAGTTTATTCCCTGAACTACCACCTAATTCCTACTACCCAAACTTCTCGCGAGTTCCTCATTTTCCTAAGCCAAACTACCGGGCTAATTTACCCCTCGCTTTGGCGCGTTAACCCCATTATTGACCCAATTTTTATTTCTTTTTAAATTACACAATACACAATAATTGCGGGTACGCGAGAGTAAAGACTGAGAAAAATTTATTACGCCTTGCGCCAGACTAATTCCTATTCCCAACTACCCAGGTTGCTACCCCGGACTTCTCAAAACTATCTCACGTTTCCCTACACCCTTATTTTTTTTGAAAATTAATAATATACCTCGCAAATTAAAGAAAAGCAACTTTCACAAAATAGCAAGTGCATTTAAAAATAACTTCAAAGATACTTGTGGCAAATTTTAAATGGATATCTTCGGGGATAATGATATTATTTTTTCTAGTAATTCCAAAATCGCCCAAGATATCCTTACGAAAATTAGCGATATTATTTTTGAACTCCTTTCAAAAACCGTCAGATACTATTTTTAAAATTACTATCTTTTAAAATCCGAGGAACATTAAGGGCCAATTTCGTAATAAAAGTTAACAGGGCATTTAGACTCCAAAGGCGACTTGAAACAAACTGATGATTTTTTAAAGTCTGGTTTGGCTTAAATCGCTTTTTAAATTTTAATACCCTGTCAACTTTTATTATGAAATTGGTCCTAATTCACAAAAACATAAGACGATGTACCCCGCTACCCTTAAGATTGGGAGTTTATTCTGTATCACAAGAAATAAGTCATCTTATAACGGATCGTCGGATTGACTTAAAATTTTGACAACAAAATATCGACACCCCCGAAGAATCAAGTTGTAACTAATTTTTACTTTTACTATCTGGAAAGCGATTTTTAAGTTAAAAATGTCCTTTTTTTAATTTTTAATTGTTTTGATAATTATCAAGTGTTGGTTTCAAATTATAAACGGCCATTAAATTAACAGTAACTTCAAACAAGTTTTCGTAGTAAAATTAAACTTGCAAAATTTTTTCCAAATCGCTCTCCCAGAAAAAGGTAAAAATGAGTTACAGCTTTCTGCCTGGGAAGTAATAAAACAATTGCATTTCTTATTTGTTTTCATAGTTTTTATTACATATTAGCGATGGTGTTATCCGACCCATATTGCAAAAATTTGAGTAAACGGCAGAGTTTACTCGTAATTTTTAGATTTTTGTTTGCAAACTGGCTATGTTAACAAAATTGTCTTTAAATTGTGTTAACATAGCCACTTCATAATTGAGATCTAAAAAATACATGTAAACGTGCCGTTTTCTCAAATTTTTACAATGTACGTTGAATCCCCGTTGCGTAACATATGTAATCCCTTTATGAAACACATCAACCAACACACGATATTTTAAAAATTCTAATTTTTATACCTATTATGTTTTCAAAATTTCAAATCATCCGTCGAGTCTTTATTAAGATGATTCATTTCTTGTGAAATGGAAGTAAAATCCCAGTCTTCAAGAATTTGTAATTTTTTTGTACAAAAATGTTAAGAAATAACCAAGTTAAAGCCGGACAATCTTATTCTTTAAAAAACATTTTGCGGTGTGCAATCAAGATATTTCAAAAACTAGTGCACAAATTTATTTCCCCATATTTTGAACGGACTTCTTTTTCTTCAAAGACATCAAAATCTTACAACCGTAACGAAGGGATTTTTATTTCCTTGCGTCCTTTTTATTTTCTTTTTCTTTTTATTTAAAATCGGTATTTTAACTTTGAACGGCTTGACCGTTTTGTCAAAATTCAATTTTTCGAAAAATGGCTCCGTCAAAAACAAAATTTGGATGTCTAAAAGAACTACACAAAAATATACGAGATATATTTATGAATTAGTTTTTGAAATATCTCGCACATCTCAAAATGCTTTTCTGAAAATAGAAAATTGGAGAACATTGGCGGCGGCAACTTGATTATTTTTTAATATTTTTGTACAAGAAAATTACAAGGGATTTTTCTGTCGAATATAACAATTATTGTGGGGAAATATTTATTCACTTTTCCAAAATAACAAGTCGCATTTCCTACAATCTCTACAAGTTTGTTAATGAGTACCTAATACCTTTTTATTCGCAAAGTTTAAACTAAACGAGATAACACAATATTTTAATTTAATTTTGATCAATCTTTCAGGTTTAAGTCGAAAAATATTGATCGTAGACGAAAAATGGTAACCACCAAAGTTATACAAGTTTATCAACAATTTTAGTGAAAACTTGAAAATGAAATTATTTAAAAAAATAAATTCTACCCTGACACTCTTCAATGATTGGAAAAGGATAATAATTGTTGAATTGAATTAAGGCAATGTCGGCAATAAATTTCGTACATAGCTACTGGGCTACGATTCCATAATACGAGTGCAAACAAAATAAAAAAGAAATTTATTCGAAAATATTAACTTGGCAGTTTATTTTATGTTTAGGCAAAGTTAAACTGAAAATCTTTTGCCCACAAATTTCAGTTCATATTCTATTATTCCTAGCCATTATTCCATGACTCGTAGGTACATAATATTTATTTGATATTAAAATGTACCAAAAGACGAATAACAGGATATGACGTCGAATTTTGCGAACAAAGGATTAATATAATTTAAAGTTGCATAACTGTGTTAAACGCACTATCGTATTAATTTTAATATTTTTATAAATACATTTTAGAATGTCGAGAAAACATTACTATCGATGCAACCCCTAAACTTGGGACATGGACGTGATACAATCCCTTAAGAGAAAAAATCCTTTCGAAAGTAAAGCAAAATCTTAACGTCTATAGGTTTTAATCCTTTTAATGGCCATCATCATATAAAGGGTTTCCCAACAACAACGATATGTTTTCAATTTTGAATAAAGCACAGAAAAAATAAAGTAAATTCAATATTTTTATTAATTGAAAGTTGATCGATAGCATTTATGTTTTAAACAACACATCATTCAAATGTCTTCCGCGACTACGAATGCAGGAGCAAATTCCACGAACCCAATTTACGGCCACTCGATGAAATAAATCCAATTTACTTTATTTTTTCTGTGTTTTATTCAAAATTAAAAACACATCATTGCTGTTGGGAAACCCCCTTTACTTAAAAAATTTGGCCACAAAATGCAAAACTTAGTTTACTAACTAATTCGTCATAAATTAAACACCCAAAAGTCCAGCCTATATCGATTTTTAACTCGCAAAAGATTACAAGAAAACTTAAATTCGTCTTTTTACTTCCTACAAAAATTACTTAAATAATAGCCGCATAAAGCCCTCCGCCGCATGTGTTCCTTTAATGACTGCTCGATTGTAACTATTTAATGTACTTTTTACTATTCAAAGTAGATAAAATCAAAGTCATGTTAATATACGAGTAGAGTTACTCCAGAAATTATTAACACACTCCTGTGTTAGTAATGTAAATTTTACCTTTCGAAGACTTCTTTTGTCACATAAAAATAGATTGTTGCAAATTTTATTCCCTTTACTTTTGTTTCTGTACATTTTTTTATTTTGTTGCACCGTTTTTTAGGGACATCGACTTTAAAAAGACTCGGCAATAAATTTAATAAAACTCCTATAAGAGCAACGTTAATTTTTATTAAAATTTTTACAGTCTTCTTCAAGTCGCCGTCACTCAAAAACGATAAAAATAAAATATCCCTTGATAAAGGGAATAAAATTTGCAACAAAAAAAATTTGTTTTATATAAAATCTATTTTTACATCACAAAACAAGTCTTCGAAAGGTAAAATTTACAATACTAACATAGGAGTGTATTAATAATTGCTGGAGTAACTGTACCTACTCCGCAATACCAAAGACGACAAACATTGTTCCAAAAATTCCCTAGTCATTATGATTTCATCAAAAACAGTCTAAATATTAATTACCAATTTATTAAAACATTACAAATGTTTGACTGGAAATTAATAGCGAGCAAAAGAAAACAATCACACAAATCGATGTTTTGGCAGAAGTCGTCGATTCAAATTTACACCGTTTTCAGATATTTACACATTCGGTTTAAAACTACTCGATCTGTAGATTAATTTAAATATAATAACGTAAAGTCAATATTCAAATATACCCACCACAGAATTTCAAATCAATTGTATAATATATCCACAAATTTTGTACGTTAAAAAACCTGCACAAATAAAACAATAAATTTGAACTTAGCGACTTCTGCTAGAACAACAAAATATTGTAGAAATATAACTAACCTTTCGATTCTCATAATTATTCATTCGGCTACAATTTCCAATCGATTGTCGAGGATCCAAATTCACAACATCGGCACCGATTCATTTCAATTGTTACAAACACTAAAATAAATTAAAAATCCAAAAATTAGTAACAATTGAACAAAAGTTGGTAATTAATTTAATTAAAACACGCGAAAACAAATCAACCTTTTAGTTTACCGAAACACAAAACGTCATTTTAAAAATATTTGACAACGATTCAAATATTAAAACATAAACAACATACGGGCGACACCTAACGAAAATTTGTTTAAATAAAACTTCTTGTTGGTCATTTGATATTTTGACGTTTATCAAAACATAATTAATTATATTTATTTGAAAAATTTGAAATGCATGCCAATTACATTAATAATGATTAATCTGTAGAACCAAAAATGTTAATTCGTTTAAATTAAAAATACAAAAGCTTCGTCACGTAATCTTCATTTACACTGCAATAATAAATGTACCGTGGTACCCCATTAATACTATACTATTTGTTGTACCAATAAAAAATAAATAGAGAGATTAAAGCCATTCCCTGCCAAAGTAATAACGCATTAACTCTTTCTGTAAAGAGATTTTATAAAAATTTTATCCTTTGGTGTACGAACAAAAATTATTTCCTCACAAAACTTCAAAGCAAAGAGATGCAACTTTTCTATGACACAGCGCAATAATTTATCTACAAACTATCGAAAACAAATAGCATTCGTAGAACAAATTGAAATAATCCACCGTCAACAAACCCGACTAAAAACTCCTAACTACAAATTTTCTGTGTTTGGGCAGTATTTTTTGAGAAAATGTTTTACAAATTTTCAATAATTACTACATACACCACAAGGACATTTTTCAAGTTTTGATATAAAGAATCCTAAGAAATAATTACTTTGCATTCTATAAATTCTAATTTACAAATTCGACTAGTTCCACCCCTGCAGAATTTATAGTTCGATTATTTAAACAGCATTTTTATATTATAAAAGCAAAAATTCTTATCTCCTATCAGCTAATTTAAATTCATATTCTATTACTCATATTAACCGGATGACTCGTAGGTAGGCATGCCATTTAAATAGTTTTTGATTATGAACTCAAATTTGCCAACAAAAGATTAAATACAATTTATTTTAAAGTTTATAACATAATTACCTAATGCATTGATTAAAACTAAATGTTCGGCTAATTTGCAGAGAATATTCAAGTATAATATCCTGAAGATTTTATGTGCATTCATATGAAACTAATCGTATTTGAAAATTGGTTTTTCTTGGCAAAAATGGTAAAAAAATATTCTTGTTCCTACCAAAACTTATAAAAAATACCTTGCTTTTATACAAATTTAAGTGTTTTTTGAAATAACCACAGAAGTTTTATTTTTAAATGATAAGTAACTGTTAATAATAAAATTCATCGAAAATAAAACACCCAATTTAGAGATGTCTTTGTGCCAACTAAGGATTTATATAAATTATTCCAACCAATAATTTACCCAATCTAGATTTTTATTGCAAAACAAGTATAAATAAAATTTAATTTTAACCGCTCCTAACTCCAAAAGGTAATAAAAATGAAATCAAAGCTATTAACAACAATATTTTTTCTTTGTTCAATAAAAAATTATAACATTAATTTTTAATTTAATTAAACCGATTTAACCGATTTAAATTTTTCATATTTTTCTAACGCTAAAATTTGCAACGCAGCCAGTGTATGATTTATCGTTTCATTTAAAACATTATATTATAAAATTTCAAAAAACTATATCTGTGAAACTAATACATATTTCTTACTGAAATTTGAAGGACATGCAGAATAAGAACCCACCCAAAAGATATAAAAATGTAGCTATTATTTTTAGAAAAAAAACTTTCATACTTCAAAAGTTTTGACACAAGTCATCGGTTCAAATCTATATCGTCTTTGGTTTTTATATCATTCAGTTTAAAACTACTTGTTCTGCGTAGATTAATTTAAATATAATAACGTAATATTCAAATATACCTACCACATAATTTCAAAGCAAATGTATGATTTATTTATCGATAAGCTTTGTACCTTAAAAAGCCTACAAATAAAACAATAATTTTGAACTTTGATGACTTCTGTTAGAACAACAAAATATTGTAGAAATATAACTAACCTTTCAATTCTGGTAATTACTGCTTCAGCTACAAATTCCAATTTCCAATCGATTGTGGTGGATCCAAATTCACTACACCAGCACTGCTTCAATACAATTATTGTTATGAACACTAAAATAAAGTAAAAATCCAAAAATTAGTAATAATTTGTCAAAAAGGTCACTTAATGTTTACCTTAAATTTTAAAAATTCAACTACCAACACAAAAATATGCGTAAGTTCTAATTATCAAAGTAGACAAAACATTGTACAATATTTGTATCGTAAGGTATCTCTATGATACTAGGATAACTTTTCCATCACGTATCGTAAAATCCTACATTTACATATCGTAAATATCTATTTACTACACGTTCAACTGAAAAACATAGCCCACAAGTGTCACAATAGCACACTTGCAACGAAAAAACTGAAATATGCATGTCGAGGAAGTCCATAATCTCAGCCATAATATGTTCTGGACTCATTTTTTTTATGATTGCAGACATTCCGTATATTTAAACTATTGCTGAACAATGAACAAATTGTCGTCCCTATAGCTGAACCGGATCCTTTTGTGGTTGTTTGACGGGTCCTAACCTACTAAACTGCAACCACCGAATGTTGCTTGATTTCACGCTATTTGTGATCGATTCATTAAAATGTCCTTCCAAAAGTGTCAATTTGAACTGCATGTGCTTTTGAGCGAACGAAAATCTAACTGTCAATGTTTTAATAAATTAGGTTTATAAAACCCTGTGCAAATTCCAATGTAGAAATTGATACCAAGTTGCGATCAATAAATTATCAACATCACTAATTATTGTTAAATGTCATCAAATTTAACAAACGAGTAACCATCCAAATTCCAAATCCAAGTTTCGAAACTATTTTAATAAAGCGAATTCATAACTATTTTAAAAAATGTTAAATGTAATATTTGTTTAGAAGTGCAATCAATTTAAAATTACACATAATTTCTCAAAAGTTGCATTTGAATCAAATGTAAACATGCCAAACTAAAAAATCGTAGCTGTCAAAGTAGATACGTTATTTTTAAAAATTTTAAATGACGTGTCACGACACCTAACGGAAAATAATCAAACTACGTCAGCTTGGAGATTTACCTTTCTTTCTAGATTTCTCCGCTTTGAATATGGCCGGACATATAGATACCGATGTTGTCCTTTTCAGTGTTGACGTTAGATGGCAAATCCTAATATAATTAATTTGAATAAATGTCATTTTATTTTAAATCTAATTTTCAAAATAAATAACTAACTTTGAAATGAGTTCGAATTACAATTAGCCCACTGTGTTAAAAATTATTACTGTTAAATGTCACAGACCTCACATAATCCTATCCGATCGTTCTACAATGATCTTCACTGCTTCCACAACGGCATTCTTATCGGGTTCTAAAATCTAAACATATCTTTAAGAATATGTCACCCAAATTTGTAAACCCAATTTTATACATTTTGAAAACTTTAATAACCAAATGCAAAGAAAAATAACCAGATGTGACATCACATGCCGTTAGCATTTGCCAAGTTTCATATACAACATTCCAAAATTACGTGAGGAGTTTAAGATTACCAAGATCAATACAAATTAACAGTACTATACTAAAATTAATTTTATTTAATACTTTTTTGCAAGGTCACTAAAATTTCTTTACACGCAGTGTGCACTTTATCATTTGTTAAGTTTACAATTTAATTTTAACAATAATAAATAAGATATATTTCAAGCATTGGAAGGCATCAACTGAAAACATCATTCTCTGAAAATCTCATTCGGCTGATTCGAATTTCAGTTTATGCCGACAAAAAAACAGTCTTTGGCATTTTCTAATGCAATTTATGGAGTTAAATCGATTAAAAACGAAACTTGAAAGTCTTAAATCGTAGCATTTTTTGGCATTTTTTTATGCAACTTTTCGAGATAAATCGATTGGCGCAGACAAATTTTCCCTAAGTACGATATTTTAGGTTTTATGCGTCTTTAAAGTTGACAAAATTCGATCGTCTTTTTCAACCGCTTACATGCATTTCCCCCAAACGAAAACGCGTTTTTCGAACTCCTGGCATAAAAACACGTCGCTTTTGGTCAAAAAAAGACCATCTAAATTTTTGGTGATTTTTGAAAAAAACGTAAGGTTGTTTTTTCACCCCAAAAATTGAAAGTCTTAAATCGTGGCATTTTTTGGCATTTTCTTATGCAACTTTTCGAGATAAATCGATTGGAGCAGACAGATTTTCCCTAAGTACGATATTTTAGGTTTTATGCGTCTTTAAATTTGACAAAATTCGATCGTCTTTTTCAACCGCTTACATGCATTTCCCCCAAACGAAAACGCGTTTTTCGAACTCCTGGCATAAAAACACGTCGCTTTTGGTCAAAAAAAGACCATCTAAATTTTTGGCGATTTTTGAAAAAAAAACGTAAGGTTAACCCCTTTGGTGTTTTTTCACCCCAAAAATTGAAAGTCTTAAATCGTGGCATTTTTTGGCATTTTCTTATGCAACTTTTCGAGATAAATCGATTGGCGCAGACAGATTTTCCCTAAGTACGATATTTTAGGTTTTATGCGTCTTTAAAGTTGACAAAATTCGATCGTCTTTTTCAACCGCTTACATGCATTTCCCCCAAACGAAAACGCGTTTTTCGAACTCCTGGCATAAAAACACGTCGCTTTTGGTCAAAAAAAGACCATCTAAATTTTAGGCGATTTCTGAAAAAAACGTAAGGTTAACCCCTTTGGTGTTTTTTCACCCCAAAAATTGAAAGTCTTAAATCGTGGCATTTTTTGGCATTTTCTTATGCAACTTTTCGAGATAAATCGATTGGCGCAGACAGATTTTCCCTAAGTACGATATTTTAGGTTTTATGCGTCTTTAAAGTTGACAAAATTCGATCGTCTTTTTCAACCGCTTACATGCATTTCCCCCAAACGAAAACGCGTTTTTTGAACTCCTGGCATAAAAACACGTCGCTTTTGGTCAAAAAAAGACCATCTAAATTTTTGGCGATTTTTGAAAAAAACGTAAGGTTAACCCCTTTGTTGTTTTTTCACCCCAAAAATTGAAAGTCTTAAATCGTGGCATTTTTTGGCATTTTCTTATGCAACTTTTGGAGATAAATCGATTGGCGCAGACAGATTTTCCCTAAGTACGATATTTTAGGTTTTATACGTCTTTAAAGTTGACAAAATTCGATCGTCTTTTTCAACCGCTTACATGCATTTCCCCCAAATAAAAACGCGTTTTTCGAACTCCTGGCATAAAAACACTACGCTTTTGGTCAAAAAAAGACCATCTAAATTTTTGGTGATTTTTGAAAAAAACGTAAGGTTGTTTTTTCACCCCAAAAATTGAAAGTCTTAAATCGTGGCATTTTTTGGCATTTTCTTATGCAACTTTTCGAGATAAATCGATTGGAGCAGACAGATTTTCCCTAAGTACGATATTTTAGGTTTTATGCGTCTTTAAATTTGACAAAATTCGATCGTCTTTTTCAACCGCTTACATGCATTTCCCCCAAATGACAACGCGTTTTTCGAACTCCTGGCATAAAAACACGTCGCTTTTGGTCAAAAAAAGACCATCTAAATTTTTGGTGATTTTTGAAAAAAACGTAAGGTTGTTTTTTCACCCCAAAAATTGAAAGTCTTAAATCGTGGCATTTTTGGGCATTTTCTTATGCAACTTTTCGAGATAAATCGATTGGAGCAGACAGATTTTCCCTAAGTACGATATTTTAGGTTTTATGCGTCTTTAAATTTGACAAAATTCGATCGTCTTTTTCAACCGCTTACATGCATTTCCCCCAAATGAAAACGCGTTTTTCGAACTCCTGGCATAAAAACACGTCGCTTTTGGTCAAAAAAAGACCATCTAAATTTTTGGTGATTTTTGAAAAAAACGTAAGGTTGTTTTTTCACCCCAAAAATTGAAAGTCTTAAGTCGTGGCATTTTTTGGCATTTTCTTATGCAACTTTTCGAGATAAATCGATTGGCGCAGACAGATTTTCCCTAAGTACGATATTTTAGGTTTTATGCGTCTTTAAAGTTGACAAAATTCGATCGTCTTTTTCAACCGCTTACATGCATTTCCCCCAAACGAAAACGCGTTTTTCGAACTCCTGGCATAAAAACACGTCGCTTTTGGTCAAAAAAAGACCATCTAAGTTTTTGGCGATTTTTGAAAAAAACGTAAGGTTAACCCCTTTGGTGTTTTTTCACCCCAAAAATTGAAAGTCTTAAATCGTGGCATTTTTTGGCATTTTCTTATGCAACTTTTCGAGATAAATCGATTGGCGTAGACAGATTTTCCCTAAGTACGATATTTTAGGTTTTATGCGTCTTTAAAGTTGACAAAATTCGATCGTCTTTTTCAACCGCTTACATGCATTTCCCCCAAACGAAAACGCGTTTTTCGAACTCCTGGCATAAAAACACGTCGCTTTTGGTCAAAAAAAGACCATCTAAATTTTTGGCGATTTTTGAAAAAAACGTAAGGTTAACCCCTTTGGTGTTTTTTCACCCCAAAAATTGAAAGTCTTAAATCGTGGCATTTTTTGGCATTTTCTTATGCAACTTTTCGAGATAAATCGATTGGCGCAGACAGATTTTCCCTAAGTACGATATTTTAGGTTTTATGCGTCTTTAAAGTTGACAAAATTCGATCGTCTTTTTCAACCGCTTACATGCATTTCCCCCAAACGAAAACGCGTTTTTCGAACTCCTGGCATAAAAACACGTCGCTTTTGGTCAAAAAAAGACCATCTAAATTTTTGGCGATTTTTGAAAAAAACGTAAGGTTAACCCCTTTGGTGTTTTTTCACCCCAAAATTGAAAGTCTTAAATCGTGGCATTTTTTGGCATTTTTTATGCAACTT
This sequence comes from Cantharis rufa, assembly GCA_947369205.1. Taxonomy (NCBI): domain Eukaryota; kingdom Metazoa; phylum Arthropoda; class Insecta; order Coleoptera; family Cantharidae; genus Cantharis; species Cantharis rufa. The sequence goes on from OX376309.1 coordinate 26,531,522, forward strand.
TTCGAGATAAATCGATTGGCGCAGACAGATTTTCCCTAAGTACGATATTTTAGGTTTTTTGCGTCTTTAAAGTTGACAAAATTCGATCGTCTTTTTCAACCGCTTACATGCATTTCCCCCAAACGAAAACGCGTTATTCGAACTCCTGGCATAAAAACACGTCGCTTTTGGTCAAAAAAAGACCATCTAAATTTTTGGCGATTTTTGAAAAAAACGTAAGGTTAACCCCTTTGGTGTTTTTTCACCCCAAAAATTGAAAGTCTTAAATCGTGGCATTTTTTGGCATTTTCTTATGCAACTTTTCGAGATAAATCGATTGGCGCAGACAGATTTTCCCTAAGTACGATATTTTAGGTTTTATGCGTCTTTAAAGTTGACAAAATTCGATCGTCTTTTTCAACTGCTTACATGCATTTCCCCCAAACGAAAACGCGTTTTTCGAACTCCTGGCATAAAAACACGTCGCTTTTGGTCAAAAAAAGACCATCTAAATTTTTGGCGATTTTTGAAAAAAACGTAAGGTTAACCTCCTTGGTGTTTTTTTACCCCAAAAATTGAAAGTCTTAAATCGTGGCATTTTTTGGCATTTTCTTATGCAACTTTTCGAGATAAATCGATTGGCGCAGACAGATTTTCCCTAAGTACGATATTTTAGGTTTTATGCGTCTTTAAAGTTGACAAAATTCGATCGTCTTTTTCAACCGCTTACATGCATTTCCCCCAAACGAAAACGCGTTTTTCGAACTCCTGGCATAAAAACACGTCGCTTTTGGTCAAAAAAAGACCATCTAAATTTTTGGCAATTTTTGAAAAAAACGTAAGGTTAACCCCCTTTGGTGTTTTGTCACCCCAAAAATTGAAAGTCTTAAATCGTGGCATTTTTTGGCATCTTCTTATGCAACATTTCGAGATAAATCGATTGGCGCACACAGATTTTCCGTAAGTACGATATTTTAGGTTTTATGCGTCTTTGAGGTTGACAAAATTCGATCGTCTTTTTCAACCGCTTACATGCATTTCCCCCAAACGAAAACGCGTTTTTCGAACTCCTGGCATAAAAACACGTCCCTTTTGGTCAAAAAAAGACCATCTAAATTTTTGGCGATTTTTGAAAAAAACGTAAGGTTAACCCCTTTGGTGTTTTTTCACCCCAAAAATTGAAAGTAATAAATCGTGGCATTTTTTGGCATTTTCTTATGCAACTTTTCGAGATAAATCGATTGGCGCAGACAGATTTTCCCTAAGTACGATATTTTAGGTTTTATACGTCTTTAAAGTTGACAAAATTCGATCGTCTTTTTCAACCGCTTACATGCATTTCCCCCTAACGAAAACGCGTTTTTCGAACTCCTGGCATAAAAACACGTCGCTTTTGGTCAAAAAAAGACCATCTAAATTTTTGGCGATTTTTGAAAAAAACGTAAGGTTAACCCCTTTGGTGTTTTTTCACCCCAAAAATTGAAAGTCTTAAATCGTGGCATTTTTTGGCATTTTCTTATGCAACTTTTCGAGATAAATCGATTGGCGCAGACAGATTTTCCCTAAGTACGATATTTTAGGTTTTATCCGTCTTTAAAGTTGACAAAATTCGATCGTCTTTTTCAACCGCTTACATGCATTTCCCCCTAACGAAAACGCGTTTTTCGAACTCCTGGCATAAAAACACGTCGCTTTTGGTCAAAAAAAGACCATCTAAATTTTTGGCGATTTTTGAAAAAAACGTAAGGTTAACCCCTTTGGTGTTTTTTCACCCCAAAAATTGAAAGTCTTAAATCGTGGCATTTTTTGGCATTTTCTTATGCAAATTTTCGAGATAAATCGATTGGCGCAGACAGATTTTCCGTAAGTACGATATTTTAGGTTTTATGCGTCTTTAAAGTTGACAAAATTCGATCGTCTTTTTCAACCGCTTACATGCATTTCCCCCAAACGAAAACGCGTTTTTCGAACTCCTGGCATAAAAACACGTCCCTTTTGGTCAAAAAAAGACCATCTAAATTTTTGGCGATTTTTGAAAAAAACGAAGGTTAACCCCTTTGGTGTTTTTTCACCCCAAAAATTGAAAGTCTTAAATCGTGGCATTTTTTGGCATTTTCTTATGCAACTTTTCGAGATAAATCGATTGGCGCAGACAGATTTTCCCTAAGTACGATATTTTAGGTTTTATGCGTCTATAAAGTTGACAAAATTCGATCGTCTTTTTCAACCGCTTACATGCATTTCCCCCAAACGAAAACGCGTTTTTCGAACTCCTGGCATAAAAAACGTCGCTTTTGGTCAAAAAAAGACCATCTAAATTATTGGTTTTTTTGAAAAAAACGTAAGGTTAACCCCTTTGGTGTTTTTTCACCCCAAAAATTGAAAGTAATAAATCGTGGCATTTTTTGGCATTTTCTTATGCAACTTTTCGAGATAAATCGATTGGCGCAGACAGATTTTCCCTAAGTACGATATTTTAGGTTTTATACGTCTTTAAAGTTGACAAAATTCGATCGTCTTTTTCAACCGCTTACATGCATTTCCCCCTAACGAAAACGCGTTTTTCGAACTCCTGGCATAAAAACACGTCGCTTTTGGTCAAAAAAAGACCATCTAAATTTTTGGCGATTTTTGAAAAAAACGTAAGGTTAACCCCTTTGGTGTTTTTTCACCCCAAAAATTGAAAGTCTTAAATCGTGGCATTTTTTGGCATTTTCTTATGCAAATTTTCGAGATAAATCGATTGGCGCAGACAGATTTTCCCTAAGTACGATATTTTAGGTTTTATACGTCTTTAAAGTTGACAAAATTCGATCGTCTTTTTCAACCGCTTACATGCATTTCCCCCAAACGAAAACGCGTTTTTCGAACTCCTGGCATAAAAACACGTCGCTTTTGGTCAAAAAAAGACCATCTAAATTTTTGGCGATTTTTGAAAAAAACGTAAGGTTAACCCCTTTGGTGTTTTTTCACCCCAAAAATTGAATGTCTTAAATCGTGGCATTTTTTGGCATTTTCTTATGCAACTTTTGGAGATAAATCGATTCCATTTTCTTATGCAACTTTTGGAGATAAATCGATTGGCGCAGACAGATTTTCCCTAAGTACGATATTTTAGGTTTTATGCGTCTTTAAAGTTGACAAAATTCGATCGTCTTTTTCAACCGCTTACATGCATTTCCCCCAAACGAAAACGCGTTTTTCGAACTCCTGGCATAAAAACACGTCGCTTTTGGTCAAAAAAAGACCATCTAAATTTTTGGCGATTTTTGAAAAAAACGTAAGGTTAACCCCTTTGGTGTTTTTTCACCCCAAAAATTGAAAGTCTTAAATCGTGGCATTTTTTGGCATATTCTTATGCAACTTTTGGAGATAAATCGATTGGCGCAGACAGATTTTCCCTAAGTACGATATTTTAGGTTTTATGCGTCTTTAAAGTTGACAAAATTCGATCGTCTTTTTCAACCGCTTACATGCATTTCCCCCAAACGAAAACGCGTTTTTCGAACTCCTGGCATAAAAACACGTCGCTTTTGGTCAAAAAAAGACCATCTAAATTTTTGGCGATTTTTGAAAAAAACGTAAGGTTAACCCCTTTGGTGTTTTTTCACCCCAAAAATTGAAAGTCTTAAATCGTGGCATTTTTTGGCATTTTCTTATGCAACTTTTCGAGATAAATCGATTGGCGCAGACAGATTTTCCCTAAGTACGATATTTTAGGTTTTATGCGTCTTTAAAGTTGACAAAATTCGATCGTCTTTTTCAACCGCTTACATGCATTTCCCCCTAACGAAAACGCGTTTTTCGAACTCCTGGCATAAAAACACGTCGCTTTTGGTCAAAAAAAGACCATCTAAATTTTTGGCGATTTTTGAAAAAAACGTAAGGTTAACCCCTTTGGTGTTTTTTCACCCCAAAAATTGAAAGTCTTAAATCGTGGCATTTTTTGGCATATTCTTATGCAACTTTTCGAGATAAATCGATTGGCGCAGACAGATTTTCCCTAAGTACGATATTTTAGGTTTTATGCGTCTTTAAAGTTGACAAAATTCGATCGTCTTTTTCAACCGCTTACATGCATTTCCCCCAAACGAAAACGCGTTTTTCGAACTCCTGGCATAAAAACACGTCGCTTTTGGTCAAAAAAAGACCATCTAAATTTTTGGCGATTTTTGAAAAAAACGTAAGGTTAACCCCTTTGGTGTTTTTTCACCCCAAAAATTGAAAGTCTTAAATCGTGGCATTTTTTGGCATTTTCTTATGCAACTTTTGGAGATAAATCGATTGGCGCAGACAGATTTTCCCTAAGTACGATATTTTAGGTTTTATACGTCTTTAAAGTTGACAAAATTCGATCGTCTTTTTCAACCGCTTACATGCATTTCCCCCAAACGAAAACGCGTTTTTCGAACTCCTGGCATAAAAACACGTCGCTTTTGGTCAAAAAAAGACCATCTAAATTTTTGGCGATTTTTGAAAAAAACGTAAGGTTAACCCCTTTGGTGTTTTTTCACCCCAAAAATTGAAAGTCTTAAATCGTGGCATTTTTTGGCATTTTCTTATGCAACTTTTGGAGATAAATCGATTCCATTTTCTTATGCAACTTTTGGAGATAAATCGATTGGCGCAGACAGATTTTCCCTAAGTACGATATTTTAGGTTTTATACGTCTTTAAAGTTGACAAAATTCGATCGTCTTTTTCAACCGCTTACATGCATTTCCCCCAAACGAAAACGCGTTTTTCGAACTCCTGGCATAAAAACCCGTCGCTTTTGGTCAAAAAAAGACCATCTAAATTTTTGGCGATTTTTGAAAAAAACGTAAGGTTAACCCCTTTGGTGTTTTTTCACCCCAAAAATTGAAAGTCTTAAATCGTGGCATTTTTTGGCATTTTCTTATGCAACTTTTCGAGATAAATCGATTGGCGCAGACAGATTTTCCCTAAGTACGATATTTTAGGTTTTATGCGTCTTTAAAGTTGACAAAATTGGATCGTCTTTTTCAACCGCTTACATGCATTTCCCCCAAACGAAAACGCGTTTTTCGAACTCCTGGCATAAAAACACGTCGCTTTTGGTCAAAAAAAGACCATCTAAATTTTTGGCAATTTTTGAAAAAAACGTAAGGTTAACCCCCTTTGGTGTTTTTTCACCCCAAAAATTGAAAGTCTTAAATCGTGGCATTTTTTGGCATCTTCTTATGCAACTTTTCGAGATAAATCGATTGGCGCACACAGATTTTCCGTAAGTACGATATTTTAGGTTTTATGCGTCTTTAAAGTTGACAAAATTGGATCGTCTTTTTCAACCGCTTACATGCATTTCCCCCAAACGAAAACGCGTTTTTCGAACTCCTGGCATAAAAACACGTCGCTTTTGGTCAAAAAAAGACCATCTAAATTTTTGGCAATTTTTGAAAAAAAACGTAAGGTTAACCCCTTTGGTGTTTTTTCACCCCAAAAATTGAAAGTCTTAAATCGTGGCATTTTTTGGCATCTTCTTATGCAACTTTTCGAGATAAATCGATTGGCGCAGACAGATTTTCCGTAAGTACGATATTTTAGGTTTTATGCGTCTTTAAAGTTGACAAAATTCGATCGTCTTTTTCAACCGCTTACATGCATTTCCCCCAAACGAAAACGCGTTTTTCGAACTCCTGGCATAAAAACCCGTCGCTTTTGGTCAAAAAAAGACCATCTAAATTTTTGGCGATTTTTGAAAAAAACGTAAGGTTAACCCCTTTGGTGTTTTTTCACCCCAAAAATTGAAAGTCTTAAATCGTGGCATTTTTTGGCATATTCTTATGCAACTTTTGGAGATAAATCGATTGGCGCAGACAGATTTTCCCTAAGTACGATATTTTAGGTTTTATGCGTCTTTAAAGTTGACAATTCGATCGTCTTTTTCAACCGCTTACATGCATTTCCCCCAAACGAAAACGCGTTTTTCGAACTCCTGGCATAAAAACACGTCGCTTTTGGTCAAAAAAAGACCATCTAAATTTTTGGCGATTTTTGAAAAAAACGTAAGGTTAACCCCTTTGGTGTTTTTTCACCCCAAAAATTGAAAGTCTTGAATCGTGGCATTTTTTGGCATTTTCTTATGCAACTTTTGGAGATAAATCGATTGGCGCAGACAGATTTTCCCTAAGTACGATATTTTAGGTTTTATACGTCTTTAAAGTTGACAAAATTCGATCGTCTTTTTCAACCGCTTACATGCATTTCCCCCAAACGAAAACGCGTTTTTCGAACTCCTGGCATAAAAACACGTCGCTTTTGGTCAAAAAAAGACCATCTAAATTTTTGGCGATTTTTGAAAAAAACGTAAGGTTAACCCCTTTGGTGTTTTTTCACCCCAAAAATTGAAAGTCTTAAATCGTGGCATTTTTTGGCATTTTCTTATGCAAATTTTCGAGATAAATCGATTGGCGCAGACAGATTTTCCCTAAGTACGATATTTTAGGTTTTATGCGTCTTTAAAGTTGACAAAATTCGATCGTCTTTTTCAACCGCTTACATGCATTTCCCCCAAACGAAAACGCGTTTTTCGAACTCCTGGCATAAAAACACGTCGCTTTTGGTCAAAAAAAGACCATCTAAATTTTTGGCGATTTTTGAAAAAAACGTAAGGTTAACCCCTTTGGTGTTTTTTCACCCCAAAAATTGAAAGTCTTAAATCGTGGCATTTTTTGGCATTTTCTTATGCAACTTTTGGAGATAAATCGATTCCATTTTCTTATGCAACTTTTGGAGATAAATCGATTGTCGCAGACAGATTTTCCCTAAGTACGATATTTTAGGTTTTATACGTCTTTAAAGTTGACAAAATTCGATCGTCTTTTTCAACCGCTTACATGCATTTCCCCCTAACGAAAACGCGTTTTTCGAACTCCTGGCATAAAAACACGTCGCTTTTGGTCAAAAAAAGACCATCTAAATTTTTGGCGATTTTTGAAAAAAACGTAAGGTTAACCCCTTTGGTGTTTTTTCACCCCAAAAATTGAAAGTCTTAAATCGTGGCATTTTTTGGCATTTTCTTATGCAACTTTTCGAGATAAATCGATTGGCGCAGACAGATTTTCCCTAAGTACGATATTTTAGGTTTTATGCGTCTTTAAAGTTGACAAAATTCGATCGTCTTTTTCAACCGCTTACATGCATTTCCCCAAAACGAAAACGCGCTTTTCGAACTCCTGGCATAAAAACACGTCGCTTTTGGTCAAAAAAAGACCATCTAAATTTTTGGCGATTTTTGAAAAAAACGTAAGGTTAACCCCTTTGGTGTTTTTTCACCCCAAAAATTGAAAGTCTTGAATCGTGGCATTTTTTGGCATTTTCTTATGCAACTTTTGGAGATAAATCGATTGGCGCAGACAGATTTTCCCTAAGTACGATATTTTAGGTTTTATACGTCTTTAAAGTTGACAAAATTCGATCGTCTTTTTCAACCGCTTACATGCATTTCCCCCAAACGAAAACGCGTTTTTCGAACTCCTGGCATAAAAACACGTCGCTTTTGGTCAAAAAAAGACCATCTAAATTTTTGGCGATTTTTGAAAAAAACGTGAGGTTAACCTCTTTGGTGTTTTTTCACCCCAAAAATTGAAAGTCTTAAATCGTGGCATTTTTTGGCATTTTCTTATGCAAATTTTCGAGATAAATCGATTGGCGCAGACAGATTTTCCCTAAGTACGATATTTTAGGTTTTATGCGTCTTTAAAGTTGACAAAATTCGATCGTCTTTTTCAACCGCTTACATGCATTTCCCCCAAACGAAAACGCGTTTTTCGAACTCCTGGCATAAAAACACGTCGCTTTTGGTCAAAAAAAGACCATCTAAATTTTTGGCGATTTTTGAAAAAAACGTAAGGTTAACCCCTTTGGTGTTTTTTCACCCCAAAAATTGAAAGTCTTAAATCGTGGCATTTTTTGGCATTTTCTTATGCAACTTTTCGAGATAAATCGATTGGCGCAGACAGATTTTCCCTAAGTACGATATTTTAGGTTTTATGCGTCTTTAAAGTTGACAAAATTCGATCGTCTTTTTCAACCGCTTACATGCATTTCCCCCAAACGAAAACGCGTTTTTCGAACTCCTGGCATAAAAACACGTCGCTTTTGGTCAAAAAAAGACCATCTAAATTTTTGGCGATTTTTGAAAAAAACGTAAGGTTAACCCCTTTGGTGTTTTTTCACCCCAAAAATTGAAAGTCTTAAATCGTGGCATTTTTTGGCATTTTCTTATGCAACTTTTCGAGATAAATCGATTGGCGCAGACAGATTTTCCCTAAGTACGATATTTTAGGTTTTATGCGTCTTTAAAGTTGACAAAATTCGATCGTCTTTTTCAACCGCTTACATGCATTTCCCCCAAACGAAAACGCGTTTTTCGAACTCCTGGCATAAAAACACGTCGCTTTTGGTCAAAAAAAGACCATCTAAATTTTTGGCGATTTTTGAAAAAAACGTAAGGTTAACCCCTTTGGTGTTTTTTCACCCCAAAAATTGAAAGTCTTAAATCGAGGCATTTTTTGGCATTTTCTTATGCAACTTTTCGAGATAAATCGATTCCATTTTCTTATGCAACTTTTGGAGATAAATCGATTGGCGCAGACAGATTTTCCCTAAGTACGATATTTTAGGTTTTATACGTCTTTAAAGTTGACAAAATTCGATCGTCTTTTTCAACCGCTTACATGCATTTCCCCCAAACGAAAACGCGTTTTTCGAACTCCTGGCATAAAAACACGTCGCTTTTGGTCAAAAAAAGACCATCTAAATTTTTGGCAATTTTTGAAAAAAACGTAAGGTTAACCCCCTTTGGTGTTTTTTCACCCCAAAAATTGAAAGTCTTAAATCGTGGCATTTTTTGGCATCTTCTTATGCAACTTTTCGAGATAAATCGATTCCATTTTCTTATGCAACTTTTGGAGATAAATCGATTGGCGCAGACAGATTTTCCCTAAGTACGATATTTTAGGTTTTATACGTCTTTAAAGTTGACAAAATTCGATCGTCTTTTTCAACCGCTTACATGCATTTCCCCCTAACGAAAACGCGTTTTTCGAACTCCTGGCATAAAAACACGTCGCTTTTGGTCAAAAAAAGACCATCTAAATTTTTGGCGATTTTTGAAAAAAACGTAAGGTTAACCCCTTTGGTGTTTTTTCACCCCAAAAATTGAAAGTCTTAAATCGTGGCATTTTTTGGCATTTTCTTATGCAACTTTTGGAGATAAATCGATTGGCGCAGACAGATTTTCCCTAAGTACGATATTTTAGGTTTTATGCGTCTTTAAAGTTGACAAAATTCGATCGTCTTTTTCAACCGCTTACATGCATTTCCCCAAACGAAAACGCGTTTTTCGAACTCCTGGCATAAAAACACGTCGCTTTTGGTCAAAAAAAGACCATCTAAATTTTTGGCGATTTTTGAAAAAAACGTAAGGTTAACCCCTTTGGTGTTTTCTCACCCCAAAAATTGTAAGTCTTAAATCGTGGCATTTTTTGGCATTTTCTTATGCAACTTTTCGAGATAAATCGATTGGCGCAGACAGATTTTCCCTAAGTACGATATTTTAGGTTTTATGCGTCTTTAAAGTTGACAAAATTCGATCGTCTTTTTCAACCGCTTACATGCATTTCCCCCAAACGAAAACGCGCTTTTCGAACTCCTGGCATAAAAACACGTCGCTTTTGGTCAAAAAAAGACCATCTAAATTTTTGGCGATTTTTGAAAAAAATGTAAGGTTAACCCCTTTGGTGTTTTTTCACCCCAAAAATTGAAAGTCTTAAATCGTGGCATTTTTTGGCATTTTCTTATGCAACTTTTGGAGATAAATCGATTCCATATTCTTATGCAACTTTTGGAGATAAATCGATTGGCGCAGACAGATTTTCCCTAAGTACGATATTTTAGGTTTTATACGTCTTTAAAGTTGACAAAATTCGATCGTCTTTTTCAACCGCTTACATGCATTTCCCCCAAACGAAAACGCGTTTTTCGAACTCCTGGCATAAAAACACGTCGCTTTTGGTCAAAAAAAGACCATCTAAATTTTTGGCGATTTTTGAAAAAAACGTAAGGTTAACCCCTTTGGTGTTTTTTCACCCCAAAAATTGAAAGTCTTAAATCGTGGCATTTTTTGGCATTTTCTTATGCAACTTTTCGAGATAAATCGATTGGCGCAGACAGATTTTCCCTAAGTACGATATTTTAGGTTTTATGCGTCTTTAAAGTTGACAAAATTCGATCGTCTTTTTCAACCGCTTACATGCATTTCCCCCAAACGAAAACGCGTTTTTCGAACTCCTGGCATAAAAACACGTCGCTTTTGGTCAAAAAAAGACCATCTAAATTTTTGGCGATTTTTGAAAAAAACGTAAGGTTAACCCCTTTGGTGTTTTTTCACCCCAAAAATTTAAAGTCTTAAATCGTGGCATTTTTTGGCATTTTCTTATGCAACTTTTCGAGATAAATCGATTCCATTTTCTTATGCAACTTTTGGAGATAAATCGATTGGCGCAGACAGATTTTCCCTAAGTACGATATTTTAGGTTTTATACGTCTTTAAAGTTGACAAAATTCGATCGTCTTTTTCAACCGCTTACATGCATTTCCCCCAAACGAAAACGCGTTTTTCGAACTCCTGGCATAAAAACACGTCGCTTTTGGTCAAAAAAAGACCATCTAAATTTTTGGCAATTTTTGAAAAAAACGTAAGGTTAACCCCCTTTGGTGTTTTTTCACCCCAAAAATTGAAAGTCTTAAATCGTGGCATTTTTTGGCATCTTCTTATGCAACTTTTCGAGATAAATCGATTGGCGCACACAGATTTTCCGTAAGTACGATATTTTAGGTTTTATGCGTCTTTAAAGTTGACAAAATTCAATCGTCTTTTTCAACCGCTTACATGCATTTCCCCCAAACGAAAACGCGTTTTTCGAACTCCTGGCATAAAAACACGTAGCTTTTGGTCAAAAAAAGACCATCTAAATTTTTGGCGATTTTTGAAAAAAACGTAAGGTTAACCTCCTTGGTGTTTTTTCACCCCAAAAATTGAAAGTCTTAAATCGTGGCATTTTTTGGCATTTTCTAATCAACTTTTCGAGATAAATCGATTGGCGCAGACAGATTTTCCCTAAGTACGATATTTTAGGTTTTATACGTCTTTAAAGTTGACAAAATTCGATCGTCTTTTTCAACCGCTTACATGCATTTCCCCCAAACGAAAACGCGTTTTTCGAACTCCTGGTATAAAAACACGTCGCTTTTGGTCAAAAAAAGACCATCTAAATTTTTGGCGATTTTTGAAAAAAACGTAAGGTTAACCCCTTTGGTGTTTTTTCACCCCAAAAATTGAAAGTCTTAAATCGTGGCATTTTTTGGCATTTTCTTATGCAACTTTTGGAGATAAATCGATTCCATTTTCTTATGCAACTTTTGGAGATAAATCGATTGGCGCAGACAGATTTTCCCTAAGTACGATATTTTAGGTTTTATACGTCTTTAAAGTTGACAAAATTCGATCGTCTTTTTCAACCGCTTACATGCATTTCCCCCTAACGAAAACGCGTTTTTCGAACTCCTGGCATAAAAACACGTCGCTTTTGGTCAAAAAAAGACCATCTAAATTTTTGGCGATTTTTGAAAAAAACGTAAGGTTAACCCCTTTGGTGTTTTTTCACCCCAAAAATTGAAAGTCTTAAATCGTGGCATTTTTTGGCATTTTCTTATGCAACTTTTCGAGATAAATCGATTGGCGCAGACAGATTTTCCCTAAGTACGATATTTTAGGTTTTATGCGTCTTTAAAGTTGACAAAATTCGATCGTCTTTTTCAACCGCTTACATGCATTTCCCCCAAACGAAAACGCGCTTTTCGAACTCCTGGCATAAAAACACGTCGCTTTTGGTCAAAAAAAGACCATCTAAATTTTTGGCGATTTTTGAAAAAAATGTAAGGTTAACCCCTTTGGTGTTTTTTCACCCCAAAAATTGAAAGTCTTAAATCGTGGCATTTTTTGGCATTTTCTTATGCAACTTTTGGAGATAAATCGATTCCATTTTCTTATGCAACTTTTGGAGATAAATCGATTGGCGCAGACAGATTTTCCCTAAGTACGATATTTTAGGTTTTATGCGTCTTTAAAGTTGACAAAATTCGATCGTCTTTTTCAACCGCTTACATGCATTTCCCCCAAACGAAAACGCGCTTTTCGAACTCCTGGCATAAAAACACGTCGCTTTTGGTCAAAAAAAGACCATCTAAATTTTTGGCGATTTTTGAAAAAAACGTAAGGTTAACCCCTTTGGTGTTTTTTCACCCCAAAAATTGAAAGTCTTAAATCGTGGCATTTTTTGGCATTTTCTTATGCAACTTTTCGAGATAAATCGATTGGCGCAGACAGATTTTCCGTAAGTACGATATTTTAGGTTTTATGCGTCTTTAAAGTTGACAAAATTCGATCGTCTTTTTCAACCGCTTACATGCATTTCCCCCAAACGAAAACGCGTTTTTCGAACTCCTGGCATAAAAACACGTCGCTTTTGGTCAAAAAAAGACCATCTAAATTTTTGGCAATTTTTGAAAAAAACGTAAGGTTAACCCCTTTGGTGTTTTCTCACCCCAAAAATTGAAAGTCTTAAATCGTGGCATTTTTTGGCATTTTCTTATGCAACTTTTCGAGATAAATCGATTGGCGCAGACAGATTTTCCCTAAGTACGATATTTTAGGTTTTATGCGTCTTTAAAGTTGACAACATTCGATCGTCTTTTTCAACCGCTTACACGCATTTCAACCAAACGAAAACGCGTTTTTCGAACTCCTGGCATAAAAACACGTCGCTTTTGGTCAAAAAAAGACCATCTAAATTTTTGGCGATTTTTGAAAAAAACGTAAGGTTAACCTCTTCGGTGTTTTTTCACCCCAAAAATTGAAAGTCTTAAATCGTGGCATTTTTTGGCATTTTCTTATGCAACTTTTCGAGATAAATCGATTGGCGCAGACAGATTTTCCCTAAGTACGATATATTAGGTTTTATGCGTCTTTAGAGTTGACAAAATTGGATCGTCTTTTTCAACCGCTTACATGCATTTCCCCCAAACGAAAACGCGTTTTTCGAACTCCTGGCATAAAAACACGTCGCTTTTGGTCAAAAAAAGACCATCTAAATTTTTGGCGATTTTTGAAAAAAACGTAAGGTTAACCCCTTTGGTGTTTTTTCACCCCAAAAATTGAAAGTCTTAAATCGTGGCATTTTTTGGCATTTTCTTATGCAACTTTTCGAGATAAATCGATTGGCGCAGACAGATTTTCCCTAAGTACGATATTTTAGGTTTTATGCGTCTTTAAAGTTGACAAAATTCGATCGTCTTTTTCAACCGCTTACATGCATTTCCCCAAACGAAAACGCGTTTTTCGAACTCCTGGCATAAAAACACGTCGCTTTTGGTCAAAAAAAGACCATCTAAATTTTTGACGATTTTTGAAAAAAACGTAAGGTTAACCCCTTTGGTGTTTTTTCTCCCCAAAAATTGAAAGTCTTAAATCGTGGCATTTTTTGGCATTTCCTTATGCAACTTTTCGAGATAAATCGATTGGCGCAGACAGATTTTCCCTAAGTACGATATTTTAGGTTTTATGCGTCTTTAAAGTTGACAAAATTCGATCGTCTTTTTCAACCGCTTACATGCATTTCCCCCAAACGAAAACGCGTTTTTCGAACTCCTGGCATAAAAACACGTCGCTTTTGGTCAAAAAAAGACCATCTAAATTTTTGGCGATTTTTGAAAAAAACGTAAGGTTAACCCCTTTGGTGTTTTTTCACCCCAAAAATTGAAAGTCTTAAATCGTGGCATTTTTTGGCATTTTCTTATGCAACTTTTCGAGATAAATCGATTGGCGCAGACAGATTTTCCCTAAGTACGATATTTTAGGTTTTATGCGTCTTTAAAGTTGACAAAATTCGATCGTCTTTTTCAACCGCTTACATGCATTTCCCCCAAACGAAAACGCGTTTTTCGAACTCCTGGCATAAAAACACGTCGCTTTTGGTCAAAAAAAGACCATCTAAATTTTTAGCGATTTTTGAAAAAAACGTAAGGTTAGCCCCTTTGGTGTTTTTTCACCCCAAAAATTGAAAGTCTTAAATCGTGGCATTTTTTGGCATTTTCTTATGCAACTTTTGGAGATAAATCGATTGGCGCAGACAGATTTTCCCTAAGTACGATATTTTAGGTTTTATGCGTCTTTAAAGTTGACAAAATTCGATCGTCTTTTTCAACCGCTTACATGCATTTCCCCCAAACGAAAACGCGTTTTTCGAACTCCTGGCATAAAAACACGTCGCTTTTGGTCAAAAAAAGACCATCAAAATTTTTGGCGATTTTTGAAAAAAACGTAAGGTTAACCCCTTTGGTGTTTTTTCACCCCAAAAATTGAAAGTCTTAAATCGTGGCATTTTTTGGCATTTTCTTATGCAACTTTTCGAGATAAATCGATTCGCGCAGACAGATTTTCCCTAAGTACGATATATTAGGTTTTATGCGTCTTTAGAGTTGACAAAATTGGATCGTCTTTTTCAACCGCTTACATGCATTTCCCCCAAACGAAAACGCGTTTTTCGAACTCCTGGCATAAAAACACGTCGCTTTTGGTCAAAAAAAGACCATCTAAATTTTTGGCGATTTTTGAAAAAAACGTAAGGTTAACCCCTTTGGTGTTTTTTCACCCCAAAAATTGAAAGTCTTAAATCGTGGCATTTTTTGGCATTTTCTTATGCAACTTTTCGAGATAAATCGATTGGCGCAGACAGATTTTCCCTAAGTACGATATTTTAGGTTTTTTTCGTCTTTAAAGTTGACAAAATTCGATCGTCTTTTTCAACCGCTTACATGCATTTCCCCCAAACGAAAACGCGTTTTTCGAACTCCTGGCATAAAAACACGTCGCTTTTGGTCAAAAAAAGACCATCTAAATTTTTGGCGATTTTTGAAAAAAACGTAAGGTTAACCCCTTTGGTGTTTTTTCACCCCAAAAATTGAAAGTCTTAAATCGTGGCATTTTTTGGCATTTTCTTATGCAACTTTTCGAGATAAATCGATTGGCGCAGACAGATTTTCCCTAAGTACGATATTTTAGGTTTTATGCGTCTTTAAAGTTGACAAAATTCGATCGTCTTTTTCAACCGCTTACATGCATTTCCCCCAAACGAAAACGCGTTTTTCGAACTCCTGGCATAAAAACACGTCGCTTTTGGTCAAAAAAAGACCATCTAAATTTTTGGCGATTTTTGAAAAAAACGTAAGGTTAACCCCTTTGGTGTTTTTTCACCCCAAAAATTGAAAGTCTTAAATCGTGGCATTTTTTGGCATTTTCTTATGCAACTTTTCGAGATAAATCGATTGGCGCAGACAGATTTTCCCTAAGTACGATATTTTAGGTTTTTTGCGTCTTTAAAGTTGACAAAATTCGATCGTCTTTTTCAACCGCTTACATGCATTTCCCCCAAACGAAAACGCGTTTTTCGAACTCCTGGCATAAAAACACGTCGCTTTTGGTCAAAAAAAGACCATCTAAATTTTTGGCGATTTTTGAAAAAAACGTAAGGTTAACCCCTTTGGTGTTTTCTCACCCCAAAAATTGAAAGTCTTAAATCGTGGCATTTTTTGGCATTTTCTTATGCAACTTTTCGAGATAAATCGATTGGCGCAGACAGATTTTCCCTAAGTACGATATTTTAGGTTTTATGCGTCTTTAAAGTTGACAACATTCGATCGTCTTTTTCAACCGCTTACACGCATTTCAACCAAACGAAAACGCGTTTTTCGAACTCCTGGCATAAAAACACGTCGCTTTTGGTCAAAAAAAGACCATCTAAATTTTTGGCGATTTTTGAAAAAAACGTAAGGTTAACCTCTTCGGTGTTTTTTCACCCCAAAAATTGAAAGTCTTAAATCGTGGCATTTTTTGGCATTTTCTTATGCAACTTTTCGAGATAAATCGATTGGCGCAGACAGATTTTCCCTAAGTACGATATATTAGGTTTTATGCGTCTTTAGAGTTGACAAAATTGGATCGTCTTTTTCAACCGCTTACATGCATTTCCCCCAAACGAAAACGCGCTTTTCGAACTCCTGGCATAAAAACACGTCGCTTTTGGTCAAAAAAAGACCATCTAAATTTTTGGCGATTTTTGAAAAAAACGTAAGGTTAACCCCTTTGGTGTTTTTTCACCCCAAAAATTGAAAGTCTTAAATCGTGGCATTTTTTGGCATTTTCTTATGCAACTTTTCGAGATAAATCGATTGGCGCAGACAGATTTTCCGTAAGTACGATATTTTAGGTTTTATGCGTCTTTAAAGTTGACAAAATTCGATCGTCTTTTTCAACCGCTTACATGCATTTCCCCCAAACGAAAACGCGTTTTTCGAACTCCTGGCATAAAAACACGTCGCTTTTGGTCAAAAAAAGACCATCTAAATTTTTGGCGATTTTTGAAAAAAACGTAAGGTTAACCCCTTTGGTGTTTTCTCACCCCAAAAATTGAAAGTCTTAAATCGTGGCATTTTTTGGCATTTTCTTATGCAACTTTTCGAGATAAATCGATTGGCGCAGACAGATTTTCCCTAAGTACGATATTTTAGGTTTTATGCGTCTTTAAAGTTGACAACATTCGATCGTCTTTTTCAACCGCTTACACGCATTTCAACCAAACGAAAACGCGTTTTTCGAACTCCTGGCATAAAAACACGTCGCTTTTGGTCAAAAAAAGACCATCTAAATTTTTGGCGATTTTTGAAAAAAACGTGAGGTTAACCTCTTCGGTGTTTTTTCACCCCAAAAATTGAAAGTCTTAAATCGTGGCATTTTTTGGCATTTTCTTATGCTACTTTTCGAGATAAATCGATTGGCGCAGACAGATTTTCCCTAAGTACGATATTTTAGGTTTTATGCGTCTTTAAAGTTGACAAAATTCGATCGTCTTTTTCAACCGCTTACATGCATTTCCCCAAACGAAAACGCGTTTTTCGAACTCCTGGCATAAAAACACGTCGCTTTTGGTCAAAAAAAGACCATCTAAATTTTTGACGATTTTTGAAAAAAACGTAAGGTTAACCCCTTTGGTGTTTTTTCACCCCAAAAATTGAAAGTCTTAAATCGTGGCATTTTTTGGCATTTCCTTATGCAACTTTTCGAGATAAATCGATTGGCGCAGACAGATTTTCCCTAAGTACGATATTTTAGGTTTTATGCGTCTTTAAAGTTGACAAAATTCGATCGTCTTTTTCAACCGCTTACATGCATTTCCCCCAAACGAAAACGCGTTTTTCGAACTCCTGGCATAAAAACACGTCGCTTTTGGTCAAAAAAAGACCATCTAAATTTTTGGCGATTTTTGAAAAAAACGTAAGGTTAACCCCTTTGGTGTTTTTTCACCCCAAAAATTGAAAGTCTTAAATCGTGGCATTTTTTGGCATTTTCTTATGCAACTTTTCGAGATAAATCGATTGGCGCAGACAGATTTTCCCTAAGTACGATATTTTAGGTTTTATGCGTCTTTAAAGTTGACAAAATTCGATCGTCTTTTTCAACCGCTTATATGCATTTCCCCCAAACGAAAACGCGTTTTTCGAACTCCTGGCATAAAAACACGTCGCTTTTGGTCAAAAAAAGACCATCTAAATTTTTGACGATTTTTGAAAAAAACGTAAGGTTAACCCCTTTGGTGTTTTTTCACCCCAAAAATTGAAAGTCTTAAATCGTGGCATTTTTTGGCATTTTCTTATGCAACTTTTCGAGATAAATCGATTGGCGCAGACAGATTTTCCCCAAGTACGATATTTTAGGTTTTATGCGTCTTTAAAGTTGACAAAATTCGATCGTCTTTTTCAACCGCTTACATGCATTTCCCCCAAACGAAAACGCGTTTTTCGAACTCCTGGCATAAAAACACGTCGCTTTTGGTCAAAAAAAGACCATCAAAATTTTTGGCGATTTTTGAAAAAAACGTAAGGTTAACCCCTTTGGTGTTTTTTCACCCCAAAAATTGAAAGTCTTAAATCGTGGCATTTTTTGGCATTTTCTTATGCAACTTTTCGAGATAAATCGATTGGCGCAGACAGATTTTCCCTAAGTACGATATTTTAGGTTTTATGCGTCTTTAAAGTTGACAAAATTCGATCGTCTTTTTCAACCGCTTACATGCATTTCCCCCAAACGAAAACGCGTTTTTCGAACTCCTGGCATAAAAACACGTCGCTTTTGGTCAAAAAAAGACCATCTAAATTTTTGGCGATTTTTGAAAAAAACGTAAGGTTAACCCCTTTGGTGTTTTTTCACCCCAAAAATTGAAAGTCTTAAATCGTGGCATTTTTTGGCATTTTCTTATGCAACTTTTCGAGATAAATCGATTGGCGCAGACAGATTTTCCCTAAGTACGATATTTTAGGTTTTTTGCGTCTTTAAAGTTGACAAAATTCGATCGTCTTTTTCAACCGCTTACATGCATTTCCCCCAAACGAAAACGCGTCTTTCGAACTCCTGGCATAAAAACACGTCGCTTTTGGTCAAAAAAAGACCATCTAAATTTTTGGCGATTTTTGAAAAAAACGTAAGGTTAACCCCTTTGGTGTTTTTTCACCCCAAAAATTGAAAGTCTTAAATCGTGGCATTTTTTGGCATTTCCTTATGCAACTTTTCGAGATAAATCGATTGGCGCAGACAGATTTTCCCTAAGTACGATATTTTAGGTTTTTTTCGTCTTTAAAGTTGACAAAATTCGATCGTCTTTTTCAACCGCTTACATGCATTTCCCCCAAACGAAAACGCGTTTTTCGAACTCCTGGCATAAAAACACGTCGCTTTTGGTCAAAAAAAGACCATCTAAATTTTTGGCGATTTTTGAAAAAAACGTAAGGTTAACCCCTTTGGTGTTTTTTCACCCCAAAAATTGAAAGTCTTAAATCGTGGCATTTTTTGGCATTTTCTTATGCAACTTTTCGAGATAAATCGATTGGCGCAGACAGATTTTCCCTAAGTACGATATTTTAGGTTTTTTGCGTCTTTAAAGTTGACAAAATTCGATCGTCTTTTTCAACCGCTTACATGCATTTCCCCCAAACGAAAACGCGTTTTTCGAACTCCTGGCATAAAAACACGTCGCTTTTGGTCAAAAAAAGACCATCTAAATTTTTGGCGATTTTTGAAAAAAACGTAAGGTTAACCCCTTTGGTGTTTTTTCACCCCAAAAATTGAAAGTCTTAAATCGTGGCATTTTTTGGCATTTCCTTATGCAACTTTTCGAGATAAATCGATTGGCGCAGACAGATTTTCCCTAAGTACGATATTTTAGGTTTTATGCGTCTTTAAAGTTGACAAAATTCGATCGTCTTTTTCAACCGCTTACATGCATTTCCCCCAAACGAAAACGCGTTTTTCGAACTCCTGGCATAAAAACACGTCGCTTTTGGTCAAAAAAAGACCATCTAAATTTTTGGCGATTTTTGAAAAAAACGTAAGGTTAACCCCTTTGGTGTTTTTTCACCCCAAAAATTGAAAGTCTTAAATCGTGGCATTTTTTGGCATTTTCTTATGCAACTTTTCGAGATAAATCTATTGGCGCAGACAGATTTTCCCTAAGTACGATATTTTAGGTTTTATGCGTCTTTAAAGTTGACAAAATTCGATCGTCTTTTTCAACCGCTTACATGCATTTCCCCCAAACGAAAACGCGTTTTTCGAACTCCTGGCATAAAAACACGTCGCTTTTGGTCAAAAAAAGACCATCTAAATTTTTGGCGATTTTTGAAAAAAACGTAAGGCTTTGGTGTTTTTTCACCCCAAAAATTGAAAGTCTTAAATCGTGGCATTTTTTGGCATTTTCTTATGCAACTTTTCGAGATAAATCGATTGGCGCAGACAGATTTTCCGTAAGTACGATATTTTAGGTTTTATGCGTCTTTAAAGTTGACAAAATTCGATCGTCTTTTTCAACCGCTTACATGCATTTCCCCCAAACGAAAACGCGTTTTTCGAACTCCTGGCATAAAAACACGTCGCTTTTGGTCAAAAAAAGACCATCTAAATTTTTGGCGATTTTTGAAAAAAACGTAAGGTTAACCCCTTTGGTGTTTTCTCACCCCAAAAATTGAAAGTCTTAAATCGTGGCATTTTTTGGCATTTTCTTATGCATCTTTTCGAGATAAATCGATTGGCGCAGACAGATTTTCCCTAAGTACGATATTTTAGGTTTTATACGTCTTTAAAGTTGACAAAATTCGATCGTCTTTTTCAACCGCTTACATGCATTTCCCCCAAACGAAAACGCGTTTTTCGAACTCCTGGCATAAAAACACGTCGCTTTTGGTCAAAAAAAGACCATCTAAATTTTTGGCGATTTTTGAAAAAAACGTAAGGTTAACCCCTTTGGTGTTTTCTCACCCCAAAAATTGAAAGTCTTAAATCGTGGCATTTTTTGGCATTTTCTTATGCAACTTTTCGAGATAAATCGATTGGCGCAGACAGATTTTCCCTAAGTACGATATTTTAGGTTTTATGCGTCTTTAAAGTTGACAACATTCGATCGTCTTTTTCAACCGCTTACACGCATTTCAACCAAACGAAAACGCGTTTTTCGAACTCCTGGCATAAAAACACGTCGCTTTTGGTCAAAAAAAGACCATCTAAATTTTTGGCGATTTTTGAAAAAAACGTAAGGTTAACCCCTTTGGTGTTTTTTCACCCCAAAAATTGAAAGTCTTAAATCGTGGCCGTTTTTGGCATTTTCTTATGCAACTTTTCGAGATAAATCGATTGGCGCAGACAGATTTTCCCTAAGTACGATATTTTAGGTTTTATGCGTCTTTAAAGTTGACAAAATTCGATCGTCTTTTTCAACCGCTTACATGCATTTCCCCCAAACGAAAACGCGTTTTTCGAACTCCTGGCATAAAAACACGTCGCTTTTGGTCAAAAAAAGACCATCTAAATTTTTGGCGATTTTTGAAAAAAACGTAAGGTTAACCCCTTTGGTGTTTTTTCACCCCAAAAATTGAAAGTCTTAAATCGTGGCATTTTTTGGCATTTTCTTATGCAACTTTTCGAGATAAATCGATTGGCGCAGACAGATTTTCCCTAAGTACGATATTTTAGGTTTTATGCGTCTTTAAAGTTGACAAAATTCGATCGTCTTTTTCAACCGCTTACATGCATTTCCCCCAAACGAAAACGCGTTTTTCGAACTCCTGGCATAAAAACACGTCGCTTTTGGTCAAAAAAAGACCATCTAAATTTTTGGCGATTTTTGAAAAAAACGAAAGGTTAACCCCTTTGGTGTTTTTTCACCCCAAAAATTGAAAGTCTTGTATCGTGGCATTTTTTGGCATTTTCTTATGCAACTTTTCGAGATAAATCGATTGGCGCAGACAGATTTTCCCTAAGTACGATATTTTAGGTTTTATGCGTCTTTAAAGTTGACAAAATTCGATCGTCTTTTGCAACCGCTTACATGCATTTCCCCCAAACGAAAACGCGTTTTTCGAACTCCTGGCATAAAAACACGTCGCTTTTGGTCAAAAAAAGACCATCTAAATTTTTGGCGATTTTTGAAAAAAACGTAAGGTTAACCCCTTTGGTGTTTTTTCACCCCAAAAATTGAAAGTCTTAAATCGTGGCATTTTTTGGCATTTTCTTATGCAACTTTTCGAGATAAATCGATTGGCGCAGACAGATTTTCCCTAAGTACGATATTTTAGGTTTTATGCGTCTTTAAAGTTGACAAAATTCGATCGTCTTTTTCAACCGCTTACATGCATTTCCCCCAAACGAAAACGCGTTTTTCGAACTCCTGGCATAAAAACACGTCGCTTTTGGTCTAAAAAAGACCATCTAAATTTTTGGCGATTTTTGAAAAAAACGTAAGGTTAACCCCTTTGGTGTTTTTTCACCCCAAAAATTGAAAGTCTTAAATCGTGGCATTTTTTGGCATTTTCTTATGCAACTTTTCGAGATAAATCGATTGGCGCAGACAGATTTTCCCTAAGTACGATATTTTAGGTTTTATGCGTCTTTAAAGTTGACAAAATTCGATCGTCTTTTTCAACCGCTTACATGCATTTCCCCCAAACGAAAACGCGTTTTTCGAACTCCTGGCATAAAAACACGTCGCTTTTGGTCAAAAAAAGACCATCTAAATTTTTGGCGATTTTTGAAAAAAACGTAAGGTTAACCCCTTTGGTGTTTTTTCACCCCAAAAATTGAAAGTCTTAAATCGTGGCATTTTTTGGCATTTTCTTATGCAACTTTTCGAGATAAATCGATTGGCGCAGACAGATTTTCCGTAAGTACGATATTTTAGGTTTTATGCGTCTTTAAAGTTGACAAAATTCGATCGTCTTTTTCAACCGCTTACATGCATTTCCCCCAAACGAAAACGCGTTTTTCGAACTCCTGGCATAAAAACACGTCGCTTTTGGTCAAAAAAAGACCATCTAAATTTTTGGCGATTTTTGAAAAAAACGTAAGGTTAACCCCTTTGGTGTTTTTTCACCCCAAAAATTGAAAGTCTTAAATCGTGGCATTTTTTGGCATTTTCTTATGCAACTTTTCGAGATAAATCGATTGGCGCAGACAGATTTTCCCTAAGTACGATATTTTAGGTTTTATGCGTCTTTAAAGTTGACAAAATTCGATCGTCTTTTTCAACCGCTTACATGCATTTCCCCCAAACGAAAACGCGTTTTTCGAACTCCTGGCATAAAAACACGTCGCTTTTGGTCAAAAAAAGACCATCTAAATTTTTGGCGATTTTTGAAAAAAACGTAAGGTTAACCCCTTTGGTGTTTTTTCACCCCAAAAATTGAAAGTCTTAAATCGTGGCATTTTTTGGCATTTTCTTATGCAACTTTTCGAGATAAATCGATTGGCGCAGACAGATTTTCCCTAAGTACGATATTTTAGGTTTTATGCGTCTTTAAAGTTGACAAAATTCGATCGTCTTTTTCAACCGCTTACATGCATTTCCCCCAAACGAAAACGCGTTTTTCGAACTCCTGGCATAAAAACACGTCGCTTTTGGTCAAAAAAAAACCATCTAAATTTTTGGCGATTTTTGAAAAAAACGTAAGGTTAACCCCTTTGGTGTTTTTTCACCCCAAAAATTGAAAGTCTTAAATCGTGGCATTTTTTGGCATTTTCTTATGCAACTTTTCGAGATAAATCGATTGGCGCAGACAGATTTTCCCTAAGTACGATATTTTAGGTTTTTTGCGTCTTTAAAGTTGACAAAATTCGATCGTCTTTTTCAACCGCTTACATGCATTTCCCCCAAACGAAAACGCGTTTTTCGAACTCCTGGCATAAAAACACGTCGCTTTTGGTCAAAAAAAAACCATCTAAATTTTTGGCGATTTTTGAAAAAAACGTAAGGTTAACCCCTTTGGTGTTTTTTCACCCCAAAAATTTAAAGTCTTAAATCGTGGCATTTTTTGGCATTTTCTTATGCAACTTTTCGAGATAAATCTATTGGCGCAGACAGATTTTCCCTAAGTACGATATTTTAGGTTTTATGCGTCTTTAAAGTTGACAAAATTCGATCGTCTTTTTCAACCGCTTACATGCATTTCCCCCAAACGAAAACGCGTTTTTCGAACTCCTGGCATAAAAACACGTCGCTTTTGGTCAAAAAAAAACCATCTAAATTTTTGGCGATTTTTGAAAAAAACGTAAGGTTAACCCCTTTGGTGTTTTTTCACCCCAAAAATTTAAAGTCTTAAATCGTGGCATTTTTTGGCATTTTCTTATGCAACTTTTCGAGATAAATCTATTGGCGCAGACAGATTTTCCCTAAGTACGATATTTTAGGTTTTATGCGTCTTTAAAGTTGACAAAATTCGATCGTCTTTTTCAACCGCTTACATGCATTTCCCCCAAACGAAAACGCGTTTTTCGAACTCCTGGCATAAAAACACGTCGCTTTTGGTCAAAAAAAGACCATCTAAATTTTTGGCGATTTTTGAAAAAAACGTAAGGTTAACCCCTTTGGTGTTTTTTCACCCCAAAAATTGAAAGTCTTAAATCGTGGCATTTTTTGGCATTTTCTTATGCAACTTTTCGAGATAAATCGATTGGCGCAGACAGATTTTCCGTAAGTACGATATTTTAGGTTTTATGCGTCTTTAAAGTTGACAAAATTCGATCGTCTTTTTCAACCGCTTACATGCATTTCCCCCAAACGAAAACGCGTTTTTCGAACTCCTGGCATAAAAACACGTCGCTTTTGGTCAAAAAAAGACCATCTAAATTTTTGGCGATTTTTGAAAAAAACGTAAGGTTAACCCCTTTGGTGTTTTCTCACCCCAAAAATTGAAAGTCTTAAATCGTGGCATTTTTTGGCATTTTCTTATGCATCTTTTCGAGATAAATCGATTGGCGCATACAGATTTTCCCTAAATACGATATTTTAGGTTTTATACGTCTTTAAAGTTGACAAAATTCGATCGTCTTTTTCAACCGCTTACATGCATTTCCCCAAACGAAAACGCGTTTTTCGAGCTCCTGGCATAAAAACACGTCGCTTTTGGTCAAAAAAAGACCATCTAAATTTTTGGCGATTTTTGAAAAAAACGTAAGGTTAACCCCTTTGGTGTTTTTTCACCCCAAAAATTTAAAGTCTTAAATCGTGGCATTTTTTGGCATTTTCTTATGCAACTTTTCGAGATAAATCGATTGGCGCAGACAGATTTTCCCTAAGTACGATATTTTAGGTTTTATGCGTCTTTAAAGTTGACAAAATTCGATCGTCTTTTTCAACCGCTTACATGCATTTCCCCAAACGAAAACGCGTTTTTCGAACTCCTGGCATAAAAACACGTCGCTTTTGGTCAAAAAAAGACCATCTAAATTTTTGGCGATTTTTGAAAAAAACGTAAGGTTAACCCCTTTGGTGTTTTTTCACCCCAAAAATTGAAAGTCTTAAATCGTGGCATTTTTTGGCATTTTCTTATGCAACTTTTCGAGATAAATCGATTGGCGCAGACAGATTTTCCCTAAGTACGATATTTTAGGTTTTATGCGTCTTTAAAGTTGACAAAATTCGATCGTCTTTTTCAACCGCTTACATGCATTTCCCCCAAACGAAAACGCGTTTTTCGAACTCCTGGCATAAAAACACGTCGCTTTTGGTCAAAAAAAGACCATCTAAATTTTTGGCGATTTTTGAAAAAAACGTAAGGTTAACCCCTTTGGTGTTTTTTCACCCCAAAAATTGAAAGTCTTAAATCGTGGCATTTTTTGGCATTTTCTTATGCAACTTTTCGAGATAAATCGATTGGCGCAGACAGATTTTCCCTAAGTACGATATTTTAGGTTTTATGCGTCTTTAAAGTTGACAAAATTCGATCGTCTTTTTCAACCGCTTACATGCATTTCCCCCAAACGAAAACGCGTTTTTCGAACTCCTGGCATAAAAACACGTCGCTTTTGGTCAAAAAAAACCATCTAAATTTTTGGCGATTTTTGAAAAAAACGTAAGGTTAACCCCTTTGGTGTTTTTTCACCCCAAAAATTGAAAGTCTTAAATCGTGGCATTTTTTGGCATTTTCTTATGCAACTTTTCGAGATAAATCGATTGGCGCAGACAGATTTTCCCTAAGTACGATATTTTAGGTTTTTTGCGTCTTTAAAGTTGACAAAATTCGATCGTCTTTTTCAACCGCTTACATGCATTTCCCCCAAACCGAAAACGCGTTTTTCGAACTCCTGGCATAAAAACACGTCGCTTTTGGTCAAAAAAAAACCATCTAAATTTTTGGCGATTTTTGAAAAAAACGTAAGGTTAACCCCTTTGGTGTTTTTTCACCCCAAAAATTTAAAGTCTTAAATCGTGGCATTTTTTGGCATTTTCTTATGCAACTTTTCGAGATAAATCTATTGGCGCAGACAGATTTTCCCTAAGTACGATATTTTAGGTTTTATGCGTCTTTAAAGTTGACAAAATTCGATCGTCTTTTTCAACCGCTTACATGCATTTCCCCCAAACGAAAACGCGTTTTTCGAACTCCTGGCATAAAAACACGTCGCTTTTGGTCAAAAAAAAACCATCTAAATTTTTGGCGATTTTTGAAAAAAACGTAAGGTTAACCCCTTTGGTGTTTTTTCACCCCAAAAATTTAAAGTCTTAAATCGTGGCATTTTTTGGCATTTTCTTATGCAACTTTTCGAGATAAATCTATTGGCGCAGACAGATTTTCCCTAAGTACGATATTTTAGGTTTTATGCGTCTTTAAAGTTGACAAAATTCGATCGTCTTTTTCAACCGCTTACATGCATTTCCCCCAAACGAAAACGCGTTTTTCGAACTCCTGGCATAAA
This sequence comes from Cantharis rufa, assembly GCA_947369205.1. Lineage (NCBI taxonomy): Eukaryota > Metazoa > Arthropoda > Insecta > Coleoptera > Cantharidae > Cantharis > Cantharis rufa. The sequence goes on from OX376309.1 coordinate 26,557,874, forward strand.
AACACGTCGCTTTTGGTCAAAAAAAGACCATCTAAATTTTTGGCGATTTTTGAAAAAAACGTAAGGTTAACCCCTTTGGTGTTTTTTCACCCCAAAAATTGAAAGTCTTAAATCGTGGCATTTTTTGGCATTTTCTTATGCAACTTTTCGAGATAAATCGATTGGCGCAGACAGATTTTCCGTAAGTACGATATTTTAGGTTTTATGCGTCTTTAAAGTTGACAAAATTCGATCGTCTTTTTCAACCGCTTACATGCATTTCCCCCAAACGAAAACGCGTTTTTCGAACTCCTGGCATAAAAACACGTCGCTTTTGGTCAAAAAAAGACCATCTAAATTTTTGGCGATTTTTGAAAAAAACGTAAGGTTAACCCCTTTGGTGTTTTCTCACCCCAAAAATTGAAAGTCTTAAATCGTGGCATTTTTTGGCATTTTCTTATGCATCTTTTCGAGATAAATCGATTGGCGCATACAGATTTTCCCTAAGTACGATATTTTAGGTTTTATACGTCTTTAAAGTTGACAAAATTCGATCGTCTTTTTCAACCGCTTACATGCATTTCCCCAAACGAAAACGCGTTTTTCGAGCTCCTGGCATAAAAACACGTCGCTTTTGGTCAAAAAAAGACCATCTAAATTTTTGGCGATTTTTGAAAAAAACGTAAGGTTAACCCCTTTGGTGTTTTTTCACCCCAAAAATTTAAAGTCTTAAATCGTGGCATTTTTTGGCATTTTCTTATGCAACTTTTCGAGATAAATCGATTGGCGCAGACAGATTTTCCCTAAGTACGATATTTTAGGTTTTATGCGTCTTTAAAGTTGACAAAATTCGATCGTCTTTTTCAACCGCTTACATGCATTTCCCCAAACGAAAACGCGTTTTTCGAACTCCTGGCATAAAAACACGTCGCTTTTGGTCAAAAAAAGACCATCTAAATTTTTGGCGATTTTTGAAAAAAACGTAAGGTTAACCCCTTTGGTGTTTTTTCACCCCAAAAATTTAAAGTCTTAAATCGTGGCATTTTTTGGCATTTTCTTATGCAACTTTTCGAGATAAATCGATTGGCGCAGACAGATTTTCCCTAAGTACGATATTTTAGGTTTTATGCGTCTTTAAAGTTGACAAAATTCGATCGTCTTTTTCAACCGCTTACATGCATTTCCCCCAAACGAAAACGCGTTTTTCGAACTCCTGGCATAAAAACACGTCGCTTTTGGTCAAAAAAAGACCATCTAAATTTTTGGCGATTTTTGAAAAAAACGTAAGGTTAACCCCTTTGGTGTTTTTTCACCCCAAAAATTTAAAGTCTTAAATCGTGGCATTTTTTGGCATTTTCTTATGCAACTTTTCGAGATAAATCGATTGGCGCAGACAGATTTTCCCTAAGTACGATATTTTAGGTTTTATGCGTCTTTAAAGTTGACAAAATTCGATCGTCTTTTTCAACCGCTTACATGCATTTCCCCCAAACGAAAACGCGTTTTTCGAACTCCTGGCATAAAAACACGTCGCTTTTGGTCAAAAAAAGACCATCTAAATTTTTGGCGATTTTTGAAAAAAACGTAAGGTTAACCCCTTTGGTGTTTTTTCACCCCAAAAATTTAAAGTCTTAAATCGTGGCATTTTTTGGCATTTTCTTATGCAACTTTTCGAGATAAATCGATTGGCGCAGACAGATTTTCCCTAAGTACGATATTTTAGGTTTTATGCGTCTTTAAAGTTGACAAAATTCGATCGTCTTTTTCAACCGCTTACATGCATTTCCCCCAAACGAAAACGCGTTTTTCGAACTCCTGGCATAAAAACACGTCGCTTTTGGTCAAAAAAAGACCATCTAAATTTTTGGCGATTTTTGAAAAAAACGTAAGGTTAACCCCTTTGGTGTTTTTTCACCCCAAAAATTGAAAGTCTTAAATCGTGGCATTTTTTGGCATTTTCTTATGCAACTTTTCGAGATAAATCGATTGGCGCAGACAGATTTTCCGTAAGTACGATATTTTAGGTTTTATGCGTCTTTAAAGTTGACAAAATTCGATCGTCTTTTTCAACCGCTTACATGCATTTCCCCCAAACGAAAACGCGTTTTTCGAACTCCTGGCATAAAAACACGTCGCTTTTGGTCAAAAAAAGACCATCTAAATTTTTGGCGATTTTTGAAAAAAACGTAAGGTTAACCCCTTTGGTGTTTTTTCACCCCAAAAATTGAAAGTCTTAAATCGTGGCATTTTTTGGCATTTTCTTATGCAACTTTTCGAGATAAATCGATTGGCGCAGACAGATTTTCCCTAAGTACGATATTTTAGGTTTTATGCGTCTTTAAAGTTGACAAAATTCGATCGTCTTTTTCAACCGCTTACATGCATTTCCCCCAAACGAAAACGCGTTTTTCGAACTCCTGGCATAAAAACACGTCGCTTTTGGTCAAAAAAAAACCATCTAAATTTTTGGCGATTTTTGAAAAAAACGTAAGGTTAACCCCTTTGGTGTTTTTTCACCCCAAAAATTTAAAGTCTTAAATCGTGGCATTTTTTGGCATTTTCTTATGCAACTTTTCGAGATAAATCTATTGGCGCAGACAGATTTTCCCTAAGTACGATATTTTAGGTTTTATGCGTCTTTAAAGTTGACAAAATTCGATCGTCTTTTTCAACCGCTTACATGCATTTCCCCCAAACGAAAACGCGTTTTTCGAACTCCTGGCATAAAAACACGTCGCTTTTGGTCAAAAAAAAACCATCTAAATTTTTGGCGATTTTTGAAAAAAACGTAAGGTTAACCCCTTTGGTGTTTTTTCACCCCAAAAATTTAAAGTCTTAAATCGTGGCATTTTTTGGCATTTTCTTATGCAACTTTTCGAGATAAATCTATTGGCGCAGACAGATTTTCCCTAAGTACGATATTTTAGGTTTTATGCGTCTTTAAAGTTGACAAAATTCGATCGTCTTTTTCAACCGCTTACATGCATTTCCCCCAAACGAAAACGCGTTTTTCGAACTCCTGGCATAAAAACACGTCGCTTTTGGTCAAAAAAAGACCATCTAAATTTTTGGCGATTTTTGAAAAAAACGTAAGGTTAACCCCTTTGGTGTTTTTTCACCCCAAAAATTGAAAGTCTTAAATCGTGGCATTTTTTGGCATTTTCTTATGCAACTTTTCGAGATAAATCGATTGGCGCAGACAGATTTTCCGTAAGTACGATATTTTAGGTTTTATGCGTCTTTAAAGTTGACAAAATTCGATCGTCTTTTTCAACCGCTTACATGCATTTCCCCCAAACGAAAACGCGTTTTTCGAACTCCTGGCATAAAAACACGTCGCTTTTGGTCAAAAAAAGACCATCTAAATTTTTGGCGATTTTTGAAAAAAACGTAAGGTTAACCCCTTTGGTGTTTTCTCACCCCAAAAATTGAAAGTCTTAAATCGTGGCATTTTTTGGCATTTTCTTATGCATCTTTTCGAGATAAATCGATTGGCGCATACAGATTTTCCCTAAGTACGATATTTTAGGTTTTATACGTCTTTAAAGTTGACAAAATTCGATCGTCTTTTTCAACCGCTTACATGCATTTCCCCAAACGAAAACGCGTTTTTCGAGCTCCTGGCATAAAAACACGTCGCTTTTGGTCAAAAAAAGACCATCTAAATTTTTGGCGATTTTTGAAAAAAACGTAAGGTTAACCCCTTTGGTGTTTTTTCACCCCAAAAATTTAAAGTCTTAAATCGTGGCATTTTTTGGCATTTTCTTATGCAACTTTTCGAGATAAATCGATTGGCGCAGACAGATTTTCCCTAAGTACGATATTTTAGGTTTTATGCGTCTTTAAAGTTGACAAAATTCGATCGTCTTTTTCAACCGCTTACATGCATTTCCCCAAACGAAAACGCGTTTTTCGAACTCCTGGCATAAAAACACGTCGCTTTTGGTCAAAAAAAGACCATCTAAATTTTTGGCGATTTTTGAAAAAAACGTAAGGTTAACCCCTTTGGTGTTTTTTCACCCCAAAAATTGAAAGTCTTAAATCGTGGCATTTTTTGGCATTTTCTTATGCAACTTTTCGAGATAAATCGATTGGCGCAGACAGATTTTCCCTAAGTACGATATTTTAGGTTTTATGCGTCTTTAAAGTTGACAAAATTCGATCGTCTTTTTCAACCGCTTACATGCATTTCCCCCAAACGAAAACGCGTTTTTCGAACTCCTGGCATAAAAACACGTCGCTTTTGGTCAAAAAAAGACCATCTAAATTTTTGGCGATTTTTGAAAAAAACGTAAGGTTAACCCCTTTGGTGTTTTTTCACCCCAAAAATTGAAAGTCTTAAATCGTGGCATTTTTTGGCATTTTCTTATGCAACTTTTCGAGATAAATCGATTGGCGCAGACAGATTTTCCCTAAGTACGATATTTTAGGGTTTATGCGTCTTTAAAGTTGACAAAATTCGATCGTCTTTTTCAACCGCTTACATGCATTTCCCCCAAACGAAAACGCGTTTTTCGAACTCCTGGCATAAAAACACGTCGCTTTTGGTCAAAAAAAAACCATCTAAATTTTTGGCGATTTTTGAAAAAAACGTAAGGTTAACCCCTTTGGTGTTTTTTCACCCCAAAAATTGAAAGTCTTAAATCGTGGCATTTTTTGGCATTTTCTTATGCAACTTTTCGAGATAAATCGATTGGCGCAGACAGATTTTCCCTAAGTACGATATTTTAGGTTTTTTGCGTCTTTAAAGTTGACAAAATTCGATCGTCTTTTTCAACCGCTTACATGCATTTCCCCCAAACAAAAACGCGTTTTTCGAACTCCTGGCATAAAAACACGTCGCTTTTGGTCAAAAAAAAACCATCTAAATTTTTGGCGATTTTTGAAAAAAACGTAAGGTTAACCCCTTTGGTGTTTTTTCACCCCAAAAATTTAAAGTCTTAAATCGTGGCATTTTTTGGCATTTTCTTATGCAACTTTTCGAGATAAATCTATTGGCGCAGACAGATTTTCCCTAAGTACGATATTTTAGGTTTTATGCGTCTTTAAAGTTGACAAAATTCGATCGTCTTTTTCAACCGCTTACATGCATTTCCCCCAAACGAAAACGCGTTTTTCGAACTCCTGGCATAAAAACACGTCGCTTTTGGTCAAAAAAAAACCATCTAAATTTTTGGCGATTTTTGAAAAAAACGTAAGGTTAACCCCTTTGGTGTTTTTTCACCCCAAAAATTTAAAGTCTTAAATCGTGGCATTTTTTGGCATTTTCTTATGCAACTTTTCGAGATAAATCTATTGGCGCAGACAGATTTTCCCTAAGTACGATATTTTAGGTTTTATGCGTCTTTAAAGTTGACAAAATTCGATCGTCTTTTTCAACCGCTTACATGCATTTCCCCCAAACGAAAACGCGTTTTTCGAACTCCTGGCATAAAAACACGTCGCTTTTGGTCAAAAAAAGACCATCTAAATTTTTGGCGATTTTTGAAAAAAACGTAAGGTTAACCCCTTTGGTGTTTTTTCACCCCAAAAATTGAAAGTCTTAAATCGTGGCATTTTTTGGCATTTTCTTATGCAACTTTTCGAGATAAATCGATTGGCGCAGACAGATTTTCCGTAAGTACGATATTTTAGGTTTTATGCGTCTTTAAAGTTGACAAAATTCGATCGTCTTTTTCAACCGCTTACATGCATTTCCCCCAAACGAAAACGCGTTTTTCGAACTCCTGGCATAAAAACACGTCGCTTTTGGTCAAAAAAAGACCATCTAAATTTTTGGCGATTTTTGAAAAAAACGTAAGGTTAACCCCTTTGGTGTTTTCTCACCCCAAAAATTGAAAGTCTTAAATCGTGGCATTTTTTGGCATTTTCTTATGCATCTTTTCGAGATAAATCGATTGGCGCATACAGATTTTCCCTAAGTACGATATTTTAGGTTTTATACGTCTTTAAAGTTGACAAAATTCGATCGTCTTTTTCAACCGCTTACATGCATTTCCCCAAACGAAAACGCGTTTTTCGAGCTCCTGGCATAAAAACACGTCGCTTTTGGTCAAAAAAAGACCATCTAAATTTTTGGCGATTTTTGAAAAAAACGTAAGGTTAACCCCTTTGGTGTTTTTTCACCCCAAAAATTTAAAGTCTTAAATCGTGGCATTTTTTGGCATTTTCTTATGCAACTTTTCGAGATAAATCGATTGGCGCAGACAGATTTTCCCTAAGTACGATATTTTAGGTTTTATGCGTCTTTAAAGTTGACAAAATTCGATCGTCTTTTTCAACCGCTTACATGCATTTCCCCAAACGAAAACGCGTTTTTCGAACTCCTGGCATAAAAACACGTCGCTTTTGGTCAAAAAAAGACCATCTAAATTTTTGGCGATTTTTGAAAAAAACGTAAGGTTAACCCCTTTGGTGTTTTTTCACCCCAAAAATTTAAAGTCTTAAATCGTGGCATTTTTTGGCATTTTCTTATGCAACTTTTCGAGATAAATCGATTGGCGCAGACAGATTTTCCCTAAGTACGATATTTTAGGTTTTATGCGTCTTTAAAGTTGACAAAATTCGATCGTCTTTTTCAACCGCTTACATGCATTTCCCCAAACGAAAACGCGTTTTTCGAACTCCTGGCATAAAAACACGTCGCTTTTGGTCAAAAAAAGACCATCTAAATTTTTGGCGATTTTTGAAAAAAACGTAAGGTTAACCCCTTTGGTGTTTTTTCACCCCAAAAATTAAAAGTCTTAAATATTAATTACTAAAAAAACAATCGAAGGTTTACAACTAATCGACTTTAACCGTCCATTTCTGCAAAGTTACGCACGTAATCCAAAAAAATAAAATTACCAATTTATAGCACGGAAAATTTACTATTAAATTTGGTGAGATTTGAAAAGTTGGTGAGAAATCCTCCAATAATTTATTATAATATTTTAAAGAATTTCGTATACATTTGTTGCCAAAGCGTCAGCTGCACCGATCTCCTGGGTTATAAGTGCGCGGTACATTAATCGAGTATAAAAAATATGAAGACAGGAAGGTTTAGGGGAAACAAATATCAGGAAAATTAAAATAGAATTAGATTAGAATTCTTTTCGACGGACTCGGCAATAAACAAATACAGTTCCTAAAATTATCGTGTGAATATGAATTCACGATAAACCGTCTTAATGTTAATTTATAATTTATTCAAAAGCTTTAAGAACAGCTCATCAGTTATCTTAACTGGCTGGAAACTAATAAGAAGCAAACTAAAATAATCACACCAACCGTTGTTTTGGCAGAAATCACAAGTTCAATTTATCATTCTACATTTTTACTATTTTACTTTATTCTGTTTTAAATTGGCGTGGCGACTTCTGCTAGAACAACAAAATATTGTAACAATATAACTAACCTTTTATTTCCAACTGCTATTTCAATAAACATTGATTCGATATCCCGTTCCAATTGATTGTTGTGGTTCAAATTCACTACACTGCACTATTTGATTTGTTATAAACACTACGCTAACTACAAAAGTTCATAATTTATTTAATTAAAACACACGCGAAAACTAATTAATACTTATTTTACCGAAATACGAAGTGTCATTTTAAAGGTTTAAAATAAATAAAAAATAGACACTCAACGACATACTGCGACACCTAGCGATAAATATAGGAAATAAAATTTAAAAATCAACAACTATTATTTGTTAAACGTCAATGTAAATGTAAAAACATCAATTATGGATATTCGGAAAACTTTAAATGCATCCAATAATAATCGCTAATCTGTAAACACCCAAAAATAAAATGTCACAATCCCTTTCGTTTCCTATCTGGCAGTTGTTCTGCAAAACGTTGTCAAAGTTTGGAAGCAATCCTTGTTGTAAGAGTTGTTTGGCATTTCAATTCTCCCAACGGGTGCAGTCGTTTACGTATGGTTTGTTTTCTAAAACCTGAAAAATAAAAAATTACTTCAAAATGTAACAACTTTAAATATAAAACGCAGCATTTAAACAAATTAATATTTAACAATATTCTTATACAGAAAGCGCTACAAACCTCATGGACCAGGGTTATGTCGAATTTACACTTATAAAAATTATTACTATTATATATGTTTAAAAATTTCAAACAAATGGGAAATATAGTTATTAGTTTAATTCTTTAATATCTCAGCCTAAATAGAAAAAACTTTTGAATAGTCATATTTTAAATTGGAAAATATTTTTATTTGAATTCGAGACAGATGTTAGATGTGTGTATAAAAAGAAAATATTTAATATCGAAACGTGTAAAATTTATCGATTTGTACACTGAAAACACTTCAATACTTTTGAATTTATTAACCTTAAAGATCGTGGAAGCTTTCAGAGTCGTTCGCGAGGCAACACCATTCCGCACTGCCTTAGAGTTACAATTCCGATGTACATCTTCAAGCCAGAGCATCTGATGTCAAATTTTGGCCTTTTATAACTCAAGAAAGTTACCCGAATTTGAAAGAGGTAGCCCTCTTCAATTGACAGGATTGTTCGGATCAACGTATTTGTGTTAGTCAGCATTTTCAAAAATGAAAATTATTAAATCAAAATATCGCAATCGGCTAATGAAGAAACAAAATATTATAGCAAAATAACTAACCTTTCATTTTCAAATACTGCAATTTCAATAATCATTAACTCAGTACCCTCATTCTGATTTTCGTAATCCAAGTGCACTACATTGCACCATTTGATTTGTTATAAACACTAGAATAAATTAAAAATCCGAAAATTAGTAAGAATTTCTCAAAAATTTATAACTTTTTCAATTAAAACGCAAACACAAAATACGAAATGTCATTTTAAAAATTTCAAACATAAATAACATATGGCCACCTAACAAGAAATATTGAAAGTAAAATGATATACAATGTAGAGCAAATGTGCTCGCTCGATTTCTTAAGGCGATAACTTCGTGAAGAAATAAAATTGTTTTTGTTTATTTAAATATTTTTCCGTCAAGTCGCGAATTCAAGTATATCGGTTAAGTGTTAGCATGTAATATTTTGTAATTAACCTTATGCTTATTGCTGAAGAGATGAATAGTCTAAAACTAGTCCATATTAAAATAAAATTTACTTGAAGAAAGTAAGTTAATTTGATTATACTTAATTATGATACGAACGTGGTCATCTTTTGATTATCATAAATGTTCATCATTTTTAACCAAATCTGTAGCTCTTATTGTTGATACACTTACAACATAGCACCCTGTTTAGTAAAAGTTGTTCATAACTTTTGTCTAAATTTTTTTGTTTAACCTTTATGTGACTGAGAAATAAAACACCTTCTAATGACGGCATGGGTACCCGGGTACCGTCATACAATTACATGCACTTCTCCGCGCCTAAGCAGAAATTGTAATTATCTACGATAGTTGTAAGACTATAATGTTTATTGTGCTTTGTGAGCCTAAGCTTTATGTACTTTATTGAGCAAGGTTAGAACCTATTAGACCTATCTAATTTTTGTATTTAAAAATTACAAGTGGTTTCAGTTATAAAAAGTGTTCATTATAAAAATTAAAATTATAATGTCAACTAGGATGTCTCACAATGAGTCTGGACCAAGTCACAGTTCTTTTCGAAAACCCAGATTGCGGAAAACGAGGTAAGATAAATTATTATTGTAATTACAAATTATATAAAAGTTTAAATTATTTAATATATGTACAATTACCCGCAGAAGAGCTCGGAAATTCCTATTGTTTAGTTTACAATTAGCCATGGAATTTTTCTATTTCTTAAATTTCAACAATTAAATAGTCTTAACAATAAAAATTCAAAATCAAATATAAACTTCTATAATTTTTAACACATGTAAACAAAAGGATAATAAGTAGTTGACAAATTACTAAACACTGCAAAGTTTTCTTGAGGTAAAGTACAATAATTATGTAGGTGTAAGAATACGAAGCTAGCAAATTACTAAACACTGCAAATTCTTTATTAGGTCAAGAATTATGATTGTGCTTTTATTATCTCACATCAGCAATATTAATTATTATATAAAAACTTATACATTCTGTAAACAAATCTAGTATTAATCGATTTGTTTATATGACTACCTCCGTTGGAGAAACAGAAAGGTTTACTTCGTTTCAACATAAAAGGGATGATCTCTCTTTTATTGCCATATTGTAATCTACCAATGTAAATTGTACATGTTGAATCTGTTTTTTTTATATAAAAATCTATTTTATGGCAAAACGTTTTAGACATTTTCTTCTAAAACTGTGACAACTTCTGAGACAATGATATGTGCAAGAAAAAACGTTCAAAAGAGTTTTGCTCTAAAAGCGATTTATACGCAAAAAACTGTTTCAAAATGTTCAATTTACATTGGTGACATGCGAGTTCTTTTACGAGTCACTGTATATTTACTTAGAAAAATCGATAATAATAATCAAAACGCACTGATAAAATAATGGCACCGTTTATAGCTTTTATTTTTTACAGACTACCATCAGAAGAATTGATTGCAGAATCAGTATTTGAAGAAGAGCCATTTGTTGATTCTGATGAAGACGATATGTTTAATATGTTTATTAGATAATATGTTTACTTTGGCTTTATTTCTAAATAAAATAATGTAAAAAAAGTTTAATTTTCTTTTTATTACTGCAATTCCTATCTAATTGCATATAAAAGTTATAGAGGTACCCGGGTACCCACTCCGTCATTAAAGGGTGTAATAATTTTGGACGCCATTTTCTCATAATAAAATTAATAATAATAAACAAAATAATACAGTAAAGTATAGTATATAAGAAGCTTAGAGATGTCACGAAATTTCCAAACTTAACGAGTTTCAACACAAAAGTTATGAATGCTTCAAAGTGCAAAAGGTACCCGGGTACCTCGCCAGTCACATAAAGGTTAAATTATTTAAATAAAATATATTCTATACTATTTTTTAGTTTATGTGGTATAATAACACAGCACTTGGAGTAGTAAATATGGAAACTAGAAATAATTACCATACTTTATTTACAATTATTAGTGCAAGTAATTATAAGTAATAATTACATTAACAAAAACTTATATTTTTGATAGAATATATAATACATTGGTAATATTTATAAAACAAAAAAATTATATACTGCATTTAAAAAGTGTGGAATAAATTTATCATTTCCTTCAACTACTAAATCTAATTTTTTAACATTAAACCATGGGGTGGAAATGTCTTCAACCCTGCAATCAACCAGCTTTTATAAATATAATTTTAAACTAGTAATTGAGCACAAAAATAAAAGTATCTTTATAATAACAAAAAAATAAATTTGTGTATTCGAAGTTTACTGTTTGCGTAATACAGAAATAATGAATCCATTTTATACTTTTTAAATACAGTGGATTCAAAAATTAATTCACTAAAATGAATATGTACAATAAATAAATATAAAACATCTAAGTATTATAATGATCATACTATATTAATATCTCAAGATATTTTCTTAATAAAAAAAATCATTCGTCTATCATTATACAGTACGTCCACATGTAAGAGACCAATGGCGCCAATAGGTGCTTATTGTAATTTTGAACTATGTTTGTTCTAAAATGTGAACAATAAAGGTAAGCCAAGTTACAAATTGGTATCCCTATTTATGAACACACTGTACAATCTTATAAGTTGCTTTTATTTTGGTTTTAAAATCATGTTTTAAAATATACAAGCATAATAACTATTATTAATAAGTGGGAAGAAAATCAATATTCGTAAATAAAATTTTCATAGTCGTTGAGATATTTTTGACACAAAAACAAGAAATTGTAAAGTCAAAATTATATATTTTCATTTCCCGATGTGTAAATTGTGTGTAAAATAAACTCGGATGACAGTATAAAAAATTGAAACAGTTTTTAAAGAAAAACGGCTATTTCTAATTATTTACTAAATAATTATTTTGTGAAAGAAGCAAATACAGCCCATAAAACTTCCGTTGTGTTTGGCTTGACCGATTCTTGTTCAAAATCTAAATCTAGCAATTCTCGAACCCTTTTCATGGCAAGTTCATAATCATCATCATTAAGTGGTGCAAATGCATTTTCAAGAACATCACTAGCATGTGCTAAAAATATTAAAGCAAGCATTCGTTTATCCATACGTTGAGGATCGTTGACCCACTTGGTTAATACAGCATCTTGAATCTGCAAATTTCATAATTACTTATTATTTTTATTCGTCAAGTGCAAGAATACTTGTACCTTTTTAACTAATCTACATTTTGTTACATTATCGGTAAGTGGATGTGTGGTCATATCGAAGAGCAAGAAATTTTGTTTTTCTGTTGTAAGCACTCCCTTTTCAACTAAATTTTTTGCCAGACGTTCTCTTACATTTTTTAATTGATAACGTAATTTTAGAGGATTCCATGTTTCTCCTAAAAAAATATTACTATGTAAATAAAACAATCAATAATTTCTAATATATGGATGGATAATAGGATGAGTTTCTTTAATTTTTCTTTTACAATATCGAACTTTTGTTCGTAGATTGAAAACAAAATAAGATAGGAAATTATGCTTTTCGCCATCCAATAGTCTACATCTTTTATAGTTATGAAGTTCCTCATAAAACCATCGAAATGGGCCACCCTATATGGTAGGTACAGTGGAAACTCTACTAACCGAATCTGTCATATCCGAAAATTCTGAGAATTGCTCGTTTCATCCAGAAGACCCTTGTGAGCACGTTTCATGTAACATGATGCATGTTATTTTTTCTAAGCACGTATCGACTCACGGTGAAGATAGATTGATTACCTACGTGATATGCTTAATTTATATTCATATAAAAATAACAGCATTCTTAATGCTAAAATTACTAATTTAAGTTTGAAAAAGTGATTATTCCGAAATTAAAAATTATTATAAAAATAAAATACATAATATTTACATTCTACTAGTATTTATAATTTTGTTATTTTATGACGCGTATTGTTACAATATTATCACTTTCGCTGTATGAAGTCAAAACGCACAAGAAAATTAAAAATTTATGAGTAGAGTGCAAATATTTTATTTTTATAATAATAAATAAACTCGTCTGTACTATTCAGATATGAGTTCGTATTAAGGGAATCTAATTACTCAGCACGATACCTTTACTGTGTTAAATCGTTAAATGCAAGAAAGTGTCGTTACTAATTACTAATGTAATTTTATAGTTTCAAGTTCTAAATACAAATTTGTTATTGTAATTTATCTAAAAATAAAATGTTTGCAAAATAATTCTTGTTACAAAATTTGTATAAATTAATATTTAAATTAAATCATCAAGAATATGCTGGGTACCTACTACATACTGTAAACGAATACTTAGAGTAATCAAGGGTAACATGATATATTTGTAACTTCGAAGACACGTTTTGTTATTTATTATCAAGAGTAACAGCTTCATATTTACATATTTCATTCATATTTACAGCTTCAAGTCACGATTTGGTTCACGATTGAGATATAATCTCAATATCCAAACACTTTCGTTATATGAAAGGAAATGGGTCCCGTTTATTTCGGTTAGTAGAGATTCTACTGTACTTTATTTTCACAGAATAATGTAGTTAATTTTCTTATTTGTACTTAAACACGTTAATGTTGGCCATAGCAATCCTTAGGAACTGGTTTAAAAATGTCTGCTGTTGCCACAGAGGTCATATGGACCACTAAGCTGGTTTAATATTGCTTGATAAAAAACATCTTAACCTGGTAGGATATTTTAATAAAAACTGCTTGGTGGTTAATGTGTTAAAACTATAGAACCAAAAAATAGAACACAAACTAAAAATAATAAATATTACAAATGAAGACCACGAAGAAAGAACATGCCAAGTTTGCTTTTTCTAGTAAATTAATTTTAAAGTTTGAAACCGTAAATTTTTATAATTTAATCATTCTAATACCACGTACAAGAATTTTCAGCAAAAATTAGATTTTGAAAGATTCTTAATCGGTTTTTTAAGCTTTATACATTGGTTCTAATACCACATATTATCAGAAATAATTAAAAACCACATATACGCTCAAAAATTGAACAATTTTACCCACAAATTTTTTCAGTTGCATGAAAAATGCATTTGGTACTTACAATTCAACCATGTTAGCAAAAAAGTGACTAAACAACAAACAAATTTAAATTTGGAAAGCATGTAAATAGAACTTTTGCGAGCCGTTTCATACTAATATCAAAATTTCACAAATATTATTGCTGGGTCACTTTTTGGTGAATATAATCCAATTGAGAATTCGATAACATCAGGAAATTAACAATTATTGTAAGTGTAAACAGAAGAGTAAATCATAAGGCAAAGATGTGTACACCACATCTCATTTCCCTAAAAATGTTCCCAGATAACTTATATCCATATCTTACTCGAACATTGAAAGTGTTAGTATGGCATAAAGCATATTATGCCAAGCGGACAAGCTATGAAATGGAAAATTAAGGTTTTATCTGGTGTGATCCAGTTGTAATTTGCTCTTTATAGAATTTATAGTATATTAAATAATAATAAAATTGAGAATTGCAACCGAGAAATCTAAAAATTAAAAATTGCACCCACAAAAATAACCACCGAGGTTTACCGAAGCAGATTTACAGAGCTAACCAGGAGGCAATCTTTTACTGGCTAGTTATGTATAAAAATAAGTTTAATTACAATATCAAAATTTCTGTATGGTGTACTTTATTTACATTTTCAACAAATAGTCACCGTCTGTAAATTTAAAATTTACCTCCAATGTACTATGAATCGAATTCAAGGATCATTGAAACCCCCTTTTATTAAAATTATGGTGATTCATAATATAATTAGTGCTACAACGACAACAATACAAAAAATTCGGTTAAAATTTAAAAATAAAATGAAAGTTTTGAGTAAAATTTGAAAAATGAAGACTTTAATAATTATTATCACATACCACTAAGATATTCGATCCAATTTTGAACAGTTTCGGGGGGATCAGTTTCTTTTAAATGTTTTAAAGCTTCATCTAAAAGTACATCACCAGTTGGTGTATCGCTCTTTAATATAAGTTTTCTTGATAACAGTCCTTTTCGTCTCATTCCTGCACGTTCAAGTTCTATTCGTCCCCTTAATCCTAATTCTATAAGAATGCAACCCCTGAGGCCACTAGATATACAATCATTCCAAAACGACGTGTATCCCTAAAATAACACCAAGATAAGATTAACTAACCCACATACTTGATAAACATTATAAACTATTCATACCTCTTTGTCTTTAAGGCCCAAGAGCAGTACTTCTTCCATTAAAGTTAACCTAGTTTCTTTAGAATCTCCATCGTCGAGTTCGTCGTCTCGCTCTTCCTTTTTATCATTTCCATGCAGTTCTTTAGGAACCCCTTCGCCGTTTTCCCTAACAATATTTTTTCGCTGAACCAAACCTTCACTACGATTCATTTTAATAAATCAAACTTTAATCACAGCCAATAAATTTTTATAATATAAAATTATGGTGATGTATTATAAAAAAACAATTGTTTATATTAATATCTAGTATTAAACGTTGACGTTTACGTACACCAAGTCAATAAATATGGCGAACTATCACATTATGAAAAACAGGAGTGGGAAACGGTCGCTTTTATATTGTTTAAATTATGTTATTCCTCGATGAGCAAAAATATTTTTATAAAATATCTCAAATAAAGAAACAGTAAATGCTCAGCGCTCGTGTAATATAAATTACGCGTACAAAAAACAGACGACGGACGGTGGGATCCAGCACTACCGAACGCTCAACGAGCGCTCACGACAATAAATTCTTTTGCCACCTTTAACTAAGCACTGCTCTCCGGCGCTGCATTTTGGAATTCAGCAGGATATAATTATCCAGTCTGACTGGGACACTGGTTCGGGGCTCAAAATACTCAAGAACACAATTCGAGATAAAAAAAAGCAAACGGAAACTCTAGGAATCCCAGATAATGCTTTTTAAATCTTGCCCGTTTAGTTTTCATGAGCCAGAAAGTAAAGGAAAATCCTGAAACTCTAGAGAAATAATAAAAAGGGCAGCTTTGTTAAGAAAAAGCTTAGCAACGAAATCGCTGTTGGAAGCTCGCTTGAAATCAGCACAAAAATTCGCGAGCGCCCTAAGTATAAAGTGGGTGGTAGCACTGAATTGCGCCATTAGAGAGTGGTAAATAACATTTTCTCGTATGTTGTGGTTGTGTCATTTGAAAAAGTTGATTTTGAACTAAGTAGATGTTGTATGTTCAGTTTATAAACAGTGAATTGTAAATTGCATTTCGTGTATAAAATAATTTTACGAGTCGTTAAAACTGAGGTTATCTTTGTACATTGATAAAATATTGATTCACAATGAATGAACAAGAAAACGTGACGGAACAAAAGGCAGAGGTATTTTAATCGCTTTATATTATAGTTAGATGTTGAAAGGAATTAATTTTTCAGATGAGCGCTCACGAAATTGAAAAATTAGAGGAGGAAAAACTGAAGGCCAAGTTTGCAGGTGGTGGTGTTTCGGGTTCAAACGTCGGACGCCCTATCGGAGGACACTCTGCATTTTTGCAAAAACGTCTTGCCAAAGGAGTAATTAATGACAAGTTCACATTTTCTATTTATTTATGCTTATGTTTTTTTAGCAAAAATTTTTTGATTCTGGCGATTATCAGATGGCAAAACAAAAAATAGGAGGTGTTAATAAACAACCATTGAAAGTGACTTGTCCAGTTAATCCATATGCAACCGGAGATGCCATTCCAACACCTGATAACATTCCGGCACGTAAAACTTCGATTATTCAGCCATCAAAATTTTCATCAAATGTCAGTTAGTTAATTAATTCATAAAAGCATTTTTTCTTGTTCTTTTATTTTTGTTCATTTGTACGTTTTATTCGGCATTACATATTTATTTTAATATTTACAATTTAATGTTACTCGCATGTATATAGTTTTGAACGTAATTGTCTAAATTTTTATTTCTTTTTCAAAAAAAAAGTAAAACTTCATCATTATTGATTAAATTTATGTTTAGTGTTAATTAATAAAATATCCTAAACCAATTTTATTTATTGTACAAGAATAGTTTGGTAAATTTTTCATAAATCGGTTGTTGTTTGATATTCGTTGATTCTATTATATTTTTCAAGTCATTATTTTGCTTGATTGCATATCGAAACGTGCAACTTGTGGCATTTATCCGAACGCACTCCTCCATCACATAAAGAACGTTAATCGAAACATCATTCTAAAATTGAACAAATTAACATAATTTTTTTAATGAGAGTTATATTTTTACCAAAAGTATACAGGGAGAATTTGTTAATTCTTTTACACGTGACTTACACAATGCTTTGTAATCGTGTACTAAATAATTACATTTATGTGGTGCTGCTATGGCACAGTTAATATGAATTGTTAAGTACGACAAAGGTTCAAATGGAATCAAACTAGTTAATGTGTTAATATGAAAATTAAATATGGTAGCTATTTGTGTGGTCTTAAAGTTACTGTTATGTCCAAAAGTTGTTGAATACCTAGAAGTGAAAAGTTGTAATAAAGAATTTCAAAATTTAAATTTTGTTTTACCAAGTTGCATAATTCATTTTCATCTTTTCTTCTAAACAACCTTGCCTTATTATCAGGAGACCTTTTATGAATTTATTTACCTTTCCACCTTTGAATGAGTTTGTGAACAGGTTTAGAGTGGCCTCTAAAAATCAAATATATTTAATACTGTAAACTCCATCTCAAGAATGACAATAAAAGAAACCTTTAACATCAGCTGGACCTGTTGCAGAAATTTTAGTACAGACACCTATTGCTGTTAACGTATATTTCCAATTAACATTTTCCTCATTTTCTTCAATAATATTCAATATGTCCGAAAGATTACAAATTTGCATAAATAGCTAAAATTATAATTTACAGAAAAAGGGAAATTGCACAGGTTTGTGCAAGATATGCTAGCCACTCACGCTACGGTTTACCGGAGAGGTCTGCCTGTTCAGGTTTACCTGAACAGGTAGACCGGAGATGTATGGCAATGGACCTGTGCAGTTTTCTTTACCTGTACAGGAGCAAATTCGAAAAACAATATTTTTGATCGACCTGTATACCTGTGCGTGTGTGCATGTACTCCGGTCGTTTGCTCAGTTGTTTTCTAGTATTTGTCCTGGACGGTCGTCGCATCGTATTGCCACGTTTTTAGCACGTTTTCAACACCCGCAAAAATGGCGCCATCAGATACAACCAAAAACCGCTCCGGTACACCGGACGTCCCCATTCACGCTACCGACCTGTTCAGGCAAACCTGTACAGATAACATCTCCGGTAGACCGTAGCGTGAGTGGCGTACAATAATTAATAAATTAATCAGGTCAACTCAACCTTGGGGAGTAATATCCAAAAATAAATTGTTTTCTAATTGAGTAGCTTACTTTAGGTATAAACCAGAAATTTATTCATGAAACTTACCTCTTCGTATAGAATATAGAGATTTTTGTGCAAGGTTTTTGAACACCAAGTTTCTTGATATGTATATGAACTATATAAATCAAAATCTTTTGTATTATATTGCAATAATTGACGTAACATTTGTAAATAAAATCTTTTAACAATGGCACCTAAAAAAGCACAATTTATAACTTACAAAACAAAATGTGAAAATTATAATTTACTTGGAAGACAACTTTTAGAAGTTGTTAAAAATGACAGACAGTTGAAAAATGGTTCATCCGATTCGTCGAATATAACTTTGAGTGCCTTTTCTATTAAATCGTTTACGACAGAAATACAATAAGATGACCAACATTGACTTGTAGTTAATCTAGATACACTAATATAAGGCCGGTAACAACCTCGAATTAATTCTATTAGTATATCTTGTACTATCTCGTTAGCAATAAAAATTGGATGCTCTTTATTGCTGTTTAAAGTATTTATCAAGTCGTCAGCAAGATCCGGATAGTTTGTGTCCGTACTGTAAATTTATAAAACCGTTACAAATTTACTTAATATCAAAAGAGTACTTTACCAAAAGTGAACCAAAGATGTTATCTCATTTTTATTCAACCACCACACCATTTCTAAAGGTAATTCAGAGAAATCTTCCAGCAAGTATTTTCCGAACAAATATGAATTAAATTTGCCATTCTTCTTCAGATATCGTATGCAATTCAAAACTATTTTCAACTTATCATAGTTTTTCATAAAATCTTTATTCCTTATAGAAGTGTTCATGACGGAAAAGAAAAACTAAAAGAAAACTTCAAGCAAATAACACTTATTATAAATTTACCTGGTAGCAAAACAATGTTCCGTCCGATATTTTTGAATTTCCCTCAATATTTTTCATTAAAATAATAGAATTTTTAGTTTCCAACGATTGAAAGTGCATCTTATATTTTGACCTGTTCATTTTCATTCATTTCTTCCAAACTATCTATATTTTCAAAACCGCACTAAACTAATAAATTCAGATTTGTTGTTGTTAGCAAATAGCAATACAAACAAATTTGACAGTAGGTATGATAGTCAGTGGCGGTTCGTTATAAGGAGCCAACGACCCATGGCGGCACGATAAGAAACCAGCCCAAGAATTTTTATTTTTCAAAAAATATACTTGCTGGTTTGAAAATTATGACGAATAAATACTTCACTCAAAGTACATAATAATTCATATAATAACCACCAACACAATATTTTCGATTAAATCGGTTTCGTCATCAAATAATTCTGTGTCCATTGTGAAAAAGTGATTTAAGTCATGTTTTTACGAAATTGAATTTTTGATTTATTTTTATCAAGTAAAATTGGCTTTCTTTGGGTACAATACAATACCATTTTTATTCTATAAACTTTTGTACACCTTAAAGAAAATGAACTCGACTGACTCGACCCATCTTTTACCAAGGGTAACAAAAATAAAAACAAACATGGTTTTAATTATTTATTCCTATTAGTTTAACCCGAAATAAACATTTTTATTAAATTTGTTTTTGTCTAGTTTATAAAAATAAATTGATAGTGCGTTTTCGCACCACCTATTTTTATTGCAATTTTAAAGAGTAATGTAAAAAATCCAGTGCCAACTAAAACATCATCATCATTTTTAACAAAATTTGCCAGAAACTAACATTGCTGAAAACTACAATTATTGTAATATCGTTTCTTTACCTTTTTAAGAATAATAACAAATATAAAAATTATTAATAAACCAATTTAAATTGGTAAAAGATGGGTTAACAGAAATTTGCCGCTCTAGGCTGAAGCCTACGGCAATACATTTCGCCTAAGTCAAGAGTAACCAACTTAATTTCGTGCTATTTTTACTTATGTAGATATGTTTCTTTTTATTATTGTTTATAATAGTAATATTTTTTAATTCTAGGTGCACAATACTTTTTGTACACCAGCATAAAGATATTTTAAACCGAATTAAATCAAGATAAATTTGTTGTCGGCATTAGTTTATAATTTGACAAATATTAACTTCAGCACTTCTTGGCAATCAACACAGAATTTGCCCACCCAAAGTTGTTTTAATGTTGGTAATATTTTTCCATATTTGCAATGTTTTTACCTCGGCATTACCGAAACTGTTATATTCCCAAAATAAATCTCACAAAACCTTTATTAAACACTTCGTTAAATTGCATGGTCTAAATAAAAAAATTAAATTTATGAACTCAAGAGTTCACCTGAAAGTTAACAAAGTTGTAGAACTTTCCAGAAAATTATTATGTTTTAATGAATTTTTTATTCAATTAACATGATGATGAGGTTTGTAACTTGACGAACTTTTTTAATTCTTGAATTATTCAATACTATCTACATCTGTTATACAGAGTGTCTATACCAGAGGTGGCAAACCAATGGCATGCAATATAATAATTTGGGCACAGCATTTTCTTCAAGTCCCATATGTTACCTAAACAAAAGCCTATTAATTTTTAGAGGTACCTATTCGAGAGCTGCTTTCTCGAGGATATTTTACAATTGTCCAAGTCACATGAATAGTAAGTACAAGAGATAACGCAAAGGCAGATTTGCCGTTGTTACAACGTTTATTTATTATAAATTAAATAGGCTTATTGTGAATACGATAAATTGGAAAGAAATCATAAAGAAACTATAAATGAGACCCAAGGACTAATTCATTTTATAATACGATAAAATTTTGTAACGAACTACTTCTTTATTAACCAAATTGCAAAAATAGAAGTAAACAAATATAAAACTATAAATGCAAAACAGCCTTTGCCGATACAATAGACATAAAATTGAAAACACCAAACAAGTTCTGAATTGGAACTTTATTTGAAAATGAATAATAATTGATATTGTAAAAAAGAACAGTTTGAGATTTTAATTTTCGTTACACGAAAATTTTATAAAATTAAATACACTATTTTGAATACCTCGTATCAAAATCACAATTTGATAATTACGATGGCTTCACGCATTGGTACAAAGATTCAAAAGCAATTTGTACAGATAATTGAAAAATGATATTATTTATAACGGAGAAAAGAGAATGAGAAATGTGGTAATGCAGAAATACAAATCTATAAAAAACGTACACTTAAAACCTTCAAATTAATACTTGCATTATAAACTAGAGCAGTGGCAGAGCGTCACTGTAAGTAGAAAAAAATGCTTTAAGAATCATGCATCTTTGGAAGACACAAAGTCTAACTCTATTTGGCAAGAATAAATTAACCCAAGTACCAAATGCGAGTTTTGTCATGTAATAAACATCTGAATAACGATTTCTATTTCTATTTACCACAAACATGTTCAATACCAATATCAATGGCGAGCTCAACGACATCAATGTCGCTCAAATTAATACGTTATTACTTTTTGACAAAATACAAATACATTTTTCTAACAAAAAAAATAAATAAAAAAAATAACAATACTGTATTCTCTTACAAACTAAAACTAAAACGTATGGTTGAACAAAATAACACATAATATTAGTTATTGCATACTATAAATGTTGCCATTGCAACAATATTTGCGACCACAAATCTGTAAGCACAAACAAAAGTCTCATCAGATTTAGTCCAACATCCTTAATCGAATTATATGTACAAGCGTAAGCTGCACTTACAATTCCCTTAATTTTTTTTCTTGTAATAATAAAAATTTTTTATACAAGTAAAGGTACTAAACACATTGCAAATATAGCAAACACTATACAAACTATAAGTACACTCGTCCGCCTGTTTAGTCTTATTTGTACTAAGTCGAGCGTCACTTGTAAACTCATGTAAACTAACAAAATTTGAAGTTCCTACTATACAAACATGTACACTATCTTCTTTTGGCAAAAACAGTCTTCTTTTGTGTGAATGGCGTCGTAGGTCGAGATGTAAGTCGTTTCCGTACAACTTTAGCTGCACCGTTACAACAGGGACAAAGTTTCTTAACACTTCGTCGAGCACCTCGACCGCTGGGACAATTAACTATTTCTTTGCAATGTACTTCTTCACATTCTTCGTCATCCTTTAAACGTTCCACAATTGCGTAACCATAAATTTCATCATCACAACTTAAATTTTGGTTTAACTTATTTGAATAATCTTCTGAACTCCGACTGCAACTTTTTAGTTCTGTACTTCCCGTTGTGTCCTCAGAGCTCGACAACTCAATTGGCCAGTTTTCAACCTGCTTCGATTTATCCACCTTTTTTCGATTGCTATATTTAAATTTACATTTATTAAGGTGAGGGGGCGAGTTATCGGTATACGGGTCTGGAGATATGGGGGAAGGTATCGTCACGTCCGACATCGAGGTACAAGTTTGTAACAACGTATTATCTTCGCATAAAAAACCCGTCTCGTTACTAACACAAACTTGTCTTTTTGCATCTCGTGATCTGTTATCGTATTCCAGTTCAATCGAAGGACTTTGATATTCCATCGGTTCAAATAAAAAATCACTTCTCATGGGTTCATCGTCGCAAAATAAACCAATTGCTTTGTTTTCGTCCTTCATTTCTTGATGAATAACGTTCCGTTTCACGACGTCCTGAGAACATTGATCAAAAGACGGCGAATGATTTGAATCGAATAATAAATCGGCTTCTGGGAATAGATCACTAGTACTCGGTTCATCCACGCCGAGATCTTCACATTCCTCCGATAATGATTTTTGCAAGTGCAATTCTCTTTCGATGGCCGCTTGTTTACGTTGCAAGTCTCTATCTAACCTTTGAGATCCTGCTTGGGCCTTCTTGATTTTTCCTTGGTAAGAGTAGACACTATTTTGTAACGATTTAGATTCACCACTATTTCGCTAAAACAGAAACTATCAATTAATTCAATCTTGCTTCTACTTTAAACATTTTTTATAACAAGCGTTACGACTTTGCAAGCACACATCGCAATCTTACTCTGCAACACTAAAATGTAAACATCAAAACAAAATATTCTTAAGACTTACATTTTCATGTTAGGGTAACTAAATTTTACAAAAAAATAATACCAACTATCTAAAAATAAATTTCTTGTTTCCAAACTTCTCGAAAAGGCAAATTAAATTTTTCTCTACAGGGTGGTCCACTTATTTTATGAGCAAAAATCATTTTGGTTCTAAAAAGTCTAAGTACATTTTTTGTTTTTTTAAAATACCTTTATAGTGTACTGTCTACTGAACTAAAAGTTCATACAGAGCATTACCTTAAAGTGTACTAACATAAAATTGGTTATTTTAATGTCTCTCTTCACAAGGCGAGTTTAGTCTTTTTTTAAATTTCGTGGAAAAAAGACTTTTCGAGCATCTAAAATTGTGTTCAAAATGACTTATTGTCCAAGAAAGTTTCAGAAATTTTAATGCCAATATTTTAGGCAGTAGAGAAAATCATAGGGCGATTATTGGATTGATAAAAGAGAAGTTTAAACTTTAATTTACGTAGTTGGTAAACTAAACATCCTCTCCCCCTCAAAGATTTTGTTTGGGTCTGTCTCTACTATAATTAGTGTTGCCAATGTGTGAGTAATTCCTCAAAATTTTTGCCATTTAATGCAAGATATGAACTTAAAAATGAAATTCTAGAGTAAAAAAATAATATCGGAAAGCGGAAAATAATTTCACTACGTGCTCAACCAAAAATTATTAAAAATACGAATTACAAAGCACTCGCATAGTGCTGTAACGTCTGCCCTTTTACTCCTTACAGAAACAGCTACAATTTGGTAATAACTAATAAGTAAATCATCCGAGTTGTGGTTTCGTTAACTTTTGTCGAAATATACCATGAATATAATTCAAATGGTTCAACTTTTAAGGACCACCCAATATAACTGTACATATACTACAAGAGAGCATTCCAAGTAAGTTTTTAGTGTATTTTTTTGGTACATTTCTTATCATGCAAAACAAAATGTCTTTAGTTTTCGCTACCGAGTTGTGTGCTATTGCACAAAACACTATTTGCAAAATTTAAATCTGTTTATCGTTATTATAATTCTGCCTCAATTTTCACGCTTTTTTTAAAAATAAGTTTCGGTCTTTTCAATTCCAGTTATGCTAACTATCAACTCGACATCCCCAAGGAACAAAACTTATTTTTACCGTTTCTTCAGAAGAACGTTTTCAAAGTAGATGTTTTTATGATTTTTAAAATTCACGTTAAGCCATCGATGTTAGAAATGCCAGTTATTGTATTGAGTTAATAATTTTGAATTTCTCGTCTGTGAGTGCAGTTCTATTGTATAAATATGATAGATGTATATTTTATACAAAAAATGAAAACCCAAATCTATCTATACTGCTTACCTAAGTTTGAAAATTAGTTCAGAATGTTTATTCATTTTTTCCAAGTTTAATTAAAATGAATTTGAAAATAATCCAAAAATTAAAAAATTTTCACACCTCGATAATAAAAAATAATTATTGCAACTCAAAGCAGGTTTTTATATTTTGAACTTTAAGAAGTACCAAATAAATGTTCACGAACAATTTACCCCATATTTACAGAGTGATTTGCTAAACTGTTTCATTAAAAGTTTATGAGACCGATGTCTAGTTTATTAGTACGAACTAGTTAGTTGTTAGTACTAACAAACATTTTCTTTTTAATTAAATTTAGTGAGATGTAAATTTTTTTTGCGAAACTTGACACAAGATACATTCTTTTTTTATTTACCCCAACTGCACGATGTGTTCTTTTATAATAGATATTGTTCCAAAAATTGTGTAATATCTTGTTCAATAAATTGTGTTAGGGGAAGACTCTTAGGATCGACGTTCTTGAAGTAGTCAACGAAAAATACACAATTTCTCACCCTTGTTTTTGTAATATACGTATGTTATAAAAACCCTATATTGAATATACTATATATTATAATAATAACACAAAGGTATGTAATTGGTAGTCCGAATCTTAAAGCACGAAAACAAATTTTAACATATAAGTTAACTGGGGTGGTATACGAAACAGTTAATGAAAAAGCGTTTGCGGATTTGTTGAGAAAACAATAATATTGATTGCACAAATAAACTATCATTTTAAAGTGTGTCATGGATTGTGAATTCCTAAAGTGTGTGATGCAATTTACAGATTTGAAAGATAAATACAAGAGACATAGTAGAAATCAATTTTGTGATTGATTCATCTTTTCATTCGACAGACACCTTATTTAGATTTCTTTTCGGTTTCATCAAAACACTAAAAATACTCAAAGGTGAATCAAAATTCCAGCCTCATTATTGCCATGTGTCATTATTATATAGAAAATCTAGTAGTATTAAATCGTGGGCTTGAAGCTAAAACAAGATAACTCCATTTTTGCACAAAATGAGTAATCTACACGATTGGATACGAATCATACTCAACTACGCTCTGGCAATACCAGATAATTGTACTAACACTAATAAAATTTTTATTGAGATATTTAATTTTGACTAAGTCCATTTTTACATCGTCAACTCAAGATTCAAGTCGTATTTTCTCAAAACTATCATTTTGGAGTTATCTTGTTTTAGCTTCAAGCCCACGAAATAAAACTTGTATCGTCTAATTTATTTGGCTTATTAGGGACACATCCCAGTCCACTGTTTGGCAAACAAGTAAATAATTAGTGTGACAAACCATGACAAAATATTTACCCAAATTTATTTAATCAATACACTATTTAGTGTATCTTTTTGGCAAAATAAGTCAAATATTTGGCAAGTGTACTAGTACCTTTAGGCAGTTTACATCCAAACTTAAAGAGTGAAAAGTTAAACTGAATCTACTACAAAAAATGTTTTGTTTAAAAAGAACACATGCAATTGGTCACAAAAAATTGTTTTCAAATAATGTATCAGCTCTATAAATTTTTAATAAACCAGTTTGATTAACACCTGGATAAAAAAAATAAACATCAAATGAATTAGATGGCAACAAAATTTGAAAAAATTCGTCTGAAGTGATCAACCGGTTATTTTTACTAAAGAATAGCGTCTCAGAACAGATTTTTTCATACCTCTTTAACCAACAGTTGCACAAAAATGAGTATGGCAGGGGATTCCCAAATAGGTGATACATTACTTTCTTTTTTGAAGAAATGCTAAAAGGGTACTAAAATTACTCGGCAAAGAAAAAAACAGTGTACCACTAATCCAGGAACAATTTCCTGAAGACCCATTCCATAAATCTCCAACAAACACCTCAAAATTTGTTTTTGTAAAACAAACACATTTTTTATAAACATAAAATTTTATGAAATGAGACTCTTCAGTAAATAGCATAAAATTGAAGCAAAGTTATTTTTCAACAGTGCCTTTTTGCAGAACATTATAATTTTTTTTAATATTTCAAGATATTTTCTAGCAACTTAGTGTTCTGAAAAATGCACAGTTCTACTTAAGGCGACATCATTGTGAATACTGAAATAAGGAAAGGAAAAGAAAGTAGTAAATAAATAACAAGATGGCATGGAATAAATATGCACCATAAAAAGTTGCAAATACGTTATAGTGAAATAAAAATATAAAAACTTATTGCAAAAATTATCTTAACCCTTACAAGCCACAAGCAAAATACTCAAACCAAAAACAATAATTATTATAAGCATTTGCAGAATGTAAAAATGTTCAATCACAGTGGTCGATGCAGTCAAAAAATAATAATAATAATAACCAACGTGCAAAATAATGAAAAACTAAACAAAACCTTGGCTGTTAACTATTTTATTTCTAACTATTTCATTACTAATTAGAAGTTGTGTAACTACAATAGAAAACATGTGCCAATTTAAAGAACAGTGACTGACCATCAACGAGGGATAACACTGTATGTACCTTTCCGTCGTTGTGCAAGTACTCATCTTTATTAGACTCTGAAATGGAATTAGTAGAATCAGACTGCTTGTTGAAAGTAGGTGGACTATGAGATAACATAGGACCATTGGAAGTACCGGTTGTTACCAAAACAGACTGTACTCGACCCTGCACCTTGATTGCTGTATCTGCGCATGTTAACCCATCACCATAAGTCACTAATAAAATTTAAAATACTATCGTACCTTTATCATTTTCAGATGAATTTAAATTAAGAGCCATTATTTGCGTCTTGGCAGCATGTTCATCCGATAAACCATCTTTAATACTAATTGATTGTGCAATAACAGACGTAGCGACAGAAGAATTAAGCAACGATTTTTCTTCATTAAAAAATGTTTTTTCAGTTGAATTATTAATTCTTACATTTTGTGCATTTTCATCCGTCGAACTCACTGTTTTAGTTTGACATTCTTCAATCGTAATTTTATTTTCTGAAGGACGAGCGATTGTGAGAAGCAATTCAGTATCAAAATTTTGGTTTCCCGTAGTAGTTTCCAATTGATTTACTTTTTGTATAGCTATTGTCGGAGATAGAGTGACGGTTGTTAAATTTTGATTGGTAACTGCAGTGGTTGTTGTCGATATTTGAGAAGTCGTAACATTAGTAACGCTCCTAGTGATACTTGATATTGGTTGAACAGTAGAATACTTCAAAGTGGGTAAATTAGTTTTTTTGGTTTGATTTAAAAAGCTTTGAAAGAGTAACATATTAGGACCAGCACGTGCAGGTACCGTTGCTAAAATTTTACTTCCTCCAGATACGACTGCAATCTGCTGTCCCCCTTTAACCATCGAAACTGGCATTATGTAATTACCAGGAACTAGTACGGCAGCGTTCGACATTTTAAGAGTTCCCCCCACATTTGTATCGGTAATTACTAAACTGCGTGGTTGAGACGTAGTCGTATCGTTGACCATCAGTTGTTTAGGACTCGTAGAAGCTTCGTTTATTTCAGTACTATTTACACTTGGAGGTTGTTCTTCCTCTTGCATGGAAATTTGAACGACGCCACATGAACTATCTTCGCTACCGACGGTGTGAGAATCGTCCATATCTCCATCGGAAGTCAACGAGCTGCTACAATGACCCGATTTTTTTGAACTGGAACTTTTTTTCCGTTTTGCATTTTGGTTTGGATTTGTAGGTGGATTAGAACGTCTTCGTGGTGCCGGTTTATTATTTAAATCTGGAGAATTTCTCAACTGTTCTGCATATTCTGCTAAAATATCAAATATTCTCTGAGTTGTGTGCTCGTCTTCTTGGGGTTTCTGTTGAGGTTTAGGTATGGGCGAAGCTTTGCTGGCATGAGTTGTAGTATTTTTAATTGATTTAGGTTTTGGACTTTTTGTTGCTACCTTTGCCAAGGCAAGTGTTGGTGCCGGTGTAACGCACGGACTCGAACTTCCCTGAGAAGTCACACTAAGAGAAGGAGATGCAGCAGATTGCACATTACAGTAACTTGTTACGACTACCACTGGGGCGCAACTAATTTTTTGATTCTGATTTAAATATGTCACGCTAATCTGTTGAGGAGATTCGTTAGAATCGGACTGGGGACTTGATTCGGTTGGAGCGCTGCCACTGCTTCGTTCCTTCACCTGTTCAAAATTAAAAACACTAAATCCAACAATTCAAGATAACCTAACTTAAATACAACTAAATTTTTAAAGCAACAATTTATACCTTTAAGATATACTACGTTTCTAGGTCAATCTAACCATCTCCCATCATAATCATTTCGGATCATTTTGAAACGAAAATGATGGTCAATTGCAACAAACATGTTAAAAAAAATTTGTGTAAAAAAATTACAATTTACCTGTTTATAAACCATATCAAATTCGCGAAGTTGTTCTAACGTAGTCGAACTGAGATTAGATTGAGGAGCACTACGTATAACATTTGTTGGAATCTGCAGTACAGGTTTAACAATCCGAGCACTTTGAACTAACATGGGACGTGTGGTTAAAGCAACTTTTGTACCACTCGGAGCATTTTCCTCTCCATTATTTTCAGATTCGTTATCTGCCGTTCTTTGCTTTCCTTGTAATGCTGCAGCTAATAATGCACTCATTCTACCCTGTATGACAGAATCTTTTACCAAAGAAAGTTGTTCAGAATTAGATGTAGCAATACGAAAAACTTGCCCACGGCCAGGCGGTAATAAATTTATAGTTTGTGCAACGGGCATTTGACGTGTGTATATAACTCCTCCCTGAACGGGTTGTACGTTCAGGGAAGTTGTCGAGTTTTTTGGAGGTTGAGTTTTTATGGTGGAACTTGATTTAGCCGAATCACTACTAGCGTTATCGTTATTTACAACAACACATTCTGACGAATCTACATTATTCTGATAAGTTGGCTTACCAAACGCTTGCTGAAATTTTGGTAAAATATCTGAAATTTCGCTATTTTCAGTTTTAACATTTGACGTGGTTTGAACATTCTTAGGTCCGTTTTCCGAATTGACCGTTGTTGAAGAATTAACTGTTTGAGCCATCGACACTTTAACAACTTTATTTGAAGTAAAAGATGTAACAGGAATGAGTTTTCCATCAGAAGCTTTACAAATAAATTGCACAATTCTATTTTGGTCCGACGTCGGTGAACTTACTATCGTCTTCAAAGTAGGCATGGGTGCTCGAACTGGGTTTATTAACTGGTTTAAGATTTGTTCACTTCCAGAAATTACTCGAGGAATGCTGTTAACCTGGTAGATAATTTGTATAATTATGGTTCAATCAAATAATAACGTATTATTTTTCTTAAGATGACAATTAATACAGATGAACTTTCTTTCATGCCAAAAACAACAAAACACTGAAATTTCTATTCATGTTTCATTTTTCACACGTAAAAGCTTGCCACTCGATCTAAATTTTAATCACAGCAAACAATTTCACACAAAGTTCACAAATTTTGCTCGTCGCAAAAATGAAAGAAAATAATTTTATTTTGACAAACTGAAATTATGAAATCTCTTAATTTTATTAAGAATTATTGTTAATTTTCAAGGTAACGTTATTTTTAAGAACAAAGTCGACTACTTAACATTTTAACAAATGCACATCAGCCTGCAATTATTATCACTGCACAAATTGTGATACAAAACAATTTTATTACTTAATTATTTATAAAATATGCAATCACAAATTCAAAAAATAAATTTCAATTTTCTTTAGCTATAGAAATTTTCAAAAATTAGAGAGCAAATCAAAATATTCAATAAAGGCAAATCAAACGATAAAAAGTATTAACCCAAGTATCATAGATTTTAATTTATTGATGAAATTCACCACAAAATTTTTTAAAAGAACTGGAATAATGCAAAAGAAAATCATTACTATGAAGTACTATAATTTCCAGGATTTAGGGGCTGGCACATCGAAGTTCTATCAATGGTCAATATTACGATATTTCACATCAACAATCAATTGTTAAATTTGATTTAAAATTGTGAATTTTAGAACAAAACAAAAAAATATTGCTTGTAATATTATTGAATATATATTGTGGCATTTTACACAAACGTGCTTTAGTCTGCCCAATTTTTATGTATATCTTCTATAAACTAAATTTTAATTCAATAATTCAGTGGAAATTATATGCGCCCATTGTCATTAAACATAGAGAGGTTCTAAATTTTACGAAGTTCATGAAATTAAAAAAAATTTAGTTCTACTTTTTTTATATTTTCAAAAGCTAAATCAAAGTTTTAGTAACGTCACTATCTGCAATGAGAGCAGATTACGTGATTACATGCAGGTTAGCTCGGATATTATAAAAATAATAGAATACTAATAGTTAAGGTGTTTTGAGCATAAGTTAGAAAGGTTGAACAAACAGATTTTGATTACCATATTTTGTTATCAAGTTGTGCATTTAAAAAATGTTTTTATATTATTATCTGCATTACCAATCAAAAATTTAGAAACAATTCACTTTGCTACTAATAAAATTACAAAAATAAAAAACAATAAATTTCTATAATGTAGCCGAAACTTGTATATTTCAATAATATCCATAAGTCTTATTCCATCCAACAGATAAACAGAACAGAATAAGTGTAATTAATAATATAGAAAAATAAATGTAAGTGTGCATTTGCATGTGTCCATTTGGATATAATCCCTTTTAACAACTATGGTTACTCTTCAGGTGTGGAATTTGAACTCACAACTACTAATTCATTATCGTTTCCATTTACCACCATGACAAGGATAATTTATTCACAACACCATCAAGCTCTCAATAGCGCCAATGCCAAAAAATGTTGAAGCAATGGCAAAAATTTAAGTAGAATATTTGATGATTACTTAGTAGTTCTGCAAAATTTCAGGCTTCCAGGTTGTCATGAAGTGGATTAACATTTGTATTTTATAAGTACAGTAGTGTCCAGCTATAACAAATCTGGTTATAACGTGTACTCTATGGTTTAGAATTTGTATAACAAGATATAAAAATTTTGAAAACTTTTATTATCTCTAACCTAAGGTTTATTTTGGAAAAATAATTATTTATCGTAATAAACCTTTGATTAAGAATAACTAAGTTAAATCACATGTTAAAGAGCTTAAATAAGAAATTGAAAATTTTCTTTTATTGCTGGAGTGAAGTCTATTTTGCAAGCTCCTTTGACTGTTATAAAGAATTGAAATTAAATACTTTTCGTTAGTATAATAGAATGCTCTAAAGGTATTAAGTCAAAAAGCACTCCAGCAATAAAATAAATTGAATTATTTCTGGCTTATGCTCTTTATACCAGATAGCAGAAAATTATATCTGCAATTTTACGCAAAAATTGAAATTATGTAATTTAAAACTCACAATATGATTTTTTTAAATTGCTTTTTCATATAACTCATACCCACCGTAAAAAGAATATATTATGATATTGATAATGGACAAAAAACAGGAAATGAATTTATATTATGCATTTTGAGCTACCTTAAATTGTAACTTTTGTGAGTTTTCGAAAGAAAACAGTATTAGATCTTTAATTTATTTTTCTTGGTTGAATTGTTTACATGATTCAGTTCTGACGTACCAAATCAGTCGATTCCATTTAAGTACGTTATAACTGGACCCTACTGTAGTATATGAAAGAAAAAATTGATTTTTAAACAATTCCCTGTTTTTCCATATTTTTCCAGAATTTGATCAGGTGATTAAGAAAATAACCATTAGTTTTTGATATAAATTGGTTAACAGAATTCCTAGCTTCGCGTAGGAGTTTGATCAACATCGCAGCTATGGTCAAGCTTTATTTCACAATCATACTTTTCTAATAATAGCTATCTATAAGGTTTTCTCAAGTACCATCACATGGTATTTTGAATTTTCCAACTTTCATAACATTTTGCGGGTTAGTAATCTATCTATCTTATCTCCGTGCAAAATTTTAAGTTATTAATATATCCCATTATAGTACCCTTTATATCAATCAATCAAAATCAATCAAAATGTGACTATTAAGAGACAGTTCGGGTCATTGAGAATTTTCGTTTTGTCACCATTTTCATATATCCATACTTTCAATCCACACATCTTGAAATAATCTCGATTATAAATTATTTTTATATCTTATATTTTATTTGTGGAACTCAAGTGGGTCACTTGATGACCCATGCATCATAGGTTGCCGACGATCATCATACAAATGAATAAAAGAGCCCCTCCAAAGAGGATTGTTAGCCATACCCTACTGCACTGATAGATACCCAGTCACTCATTCAAATGTGAGCCGCTAGCAGCTTTCCTTGCTTTGTGTAATCTGACGAGAAATGGTATTTTTGCATTGTGCTAAGTTGTTATTCAAAATGTAGAAAATAAAAAAAATCTCGGATGTAACACTAAAAACTAAAAAATTAGCTACTCATTTAGTCTTAAAAAAAATTCACTGATATTGGTATTCATAGGTATTTACTATAATATCAGTAACTAATTATACATAAACCTTAATCAAATTAAAAAACTAGAGCAGCCTTCCGGAATGAAATCAATTCTGTGTTCACTTTATAGGAACTACTTGAGAGAGTTTGCAATATAATCCATTGAAGTACTTAATTAAAAGTAACAAAATTTAAGATGTTCTGAACTTCAGTTTAGAATGTATTTAAATACGAATATCCGTCTGTATAAAGTGAAAATAGAATTTAAGTTTATAATCTACAAATCCAGAATCAGTATTGTAGCAGTTAGGTAAAAATATTTCCTTTCCTTCCAAGACTTAATATTTAGTTAGTGATTTAACCTTGTATTGGTTACAGTCAATAGAAGATTTATCACATTATTTTACTTTAATATTTAAAATTCTTTCCAGTAATGGTTTTTTGTTTAAATCAAAATTTTTAATTTCTGGCATTAATATTTTTTATAATAAAAATGATCCCACATACTGAGTTACTTAAAAACTGATATCGAAAAAATATAATACAAAATTTAAAAAATATATATTTAATTTAATAAATTGTTACTTATATTTTTTTAAATTTTCAAAAGCAAAATTTATTCAAATTGTCAAACAAAATTTCTGGAGATTATTTTAGCTAAATGTACAGTTTGTTGCCTAACCTATAAGGGAATGTCGTGATTAGGTATTCATGTAATAATAAAAAAAACTTGCACCTTTCCATATTTTTCGGAAAAATCGACTTGTATTATTATACTGAGGTACATTGTTAATTTTTTATGCACCATAAAAATGATTTTAAATTGACCAACTTTCAGTGGCGAATGATATGCATGCAAGCAAGACATTGTATACATTATATTTATGTTACTGGAAAGAAAAATTATCATAATCAATTATATGTGTACCCCTGCCTACAGTATATCAAGTTTCATTTTTTATATAAATAGATTTTGAACTTATACAGCTGTTGATCATATAAATACACACATAAACCCTTCTTCAGAAATTCAATAATTTTAAAACCAGTATTCACACTATTTCGGGTTTACCTTATGTTTGTATAAATACAAAATTTTTATTGAATCAGTAATTTAGGTTATACGTAAGCACGAAAACAAAACATAGCAAAAACCTATAGGAGAAAATGACACCGACAGGTATTCACCCTTTCAGGACAAAACCCAGACAAACATACAAAACTAACTTGTGCTCTAAAGACCAGACCCGTGTGTCTACACAAGGAGGCTTGTGTAGACATCAAACATGGTCTATATAAACCGATGTAGTCCTGCAAGGATTAATATAAAATAAACCATACACGGAAAGAATTGTTCTTGGTTTTCATTAAACAGAAGAAAATAATTTAATCTAAAATTTGACATGTTTCAATAAGATAAATGTAAAAATTTTGATACCAGACTTCTATCTTTTATTGCCAGGTTTACAAATGTAAAATGCAAAGAAATGATAGCACAATAAAAATTCTTTATGCTTACCTGAACCTCTGTATTTCCTGATGAAGATGTTTTAGCAGTGGAAGTGCTGGTGGCAGGCTTTATGATTTGTTGCGATAAAATGTTGATGAGTGGTGAAGATCTGGGTTTGACATTGGCGTTGTTTTGATTGCTGGGCCTGATAATTTGTTGCGACAAAATGTTGATCAAAGTTGGAGATTCCGAAGCGGTGGTGGAATTTGCATTCGAAACTGAATTGCTGGTGGTGTTGGTTGTACTTGTGGAATCTGGTACACTACGCTCAGGTTTTTCTATTCGAGGTTGGCCGATACGTTGAATATGAGGTGTCACTTGTGTACTTGTTTGTGTACTTTGTACTGGCCCGCTTGTAGTACACCTGGAACCCGGAACTTGAACAACTTGCACTATACGGTCTACAGAACTGGGTCTAATCATTTGTAAGTCATTTAAACCAGGTACATTTGCTAAAACAGAATTTGAATTTTTTTTCTTATCTTTATCAAATTCTAATCGTTTTAATAGAACACACGAATTCAATAACTTTTCATCAGTCTTGAAGTTTTCACATAAACTTTTTCCGTGTTTACGACGATTCACTTTTGGATTGATATCTTGAAGAGGCCAGGTTTTTGAAAAATTGTTTCTGTTTCTGTCTTTAGGTGTGATTCTCGTTTTATTTTCAGATTTTGCTATTTTTCTTTTTGACGTCCTCATAGGTGATAAAAATCTGTTCCATTTCGAAATGGTAGACAATTTAAATTTTCGTTTAGAATTTTCAGGCAATACCAACCTTTGTAACACAACTTTAGCATTTTTTATGTCATGTTTTTCAAGCAACTCTCTCATTTTATTTCTCGTTAATTTGCTATAGGTTTTATGATAAAATTTTCGAAAATTCGATCTATTAGAAGGACCACCTAAAAAATTATCCACGCTGTCTATGGTTTGTGTTTCATCGGAACAAATCGAATCGATGGATTTTACAGCTTGACTTCTTTTATTTCTTGGTTGCATATCGCTGATAGGAAGAGAATCTGTAGGTTCGTTATCTTCGGGGTGGTCGATTCCAATGCCATCTTCGATCACACTAATGCTAGCGGAGTTACTGGATTTGATATCTTGCAAGCAATGGCTTTCTCCACTGTTGTCACCACTACTTGCAAAAGTTATTACGTTTTTTGGCCTATCTACGTAAGAATTTGAGTCTTCCATTAAAAAATCACATTTTTTTAAAGGATCACCACCATCAACGTCATCTGCCAAATCTTCAAAAAGGGTATGCTTGAAGTTGTCTTCTTCAGAAAGTGATTCGCCACTTTCTTTCTTTGCACAATCAGGCACATCATTTAAACAACTTTTGTTCTCTATACTAACTCCATTTAATAACTTGCTACATGCAGGTATCTCACTTTTTAAATTTTCCGGTTTAAGATCATCACACGTTTTTGTACAATTATCAGATTCAACATTTTTTTCCAAAGTTTTTGACCCATCGCACAATTCCTTTGCATCTAAATTTTTTGTTTGTAATATATTATGTGTAATAGCGTTATCTGGATCTGGATTCAAAAGTCTTTCGTTTAAATCCTTAACAAGATCTGGTTCAGGTTTATTGGAAATAGGATCTAATTCTGGTTTATTGGAAATAGGATCTAATTCTGGTTTACATGAAACGGGAGCTAATTTGGTTTTAGAAGAAACAGGATCTGGTTCGAGTTTACTGGAAACAGGAGGTGTGTGTGTCTCACTGCTTTTATTAAAATCCAGAACTGGGCTTGGAGTTTTTATTGCATCTTCAGTTTTTGTTAGAACATCAACAACTGTTAATTTAGCACTTCCCGAGAGAGTCCGAGGAGAAATACTGAGAACCGTTCCAGGAGATAGGGATGTAATGGGTTTTTTGAGATTATCTGCCACTTTTGGCAAAGGAGTAATGGTTAAGGTTTTATTGTTCGCAACATGTTCGGATGAATGAGATGAAAGTCTTGCTATTAATGAAGGAACTGTGGTGGGGAGCAAAGCACTAAAGTTTTTTGAAGTAGTTGCAATGCTATTGCTTACTAGTGAATCACATGAAGTTACTGTCCTGGAGTTGTGAAGTGAAGGGGATGATTTTAAAATGTTAGGCTTTGGCTGATACGAAAATGTACTAGAAAATTTTGAATTATTGGCAGCAGACTTAACAGGAATTGGTTCAGATGGAAGGCGTTTATCCATGCACATATCTAATGCGGTATCTTTTGTTGCATAATTTATAACAGTGCTTGTGCTATTTAAAAGTGGGGTGTAGGGTGAAGCACTGGGTTTTGCTTTAGGAATAAATTGATAGTATGAAGGATTATTTGCAACTTTTTTGCTATTATTGTATAACGCAGAACTTGTTGGATTTATTGATTCCTTTGTGAAATTAAAAAGTTTGTCGTATGATGCTGGTGGTGCACTGTTTAATCTCGATGTACTAGGAATTAACTTTTGAAGATTTGTAGTTTTAGAACTGCTCGGAGAATAGTTGATCTTTGAACTATTTAATATGGCTTCGTATGAAGAAATACTTGACGATGCATGCGTTCTAGAAATAGTCTCCTTGGGAACAGGTGTAATTGTTAGTTTACTTCCACCCATAGATGATTTAATGTGTTTACTTACACTGGGTTTAGTGTAAGGTAGAGGAGTGATTGTTAAGTTAGAAAAGTTTGTAAAAGATTCGTAAGGTGGAGGTGGAATAGTCGGTTTCGGCAAAGTAAAATTTGTTTTACAATTAAAAGAAGATGACTGAGAAGTTTGTGCAAAATTTCCGTTGTTAAATATTGGACCATAATTCATGGTGGTTGGTATTTGTGGAGTATTGGAGATCGATGCGAGGGTGCGTCCTTGGTTTAAATTAGATACAGTTTCTGATTTAATAAACACTTTTGAAGGCGTTTCGTTTGGCAATTGACTTGTTTTGGGTCGTTTTAAATTTGGTCTAAACAATCGTAAACTCTTCAAAACTTTAGGATCAGATTTTGCAGGAGGAGGAAGAAAAGTTGAGTTATCTTCCATACCGTCACTACCTAAACCATAGGAACGAGAATCTTGTGAAATAGAATCTTCGCTAGAAGAAGTCACACGTTCTTCTGGATACAAATCTTCTTCTAGGAAATGTTCGTAACCTCTTTCTATTCCTGTTATCTCTTCGTCCTCGGGTTCACGTTTCATGCTCATATAGACAGAATAATCAATGTCTAAAAATTTCAGTTCTGTAACAAAGTTCTTAGTTCTTTCTGGATCGCTAAGATACAGCACACATAATCTATGTAAATCTTTCCAAGGCAAAAGCCAATTAAAAAGTTGATAACGAGGACTTGAAAGTACCACTACTAAATCATCACATAATTGAGGACTAAGACCTAAATGTTCGGCAGATAATGCTTCGCTTAATGCAGTATTTGTATTGGAAGGCGATTCAATTTGCGGTTGACTCATAAAATCTCCACATAACTCGCATTTCCAACAAATATCATCTGAAGGTAGTGCAGGAGGATGTAATTTACATTTCCACGTTTGTCCCGTATCTAACACGGCATAACCAGAAGTTTCTGCTAATTTCATAATTCTGTCTAACGTTTCCCGAGTTGGTAGCAAACTAAACGATGTTAATACGCATTCCCTGCTAACTTTCACGTGTTCTTCTAATATATCAGCTAAGTGTAAAAATCCCAAAGCTAATCTTTTTGTTGTTTCGGGCACCTTCATATCGTCATCTTCAATTTTTTGTCTTTCCAAATCGTTCATGTCTGTCGTTAATGCTCGGATATACAGTTCGATTGTGAAGGTTTTCATACTTAGTCCAAACTAAAAAGTTCAAATTAAAGTAACAAACAGATTTAAAAAATTTAACTTACCTTTTTATAAACTGCTTCACAAAATATGTACACATGCACTGCAGAATCAGCGGCTTGAATGATACGTCTTATTGTTGCTGTCAAAGTATCCAAATTTTCGTTTATTTCGTGAAGAGAAAACCAAGTACTTATAAGGTCTGCCAAAATGGTGAGATTTTCATCGGCCGTTTTCATGATGGTTGCTGTTATATATACTTGTGCGGCTAAATGAGCTATGCGGTTGCTGTGTCTCCATATTTTTGAGATGTTTACACGTTTATGAACAAATCTTTGCAATAAATCTAGTCCTTCTCTCAGAGATAACGATTTCAGCTAAAAGAAAAAAAAGATAAGTTGGATATTGTACATAGGACAATATTTGCGCTTACAGTTGATACAATTAAAGAAGTTCTTTTGTATTTATATAAAAGAGCGATGTAAACATCTAAAATGAAACGTTTTTGATCTTCTGTAGCATTTAAACTAAATTGTTGAGCTTCGGACATTTGATGACATCTCATGAAAGCTGTCACCAAATTTAATGCCAAATCTTCACAGTGAGATTCACATAATTTTCGCAATCGAGTTGAAATCAAATACCCAGTTTCCATAGAGAAAAATTCAATTTCTGCAAGTCAGGATTAGAAAAAGTTAAGCAGAAATAATCAAAAATACTAGTCTTACCCTCAGATCCAACAACAACATCAGCATTATTTAATAATTTATTAAGAACAGGATTTCCCCAGGGATCTTTAATAACTTCTGCTAATTTTCTACATCGTAACGAAAATATATTGTTTGAGTGTAACAGTAACATTTCACAGTGTTTAACTTCTTTCAAAAGTCGTTCTTCAAATGTATCTAAAAATGTAAACAATTGAAAGGGAGAAATGGATTTTTATTTTTAATTAACCTTTTACTTTCTTCCAGTCTCCGGTCAAAACAATATTTAAAGTGTGTAACTTAAGCCAATCCATGAGATGTACTATGTACTGTTTCTGTTCGGTTAAACGACAATCACTTACTTGCTTCCAGACTTGAATTAATGATTCCACTTTGTTAGGAAACGATTCCGTTTTATTATTTAGTACATGTTCGAGTTTCTGTAAAAGAAAATATATTAACAACTAAACAACAAGTAATAGAAAAAGCATGCAAGAATTCCATATCCATACACAAAAAGCCTCACTGTGAGTTTCTCAAATCTGATTTGACAGAAAAAGAACCATAGAAAGAAATAAAAAAGAACAACACTCCGGTGCATCACACATTAATTTCCTACATCACTCGAAAATTCCAACTTTTTTTTCGATAAAAAAATTGAATAGCACCCATAAAAATGTAATTTCAATATGATGGTGAAACAAATTTCATATTTTAATATCTAATCAAAGTAAAATTACATATTAAGTATATAAAAAAAACAAAGCAAACTTTATGCAAGAGTGAATTTTCATTAGAAAAAATGTTTAGTTGGTAACCATAAAAACTACCCCACAACAAATTAAAAACTGATAAAATCGCGTTTTGAAAATATGTAATAGGGTGTAACCAAGCAGATTAGGTAATTCAATCAAACAATTATTTAAGTTTATGCTCACATGATTCACATAATATTAATTTAGTTAAACGTAATTATCAAATTTGCAATGTTTATCTGGATAATTATTATTTTGATTAATTTTTAACCATTATTATAAACATCGAGTTAATGTTGACAACGAATTAAATTAACTTTTTTTTTTAAATTACGGAACATCTTGATTTTGACCTAAAAATATTTGTAAGCAATTTGGGCAGAATCAAAGCGTGCATAAATTTGTTGTAAACGGGTGAAAAATTTTGCAAGTTTAAAACACAATTTTCTTGTTACAAACGTATTGGTTACTAAAATTTGATAACTTGAGGAAGTAGGCATTTAAAAGTGAAATGTAAACATGCAAAATGATACCATAATAAACTTTTCCCATGAATTCACTTTTGCTATTAGTGGATAATTAAAATAACTAAACAAAAAAACGATACGTGCTTTTAAGGAAACGTAATTTGTTGAAGTTCCTTCGTCTATTTCATTCATCGTGGAGCCCCGATTCTTGAAGAAGTAATTCAAACAAACAAATTGTAATAAAATAAATACTCAGAGCACGCCTACACAAGAGATGACACTTCACCACATGTTTTCAATCACATTTTCGAAGACACTTGGTCCCTTGACCAAATCAACAATTAAATCAAGTCGTCAAAAAGGTCGTGGTTAAATTGTTGAACTTTTCTCACAACTTATATTTGAGAATAACTCACTAGGAGAATATGGCCGCCATGCCAAACGATACAACACTTTATAAACACAATTATCATGCGAAAAACAAACAAACTAGTAATGAATAAACACGATAATACGGTTCTTCACCTTATATACATTAACGATGTTTACTTCTTGCTGACTATTCACGTTAGAAATACACAGTAAATTGTTATCTTCTTCTATCGACGCCATATTTACGCTAGTTACATACTTTTAATACGCATACACTAACATCCACGTGGCGCTTGCGCAACACTCGCTAACTCAACTTGACCAACACGAACGGCGCTTCTTGCTTTTACCAAAGGGTTCTTTGTAGTTTTCTTCATGTCCATTTTATTCTTTATTTTAAAGTACTTCAGCTAGATGTTGCGTAATTAAAAATTATTTTCTAATTCTTTCCAAAATATATTGCAAAACTGGATTACATATAAATATAATGACACTCGTCGACTTTCTTAATGCTCCAAAGATCCGCGACGCCACTGTCACATCGATGCGTTTGACATTTAAAATTTGCAGCCGAGTGAACCATAAACAAACATTTTATAATCTTGGTTTCCCCCATTTTAAAATTAATTAGTTAATAAAAAATTTTAATTAGGCAATTTGATAACCTCAAAAAATATTAAAACTTTTGATATTTCATTAAATAAAATACAAACTTGATAAAAAATTTATTTCCTTAAATACACATAATGTAAACAATCAGCCACGGTACGTTCAAATTATTGTATTCCTACAATTATATTGCAGATATATTATGATTTATGAAGAAGAGCAATTTCTTTAGTTCGTAACAAAAAAGTCAGGGTTTCGATTATTTTTTTCTTTTGCCAGTTTGGACAACTTGAGCAGGTGCTTGCACTGAATATACTTTCTGCGAGTATTTATTCAGAAAATGAAGATGTATAATCGAGAATAATAAACTGAAACAAAAAATGTCATTGAAACGTACAATAATTTTATTGAATTTAATCTTACCAACTGGTTGCACAAACACGATGAATCAAAGCACAAGACGTTACGGCAAGGAACAAACAGAAAAGAACTGAAACATTTCAAGCTTGATTATTATACTTCTTAAAACTTATTAAAAATATTACCTTCCGGAAATATTTTAACTTGGAAAGATTTGCCAAACATACAAGTTTCTAAATTTCCAATAGACGTTAACAAAAATACAAAAAGAAGAGAACCCAAATATCCTCCAAAAATGGTTCGAATGTGTGTTGCAATTATCCAAGGCAAATACATTTGCATTCCAGAAAACAAAAATACGGCACTAATAGATGCTAGCAATAAAGAGGTTCCACTGGACACCGCTAAAAAAGGGGTTATGTTATTTTAAAAACATTAAATGAACCTAATAACTCTTACCCATTACTTCAAGAAAAAATTAACAAGTACAATAATCAAATTTTAAAATAAAATTGTGATCAAAAAGTCTCTTTTTAATTACTTTTTCAAAATTCGTATATATGAGTACGTCAACAAAAAGTTTGACAATGATAATGACATCTAGAAATTGTGCTACAGGGTGCTTCGTATTTATTTCCAGGGAAATGTGGAAAATCACTAGGTAATCTATATAATTAACATTTAAGAAAAAAAGATAATAAGGAAGATTAATATAATCTACAATAAATTTAGAATAATAATTTTATTGATGTTTACCG
Organism: Cantharis rufa; assembly: GCA_947369205.1. Classification (NCBI taxonomy): domain Eukaryota; kingdom Metazoa; phylum Arthropoda; class Insecta; order Coleoptera; family Cantharidae; genus Cantharis; species Cantharis rufa. The sequence goes on from OX376309.1 coordinate 26,600,453, forward strand.
TTTTGTTACTATGCAGTGACATCTATTAATTTCACCTTGTGTCAGTATTCAGTAAACAATATTTAGAAAAGTGTGGTTAATCGGCATTTTATGTTTATGAATTTTAGGAATATTGTTAAAATGTTTAGTGTTCGTAATTGATTACTTAGAGTTTTGAATTATGTTGTAAAAACTAAATTATGCTTCCTATCCGATGAAGTACCACCTTATCGAACTGTTATAAACGTACCAAATTTTTTAATAACCAAAGAATCCTAAAAGTATTACATTATTTTTAGACGCTAAATTTACTGAATATGATGATAAAGCAAGCACTCCGTTATCGAAACTAATAGCAAAAAATGTATCTCAATTATGAAAAGAAATTTCTCAACCAATTAACGAACAAAACAATGAGGAAGGAGCAAAATGTGAACGATAGTCTGATATACTTGAATTTTTCTTGGAGTGACTATAATATTTGCTGGAGCTTATTTAATTATCATGTTAGGACATCCAAAGATTGGAGATGATAATGAACCCATAGAAGATGCATATAAGTAACATGGCTACTGTAAAACAATATTTATTTAGAACTTACTTCAAAATAGATTACATCTAGCGGGTAACTGAAACTTTACTTTTTTTTGTTTATTCATCAAAATATTGCTTACAAATTCTTAATTGAATTATGTACTTTCACGGAGTGCTTCGTACAGCTTTACAGCTGGACTCGTGTTATTTTGTTTAATTAATATTTTAAGATTTACATTTTTAGTTTTTTTTGCAGCTGTCGTGAAGAAACTTCATGTGAAAAGTAACTGCCAAATGTTGTTACTTGACATTTTGGTACATCCTGATTGGACATACAAAACTGATTGGCGTTTTAAGAAGCGCCCTGCGGTTAAACCATTAGAAAATCTTAGTGGAATAATAGTGCACACAGCTGAAACCGTAATGACATTTTTTCCTATTGATGCACTGGATCCTGAAAACCATATATCCTATATTAAAAATTTGGATAAGTTAAACCGAGGCTTTCGTAAAGTATGTATAGTTTACTTACGTTTTATATATTTTCTTATTTGAATTACATTTTTAGATTATTGTGATTGACTGAAATTTGAAATCAGTAAAATTCCATCCTCAAAATGTTTTAAAAATCAACCACTGGGTAGGATCTGACCATGACACTGTCCTAATCGATTTAGCTACATTTTTAATAAGTAGTTTTGTTTAAAATTTCTGTTTTGCAATTATTAATTATTGTCATAATTTGGATTTTGAAAAATAATTGATGGTTAGTTTACTGGAAACTTGCTGGTTCAACCTGAAAAGGACCTTTTAGAACAAAATTTTATCTACAATTAGGAGGTATATATAGTTGTTTTATAGCTAGAATGTATTTCCGCTTCTTTTTGTTATATATTACCTACATAAAAATATTAAATTATGTTTGATTTCACCAGTTTGAATCTCTAGTTCTAATCAAATTTAAATTGAGGTTTTGTAAACTTTCTCTTTTTTATCTTGTTATTGAACTTAAATAATTTCATAATTGAAAGTCATAATTGCATAATTTTGTACAAATCTGAAAACCATTTGTGGTAATTTAATTAATCTTAAAAACGAAAAACTGAAGTACTAATTTAGTATCGACCATTGCCGGCACTAAAAGAAATGTTAATAATTTTAATTATTTTTAGATTTTAGAAAAATAATAAATTAATTATTGTCAATCGTACAAGTTTGCCATGAAGGGTCCATGATTTGCTATTAATACAAATAAATATTTTTAATTTACTTTTTGGTTACTTAAGTTGCTTTTTCTAATTTTTTTGATAAAAGTTTTGTTCTGGCCTCAATCAAAACCTATTTCTAAAATCGGCTTTGAATTTAGTTTTTAATTTTGTTAAATATTTATAGCAATTGATGAATCTGAAATTCAAGTTGTTTGAGATGTACTAAAATATTACAGCAGTTATGATGATACATTGGCCGCATTTGTGGAAAATTACAAAATTTTAGTAGAACAACAAGAAGCTGATCGTAAGTTAAAAGACACTCAAGTACCATCACCTATTAAGCTCTGGACTCACTCATTTTTAAATAGAGCAAATTAGGTTTTTATGTTTATTTTTAAATTGCTTTACTATTTTCTGTTTGAGGTTTTCTATTAATACCAGTGGTAATGCAAATTATGGAAATTGGTTGTCACTTCAAGTTCAGGAACAGCTGGATACAAAGTATTGTATTTATTATAAACAATTTGAAATTTTTAAAATACAACTATTTAATATAAGTTTGCAGTTTTCTTTAATTATCAGAAAGAAAAGTTCACCATCTTTAATATTCCTTATCAAAATCTACATTTTAAAATTAGTTATCTGCAAAAGTAAAACTAAAGTGCAAGAAATTGAAAATTAACGATCCTATCGAATCACTTATACACAAAGCAAGGAAACTAAATCGTCTAGTAGAATTTCAAGTATTCAAACTTGTACAACCCTCCGGTTACTTTAAACACTCCTCCAGTGCAAGGCAAACTCGAAAAAAAATATTTGGCACTTGGAAAATTTTTAAAAGAACTTTAAAAGAACATTCGGCACTTTACAAAGATGGCCGAAACAACCATCAAATTTATTAAGTGGTGTCCTACCATCTTTCACTCCTACCTCTTCTTCCTAGGAGAATCTGAAACACTAAAAGGTGTTTAAACTTTTGGTTGTTCAAAATTCACCATCTTTATGTTACAAAGAGGAGCACACAACAAACTATAAGGTGGTCATCATGGAGAGGTAGAACGGTACAAATTACTAAGTTAAAATTAGTGTAAAACGTACTCGACTCATTCTTGTACACTAGATTTACTTTTACGAAATTTTTGAAAGATTTCTCCGGATTTCCTTCTGGTTTGCCTTAATATTTCCTTTTGAAAATGTTGAAAAAGCAAAAATAGTTCCTAAGATTTTCTAAGCTTTTTTAGAATTTCCTTATAGACGGGTTTTTATTTTGCTTTTTCAATATGTTTGAAAGGAAATCGTAAAACAATGCAGGAGGAAATTTTAAGAAAATTTTCAAATATCTCCTGAAATGAAATTTAGTGTACAAAAATTTGCCTTGTGATAAAGATTAAATAAAAATTTTCATGTAAGTAAAAAAAATAGAAAAATCTATATTTATCGATAAAAATTCCCTGGCTTACTTGCGACAACTGTCTCTATATCTATACAAGACACACCGAACCAGAAGCTGTCGTAATACAGTGGCTCAACAAAGTGAGCATACTCACTCTTATGTTAGCATTGTAAATTATACATTTTCAAGACTCTTTTCTCACATAAAAAGATAGATATATTAATCTACTTTATTTTGTACCTTTAACAAAAGTTACTCTCTCCGACTAATTGGTCTTATTCAAAGCCTCTTCCTTTAATTGGCTATTAACAAAGTCAAAGTGCCAGTACTCTAGTACCTACCCGAATAAATAATAAACAACAAATTTATTCCTTATTCTTAAGATTTCTTATAAACATACCAGCCAAACTTTTGAAAAATATTGGTTCACCCTGTACATAAAGTAGTTTGAAAAACAAAAAATATTTTAATAATTTGACGTTAAATAATTGGGCGTTTATTAAATATTTATAAATTAATATAAATAAAATATAATCAGTGCGCCTGTTATTCAAATGTGGCGCATTTTATAAGAGCGGGGTCATTGTATTATCAGGGTTGGGGTGTATCAAATGATAACCAAAGAGAAATGTGTAATAATTGTTTACATTTTTTTAAAACGACTATCGAGTAAATTTTGTAGCATGATTGATTAGAAATTTCGGCGATAATTTAAAGTTGTTAATGCACGCCGGAGGTTCGGCAGTATGAAAAAAATTTATGTAATTTTAATATTACTTGGTTTTTGTAAAGCTGAATTTGACGGTTATTGTGCACCATATCATGGAAAAATATGTAATAGTTATCTTAACAATAGTGGCTTGGTTTGGTTCAATGTGTCATTTGCCAATACAGGGGGATGGCTTAACGAGCAAATTACTATAGGTTTATGGGAGGAAGTTATTACGGGCTTGAAGGAACCATGTCGAAGTGCAGCTGAGGTACACTTTCTGCTAATCTTATTAACTATTTCTTTTGTTGTAGTTTATAATTGGCTGAGTACTAACATGTAACTTTTATAGAAGCTTTTATGCTTGTATGCTTTCCCCGAGTGTTCTATGCAAAATAATCGCGACATTGGTTTGCCATTATGTTACGAAGACTGTATTGCTGTAAAACAACAATTTTGCCATAGCGATTGGGCTCTCATAGAAGATAAAAAGCAGAATGGAATATTTTTTAAATCTCGAGGCCACTTTGAATTGCCCGACTGTGATAAACTTCCAAAGTACAAGATTGAAAATAGCTCACGTTCGTGTTCTTATGCTGGCTTAACCGAAATGAAACATGACCAAATTACACGTGAGTACTTAGATATTATCATTTTTAGCAGTAGATCAAAGTTTTAGATATTAACTTCTAACAACAGTTTTTAAATTACTTAATCAAAATTTACTCTACTTCCAGATGATTGTATAAAGGACAGAGGACGTTTTTATCAAGGAAAAGTAAATTTAACAAAAGATGGTATGGAATGTCAACGTTGGGATTCACAAACTCCACATTCCTACATTCGTCCACCCAGTGTTTTCCAAGAAATTCAAAATTCTGAAAATTACTGTCGTAACCCAGGTGGTGGCGAACATGAGCCTTGGTGTTTCACAACAAATATAAGTGTAAGGTGGCAGTACTGTGATATTTCACCCTGCAGTGAATCATTGTCCCACGAGGATCACTCAATAACACCAAAATTTTTATTAATTTATTGTGGAATAGGATTAGCAAGTATTTTAGTTTTTATGCTTTTGATGTTTTTGGTTTGTCATCGCTTGCATAAAAATAGGAGTGGATACAATCAGACTTGTACCGGTGATGTTAATATCGACCTAAATAAATTGCCCAGTAACATGTCCTATCATAGGTGAGATAATTTCGTAGTAAAAAATCCTTTTTCAAATCTTTTTTTTTTCTTAGAAACACCACGACTTTAAATCCAAAGTTGGAACAGTTGGAATATCCTAGAAATGACATCATTTACATGAGGGATTTAGGTCAAGGTGCTTTCGGAAGAGTTTTTCAAGCCAAAGCTCCGGGTCTTGTACCTGCTGAAGATTTTACCATGGTTGCTGTAAAAATGCTCAAGGAAGAAGCTTCTGAAGACTTGCAAGATGATTTTGAAAAGGAAGCATGTCTTTTATCCGAGTTCGACCATCCAAATATTGTTAAATTATTGGGAGTATGTGCTATGGGACGACCCATGTGTTTACTTTTCGAATACATGGGCAGGGGTGATTTAAATGAATTTTTGAGGTAGATGCTCAGGGTGTTATTAAAATTAAAATTTCATTGTTTTCTCTTTTTGGTTGACAGGCAATGTTCTCCCAATAATTATATCTTTCGAGGTGTCGATGGAGAGACTGGAATTCGAGAAACAAACAATCAAATGAGTCATTTAGATTTGCTGAACGTGGCACTGCAGATAGCTTCTGGGATGGTTTACTTATCTGATAGGAAATTTGTTCATCGAGATCTTGCAACTAGGAATTGTCTTATCGATGATGGAATGGTTGTCAAAATTGCTGATTTTGGTCTTTCGCAAAAGATTTACTTACAAGTATGTTTTATTTTTTATTTGGAAGCAAACTTGCACAGGGGTGGACTGGCCACTTAGATAATAGAGAATCGCCCATTAAACTACTTTTTATTTATTAATATTTTTCTAGGATTATTACAAAGGGGACGAACATGATGCTATACCGGTGAGATGGATGCCATTGGAGAGTATTTTGTATAATAAGTACACGGCGGAATCTGATGTTTGGGCATTTGGTGTTTGTTTATGGGAGATTTTCTCCTTTGCTCTTCAGCCATACTTTGGAATGACTCACGAAGAAGTGGTTAGGTTTCTGAAAGCTGAAAATGTGTTGTCATGTCCCGATAACACTCCGGCTCCTGTTTATCAATTAATGAAACGATGTTGGCAGCAGAAACCTACGGATAGGCCTAGTTTCCGAGTGATACATCAAAGTATTGCTAGCATTCTAAATAATTTACAGTCTGCTGGTCCAACATATTAAATGTTTTTTAACCTTTAACTAAATAAATACCTTATTCGGTGATTCGATAATAATTTTAACAAATTATTTTTCACTGTTGATTTTGTTCCTGTTAAATTATTTTGATTTGTTATTTGTTTGTACTCAAAATGAAAATGCAGTTAATCTGACTGTTTAATTTATTATAATTAAGATTATTTGTTTACAATGAAATAAGTTAACTGTAATTGTTATTATTGTATGCAGTGTAAAATTTAATATAAAAATTAGAACTCAAAATTATTTGTAGGTAGTAAATATTTTTATACTTTTATAAGTTAAATTTGATCTTATTTATTGAAAGAAGCCAAAAATTGGTTGTAGTTTTTATTAATTAATTGGTAATTTTTATAAAATTTACCGTAATTGTGGTGTGTTTGATAAGATGTTTGTAACAGAGTGTTTTTATATTTATATATTTGTATGTTTGAAAATATGTCGAAGAAGGATTTTTCAAATAAAAGTGTTTTAAATTTTTATGCTCTTGCTTGAACAAAATTCACTAGAAAATCGAAAACCATTTATACTTCAGACCACGATCCATCTTGCATATAATAAATGTTTTTCATGTGCAAGCATCTCAATCTAAATACGTGCTTTAGGAAGTACCAACAAAATCATTACATAATAATTTTTTTCTTACCTGTAACAATTTTAATACTTTTCCTATACATACGAATAGGGAAAGTATTGCATTTCACTCAAAAATCGAAATTTTGGTATTAAAATGTTCCTTATGCCTCGATAAGATTTTGATGAACTTCAGTTGAATGTTCGTCTTTAAATCAGTGTGGTTGGGGTATGAAAAGAAATAGTATCAATTGAACAACAGGCTGAACTACGCAACCAAATGTCATGAAATTTGGCATAAAGGTGCACTATACTTAGAGGTCAGCTGCAAATGGTGACAATCAAATTAAAACAAAATAAAAAGCTTTTCGGTATAAGGGGAGCATAATTTTCTCATAACTGCCACCATGTACTATTTCAACATGTTTTCACTAGAAACTTACTTTTCGTTTTCGACAAAACATTAATTATTTTTTGTATTCGATAAATTTTTGCGCTTACGTATGCAACTCAATATACCAATATACCTTTTAGCAATAATGAAATTATACTAAACCCGGCACTGTAGTAGAAAACTTTTCTAATCTGGGAGGTTCCAAAGAGTTACTTCTGTGACGTAAGTTTATTTTAAATGTTTGAATAGTAACCAGTTAGCAACGTAACTAGAGCAGGGCAAACGGAGCAAAAATGAAACGAAACTAATTCATCATAAAATAAAAAATACCTCAAAAAGTCCAAAAATATTAATAGAAAGTATGTTACTTTTCTATCGAAATTTATATGCTTTCAGCCATGGGCGTACCCAGCTTTTGGCCTAGGGGGGGGGCAAATCAGGAATTTTCTGTTGATAAATAATTATCCTGGCATAGGCACATAATTAACCAGCTAAATGTATGGGAGACAGGAAGGATCCAGGGAGGGGCAGTTGCCCCTTCCTGCCCCCCACTGGGTACGCCCATGCTTTCAGCATTGTTAAGATTTTTGAATTGTTCAGTGGCGTAACATGATGGTAGAGCGCCCTAGTGACACTACGCCACTGGAGTTATTACAGAAAAACTGTTGAGTCAAACTCGAGCTTACAGAGGCCACCAAGGAGGGAATTCTTGGGGAAATCTGGTGAACAAGTGAAGGGAAATCTCGTGTGATATGTCGTAATTATGTAAACAGGAAGGTAATCTCGAAGAAATTTAGAACATCTAAGAACTTTTAAGGAAATTTGAGAAAATGACAAAAAATCTAGGAAAATCTTACAAATACTATACAATAGGAGATCTTTTTTTTGGTTTTTCAAATTTTTTGAAAGACAATCTGGGGGGAAGTCTAGGGATCGAATTTGGGAAAGTGTACAAAAATTTGCTCTGTGATTCGCCCCTCTATAGTAATGAACATACACTCAATTTTTATGAGTTTACAATATATAATAAGTTTAATTATTTAATTCGAATTTTGTAAATAAAATTTTAAAATTGATTTGATAACTGAAAGTAGATACTTGCCAATTTTGAGTCAACGATAAAAATTCAAAAAATTAAATAAAAATTCTTTTTGTTTTAAGAACTGTCTTAAAATATATTTAAAGACTTTGGTTTTAAATACATGAAAAGCTGAGTGATTTAAGAAGTACAGAAAATAAATAAATTCGTTTTGAAGTGCAAGTGGGAAAATTTGGGAGAATGTAAAACGGTTACTGCATTACCGACATACCAATAACACTATCTTTACATTGGCATTCTATTCTTTGACGTAAAGTTGTAGACTATGGTTTTATAACAAATATTAAAATAATTCTAAATAAAAGTCGTTATATATAATTTATGTAGTGGAATGAATATACAAATAAAAATATTATTACGAATAGTGGATATTAAGAAATGACAAATTATTAAGTGTTGGGTTAGTGTTTGTTCTTGTGATTCTTGTGAATATTCATTTTTAACTTGAAATTGCCTTATTTTAGATCCAATTTATTAATAAACTGGATTAATAGTTTTTATTTATTTTATAGGTTTGTGCAGAAAAAATGGACGAAGAAAATGTGAGTACAAAAATTTTTTTATTTTTATTTTTTTTTACTAAAGTTAGGTTACTAATAAATTATATTTAATTTTGATCGATATTTTTACATTTTAAGTTAACTTTGCTTATAATGTACTCTTTTGTAATGTTATTTTTTTGTTTTATATTTAGAAAGAAGATTTACTTGTACGGAAACGACCTAGAACTAGTGAAGATTTTTACTTATTTTGTACTTATGTACTGCAATATGCAAATTATAATATTAACGAGGTAAATTAAGCATTTTACTTATTATCATTGTTTTCATTTTAAGTCATTTCTACCAGATTGTACATTTCAAACACATGCCCACTTTGATTGAGATTATTAACTTGTGTTTTTATTTTTAGGAGTTACGAAATAATGCTAATCGTAGTCCACCTTTAGATAGTTCTGGTAGTAGTGTTAATTCAGAATCCTCAGAGTCGGCTAGTTCGAATCAAGAATATAAACCCAGTGAAGATGAAACGGACGAAGCAAGTGATTCTCATGACTTAGTAACTTGTTATTGTGGTAAACCTTTCGCTGGTAGACCCATGATTGAGTGTTCGATATGCCTCACATGGATTCACCTTTCTTGTGCACGAATTAAGAAAACAAATATACCAGATGTAAGTACCTTTACTTTTTTTTAATTACAAAATGTTGCAATGTTTACATTTCATTTTTATCAAATAATTCAAGGTGCTACCCAATTTATATGTTACAAGTACTTATTTTTTTTATAAAAAGAGTAATTAGTCTGTATGATCAACTTATTAGACAATTTTTCGATTAAAACAACCATTTACAAATTTCAGGAAATATACCTCATGATTCGTCATTATTATTATATTTCTTAAGTTAAAAATCAAGTTGTCGGTAATCATAAATCATTTATTAAAAATTACTTTCTGTTTATTTTTTGCAGCATTTGACATTTATTTTATGAGGTTTCAAAATTAATTAAATATTGACAACTTAAATTAATACTTTATCAATTTCACATAATTACCCACTTACATAAACAATATAGTTTGTTGATTTAAAGTTACAAGCTTACTTAACGACTCGATCAAATCATAACTTTTTGAGACAAAAATTTTTACATTCAAATTTTTTGAATGCAAAAGTAAAATTATTCTTGTTGACGTGTAGGTCATTATAACAATATGGTATGTTGATAAGTGCATTGAGATTTGGAGAAACCATTAGTGCATGTGCACATTGCCAGCGAAACCGAACAAAAGACTAAGCAATTGATAAAATTCCCATTGAAATTAATGCTGAGTGAAATTTGCTCGCGTTTGCTGACAATATGCGTATGCACTCGTGCACAAAATTTCTTTGCTAACTTGCAATATTTTGCCTTATATATAATAGCTGTAACACCGGGCTTCGCTTGGTTCAAACGATTTAAGATCATGCTTAATTAATGTTGGAAAAATAATTAATTTTTGTGTGTAAAATTATCTACGACTTTTTTTTTTATTTAAGTTTAACCAAAACGTTTTATGAACCTTTTTCCCTTAACGGCATACAAATTTGTTTAGTAAACCTAAAGTAAATGAGTAAAAAAAATCATTTTATTTTATAGAAAAACCGAAAATAATAAATAAAATAAAACAGAAATAAAGGCTCAAAATTATTTAAAAAAATTTTATTAATAAAATTAAGGTTCAACTTGAAATGAATTTTGATAATTTTGTTAAGTAATTTTTTGTTTTGTATCTACCTTTTACATTATTTTCGGTTTTTCTGTGAAATTAAATAAAGTTGCAGCTTATTATAAATTTGCTATCAAAGAAGGAGCTTGACATTTTTAAAAAACGATTTGTCTGAAAGAAGAGAAAAAAGAAAATTTAGCATTTTTAAACATTTTTTTATTTAAGTTACTTTATAACTCGAAAGTTATTGTAACTCTTACAATAAAGAGTTACAGTTGTGGAGTACATCCACAGGCATGCTGTACTATCAGATTTTCTTATTGTTGTGATATCCACTGAATAACTCATTTTAAGACAATTAAATTTCACAAACCCCTATAGGTCATGGACATTCGAATAAATGAAAGTATATTATAGATACATAAATTAAAGATCACGTTTTATGTGACTTTGTCAGTGGAGAAGCTAGCCTGATATACTCTTGATTGCTACCCTTGCTAAAATTGTATTTTCATTTTTTTATGAAAAAAAAAAGTGAAATTTTTCATTTCACACAAATTCAAAATTAATAGTTTTGATGTTATGACTATTTGAAGGAAGAAATTAAATCAACTGCGTTAAAAGAGCCTATCGCAAACAATTTTCACTCTTCACTTTAGAGGTGGCCATCGGTTAAGGAGCAACCTAGAGATGGTCTTCGGTTGAGGAGCAACCTAGAGGTGGTCATCAGTTGAAGAGCAACCTGTATAATATGCAACGTATATTTACTAATGACTAATATTTTCTGATCATTGATTCATCTAGAAATTCTTTTACATTTACTATCTCTTCATTTAATTGTTTGATAAATTTTAATCAATTACTTTTGAGTAATTCAATTATTGTAATTACTCAATGGAGTAAATCAGTTACGACTCATTCTCGATGGTTCCCATAACCATATTTTAGTTGAAAATTATTTAAAATTTAAGGAAAAGTCTGGAATGTAAAATACATTTCCCTTTTTTACAATATTTGTTTAAATTTAAAATTGCAATAGTTTTGATAAAATCTTAAACTCATCATTGTTTCTTTAGCTAATTAACTAATTAATTAATTTAAATGTCAAAAATAACCCACATAAACCCACACATAATTTATAAAAAGATTTTTAAATTTTAAGGAAATTCAAAAACATTTTTTGTCAACATTCCAGTATTTATATTAACTGTAACTCAATTATCCCCGCTTAAATTTCTTGACTTGAGAATTAAATTAATAAATTCTTCTTTAAATTATCTACTTTTATCAATTATTTACAAATATTTTCATGTCGATAAATAAAAAATGCTAAAAAGATAATGTACAATTTAAATAACTTCGATTTTTAATCAAAAATTTCTAATGATCCAAATTTTATTCCCTCGCTTTTAATTCAAAATTATAAATATTTACAATTAATTTTTTATCAGAACCCAGAAGTTTTGTGATTCGTTTTTATCTCATTGAAATATTGAGTCCGTCCCTGCCTAGACTAATTTCAGATCTTCAAATAGTTGATTGGCAAGCACTCTTATTTGATTACATTTAATATTTGCAGTCGCCCCTCTACATTAATGATTAACTATGAAAATCTTGGATTTTTTAAAATATCAATTAGTTAGTATTACAAAATATATTTTTTAAAATATCAATTAGTTAGTATTACAAAATATATTTGAGTGTAGATAAAAAAAATAGGAGGGTGGCCAATGAAAAAGGCTAAATGAACATCAAAAAGGATACATTTTTGAAAAATATATTGTGGGCTTATAAGAAAAAGTAACTAAGTCAAAATTTCACTTATTTTTTTTTAGTGCATTATAGATCTCAATTTTAATGATCTTCCTACTGCAAGAACGCAGTAAGTCATATCGGATTCATTTTGTGAAATATAACAATGTAAGAAAGCACTAAGGCATTGATGCAAATGCAAACTTTAAAATGCAGATTACTCAAAACTATCATTTTTGACTTAGTGCTTTTTTCTTGTAAGCCCACGATATTTCGTTGCAGATGAAATGAGCATTGAACATGAATTAAGGATGGTTTTCTTCCAGTAGTTGCAACTTTTTGGGAGAGAGGGTTTATAAAACTGTGACGTCACATGGAAAATGTCTAGTTTTTCAAAAGCTCCTTACGTTTGCGTTTTGTTTACATATTTTCCGATAGGCAAACCTTATGGAAGTTTTGGAAACACCTAGCGTGATTCAAAATATTATCAGCATAATTGCTGCACTACCAAACTCATTGACGGCGCTTGTCATGCCATTTTTTTTCAAATTAATATAGCCATACATAATGAGATCTTGTTATTAAGTTACTAATGCTGGCAGCGGTTTTAAAAAATGTTACCTCAAAATTTTTGATTAAGATCCAATTCAAATTTCTTGAGCAATAAAAAACGATTGACAATTTTTAAGTCATGTAGGAAAAGCCAAATTTGAAATTTTTCTTGAATCTGTGACGTGAACTTGCAATAAGCAAATTCGTGTTTATTACAAATTAACATACATTTCATTAATTAAACGTTCGCACTTTTGTAACGTCTCAAAAATTTTAATTTGCTGCATAATTGAAAATGCTTTGTTTTAATATAGTTTATAATTGAATATAAAATTGTTTATAATATAGTTTATTAATGTTATGGGGAGCTAGCGGAAAATTGTAACTGAAACTTTTATTTTAAAGAATAAGAAATTCCTTCCAGTACTAGAGATTTGCATCCCAAAATTTCACTCTTGTTTACATGAGTAAAAATAAAATTAATAAATTACTTATCTACCAAGCAGGATGAATCAAAATAAAATTAATTTAATCTTACACTGGAGAGAGAGGGGATTAAATGTGTTGTTTTTGATTGAAACTTGGAAACTTCCTAAGTATTTTAGAATCAGGCCCTCTTTAATCTTATCTCTAAAGCTCAAATAATGGTTATCTTTACTTATTCACCAAAAACACTTCAGCTTATTAAATAATCTTCAAAAATCGGATGTGACCAGTCTATGATTTTTTTATTAATCGGTACGTGCTACAGTATAAACCCATACTTCAAAATCATAAGAAAACAGAATTACTGACTTTTAAGTTTTCTAAAGGGTTATTTACTCCTCAGACTGTACATCTTTTGAACTACATTAGATGTTTTCAAAACTTCTATAAAGTTTCCTTATCTGATCCTGTAATATTATAACGAAAGCTAACAATTACCTCAGGAGTATACCGTAAAACTCAAAGTATGTGCGTTTGGCTATTTGTTAAGGTACTGGAGTGGAGCAGGAGTGTTACCCGAACACTGAAAGGAGTACGTCACTCTAATATAAGTTATACCTCGACGAGGTGGTACTTATAGTGGGGTCTTTTCACTCTGCTCTGCAATATCCGAACAGTAAATATTTACTCTGGCCATTCAAATTGTACGAAACGAACAACTTGAGAGCGCTTGGAGTAAGTAGATGCTTGGAGTAGAATAACCGAACGCACCTAGTCTAGAAGTAAAGCATTTTTAATATTGAAAGTGGGCGAAATTAATTATTGTATAATTTTAGGTGTTCCACTGTGCCATATGTAAAAATGATGATAAGAAGAGAGCAGCTTCGCCCCAATCACCTTTTAAAACTAAACGCCATAAGAAAGCATCTTAAGTGCTTGTAAATATTAGACGAAACTGTAAATTTTTATGTAAATAATCTGAAAATGTAAATTTTTTAATTAGCAGATATAAAGGTATATATATTTCTATTAAATGAATATTAAGAATGTGAATAGAGTATTACATCCTTATATTTGTTAATAAGTAGCAGTGATACTGTGTGATACTGAACCCTACTTTACTTTTTTCTAAGTAATTCTTTGCGTAGTTAAATAAAGATTAGTAAAAAGTAAAGTTTTTAAATTATAAGTATCATATTTTACTGCGATTGTTATGTTTAGGTTTAAGGCTGTAAAATCCTTCTTTTGTTTGTAATTAATTACAGGCTTTTTTATCTTAATTTCTGTTTTTGAAATTTTACGTTTCTTTAAAATAGTGTGCATTACTTAAAATTTTTGTTTTTATTTGATGTTTCACAATTGCATTAGAGTATGTTAATCATTATATTTTGTGGCTAACTATCGTGTCATTATATAATATTTATTTAATCATTAGAAGGGAATGTCGATTCTTTTTTAAAATTCTTCCGTAGCTTATTTTTAATTTTTATAATAAAAAAATCATTTCAGATTTGTGATAGGAGAGAATGTACATTATTTTATATATGCAGAGATAGATATTGTTAATTTATTTAGTCAATACATTCATAATTTTATTTATTATTTTTACAACTTACACTTTACAAATCTCGTGGTTGTTATTTCTGTCCATTTTGTTAATTTATTAACCAATGCGGTGCAAACAGTTATATAGTGGTAGTTTATACCCAATGTTTTAAGTAGAATATTAATTTGTCACCAAGAAATTGTTAAATAATTTAAAGTATGTACTATCATTATTTTATTGTGTTATACTACATTTGCTAATAAATATGAAAAAATGAAGTTTACCAAAGTCACACATACACATTTATTTTAGATTTACGATTTTTTAAAAACCTTAGCTTATCCCTTACTGAGAACTGATAATTATTTAATATTATATATTGGACTAAATTGTGGTATTTATTTTTTGTGGCATAAATTTAACCAAAAATTTTAAGCTATTTGTGAAAATAATTATTTTAGATTATTTTTGATATCATATATTTTTATCTGTTATATTTTTCTAGTTGTTAATTAACTCAAACTATTAATTAATGTTATAAATGGCTTTTTATGTTTGTAAAATGTGCAGTACCAAACGATTTTTTTTTTAAATTCGTTTCGTAAACCTCTCAACTAGAATGTTATTTTTCACAAGACCCATTTTACACTTTTAAAATTTTTGGTAATATGAAACTAAAAAAATGGTATTGCTTTTTTACAAAGTCACATTTAATTGTAATTTTGTGACTGACTAATTGTTTTATTAATAATTGATAGTTCATAATTTTTACAAACAAATGTATTTGAAATAAAATTAATGTGTAATACTTGTTGTTTTATTAATATAATAACTAAAACAGTTTATATTTTTTTCCAAAATTTATATATTGCTTTATAAGGAGTGAAAGTAAAACAAAGTTCGAGAAGTACGCAAGAGTGTAAAGTTGTCTACTTTAACTTACTGCCAAAAAGAACTATTCTAAAAATTCAGAACCTTTTTTTATAAACAGATACCAAAATTTTCAAGTTGCCCTATTGTTTTCAAGTAACCCTTTTTACGGTAATACTCTTTATAATATAAAATTAATTTATACGTTAAGGTAAGACTGTGATTAAAACTTGTAGGTATATTGTTTTTTATATATTAAAATTTTATGTGATCAATTTTTGTTTAATTATCTAATTTTAAATATTTTGGGTGGTTTGTAAAATGGTAAGTTTAGTTTAAACATTTTTGCCGCTATGAATCTGCTGAATTTCAGGGTCCAGGGATGAATTGAGGTAAAAAAACAATCTGCTAACTGTCGACGTTTTTCTTTTTACTCCTCATCTCAAAAGCTTTTCCACTTATTTTTTGAAGTAATGCTATCGATTTTTAACAAAATAAGTAAACTGACGGTTTGAAGATATTGGGGAGGAGTCCCCCCCCCCTCATGGGTCCGACTGTTGAAATTACTTTAATGGATAAAGTAAAAAAGTGTTTTCAATTCCATTTAATTCAAGGTTTAATTTGTGACATTCAAATACATATTTAGGGGCGTATGACACGATACAATTTTTCACATTAAATTGTCCAGATCTTTGAAAAGTTTGTATGTTAATAATTTTACGTAATGAAACTGCGCAAAAAAATTGTTTCACAATTTAATATAAAAAGTTGTGCAACTTAAATTTATCGGACTACAATACTTACAATGGAAGGCTGAGTAATTAATTAATAAATAAAAAAATTCATTTAATATAAATAAATCTTTTTAAAATTATTTTATTATTCATATTTTTTTCAGAAAATCTAAAATAATTTGTCGAATTATTTAAATGAGCAAATAAATAATTATTTGTCGCAAAACCCGTAACAAAACGAAGTTTTGCATAAATTCACTTTTATTGCTTTTCTTTTGCTAATGCTAAATTACAACTAACGATTTATTCGCCGCGAAGCGCAGACTCGTGAAGCATGAGCAACGAAATTATAATATTATAAAAGTGCGAATTAAATTTAAAAAAAATGTATCTGTTGTTATCCATCTATTCTTTCACGAATGTGTATAATATTAATGTTATGAATCTATTTTAAGTAAACTTGCAAGTTTATCGGGTTCTCTAAAATTAACGTGTATGCATGCTTGTTGTAGCCTCAACCTCTAAAGTTGACCTTGTAAATTTTGAAAGTTTGAAGAATTACGTAAAAACCTTTTTGGAATAATTTTGAACTGTGTTGCAATAATGAATTTTTTGAATTTGAATGCTAGCGTCATCTAATAGTGACGTTTGGAACTGGAAATACTCGTTTAGTAATTTTCCTTGTGTAGCGAGCCTAATGTGCAATGTTTTTTTAGTTGGTGTTTGAAGGTAAACACATATGATCTTGCCTTTAATGCCTTGATTATTGTAAAAAGATGTTACATTACCGAACCATAAATTATTTTAATTTGTACATATGATTTTCGTAATAAACTTTAAATTGGTAGTTTTATGACTGAGTATAAGTAAATAAGTATGATAGAAATAAAGTAGTTATCAATTTTTGTGGTAAAATTGATAAGTGATAATGAATACCTATATTTTTTTGTGGTGGTCAAAAAAGTTGAATAAATTCGGTATATTTAGTTTGGATGGAAATTTACATTAAATTGTGAAAAACGGCATGGTGTCATCTTCATGCTGTTTTTAAAATATTATAAAATAAACATAATCGTACGGTATACCTACAATAATAGTTTTAAGTGCTTCAATGTGTATTAATTTCGAGTATTAATTTAATGTATTTGTGATATTCTTCCCATGTGTATATTAACTGGACACTTAAATATTCTATATATAATTAGGTGGATTTGTGTGATAATGAAGGCATAATAACATGAAATCCCATGTTTAAATATTTACGTTTTTTTAGGTTATAATTTAGAAATTAAGATTAAGATAGATAATTCCAATTTGGTACTAATCTATCCTTTATTAGTGCCATTTTGTTCAAAACTGTAAGTCTAGTATTTTATTTCTCTGTAAAACTCTTCAATTTCATCTTTTTGTTGTAGATTTTATAATGTTTAATGGTCATTTGCTCCTGCGGGAGTATAGTGGTCTTCCTTGGTCTCATGGTTCTGCTCATCGTGATTATTTAGAAAACCGTAAGTACAACTTAGTTTGTATTTTATTTATTTATTAAATTTCACCTCATTATATCTTGGTATAAAATTATTACCTCGTTAATCATTAGCCAAATGCTTATTCGAATAATGTTCGATGATCACTCCTAGTTTGCTCTCAATGTAATAAAATAACTCAAAATGTATTTATTGTAACAAATTCTTCCTAGGCACTCAAGCATTTGCTTAATTAAACAAAAACATCTAGTTCTTTGGGCTAACAAGCAAAATTCTAGACTTTTTTTTTATATCTTTTCTTATAGTACTACTACCCCAAATTCCAATAGCAGTCTTTGGGTTTTCTACACTGATGGCTTTCACCCATTCAGCAAAACTTATTAAGAACAGTCGTCATTTTGCATAATTTTTTTTATATAAATAAAAGCTAGATAATATAGCTTGAAAAGATTAAGTAAGGATTAAGGGATCTTTACGGGGGAGGTTAAACAGCTGGTTAGAAGAGATGACTTTTTTAATGCTCCAGGCAAAAAAATTACAATTTTTCTATCAATATTTTAGTCAATTTCAGGTCGGGATAAAAAAATAACCTGACCTGACCTGACTTCAAAATATCGCCAGGTATTTGAATGCTCTTTCTACTGATATGCCAAGAACTTGATATAAGAAAGAGATATAAAGATACAGAAATACACAAAAAGTATAGGGCATTTAAAAAATACGTTTTAGGCTTCTATACAACGTATAGGAAGAAGCCTTATGATCTAGCTCCGTGTCCGTCTGTCCGTCTGTCCGCATAATTCAAAACCAATCAGAACGCACGTTCTTAAAACAATTTTACTTCATATAGAATATTTTTAGATTGGTATTAATTATTCAGATTATTTACATATATATTTTTTAATCCGATATTCTTATTTTGTATTTTTAGAGTAGGTATTTTACGTGTTTCTAATACGGTATTCGGTACGTGTTTCGGGTATTTTAATATTTCATTATGAATTGTGTTTTATTTGTGGTTTGTAAATTGCAAATATTTACCTATAAAGGTCGAAATAAAAAAAAAATATTAAAATGTTAGCGTTTTCCTTATATAGTAAAAAAATCTACCTAATTAAAAGATTAACGCATTAAAAATTGGAATAAAATAAAGCCCAAATAATTTAACCTACCGAAAAAGTAGATGTATAGAAGCCTAAGAACTGTCGCAAAAGCGAGTTCCACCTTGTTCTGACTTAAGCCCTTCTTACTAACCACTGGAGAATTATAAACGTTTATGATTTCTTATGCAATCAATACGATCCACTCTTAATCGTTTCTAACGATCAGGGGGTCCACTTTTTGTTAATATTTTTACCTATAGATTTTAAATAGCAAATATACCCTATGTGACATCAAATAAAAGCTCTTAAAAACTGCTATGCAGTCACAGCAAGAATAAATTGTTCTTTTATAAATCGTTTTAAAGTTAAAAACAATAATAAAAATTGAAAAACGTGCATATTCATTCTAAGTTGCTTGAAATTTGTGCATGATAGCATCTGATCTAAGACTGGAGAAAAAAAAACAGGAATACTTGTCAATCATGTGTTCTGATGATGGAGAAGTGATCTTGGGGTAGTGTTTTAATTGTTTTAAATTGTTTGTTTGTAAGATGTGTACCTATTTCATGTTATTTATACACTCTTTGACGTTTCGTGTAATTTTGATAATATTGAATAAACATTATCTATCTATTGTCAACACACATTTTTTGGTACTAGATTTGGATCTTTGTTTATTGTATCTGCCATGAGTGGTTCAAATTGAATGAGATCAACAATTTTATTTGCCAGAATATCTCACCACATTTTTATCTTTTGATATAATTGGATGCATTCTTTTTAAAAAATAAAAAATTTAAAAACTCTTGATCTAAAACAGGGGTTCTCAAAGTTATTGATATTGCGCCCCCTTTCTACCAAAAAAAATCCGCGCCCCCCTAAAAAAGAAAGTCAACGCTTCGGTTTTTTAAAAATAGTGTTACTTCGTCGCAAACTAACCTGCGGTTCCATTCATCCTTTTTCCTTTCCTTTTCTACCAAAAAAGGAAGTTTTTTTTGAAATAATTTAAAATTAATTAAAATAATTTTTTTAAGTGCCCCTCTTTGAGTGGTCTCTATCCCGCGCTCTCCTCACTTTAAAAATCCCTGATCTAAAAAATAAGTAATAAATTGTTGTAAATGGATATCTGGTGTGTATAAAAACTTGAGAATGAAAAATTGTTAATTATAGCTGTAATTTTAAGTAATTTAATATTTGAAATGATGGGATTCCTCT
This sequence comes from Cantharis rufa, assembly GCA_947369205.1. Classification (NCBI taxonomy): domain Eukaryota; kingdom Metazoa; phylum Arthropoda; class Insecta; order Coleoptera; family Cantharidae; genus Cantharis; species Cantharis rufa. The sequence continues at coordinate 26,620,597 of OX376309.1, forward strand.
CAATTATTTCCGTTATAATTTGACAAAATTCATCACGCCTATCGTAGTCATGTTCATTGAGTTGTTGAAGAATCTCCAACTTGTATTGAATTTTAACCATTAAAACTATTAATCATATTTCAAGCATTTTTTGAATGATGTTTTTGGGTAATTGCGTCAATGGATGGCGAAATGGTTTATAATAATCCAATCAACAAGCTTTATTTATTTAATTCGTAATTAAGAAATTACCATTACAAAAATAAACAAAAAATTTGGATCAAAATTTGTATATTATTGTTTTGCATATCTGCATCTTCTCTCATGTTCAAAACTGCACTTGAAGTACTGGCTGTACTAAGATGCAACAACGCACATTTCACAAGATTAACCTGCCGATGATTTGTGTGTGTGTGTAGTGAAAATTAATCTACAGCAGGTACTGTCTGAAAGTAATCTGCAAAGTAATTTTTTTACGTGTTTTGTAATTTTATGCCAGGATTATTTAAATTAATATTAATTAAATTACAAACAGCTTTAAAATTATTTACTGTTTTGATTATTTTATTTGTATGCTTATGACTAATGAGAGTTTACTAGAATACTAATGCGTATTTATTGATTTTTATCATGTTAATTGATATTTTTAAAATTGGATAATTAAATTTTTCCAGTACCTATTGCAAGTGCTGAAACAAGCTGCAGAGAAAGCACAAGGTATTTGTTACCTCGAAAAAATATTTATATGTTTGGTATCGAAGATGGAATGACTGGTCCTGTTGTATATTACTCTTGCAAAATTTGTAATACCTTTGTTAAACCGCACGATATAAAGAATCATATGGTAAATAGACATTCGCAACAAGAAAGTAGTGCAACAAATGTTCCTTCGGCGCTAAGTACAACGCAGCCAACTAATAAAACAAAAAAGAATTCTCATAAAAATAAGAAAAAAGTAGTGCCGCCGCCAGATGTACCACCACCACCTTTATTTTTGGTAAAACTTGTAATTTACTAGTTTATGCTTGGGGTAACTAAGATAATTTTTACAGAAACCAGAATTTCCATCTACCCCTGCTGTTATTATGGCAACGTCTGATAGCATAGTTTATAATAAATCTAGAGAAGTTATAGAAGATGTACCTCCTCAACCTGTATCTGTGGACGTCTTAGAAACTGAAAGCACAACACATATAAAACTGGAACCTCCAGTTACAAGTCCTACAATTATGGAGTTGCTCCCTATTATAGATCCCGTGATTACGGAACCTATAATTGTAACAACGATTCCTGCATTAATTCCTGTAACGACCACTTCAGTAGTTTCTAAAGATAATACCATGGTAACACCAGTTACTCTGGTCACGCACGTTCCTCCGGTCACACCAGTTACTTCGGTTACGGCAACGATCCTCACAAATTTGCCGATTCTCAAAGTTGTAGGAGTTCCACAACAAACAATGCAATTAACCACACAGGCTAAAAATATTTCTAAAAGAATTTTGAAAAATTTTGCAACTTGCAAACTTTATAAAAAAAACAAAAGTTATGACTTGGATAAGCAATGTGGTGTCCTAGATTCTTTAAACATACCTTGCTCAAGAACTATGCTTTGTACTAGCCATACGGTAATTTAGATTAATTTTATTAAAAAAAGTGTACTTATAAATTATAATATGGTTTGTTAATGTATTGTTTTTTCAGATGGATGAAAAGCGAGCAGTGGTAGGTCGCAGTAGAGATTTGAATACTTTAATTCGAGAATATAAGACGACTCGGGTGAAATCTAAACCTTTGCTTAAGCTACCAATAACTATAACTCCAAAACAGTGCACAATTCAGTCGGTTAGAAATTCTTTTAAATTGGTGGAGTTTTTGTATGACAATAAGAGTAAAAACATTATATCCAATAAAAGCTTTAAGGTAGTAGACGGTTTTTTGTGGTTAAAATTTTTGATAATTTTGTATGTGTTTAGTGTGAGGATTCACTTTTATCTTCTTCCTTGGAAGATATAAAAACAATTAAAACAAGTAAAGTTGCTACACTTACTACCGAAGATGGTCAAACCATAAAGAGCATTAAGCTTGCAGGATCTTGTGACGCTCCTACGAGTATTCCACTTTATTTACCTCTGAGTCCGGATAGAGATCAGGTAATTACTTAATTTTTTTAAGTTTACGGAGACTTGCATTTAAATACTTTTTAAATAGAATGGCTCGGGATTATCTGGTGAAGTGCCTTCTTCTACAATGCCAACAGTATATAATTTACATCCTAAACCTATAACAGTACCAACTTCAGCTTTAAGACGGGTAGGAAATGGTTTTGTATTGCAGCAAGCTCCACGGTTGGAACGTCAACGCTTAGATTTGCAAGCCGTTGTAAATCAACACAAGCAATTAAAGTTAACAACTTCAAATAAGACTGTCCTCTTATTAAATTCTAATCATAAGCATAGCATTTTGAAGAGCAATGTAAAAAACAATACCAAAAATACTCCCATTAAAAGAGCTTTAGAAAAGAATTCGATTGGCGAAATAAAACATATGAAAGTCATAACTACAGATATGAATGGATTTATTTTAAATAGTGACTTTTCTGATTCAAATGAATTGCAGTCTGGAAGTGTACAAGATAAAATAACCATACTGAAATAAAGTCGATATCGATATAATATAATCTTCAAACTGTATATATGTATAATTCATACGCTTAATTTTTTATTTATCTTATAAGATGTTACTTGATATTGAAATTAAGGTTTTTCAGATATGACTCATTCAGTAAAAAATCTTCTTGTAGTATTTATAAGTATTTTTTGCACTCACAAATTGACAGTGATGTGCTTCTGACTGGAAAAATTGTGTACTTACATTATTTTACTTGTCCTCATATTCCATGGTTGTTCTTTATGTTGATTTTCTTACCATTTAGTGAAATATGTTTAAAGTTGAAACATTCCTATTGTGTGGTCTAACAATAAGATTAAGAGATTAATTCTATTTTTTGTATATTAATTGTTTTACAGTTGTCTTTTTAACTTATAGAAAGAAGAAGTAAGTTCTATTCCTCTTTCCTTTCCTACCCCACATTTCCTTAATCAAATCACTATTAAGTTCAGTTGTATAAAGCTTGGGTCAAAGTTAACTCTGAATTAACTTGGATTGGGTTAACTTTGACCTTAGCTTGATACAACTGACCACTAGGTAGATAAGAAATCCTGATTTAACCCCCTCAATGAATGATTTAAATTTTTCTTGAGGTATATCTGAAAAAGTTTAAATTTTTTGTGATATTAACAAATTTAAAAAAAATTATTTAGATTTTGTGCTCAATTTCTGTTTATTAAATGCAAGGTGTTTAAATACAGGATGTTCTGATTGAATCCTTTAACGTATAGTTCTATTTGTTTCAAATATTTTTTAATCATTGAACTGAGTTTATGTGGTTAATTTATATTAATTACAAACATTTCCTAGCTTATCTGTATGATTGTGTTCTTGTTAAACAAAGTATTCTAAATGGAATACTATACAAAGCACCTTTTATAAAGCTATAAAAAATTTATGATGGAAGAATTCTCTTTCTCCATTAGTATTAACAGTGTTTTAACTTCTATTAATTTAACATTGTTTGAAAAGAGCTTGAAAATAGTTAAAATTAAAGTAAAAAAATACGTTTTAATAACAAATATAAATTCGCTTTTAAATGTATATATTACATATATTTTATTTAAAAAGAACACCAGTGCAGTCCAGGAAAAGAAGTTGTATTTTAATTGGCAATTTTGATGAATCGCCCCTTGTAAACAGGTTTATTGCAAATGAATTGCTAAAATTGCCTAATTACCATTTTTTACAGATCATGAAAGAGTTAATTGTTTAAATTAGACAAGTTATTTTTAAGGTGCTCGGTTATGCAGCAATCGAGTATGGAATGTATAGATTTTTATGTAAATTGTGTGTTTTTTCCGACAGGTCAAAGACAACAAGAGATCACGAAATGCAATTATTTTCAATTGTGACTAATAATTTGTAAAATAGGCTAGTGGAAATTTTCTTATAAAACTGTGTACCAGTTCATTTGCAAATTAATTTACTTGGGACACCCTGTATAATTAAATTCTTTTACTTGAGAAAACAATTTGATTTTGTGCCTTGATAACATAGAGTGTATATTGTTGAGTGTTTTAAGTAAGATGATTTTAAATAAATAGGTGATTTTGTCAAGTTAGATTATGTTGGTCGGTATTAATAGTTAGGGCACCTTGTATAAATTACACAAAATTTTAATGTAAACAAAACTCAAGTTTGATTGAATACCGTCATTATTATTGTAAATAAGTGAATAGTTTTGTAAGTTGTGTATAATAATTTTTTTTTATAGTAATTATTTATTTGTAGTTTGTCCTTTGAGTAACGGAACATTTTAGATGTCTGACTATTATTTTGCTTTCATACGTAAAATAATAACCATTAGTGTTCATAAAAATTTATTTATTTTATAGGATTTTTTAAAACCCTCTCTAAATTAATGTTTTTTGTAATATCTTTTGTACCAGTTTAATTAATTATGCATATTCAAAATTAATTCATTATTTATTATCTATTAATTCTTTCATAATTTTCGAAAACTTTCCTAGTCAAATATTAATAAAGAATTAATTTTGCATAAGACAAAAAGCACAATACATTTTTGTAAGATACTGGAACTTGCATAATATTATGTTTAAATATTTATTTTTTTGAATGTTTTGTTAAAAATTAAAATTGGCAGCTATTATTTTTTCTTAAATTTTGTTAATTAAATATTTAAGCAATTCTCTTGAGGCTGTGAATGTTGCCAATTCCTGGCTGGCAACCAACTGCCACGAGTATCATAATATTGAACAGATTGAAATATATGGTACTTTTACTATTCGTCTTTTTATTTTAAATCCAATTTTTTTGTTTAGGTCATCGCAGTGATACATAAAATATGACTCGCTTAATGCTTGTATGTTTGTTGATATTAGACACTTGTTTAAGTATTGGCCAGTCACGACATTGTTAAGATAATATGTATTCGAAACTAAACTACTGCAGCTATGCGATATCAATTTGCTATCACTATTTATTCATTGTATTGTTATTAGTACTTTACCTCTATTTATCACTTTGAAATCGTAACATGAAACAACTCACTCCTACTGTTTATTGAATCATAATTGAAGTCAGTTGCCAAAGACAATCAGAATTTGAAATCACCGTTTTGAACTATCTACTTTTTTTCATTTTTTACAATGGAAACTTGTGATTCGTTAACTATTTGGTCTGCTAATAATTACAAGAGTTTTACTTTTGTCGGTAAAATTATTACACCTAACACCGTTCCTTTTTCTATCGGTAACAAAGTGCCAGAAGATATAGTCGTTTATTACCCCAAGGCAAGTATCGCAAAAATTTTTTTGATCATCAATTTAAATTCAAAATTCAAGTTGGTAGAAAGAAATTTCATATCGTCTTTGATTTTAAAGGAAACCTGAATTTCAATCTATATTTTTTCTCATTTTACATTAGATTCAATTTTAATTTGCCTGTCAGTTTGATACATTTTTTTTTCTTAAAAATCTTTCACAATCTACCTACTAAAATCTTGACATAATATAATATTATAGTGACATACCGGGTGTCGGGCTTCAAAGTCGAAAACATAGGGAATTAACGATATGTCATTTTTAAGAATTTTGGCTTTTACTTCTAATAATAAGAAAACAAACGAATGTTGTATTCAATAATTTAATTTGTTTTTTATTTTAAACAACAAAATAATAAATAGATACTTAATAAAGAAAATGAAATTTCGGCTACTTAATTTGAAATCATTATTACTGCTAAATCAGTAAACTTCAAATTGGTATTTTAAAGTAAAAATTTTAATTTTCCTCTTATTTTTAGAATCATTTCGAATCAGTTTTTCAGAATCAATTTAGAATCAGTAATGGTATAAAACCTTATGTTGTTCAAGTTGTTTCACACCATAAGTTATAAACAAAACCTGAAACATTTTAGTGTTTCTCAAGAAACTTTGGGCATTGTTTAGAATTGGTCCAACATAACACTGCATAGCAATACTTAAAATTGCAGTAGTTATCTTAGGAAATCTAAACGAAAAGCATAAAGAGTGTTTCACGCTTTCCCTGAATGCGATACAGTTTCATTCTTCTTCTCGAGAGGAAAAATGAAAGCTTGGCATATACTGAAAGCACCGCTGCTTTTAAAGAACTTGCGAGACCAATTACTCAAATTAGTAAAAATTTTAATTTAAACTCTGGGGCGATACACTGTGCTATTGTATAATGCTAAAAATGTATGCACTCATATGAATGAGGCTTGAAAATAATCATTGATTATTTTCGCATTGATAATCCGAATCAATTGCGACCAGAGCTTATTCGGATTACCGAAAAGAACCAAAAAAATGTTTGCGGTCATTTTCAACAACGGTTGCCATTTTAACCCTCCGTTAGTCGCGTGGTCTACGATTGTAGACCATGCTAATGTATTTCTTATGGAGCTTAAAATAGCGCGACTAACAGATGGTTAAATCATGTTAGAGTGTTGTTTGGATTTATTATGCCACACTGCTGCTTAATAATTAAGTATATTATATTATTATAGAGAATCTATTTTCACAATTTTATGAATTTTACCCCATAAGGTTCGTTTTCACTTCATGACAAATTCAAATAAAAGGGTTGAAAGCGATTTTTAGGAAAAATAATTATTAGCGCTAATTAGTGACGCGCGTGAATAAATTAACAAATTCTCTTTATACCGCTTAGTTTGATTTGTCAAGATTTATTTATTGTATATCGTATATGGGTAAGCACGAAGGAGGAATTTTTGGGGAAAAAGTTCTGAAGCAGTCGAAACCATCTGACTGGTTTATATTTTAGTTACAAAACTAAAACTCTCCAAGTGCGGGGCTCCAAATTGATTAGCATTTTGCCTATCAATTCAAAAAAAAATGAAATAGAGACATTATAACTGCATACAACAAGTAAATAAAATAATAATTAATGTTTATATCGCACATCTACGTAAGTATTAATTAATTATAAATGAAAATTAAAAATAGTCCAATTTGGCGCAATTAACACTTTCTTTATTTTTGGATTTTTATGTTTTATTACAAATAATTTAAAAATAATAGTTATTAAATAGAAAAGATTATTACTGTTAATATTAATTGGCTGTCTAGCAATGCCAATAATCACATACCGCATTACTATGCAATCACGAATTTTACGGATAGAGAAAATGCCGAAAATTTATTACTTTTTTTCTTATCGGAAGAAATGAATTTTAAACACGAAACTATTTCATAATATTCACATCGAAATAGCGAGGTAGGTATATGTAGGTAATTCAAATCAATTAATAGACTTCTTAATTTTGTCCACATTCTCAGCACATTATCTTGTTTTGTTATTTGATTGATACGAATACAGAAAAATGACTTCACTTTTAGTCATTTAACTCGACAATCAAGAAAATTAAACAAAAATGCAAAGTTATGCTGATAGAGAAGTTCCTAAACCTGAAGAGAAAATGGTTTGCTACAAATTTAGTTATCTGCAATTCATAGATTTTTTTAAATTCATGGATAATTTTGGATTTGAGAACCTTTGGGCCTGGGATAAGTTTTGTCTCATGGTTTAATAATTTTAATCTGTATCGTAAAGTTTTCGAATTCAGCATTCGAAAAAATTGATTGAGATTTTTGTTGTATTTGAATTAGCGGTTCTTACGGCTTAGCGCAAAATTAATTTGGCTTTTTAAAAATGTTTTCAGGTTCCTGCAAGTCAATCTCCACGTTATCGAATTACTGCTATCAGTAATATTTCTCTTGCATTGATAATAGAAACAAACGTTCAGGATTTGAAAAAAAATGGTGTAAAAATTACAAATTCAACAAAACTGAATACAGTCATCCAAATCCAAATTGACGATGTAAGTTTTTTTCAAAATACTTTTCTCACCAAGTGTTCGCCACTGAACAATGCTGTTATGAATTATGATAAAATATGAAAGGGGAGAAACCAATAAATTGATTTTGATATTTCATTGTTTGGAATTTGAGCAAATTTGTGTTTTCTTTTTTAGTAGTCAAGAATCAATTTTAAATTGAAAATTAAATAATATTTTTTTAATAGGGGGGGATAGCAACAATAAAAAATTTTAAAAATAATTATGTTATATATGTTTATAATTCATTTTTTAATACTAGAAAAATGAAAACAACTTTAAATTACTTGAAAATTTAATTGGAATTAAATCCAGTCATGGAGAATCTACTACAGCAGTCGTAAGTTTTCACATTGTAAAAAATCTAGAATATATTATTTTTTAATATTTTAGGTATTCGACAATTCTGTACCACCAAGTGCATTCTTAGAACAAGAATTGAACGATTATGAGATTTTAAACAGCTTCGATTTAAACAATTTTTGAATTTATAATATTTATTAGTATGTATCTATCAAATAAAATGATTCAAGTCCTTAGATCAGTTAAAATCAGGTAAGTCAGTGACTGGAATTCTACAGTCTTCAGGAACAACATCGACTTCCTCTCATCATTAATTATAAATTTCAGATAGATGCGTAGTGTTGGCATTCTTGTCTTGCTCTTGTCTTGCTATTTCTTGTTTTTGTCTTGTCTTGTCTAGTTTGACTTGTAGACAAATTGTAGACAAGGTCTTGTCTATTAAATTCTATAATTTAATATAATATAAATATATTGTCTATAAATCTATAAATTCTTGTCTTGCGTGAGCAACAAGACAAGAAGTCTTGCGAGACTTCTTGTGTCTCAGCCATCACTATAGATGCGCATCTAGTTCTAAACGAATAGAGCTTAAGAATGGGGACATTTAAACCGAACTAAAGTGTTCAAGTGCTGAAAGACAAAAAAGTGCTAAAGTGAACATAAGAAATCATGAAACTCTGGATAATGTCAATATATTAATTTAAAAAAAGTTTTTGAAATCAGGCAAAGCCGAGTACGAAAGCTAACACAAATAAATTATTCATTTAATGTTTATAAATAATTTAAAAGTAGTAACATCTTCGATTTCTTAAAAAATAATTTTTTGTCAGAAGGTTAGATATTAAAAAAATAAACTGATAAATTTTAAACTTTTAAAGTTGTTCTGGAGTTTATAGAGTATAATTACCGAATAAATGTCTCAGTTAAAGTATAATAAATTACATATCTTTTTCAAGTTTATAATCAATGATTTCATTTAAAAATAATTGCATTTAAAAATGTAGTAGCTAGCGCCACTATCGACCAATATAGTACAATTTAATCTCAATTTATATACATTTAATCGGGCATAATTTATAAGTTTAGTTTGTATTTTAATATAATATGTATTGTTTATTTAAATTTGGCCCAATTTTAAGTTTAACTTGTAACCTAAAGTTTATAATTTTTATTTCTATTCTGAGTTCAATTTAAAAAATAAGGAAGGCTACCATTAATTAATTTCCTTTACCTAACAAAATATTTCCTATTGCGGTAGTGTCCGTTTTTAGTAAGATATTAACTTAGTTAAAATTTAATTTTGTAGGTAGTTTTTCAAATGACAAAATATTAACTAGAAGTTGTTAAACTGGGATGGAAGAGCGAAATAAATTTGGTTTTGGAATAAATAATATTAAATATTATTTATTACTTTTAACTTTATTTAATTTATTTATTCCAAATCTTGGTCAGCCTTTGGTCCACAAAGCCTGTAGTGCTTCTATATATAAATAATAATAATTAATATATTTTTGAAAATTTTATATTTACAAAATACAACATTGTTTTCAAAAAGTTCTGTTTTCAAAAGCATTTTGAATTTTATCGATTACTAGATCGATTAGGCTCTGGATTAGGTTTAGCAAAAGAGAAGAAAATTAAACAAAAGTTTACCAAGGAACTAAACATTCCATTTTCAATTGTTACTAAATTATTTCATTACGTTAAGTTGTAGGCGTTTGCTTACGTTTTTAAAAATAAAAAAATTAAATTAAGTTCAAATTTAAAAAAACTGCCATGAGAAATACCTATGTATGTAGTTCTCTAATTGCGCTTGTTACACACAGTTGCACTACAACCCAGGGTGGGTTTTGGCTAACCACTTCATTTTTATGAAGGGTTTTCAAGGCAGATTACCTCGGTGGTTTGCCATTGCCCGCAGAGGGAGGACGGTTAGAATAAAGTTCTTACTTCACTCAGGCTCGAACCGGGGTTCTCTGCTTAGTAGTCGATGCACTTAAGCATCAACCCGTAACAGTCCTCTTTGTGCTTGTTAAAAATCAATAATACATTTGAAATAAAAATGCTTGGAGATGGAAAGCGTAGAGTAACATTTATGTAAACAAGTTTTTGACATTTCATTAAATTTAGTTCCCCTAATTTTACAAATTGTTTGATCAATCGTTTCCTTAGCGCGCTTTGATGTAGTCAGTCGATCCACCCTGTATTTAATTATTATACCTTCGATAATATAAAATTAGTTTAGGGAGGTAATATTTTATTTTTAGTAGTATTGATTATATTAAAATAAATTTTCTACCCTAATTACTTCATTTTATAAATTTAAATTTTAAAATTTTAAATTATTTAAAAAAATACTCTGTATATGTAAAATAAAAATGCTTGATAGAAGCTTTTAAAATCAACCCTAAATAAAAAGGTGTTTTAGTTTCTATGGCTTAATCTCAAACTTAAGAAACCTACTAAGATCACAAATTCAGAAACGCGTAGAAGTTACCCTTTTCATCAAATAACGAAAAGATAATATAATTCGACAATAAAAGTTAATTATTATAACAAAAATATTATTTTACTTCAAATAAATAACTAAAAACTCAAAATGTGTGTGTTTAGATGTCTTCTGCTTTTAAACTTTCGAAGATAAATAAATGTTGTCTAAATATTCCACTTCTTGTGGAATATAAATATTCCAAATATTCTATGTCTAAATATTCCACTTCTTGTGGAATATTTAGTTTCGTATATTTTATTATTTTTGCAGCGTTTCGAGTGTAAGTTTAAAAGAATAAGTGGTTATTGTATTGTGATCGATAATACAACATCCATGCCAAAAGCCTGAGCTATTCTTCGTTTGAAAGTGATTGAAAAATCAATTACAAAAATTAAGCACACAAACATATAAAAAAAATGGAAGGTAAAAAAATTTACGACCAAATTCATAACTGTGAATTAGGCTCCCTCCCTCCTGCAATAATAATATCAATATTATTATTAATAATACTAATTTTTATTTCATTTGATTTGGTAAGCGAAAGTTGATCGACTCCTTAATTAATGTATTATTAGACTCTCTAGTAGAAGTTTTGCAAAGATACATGCAGTTTATAGAAATGAAGGAAATACGGAATTACGTGAGAACATCTTCTGTGAACTGAAACTCCGTTTTAGGAGCAGAATGTACTTGCCCACGCATGGTAAATACATTCGGAAAATCATTGGAAAAACCTTTCGAGTGTGTAAAATCTATCCATTTCAAATCAAATAAGAAAAATGGAGCCAAAGACGATACTTTGAAAAATTTTAATTTTGTAAGTTTTACCATATTTTGCTTCCGGACATTTCGCTTCTAAGGATATTCCGCTACCACTTTTAGTTTTGTAACTAAAAAAATCTTTAAAAGCGACCAATGGAAAATTAATTAAAAATTACTATTTACACAACAAAATAATGCTATAATTATGTAAATAACTTAAATATTTCAAAACTTTATCTACAATTTTAAGCTCAATATAAAATAAAAATTTTCCAAGTGTTTGGATACCACGGATATTAGACTACCGATTATTGGACTAAGGAATTTCCTAGTTTGGACATTTATCCAAAAGTTAATATAGTAACTATTGTCCTAATTAATAATTTTGCCAATTGTGATTCAGGTTTTTCGATCAATTTTTAGGATACGCAATCTTTTAAACCATAAAATTGTCGGTTAATCTAATTAACCGCAAGTTATTATTTTATATAGGATCGCGAAGGATCCCTTAACGTTATCTCGTGTGTGGCTGTACCGTATAATTATTGGCTTCTCCAAACATGCAGGAGAAGCATATTTCCAATGAAGTGATCGATATCTTCATGCTGGTGATGGTTTTCTACAAGCTATTCAAATTTAATACCCGATCCATCCGATGGTAGGATCCATCCAATTTCCACTAACGGTTTTAAATCTTGTAATATTACTTATTGTAATCAAAAATATAAGTTTTGTATTTTCCACTTCAGGATAATCTCTTCAAGTTGTTCATTTTCCAAACACCACCTTGACAATAATACGAACAATTTTTAAGTCGGCTCGGCGCAGGTTGGAATCTTTTTTTGAATCTTAATTGTTAGCGCGAGCTTTAAAGGTCGTTACCTCATATTTATGCATGTGCGATCGTATTATATTTCCAGTTTGTTACCGCTGACATAATCATTTAACTGGGAAGAATAACGGTCTTTTATTATTTTAATTATTAAAAAGCTTATCGCAATCCGACTTGATAAAATGTTTAAATTTTGCATTCCATAATAGAAAAATGTAATTGTTATCTTTTTTGAAAAATTATCTGCATTTAAATATGCGCCGTTAAAAATGTAAAATTTTTAGAAAAAATGTCGACAGCGAACATTATATTTTTCCAAATAGGTAATTAATATTTGAACCATATTTAAATTTATGGTAATTTTATGAAAATTAAAATTGAAGTAAGCCACCCTTTAAAATGATTGTATTAATGATTAAAATGTAAAATTGCAGGATTTGGTAGTTTGTAAATTTTGGGTGCGAATAAAATAAATTTAATTGGATTAATTAGTGTAAGTAATAAGGGAAGGAATTTAAGGGAGTCAGATGGAAGACTTTTGAAAGTGCTGTAAAAAAATTGAGGAAAAGTATTGCATTTGTAACATTACCTACCTGTGCGGATTAGTTTGGCGTAGTAGTAAACAACGGCGAATTTAAAAATCGTGTTTATAACAGTATAGAGCAGGAAACGCGTGTGATAAAACCAACCCTAAGCAGCTGCGTGGGGAGGTGTGCGGCTGTGTAGCGTCCAGCACGAGGGGCGCGCGCAAAACCACCTGGCGTCGCGCGCTCCCCATTCAATTCAGTATCGACCGGCTGTGAGTTTCAATTTCATGGAGCGATACTAATCGAAACCTAGCACACGATGACAATATTCGACCTCCAAGTAGTGTCTTGGTGGTTTTGCGAATGTGTTTACTATTTGTGAGTGAAGATGTACGAAGCTGTCGCATGTTGTTTTAAAAAAATCGTAGATGTTGAAACATTCGAGTCAGCGACGCGACGCTCGACGCCGCTATAAACAAAGCCAAAATAATGGCCGTCTATTTAAAATTGTTCGGTTCAGTGTTGTGGTGATAGATTTTCTTAGGCCCTAGGCCATCCTGCATCATGTAAGTGTGTGCAGTGATTTGTGCGTATGATGATGGATAATATCGGTAAGATGATAGAACAGCAGGCACTAGGTGAACAGGCGGTCGATTCTGATGATAATAACGCGCATGCGGTTGCAAATAGCATGGAGACGCAAAGCGTCCGCATGAGGTTGGTATCACGCGCCGTTGTGGAACGTCGTCTTGTGAAACAAGAAGAAGCTGATGGCCAATTGTCGGTTATTGTGCAACCTCAAGAGGATTCTCGTGATTCGGAACTTCTCAGTCCCGGAAAGTTATCCCCAACGTCCGTTAGTGTTGCGAACATGATCGACGCCGGAGACTTTCGCAGTCTTCAACCAGAACCGACTTACCAAACATTGACGTCAGTGAACGGAAGGATGTCACCACCAGGGTATAGTCCAAACTCATCGTACGCCACCTTAACGCCTTTGCAACCTTTACCGCCTATCTCCACCATGTCGGATAAGTTTGCTTACGGACACGCTAGTAATGTGACAGGATCATTTACGGTAATGCAAAATAACGGTCTCGGTATAGGTTTGGGTTTAGGTTCGGTGAACGTAAACACGGCGTACACCATACCCAACATGGGTATGACACCACCGCACAATTATTCATCTCCAGGTATGGGTATGCAACAACAACCAAGTCCAATAAGCCCGCAAAGCGTTTATAGTCAAAACGGTTTGCCTTCTCCTCAAAAGAGTATGTCTCCGCCTAGTTACGACTCACCTTACGGTAATCAAAGAGAATTGGTAGGTAGGTCGCTGCAAAGTCCGACTCTCAGTCCTCCTTCGGCATCGTTAAATTCTCCAGGTAGTACGTTAGTTACAAGTTTTAGTGGTGCAACGTTAAATGGTCTTACGCTTCATCACAATCCTCCAGCTCTTGTTCAAATAACAGCACCACAACGGGACTGTTCGCCATCTCCTCCTGTGTTAAGTTTACAACAAGCTCCGCAACAACAACAACCGCAACAGCCTCAGCAGCAACAACAACCTCAGCAACATACAACGCCTTTACAACAAATACAAACCAAAGCAACAACCCCGAATTCTCTTAGCGTGACCACCATAACGACGGACGTGGAGGAAATAAACACTAAAGAGTTGGCCCAACGTATTAGTGCTGAGCTGAAACGGTACAGCATCCCTCAAGCAATTTTTGCCCAACGAGTGCTCTGTAGATCACAAGGAACTTTGTCAGATTTGTTACGAAATCCGAAACCGTGGTCAAAACTAAAATCTGGACGTGAAACGTTTCGACGAATGTGGAAGTGGCTTCAAGAACCAGAATTTCAAAGGATGTCAGCATTACGGCTCGCAGGTCGGTACCTACACGCATCAACTTTTCAAGATCGCACTCAACCAAAATTGTATTTAAAAACTTGCTGACGGTTTATTTTTATTGTTCTGTACTCCCTTTAACATATCAAAAGATCTTTTTCAAAGAGGGTTAAACAAGTTTATTATTCACTAACGCAAAAAGTTTTTAAATTTCACTTCGGTTAGTTACTCAATGCAATGGCCAAATTATTACATTCTTTTTTTCATTCCACCAATTGCTCGCTTTATATTCAAATATTCTAAATAAATTTATTAATACAATCAAAGTTAAAGGATTTTAGAATAAAAAGTTAAAATTAAATTTAAAAGTTAAACAGGGTTAGTTACTTTGAACACACTAGGGCGAAGTATTGATTTTTTTACTTGTGCTGATAATTTCGCTTTTACGCCTCCGCTACCCTCATACTGGCATGGAACTTATTGTTTGTATTAAACAAGTAACATACCAGTAAATATATATCTATATATACTTTATATTAGGTAGTTTGATAACAAACATTTTATCACTTTTCGATCAAAAAAAAAAATCTAAAATCGAGACAGACTTTTTTTTAATTTGTTTACACAACATTACATACGATTAGATAACAATTTTTTTTAAATCAGCGGGCGGATATAATTAATAATTTGTATTTTTATAAAAAGTACAAAACAGTAATGTTGCATATTTAGTAATTTTTATTGTTGACTACTCTCTTGTTTTCATTGCAGACTGCCAGATGCGCAATGTAAACGTGAGGGCAGTCAACCCCAAGCGAAGAAAACCGCCCTCTTCTTCATGCTAGTGAGTCTATTTGTCTGTCTGTCTCGATGTTCGGACCGTCCCGATGCATGATTTTTATTGTTGTAAACATTTTATTTTCAAAAAAAGCATGACCTACAGGCATAAAATGTTTCATGTTTTTTTACGCATGTTAAGTATTTTAGCCAACATTCAAATTATTGTTAATACAATTAAACTCAAATTTTTCAAAATATTCATTCCTAAGGGAGGAACTTCAAATTTATAATGCTGGTATCCGTTTAAAGAAATCTAATTCAATTTACTATTGGCACGTTACGACGTACACGTTTCAATTGTATTATCAAAAAATATTTAAATTATTATTATTATCATCATTTCATATTCATTAACCAATGATGGCTTATCTTACCTTAACCGTTCACACTAGTGTAATGGTGTGTGTAATGCTTTATGTTTTATTAATGGATACTAAATAAATATTAATTAATTTCTACAATACAAATTTTTACAAATTCTATCTTTTTATGAAAATTTTTTAAGTGTCCTTTAAAGATAGAAAAAAGTGGAAAATTTATTTACACATTTTTACTCCTTTATTCAATCGGAATTTATTAATCGTTTAATGTTTGTACTACACAAAAATTTTTAAAATTTAAAATCTGTTACTCACAGCGACTTACCCTGGGAAAAAAATTATTTGTCTCCATTAAATATATGTAGATACTTGTATTTAGCGAAATATACATAGACGTTGAATGCCATAAAGATTATACATTTTAAATAAACTAGGTTTAGTTTTATTTAATTTAAAACCTACCTAAAGGCGGTCACAGACTGGGTTATATGTGTGTCACACGTCCATACACGTCTATAAGCACATATGTGCGTCGATATTCGCTAGTGACGCACATGTATGTTACTTTTTGCCCATACACTAGTTTCACTAGAAATATTCACTAGAATATCAACGCACAAGGATGTATGACACAGAGATATATATACGCCAGTCTGTGGCCCCCTTAACACTTCTTGTATTTAGCGAAATATGCATATGTATATTTGATTGAGACAAATAAATTATATTTTTTACTGTAGCTGCAGTAGCATATTATATTAAATATATTAAATAAAATAAAATAATACTGCAGCTGTCAAGATTATTAGAGACATTTAGCCTTCTGATATGTATCTAAAATTCCAAAACTGCATGTCTAAAACTAAGGTAGTGTTTAACCTGCTCCTCATTAAAAACTTTATCAAATAGGACATTCACAATTTTAATATCTAGTATTGGATGGAGGGATAGCAAATAGGATTTGATCAGAGATTAGGTCAGGTTAAAGATCATCGTTCCAATACTAACACTTGGCGCTGTAAAAACAATAAAAATTCAAAAAGAGATACATGATATGGTTGAAAAATAGCAAGAAGCTATCTAAAATTTTAAAGTTCCACATTTTTCATTTCAAGTTAATAAATGTAAAAATTGTTCTTTAAATGAAAAATGTGTAAACTTAGCTAAATTTAAGATATCGTTAAAGAAATGATTACTTTAGATCATATATAGCTGTTGAATTTCATATTATTTCTTTTTAAACTAACGTTGTCTTTCCAACGCAGAGTTGCAGTATTTTGAGAGAAGATCCTTAATGAAGGGTTTTTGAGACAGGCAGAAGTCCTGGCAGAATTTAATTCTGATTGTCTTCTCTTGGAGAGCAATGGCAAACCACTGAGGCTTTCTGTCATAAGCATGATTTTTATGGTAGTTTGAACCACAAAAGCAGTAAGTTCCCTACATTTGTAAAACTAAATTTAATTAAACTCAAAATCTGTTCTGTAGACTAAAAGAGGGCAGGTGGTACTGCTCCTAACTATCAAAATGCACCTTCGGCTTTTGTACACTCCTGTAAAGAATACCGGGTGACAACCCTTACATTCGAACATACGGAAATGATACGGCAGATCAGTTCTTTTTAAATTCCCGCTTCTTATTGTAACGGATAAGAAAAACTTGATATTTGTTTTTGATTATTTCAAATTTTCAAAGTAATTTGTAAGAAATTATTTTTCCAATTTATTATAATTTTCACCAATTTTATTCCTGGAACTTTAACAAAACTAATTAAATAGCAAATTTGAAGTGTCGGATAGCTTAAGATGTTGAAGAAAATTTTTTTTATTTCTACCATTTTCATTCGTCCAACGAAAAGCAAAAATCTTAAAACGACTGATTCCTTCCATGTTCAGGTGCAAGGTTTGTCAAGAATTTGTTGTCGGTCCCATATCATCGTATGGCTTTTTCATATTTCCAAATTGTAGATCAATAGATATTGGAAACTTTCAAAATTAAAGGCCCATTTAATGTTCGTCTTTACTAAACAAAGCAGACAAATAAAACAAATTTAGCAGGGACAATCAAAAGTTTTGATTCAGTTGTAGCTGATGGAGTAGCTAGGTACTTCCTAGGCGACTTCCTTTTCAATTCATTTTAAAAATACAGATTACACCTCAATAGTTTGTCATTGTCTTCCGAGGGGACAACTTCAAGGTATACGTAAATTCAGATATCAATGCACTCATTAAAATAAACTGTAGTTTGGAAGTTTTTAGGTTTCACGACAATTTTAGGGGTTTTAGGGCTTTTTATGGCTTTTTGAAAGTTATATTCAACCTTTATTTATCAATCACGTTCAGATGAATAATAGCCCTGAAATTTGGCATATGTATTAATTACCGATGATTTAATTGTTTAAAATAACATAACAGCTTGAAAAAGAATTACAAAAAATCATTACGTAAAAATCACTATTTTTACATAAAAATCTGCAACATATATCTTCGAAAGTTTTCACTTTTTAGTTAACATATGAGACTTTGAATGTTCTCCACTTTTAAATTATTAAATTATTATTACAGGATGTTTTTATAGGAAATTCCATTTCCAAAAAATTTTTATTGTTTGTTATGGTGTTTGCTGCGTTTTCAAAATACGAGTGTTTAAAAACGGATACTATATGAGAAATACAAAATTTACCACATACAATTATTATGACAAAAAACGAAAAAAGGTCCAAAAAAAGGCAAAAAATGCTTTAAAAAGTAAAAAATAATTTTTTCCATTCTCGGAAAGAATTTTAATTATTGTTGGAAGGAAGTCAAGTTTCACTTTTTGTTTTTAAATATTTTGAACTATTTCTGTTGCTAAGGTATGATGGATTTTATAGGTTGCAATTTTTGAACCCCTAGATGCCCAGTTTTAGTACACTTCCTGGTTTGTAATCATATTAATTTTCAAACAGAATCAGAATTCTGCATTAGAATTTGTATGATTGCACTTAGTAAAGTTTTCAGAAAACTTGAATAAACCATCGATTTTTTTTGACACTAATAAACGAAAAGATATTTAATTGAGTGCGGCATGGAATTCCGTTATGAAGTTCACTAAACCTACCTTAATCAATAAAATGCAATTTTATGAAATAAAATTAATCGAATTTTCTCTTGCTACTATATTTCTAATTGTTTTTCAATAATTGCAGCTACTACATAATTAAATCTGATTTTCCAACTTCAGTATTCCCTAAAGCTGTTTTTAGATTATTATTTTGGATGACCTTGAAAGTTGGCAAAATTTCTATAGTATATTTAAAAAAAATTAAATTAATCTACTAGTCTTGAATGAGAATTGATAAAAAAATGAGGAATTTATTTTCCGAATAGTAATGAATTTATTGATTTCCCCTTTTCCCAGTTTAGGAGTCTGTAATGCCAGTAGATTTAATTAAGTACTTAGTTACATTTTTAACTATAATAATTTATAAATTTTTGTTTTGTTTTAGCTGCGCAGATCCCACAGCGAGGCAGTAAGTACTTTTTATAATACACCATACAATACACAATATACATAATTTGTAGTTGAATCACATTAAAATCAGGGATTCAACGAGATTGCAGTTTTGATCTTCGGGGCCAAAAATGTTTTTTATTGGCAGAACATAATTCTCGTTGTATCACCGATAGCTTTTATTCAATTTGAGTTCAAATTAATTTTGTTTAAAATTCAATTGCACTTCAAAAATTGCATGATTTAAGTAGAGAAGGCTGGATGACACATGTAATTTAGGATTTTAAATTTTAATTTTTTTTATCGTTTTCTTTTTATTTCTAGTATCTGTCAAAAACGATGGGACATCTAATATAATAGGCAAGTCGCTCAAATTTTACTTAAAATTTATTTGCTAATTTTAGAGTAAAAATAAAAATGATATTTTAAATTTTTGGAAAAATTTTTTAAAGAGTAGAAGGTTTTGACAAAAGGAAGGACTGTTTACCAAAGCGAATATGAAACAAAACCTGGACGCTCATCGAATATTGGAAACAGTTTGCCCTTATGTATTTTTGGAAGACTCAGAAGTGGGACGGTAGAACGGTCAGCATAGCACAACATTTTCAAAACTCCTGAAACCAAAAACATTTCCTCCTTTCGTGAAAACCTTACAAAAATAGTTTTTATTGCATTAAAATAATATAAAATAGATCATGCTAATTAACAAATTGCAATACAAAAATTTAATATTAATTTAAAATTAAATAAATTTAAAGTAAAAATTAATTGGGTGACTTTTTATCAGGGACGATTTCATGAATACAAAAGTCAACCAATTTTATTTATTACTTTTGCTTGTTTAATTGAACAAATTTTTATTTTATTTGCCTCTTTTTAATTTTATTTAAATTTATTTACAATTTAAAATAAAAGAAAAAAAGAAATAAGAATTTGATGTAGTATAAAATTTCGCAAAACAAACATTTCAGGTACAAATTATCTAAGGATAATTCCCTGCCATGGAACAAAATTTTAATTTACATAACGTAGTGTGACGTAGTCAATGTGCTTTAAAGTTGAATTAATCGATTAATATTGCTACGTTTTATTACTCGTCTAATGTTATTGTGACGTCTTTTAAATGCATAACAGGGCGCAATCCATAATTATTAACGCACAAATAAATTTATTTCTTATGTAATGGAAGAATTGACTAAGCTGGAAGGTAGTTAAGGAATTAAACCGGGATAAAACAGTAAATTATAATTATTTATTAAAAATTTGTCCAAAATGGTGCAACGTTTTTGGAATTGCTATTTATGGATAACATAATGCATTTCAATTCATTATTATTACTTTCAAACCAAAATAACTTTCGCTCATCTTCGTGAAGAAATTGTCTCCTATTTTTTAAATTTTATAATTTTAAAAATTGGGCTAGGCATGGTGCAAAAAATCAAGTTTTTGTTTTTAATTTCCAGAAAAGCCGTTGTTCACTCAAGCTCCCCATTTTAAAAAAACTCTTTGTGGTGTTATGTTGAAGTATCAATTTGAAATTGTGAACGGACCTCTAAATAAATAGAAAAAAAAAAACAATTTCATGATAGCTACCCGATTTTGAAAAATTATATTTATACATAAAAACGAATTTGAAAAAAATGCAATCAAATAATTTGACAATAACCTGATCATAGAATCATAGATCTTAGATCGTAAGTCATTTTTCATCTTTTTTAAATTTAAATAAAATTAATAATAAATAAAGAAATTTATATTTTTAATCTGTGTAATGTATCTTTCACTAATGTTTATTAATCTATGTTTATCAAAATTACCACTTTCATTTTACTAAAAAAATGATTCATTTTCTAATCAATCTAATCACAATTCATACTGAATTTTAAATTTTTTAGAAAAATATGCTTGATGCTTGCTTGAATTTTAGACAATAAAGCAATGAAAGGGTTTGGATAATCAATTGATGTTCAATTTAAGAAGAAACGTGCATGGCATTAAAGTATTAACCAAAAATTAACTGTCCATAATCAAACTAAAACAGAAGATTGAATATCGTTCTATAATAAGTGTTAGTTTATTTCCTTTTTTTTTCTTCCAGATTTTAGTTTGACCGTATTTTCTCGGCAGGCAATGTTAAACTACTCAATTAATCTGCCATGAAAACTTTTCTAAAAAATAAAGTGGTTAGTATCATCTTATGTGAATTTTGAAAATTATTTCTAGATACTCGAAAACGACCAATATTTTGCATTTTCAATCAACACCATTGATCATAAAAAGCCATTGCTGTGACATTCATTCATTTCATACCGAGATCCTGCAGACGCGCAAAAAAAGGATTAACAATTTTTTATTTCATTTTTTAAAATTTTGATACAGTCGTAACTCAATCAGCGGTTACAGCAAGCCTTATTATACCTTTAACGTGGATGTGTTTTAATTTGTTGTATCGGAGTTGAAAAATAATCGAAAAATGATTGGGCGAAAATTATTATTATTTTCACTGTAGACTATTTTTAGTTTATATTATATGTTATTATTTGGACAATATATATAATATAAAATATTTTGCTGTGTGTTCAGAGTTTTAATAAATCCAATTTTCATTACGAGTTTGTATAATTACATTGGTGAATATGTTAACTTATCACAGCATCGCTAGGGAAATACCCAAAAGTTTGATTTGTACATCAGATCATTTTTGTTTTGCATTTCATGTTCAATCGGTGAAATACATGTGATTACAATGTAAAGATTGATGCAACAATCTCAGCTTGCGTTTAAATTTTGAGTTTAAAAATCAAAAACCTCTAAGCTTAGTAAATTATACAAATTTTTATGTTATTAATAAATTATCTATGTAAAATTTCAAAATGAAAATTACGTTTAACTTCCCATAAAAGACAAAATAAAAACACTCACTTATTTACGAAAAAATAAATAATTCAATAAAATATTATATAAATTTAAAATATAAATTATTATTATAGTATTATTTATTATTATTTAAATTAAAATATATAAAACTTATGAATTAATTTCATTTTATTTTAAATTATTTTGTAAGTTCAGTTTACAAGTTATTTAAAATTTATTTTTCAATTGTTACAAGAATTTGATTGAATATTTTATTTATTATTTATTTATTTATATATTTTATTATACATAATAAAACGTCTTTCAGAAATAAATAATAAAATACATACACGGGCAAATTCGTGTAATAATTGATAAATAAAATAAAAAAAAGTAATTTAAAATAATTTCATGATTGCTTGTTAAAATAGAAAGTATTATAAATGTATGAAACTTCTGCAGGAAAATAAGATGTTGATGTTACTGAAAACTCTATTTAATTAAAATTAAATTTAAAAAATAAGTAAACAAATTTATAGACATCTAAACAGTTGATCAAGATCAACTAAAATATGGGTAGAATTAAATTAATTATTAATTAATTTAATTAAAGAATTAAATTAGATGTGGAATAAAATTTTGTTTGACAATTTGACTTGACAATTAAAATATGTCCAAATAGTATTAGCCAATAAAAAGTGAGCGCTTGAATGGATAAATGAGATTTATGGTGTAGTTAAAATCGCAGATTAGGTTAATATTATTCTAATCTGTAATGTTATATGGATGCCATATGCTATAAACAGAAAAAAATTATTTATCGGTGGAAAGTCCCTTTCAAATCGGTTCAGTATGCGCTGACTGTTTTACCAGATTCGAAACTGGACGAGGAAAAGAGGGAAACTAAAAAAAAGAAAATTTTGAAAGTATTGTATTATTGAATTTAGACTTGGTGAAATTTTTAGTTTACTCAGTTGTTTAAAATAATGGTTTTATGTTTAAATAAGTTTTGTAAATTAATAAAAATCAATGCAGAAAAAAATCATTACAAAAATGATTTCCAAGTTAGTTGATCACTGATATTAGTACTGGAAGCATAACAGGAGACAACAGATAAAGTATCAAGCGGAAAATTATTTAGTTTTGATGTATATTTTTGGGTTGATTGCGGACACATCTGCTCGCACATCTAAATACAATATAGAAAAATCTAAGTACCCAGGAAAATGTTTGTTTTGCATTTTTAATAATAAGAGAAAATGTTGAGAAGCAAAATAATAAGAATAATGTATTTTGGTTGTAGGTTGCAAGAGGAAAGACGATTCGAGCAATTCGGAGCAAATGCCTACGCCCAAGAAGCCTCGGTTGGTTTTCACAGACCTTCAGCGTCGTACTCTTCAGGCTATTTTTAAGGTAAATAAAATGTTTGTTTAAAAGAGAGAGGAATAAAATGTTTATTTAATTTTAGGAAACAAAAAGACCGTCAAAAGAAATGCAAGTAACGATTGCACGTCAGTTAGGTTTAGAGCCTACAACGGTTGGTAACTTTTTTATGAACGCCCGACGAAGATCGATGGATAAATGGAAAGATGAGGATCCCAAAGCTGCATCAGCATTGCTTCATCAGCAAATGTCTCCAGGTATGGACCAGGACGATCACGATCCTGAAGGAGATTTGGACAATGATGTGGAAGAACATGAGGAAGTGTTGTGACATGCAATTCGTGACGCCATTTGTTGATGCTGTAAACACTTTTCTGTGACGGCGTTCCTAGCCTTAGGATAGTGTAGGCCCGCCGACTTCGATTTGTATTTGACCTTATATTATGATTTAACTATTAGTAAAAGAGTTTTGGTTTTTTTGGACGGTTTATATAATTTTTTTAATTTATCTGCCCTAGTGTGCCTCTTACAAATTTCACGTTGACACTATTTTGAATACAGAACTGAAATATCGTCTCAGCGGAAAATAATGTAGATGTACTTATTTTGATATTGTTGTTGTAATTTGTTTATTTATTATTATGTTTTGTTTTATTTGATTTTTATGTTGCATTATTACAAATTAGATGTCTAACAAAAAGTTTCCTTTATTTACAAACTATGAACTGTAAAACGAGAAACTAGTTTTTAAATAATAAGTAATTATTTTTGGACTCTTTGGAACTGAACTAGTTTTTTCAAAAGTTGTAGTTTGTTAGAGTATTTATTTTTTGAATCATTAAAAAATAGTTGGGAGGTTGTAAATTTTGAAGGACATCGTTTTGTAAAAAAACATTCCAAATGAGGATTTTAGTCATTCCAATCGTGTACAAAGTTATATAATAATTTATTCCATTTTATATTTATACAAATATTTATATATTTAATATTTAAAGTGTTTTGATTATTATGATGATGTGATTTTTTGGTTTATATTGTAAACTTCAAATTGGAAGTTTAAAACTTAATTTATCTGTGATGTAGACATCTACAATTTGTTAAGAAAAATAATCTCAATCTGTAGGTCAAATACACAGGATTAAATTTTCTACACAAAAAATATTTACAATAATAACAAATAATTATTGATTAAATGTACAATATAATTGTACGTTTTCATTTTCTGTGTAAAGATTTAGTTAAATTATCAAGTCGGGGGTATTTTGGCAGAGTGCCCAAAAAGAGCACCTAGTCTACGTACCAAAAAATATTTTTTACGAATCATTTCTTGTACTATAAAATGTAAGTGTAAAAAATTTTTGTTCAAAAAATTATCTAGTTTTAAAATAGTAATTTTCATTATAATTATTATTAAAAAAATAATAACAATACAGGTGGTAGAGATAGTACAAACTATCATTCATTTCCTTTTATAATATTAAAATTTATTTTTTCCTAGTCAAATAGAAAACAATTTTTTATTAATATAAATATGAATGATCGAAATGACCAACATTGTTATTATTTTTTTGCTCTTGTAAAATTTGTGACATTCATAAGTTAGTAGAATTTGTTGTTAAAATTTAAATGTAAATAATGCGAGACATATTTGTATTTCTTCAGGTATTAACCTAAAATCTATCAGGAATTTTTGCATTCACAAAAGAATATTTCCAAATTATAAACATTTTTTTGCAACTTGAGTTAATTCACTTCGTTTTCGATTCGTTTCGACACACCGA
Source organism: Cantharis rufa (assembly GCA_947369205.1). Lineage (NCBI taxonomy): Eukaryota > Metazoa > Arthropoda > Insecta > Coleoptera > Cantharidae > Cantharis > Cantharis rufa. Next base: position 26,646,025 of record OX376309.1, read on the forward strand.
AATAGTATTTCGTAACTCGTAATCTCAAACTTTCCGATACAATCCTCAGAATCCGAATAAAAAATTGCTAAAAAAAACTAGGGGTTTACCCGACTTTATTTAATTGCGACATTGCGAGAGAAAAGACGCGTATTCTCTAGGCAAAGTGTGAAATGCAAAAACGATTTGGATTGATTTCAAGTTGTAAAAAAATGTTTTGGTAATGTTTGCTAAAGAATTTGAAATAGTGAAAAATCAAAATTTGAGTTGCTTTTTGTTACAATAAATTTTATGTAACAGAAAAAACCAGGTGACAAATTTGGGGTCACAGTATGCCTTAATACCGATTAGAATATTTTTTAAGGCTAGTCTTGCACCTAGTCGATTGTATTTATTTCTACATTAGTTAAATTCTAGTCATTTTATATTGCATTTAGTTAAGAAATCATGGAGGATTCCGTGGTTAGCATTCTATATGTTCACCTTCTGGATGAGTACTGAATACTCACCCTTTTGAAGATTGAAAATTTTGTAACGACTTTACGAGTCGCATTTTATCCGGGACAGACAAATGAATGGGCCACCCGGGGCCAAAGATAGCGGGTTGCTGTGAATATATTTTCTGTAATTTTTTGCAATTGTCACTAATAAAATTCTGATAGCACCCGCTATTGTGTGTATTATAATGTTTTGCACAACGTTGCACCTTATTATAATTTAGATCATCTGATTTTAAGGGTTGTAATGGGCAGTTAGTGGAATAGTTGAATATTAACGATATAAATTTTGTGTATTTATTAAATATCTTCGCAATCCATCAATTGGTCACAACAGCCCAGTTAATTTTTAGTGCAATAGCAGAATAATGTAAAAAAATGGCAATATCATATCCGAACGAGTGTATCGTGAATTTCACGAAATTACACAATCTGTAGAAAAATAGCGTTGATTAAAGAAATATTTAAAATAATTGTAAATGTGTTTTACTGTTTTCAAATGAACCGGTTAGATGGCATGGCGTGACAGTAAGATAAAGCGAATCTAATTCAAGCAGCCACTGGGGAGCGATCGATGATGCGTTAATAGAGGATGCGCCTATGCGCCGCGACGCCGTTCACGGTTGCTATCGACGTACGTCGGTGTAGTTCGTCAAAAAACCCAGACGTACTGACCGCAGTATAATCGCCAACATGTTTGTATGAACTTGTAAGTAGGTCGAAGTGTTGCTTTTCGACATCGATGTTGATTATGCCAAGTTGTCACAACAAACTTTTGAGGGAACTCGGGGAGTGTATAGTGCTGTGATGCTGTAATCTAAAGAGTGAACATTCCTCCACATAGCATGGCCTCGGTCGCCGCTTGGCTGCCATTTGCCCGGGCGGCGGCCATCGGCTGGGTGCCTATTGCTACTCATCCGCTCCCGCCGCCCCCAATACCTAAGGATCGTCGAAAGACTGACGATGAAAAACTTCTTATAAACGTATCCGGTCGGCGCTTCGAAACTTGGAGAAACACGCTCGAAAAATATCCAGATACATTACTGGGATCTAACGAACGTGAGTTTTTCTACGACGAAGAAAGTAAGGAATATTTTTTCGATCGTGACCCGGATATATTTCGACATATTCTAAATTATTATCGCACCGGTAAACTTCATTATCCGAAACACGAGTGCCTAACAAGTTATGACGAAGAACTTGCCTTTTTCGGCATCTTACCAGATGTCATTGGCGATTGTTGTTACGAAGATTATCGTGATAGAAAGCGTGAAAATGCTGAACGTCTCATGGACGATAAATTGTCTGAAAATGGTGATCAAAACTTGCAACAGCTTACTAACATTCGTCAGAAAATGTGGCGAGCCTTTGAAAATCCTCACACTTCCACGGCGGCTCTTGTTTTCTATTACGTTACTGGATTCTTCATCGCCGTATCTGTGATGGCTAACGTTGTAGAAACGGTTCCGTGTGGTACGAGACCAGGTCGTGCAGGACCTCTTCCTTGCGGCGAAAGATATAAAATTGTGTTTTTTTGCTTAGACACTGCATGTGTTATGATATTCACCGCGGAATATTTATTACGGTTATTTGCGGCTCCAGATCGTGTCAAATTCGTTCGCAGCGTAATGAGCGTAATCGATGTAGTGGCAATTTTACCTTATTACATTGGTTTGGGCATTAAGGACAATGACGATGTTTCAGGGGCATTTGTAACTCTACGAGTCTTTAGAGTTTTTAGGATTTTTAAATTTTCACGTCATTCCCAAGGATTGCGTATTTTGGGATACACATTAAAATCCTGTGCTTCCGAACTTGGCTTCCTCGTATTTTCTCTTGCAATGGCCATCATCATTTTTGCTACAGTTATGTTTTACGCCGAGAAAAACGTCGACGAAACTAATTTCACCTCCATTCCTGCTGCCTTTTGGTATACGATCGTAACGATGACGACACTAGGGTAAATTTACATATGCTATCATCCCCGCACCATTTTAAACTTTCTCTTATTCTTTTAGATACGGCGACATGGTTCCAGAAACAATTGCTGGAAAAATCGTCGGAGGTGTCTGCTCTCTCAGCGGAGTCTTAGTTATTGCATTGCCTGTTCCCGTAATCGTATCTAATTTTAGTCGAATTTATCACCAAAATCAAAGAGCGGATAAGCGAAAAGCTCAAAGGGTAAATCATTTTTTACTGTTGACCTTATTACATCAAACAAATTTTATGTTGCATGTTTCTTGGGGTTAATGAACCACGAACAATGTGGCAAATCGATTTCCAATCACCCAACGAATACCGCATCATTTCCAATTAACCCTCACGAATTATTACTTATTTTTAAGTTTTTCAAAAAACTGCTAAATACCACCGCAACCTTCTATTTCCAGCCTTTTAATAATTGCTTTCCATCATTGGGAAAACAAACAACATTTTTGCATTAAGTATAATACGTCAAACTCATAATAAAAAAGTATATTTTTAACCTGGACGACTTTCGAAATTGTTTTTTAGAAAGTGTGGATTTCAAACTAAAATTGCATAAAAATGTAAATATTTAAAATAAATTTACAGGAGCTATAAAATTTAGGTGGGCAGTTAATTTCCTATAAATATTTTAACAATTGTACTCGTTTAGAGCAACATTAAAATTTTATTTTCAAATTTACTACGCAATTTTTTATTCCACTCAATCATACCTGCAAGAATAGTAAAAAAAAGCATCTTTTTTTATTGTTTAATATAGGTGGCCTATTTTAAAACGCATCAAGACAAGAATTATAAATAGTAATACGATTAGCGGTTCTATATCTATCTAAACATCTTAAAAATAAGTAATTGCAATTACTCCTGTTTTCCAAACTCTTATCGAAAATTTACAAACTTTGTTTACTTCAAAATTAAAATTAAGTTTAATAATCAAAACTTATTTATAGATTATCGGTTTACTCTCCCATATTAGTTTAGATACTAATTATTTTAAAAATTAAAAAAACATTTTTAATAAAAACTTGCAAAAAACATCAAAAGAACTTTGTTTACAAAATTAAAACTCTCTTTGTTTTTATAAGTATACCTACAGGGTGGACAATAATTATTTCCGTTTCTCTATTTAAAAAATACAATTTTTTAATTTATAAAAAATTGTTAACACAATATCACTCTTGTGATAATTCGAAAATGTTCCAAGAACTCTAATTACTTTTCCTACATTTTCACAAATAAGTGGGATAACGGTATATCTTTATATCAATATCATCCATCTTTTCGCATATTATTTTTTATAGTTATCGACTTTCCTATAAAAACATGCAAATTTGTTGAATGTTTAAAATATCTAGGTAGTAGTGTTACATTTATTATTACAAATACATTTACTTGTTGTATAGAACCTCTATAAAAATTGAAATTAAAGAGCGTAATTTACGTCGCGTTATACCGCTTACGACTGGCAGGAGCGACTGTTGTGCAATTGGGCGTGATATTGTCGACGTAAATAACGCAACATCTCTGAATAAATACAATGCTTTAGTATCATCTACACTACGATAAGTTTATACAATACAATGTGTTTGTAAAATTGATAAATGATAAACACAACGTATACTCGTCGCGATGAAAACGAAACGTAAAATACTCTAAACATAATAATGTTTGCGTTTCGACGTACATTACGCAGTGAAAATACCGTGACGTAAAATGCGCTCATGTATTTACGTTTCAATTTCCTACTCATTTTTTTATTAGTTTTTTTCAGTTTCAAGGTTTATTGCGCTTATTTTTAATAAAACTAATTTACAGCTAACGGTGTCCTCGCGACACCGCGATGTACATATGTAGTACCTATGTACATCTCTTAGCGGAAACTATTGATTTTCACTGTAACTGGTTAAGTATTTTTGATATACAAACTAAACTCTCATCTTACATTGACCGAAATCAACGGATTTCCTGTTATGAATTAAACGAAGTAAAAAAAACTTGTGAAATTTTTGGATAGCAAATTTAATTAGCTAAATAGCTAAATTGTGAAGATGGATTTTCTTTATAATTTGTATTTAAACTATAGGGTCGTGAGAGAAAGTCTCTCCATTGAGTTTTCCGGTTGAAAGTATTAATTTATTGCACGATACTTACGGATATACCATTTTATTTAAGGGATATACCCACATTAACAAATTACAAGTCCGCAATTTTTACTTAGGTGCTTTAATTAATTTAGATACTTTTATACCCTAATGCCTGCGGTTATTCCATACACAAAATTCAATACTAGTAAAAAGCAATAAATTAGTCAACTTTGAAATGTCTGTATATCAAGAATATCAATAAAGGTTATCACCATTTCAAAGTTGAGTCATTCGCTCTTTTTAGCTTTTATTAAATTTTGCATTATGAATAATTAAGGTTTCAATGATATGCGTATGGCAAAATTGGCTACCATTAGTCGAAATTTTTGTTTGCAATTTCAAAAAATACGTAATTATAAAAAAACTAATTAAAATACTGTTTTAATTATTTTTATTCGATAAAAACTGAAAGAGCCTAGCTATTGTAGTTTTTGTCCGTTTAATATGTATGTACCTTGATCTTTTTTTTTCCCAGAAATCCTTTATTTTTCGGGAGTTATAATTTTTGTTGACAAGCTAGCCTCATAATAAATTTTTTAACTGATTTAAAAACTATTAGTAATTTTGAACAAAAACTGGAGTTTCCCCAATATGGGAAAATAATTAAAAATCTTTTTTGGGAAAACTTCCACAATTTAAAAAAATTATTTTACATTATAATGGTTATTTTGAAGATATTTGCACCAAGCCACTTTTTGATATTTTAATTTCCTACTTAAATTTACAAATTCTGTCTGTTTGCAATTTTGGCCAGGATTGGGTTGTAATTCGTCTGTAATAATCTACAAAAAAGATAATATTTTGAGTCGAAGTAAATAGAAAAATATAAAATTACTAAAAACTAAATAATATTAAATGATAAAATAATAAAACATTTCATTTTTGACGGAATATGTTGAAAAAGACGAATAGTCGAAAGTGTTAATTGAGGAAAAGTGTTCTATTTAATTTTAATTTATCCTCAATGGGTCATAATATTATAATTATAATATACTATGAAATTAAGCTATAAAATAATTGAGATTTCGCAAAAAATTACAAAAACGATAAAAATAAAAATCAGGTTTGGAATAGTATATTTTAGTCATAATCATTGAGAAATCACAAATATATGAGAAAAAAGCAAGTTTTTGATTGTTCTTCCATACACTACATTGACAAACGGAAAAGTAGAAAATAAATTTAAATCACGCAGAAAATAAATTAAACTAAATAGATGGGAAAACGGGGAAATGCAAGAAGTATAAATAGCAATATAGTAGATGCGATGTTGTTCGATTCTATTAAGTGAACAGCAGTATAAGTAAAATAAATTGTTTAAATCACATATGGTTTTTATTGTATCGTCAATACTTAATTTTAAAAAAATGTCCAACGTCAGAATTAATAAATAAAAATTAAGAAAAAAATACATTTAGGTAGAAATTCATCTTATGGGAGATTTGATACATAACAAACAGAGAGACACGATACATAAAAAATCAAATAAAAAACTTGATATATTTTTGTGCTAATTCAAAAGAAATATATTGCTGCACTAGCATCTGCAGATGACAGTTGTTGAATTTTTGGGTGTTCAACCAGAATATCAAATATATTTTATGTATTATTTTTATTGTATTATTTATTCTAAGGTTTCTCATGTTAAGTGTATCGTCTCTTCCGAGCCTTTCTGCAAAATTTTGCTTATAGTGCAAAAATACAACCTTAAAAGATTTAATAAATTTTATAGATCATCCGATAAGTTATCTCGTGGAAGTTATTTTTTAAATCAAAAATTATCTAAATTATTAGCTATTAGACAGGTAGCTTTATTGAAAATCTTGGGCTTCTTGAAAGCCTAAGCAAAAACCAAACAACGCATTTTACAATAATTTTGTACTGGTTCATTGTGTATAAGATAAATTCAATTTTGATTTTCGAACCTAAATTTCAAACTTAACCTCTGAAGTATTGATATTTTAAAATGACGTCAGATAACGTTGTCAGGGCAATACTCTAGGACTTCATTTATTAATTGTTTCTTTGTATTAAAAAACTTTTCAAAGAATTGTTTTCGTGTTTTGACGTTTTGTTTGTTGGAAGGCAATTGCAAGCCAAAATGTGAGACGAGTAGGAGCTTTTTTAAAGCAAAACAAAACTTTATTTATTTCTTCCCCACGAACCACGATTAGATAAACTGTTTTATGTTGTCGATACATGATACATTTATGTTTCTGTTTCTTACAAACAGAAAGTTATGTATTTGGAAGAGTTAAACAGCAAATTTGAAAGTTTTAAATCTGCTTCTTCTGTGAGACTGACAGTTTTTTTAAAATTATTCGGCTTGAGTACAGGTATAGATACATGTGTATGTATAACATCGTCGCTTATTATCTATGCAGTGTTCGTCAATAGTTACAAATTAAACACACCTTTTGTTTGGGATACGGGACGATAAACGATGATCCAAAACATATTGTAGTCTATACTTTGTTCTGAAGCCTCTATGATTGGGTATTTAATCAATATGTTATCATTTTGGACTTTTTTTTATAATTTGATGTTAAACTTAATGATTGATACATTTATTTTGTTTAACAGAAAGCTCGATTGGCGCGTATTAGGATAGCGAAGGCGTCGTCAGGAGCTGCTTTCGTAAGTAAAAAGAAGGCAGCGGAGGCGAGACTGGCAGCACAAGAATCTGGAATAGAATTAGACGATAATTATCCAGAAGACATATTCGAATTACAACATCATCATTTGTTAAGGTGTTTAGAAAAAACTACAGATCGGGAATTTGTTGAGCTAGAAGTTCCATACAACGGTCATCCAAAAAGACCTGGTTCACCGTCACCTCTTGCAAGTCCTGCACATTCTGCTGTATCCATTGGATTTTTACAATCATGTTGTGGCCGTTGTTGTCCTAGGAGATATCAACAAGCGTGTGGGAAATATATGCCCGCAGCAGCTACTGCCCAAAGCAATCAAACTGGAGGTGGAATGGATGGAACTTATTTAGTAGAAGCGTCGTTCTAGATTCAATAGAAATTTTGGCTTTTTTATTATTGAAAATATAGCAAAACAGCTTTTATACATTATATAACAATTTTAATTTCACTTCTAGTGACGTATATTTTTTCTCATTCCAAACATCGATTATGTTGTGTTAAATTGTATAGTGTAAAATGTGATATAGCTAATAAAAAATTCAGTGAATATAAATTAAGTCTGTGTATTAACAATAATTCGAAAAGTAACACTCGTTTTATAGACTTAATTGTAATCTGTAATATAGATTTAGCTCTTCAGTTTTTAGATAGCAATTTATGAGTGTATTAATATTTTAGGTGGTCTATTTTACACACCAATTTTCTCATACTATTTATATGGACCACAGTTTCAAATTAGGAAAGTAATATGAATGTATATAAGCTTATTAGAATTATTTAAACAAAATTTGATGTATTATAAAGTTTTATCAAAAATTGAAGAGCAATTATAGTTTTTAAATTGTGTCTTTTTTCAATCTTTACTATTAGATAAAAAATATTATTCTTTAAAATAACACACGTATTGTGTGATTGTATTATATTACACGAATAATAGATAAATTATTATAGAGTAACACAAGTTGTAAATTTTAAGTATATTAAAAACTTAAATATTTTAACGAATAATTTTTGGTCGTTTTTTATTATTTTTACAAAATTTAACTATTCAATTTTGGAGCTAATTCATTTTTGTTGCTAACACTTTTTGTATTTTCCGATGGTGCACCAAGTACAATTCAAAATCAGATACTTACCCTAACAGGAAAGTATGACGGGCCCTGGACAGGGCCAGGCTTGGCTTCTTCTTGACTTCTACAAAGTCGGGCCAATCCTGGCCAAGTCTGGCCCGTCATACTTTCCTGTTAGGGTAAATCAATTTTGAAAAGTATGTAGCCAAAAGTACGCTTAACAGCAGATATCGTTTCCTGGGACTAGAAATAATTTCAAATCAATGCAGGTATAAGACTTTTATTAGCAAAATGATGGAGGAAATGATAAATGTCGTCTGGCAACGGTACATGGAAGAATCGCGTATTTTTCTATACCTAAAATAAACAAAAAACTGGATGTCATGGAACTTCTTTCAAGAGATTGGGAAAAATTACGGATAGATTCGGTGCACAGGTTAATGGAGTGCAACCTGTACAGGGACAAGCGGGCAGCGATCGAAGCCAGAAGCCGAATTGGAAAATACCACCAAATCTGCTTTCTAGATGTAAAACAAGAATACAAGGCTCCTGCCACAAAATCCCTTAAATACAGATTTAGAATTTACTTTGTAATTCTAATCTTCCATCGATTAAGAAGCAAGCCTCTTCCAGTTTTTCCCTATATGCGTTTTCCTGTGTTTTTCCGCTTTTGATATATCTGGCATTTCTTTCTTTTGCCATTTTGCCATGAGATCAATATGTTACAGAGCCGCAAGAATCAACGCTGTTCTAAATATATGCACTGCAAATTTGCAAAGCTGCTCTTCTTAATTGAATTTATAGCTTACAATCAGTCAATTAAAAATTTAAATAAGAAATATATAAAGTTTTATTCAATTAAATTAAATAATTGTTGAAAAATTATCTATGCCAACATTATATCATAAATATCAACGTAACGATAGCTATGGGTGTGTACCCTAGCAAATATTAATAATTATTGATAGGGTAGAACAAAGCGGTTCCCACAAAATATTTAAATCTTAAACAAAAGAATTGTATTGGGCATATTCAAAACTTAAATCAAAATTTCCCCATCCGGAAATACAATTAATCATGACCGTGCGCCACTGATACAAGATCTTCTCGTCCATAATCAAGGCGTTCCCAGTGTCCAAATTTTTCATATTTTATTTATTAATAAATATTAAATACCACCTGATCATTTCATTTATTTAATTTGCATAAATTTTAGTTCAAAGGTATAGGTGTTATCAAATTTTTGTTTATTCGGTGGAAAATACAGATCGATACTATATATATGCACAGAGTGGCTTTTAAGGGTCGATCTTTATTTTTTTTGAGAAAAGCTCAATAGCCAAAACCGGAAAACGCTATTTTTTTTGTTTTCGAGTTATAATAGCCAAATGTTCGATTATTGGACTTTTCGATCAATGTTAATATCTCAAAAGTGTTAACGCTTTCTTCAGACACCTTTGTAAGGGCAACAAAATGGGCTAAAGAGATTTTAAATATCTAAGTAGTTTCCGAATTATTACATAAAGTTGTGTTTTTTCAAATAGAAACCATAGTTGAATGTGATATTTCAATGATATATAATATGATTGTGTGGGGTCCATTATTTTGGTCTCATCTCATTTTATTAAAAAATATAATAAAAATAAAGAATATCAAAAAATTAAATATGATAATAACATTTTTAGTAAGTATCAATATCAATAAAAAAAAATAAAAATAGATTTTTTTTCATCATTCATTATTTCATTTAAATGATGACATGCAATGAGCCTTTTAACGTCTTGCTTAGGACGATGACTAAAATATACATAGAATAAATAGGCACCAAATAGTAATCTAAAATTATGGTCAAAATTGGTCAAAAAAACGAAAACTGAATGAATGAATGAAAACACTGATAATCACAAGTTTCTCAAAGTTAGGTAACAAACTGAACCAAAATGGCACAAAAGTTGGGATCCCAAAATTTGTAACGGCTTTTAGGTTTTATTTTATTAATACCCTGGTGAAAACATTTCTCTGAAAACTCTGAATTAGACTTTTGCAGAGTTTCTCAGAGTGTGTAAGACTTCTGCAGACTTTGTTTTACTTTTTCAGAGAAATATTTCCATCAGGATATCGCTAGTTCAGGCGGAGGCTATCTTACGCGAAGCTGATGGTCAGTAATTTTATGATAATAAAATAAAACAAATAAACAAATTCTTCGCAGGGATTCACTTGCAAAGAATTTTTTCGGAGAACTAATATAGGTGAACAATTTAATTGATTCCAAGAAAATAATGTAAATAAACAAATGTAAGGAATTTTTTCGGAGAACAAATGTAGGTGAACATTTTAATTGATTCTAAGAAAATAATAAAAACAAACAAATTTAAGGAATTTTTTCGGAGAACAAATGTAGGTGAACATTTTAATCGATTTCAAGAAAATAATGAAAATAAACAAATACAAGGAATTTTTTCGGAGAACAAATGTAGGTGAACATTTTAATTGCTTCCAAGAAAATAATAAAAATAAACAAACACAAGAAATTTTTTCGGAGAACTGATGTAGGTGTGAACATTTTAATTGATTGATTGATTGATGATTGAAAAACCAATAAAAAAAAATTAAACAATTAATTGTGTGCTAATTTAAGAGTGTATTAATAATTTCTGGAGCCACAGTATAAGGCAATAACAATTATAAAACCTGAAAGATATTACCTGCAAACTCTTTTAGTTTTCAAATATTTGTTCTTGGAACTTTTTATTATTATATTTTATTTTTATTATATTTATTATGTATTATTATTATTATAAATTACTCATTCAACATCCTCCTGTATATTATTATAATTTGACGCTTACTGTATATGTGAAACTTCAAACTTCAAAATGTCGCTAGTGTTATGAGCGATTATTATGTGGTTATTATCTTGTAGGTTTCATTAATGCTGTTATTATTTATCTAAATGAAATGTTTGTATCGAAATCTTTCTTTTTAATTTAATGTATCTGCCTGTACCGGAATAAAAATTTCAACAGCTTTAATATAATCATTTTAGTGTTAAAATTTGTGAGTGTTTGTGGAGTAATGATCCATAGCTTTTTTATAATTTTATTAGTTGATTTAATCGAAAGTTTATAGTAAAATGTCCAAAAATAAATTAAATCTTACGTTGCCGCCTGGGTCCATCGATCAAACCCCATCTGTGACACCAACTAGTGGTACATTTCAGGACTCCGCAAAGTAAGTCCTTTTGATCTTTTCAATTTTTAGGTTAACTTTTATCTTTTAGCGCTACTCATTTTGTTAAAAAGTCGAGTATCGATAATTTAACTGCTCGTTTGGAAGAGTTAGACATGGATGACAGTCAAAGGAAACGTATCGAAGTATTTTTATGCCAAAAAGAAATGATCGGTGAATTAAGTGATGATGATTTTGAAAAATTGGGCGAACTTGGTTCGGGAAACGGAGGTGTAGTTATGAAAGTTAGACATAAATCAAGTCGACTTATCATGGCCAGAAAATTGATTCACTTGGAAGTTAAACCTGCTATTAAGAAACAAATTATACGTGAATTAAAAGTTTTACATGAATGTAATTTTACTCATATCGTTGGATTTTATGGAGCATTTTATAGTGACGGTGAGATCAGTATTTGCATGGAATACATGGATGCGGGTTCTTTGGACTTAATCTTGAAGAAAGCTGGTCGTATCCCTGAAAATATTTTGGGTAAAATTACGTCAGCCGTTTTGAAAGGATTAAGTTATCTTCGAGACAAGCATGCAATAATGCATCGAGATGTTAAGCCTAGTAATATTTTAGTTAATAGTTGTGGAGATATTAAAATTTGTGATTTTGGAGTTTCTGGTCAGCTCATAGATTCTATGGCAAATTCTTTTGTTGGAACCAGGAGTTACATGTCGGTAAGTTAAATTAATAACAGAATTCCCACGTTTACAATATTATGTTAGGTGCTAAACCTCCTGATCATATTTTATGAATTTATTTAATGTTTCCAAGATTATAGATTTAGAGAAGATAAAGTTTAGGTAAATTGTTTCTTGGATATTGACAAAAGGGTGAACGCTGTTATATTTTTTAAATAAACTGCAAATTAAAATTAGCCGAATTTTTTTGAATCAAAAATTACAGACACCTCATACAAAAATTTGTTTGCATAGTCAGGTAAAGTTTGGAAATTTAATGGAAATCCTGAATAAGTGATAGAAACATAAATTGGATTTTTAATTTTATACTAAGAGGTTTCCTTCAATTTTAGCCAGAGAGACTACAAGGTACCCATTACTCAGTACAGAGTGATATTTGGTCGTTGGGTCTATCACTTGTAGAAATGGCAATCGGAATGTATCCAATTCCTCCACCAGATGCTAAAACTTTAGCTGCAATTTTTGGTCCTCACCAGGATGGAGATTCACCTGGGCATTCGAACGGACCAGTACCCATGGCTATTTTTGAATTGCTTGACTACATAGTAAATGAACCCCCGCCCAAATTACCCTCTGGAATTTTTAGTGATGAATTCAAAGATTTTGTGGATCGTTGTTTAAAGAAACATCCAGACGAGCGTGCCGACCTAAAAACCTTAATGGTAAGAAAAATAAAGTTAGAAAAAGATTATTTCAAGTTTTATTTTTAGAATCACGAATGGATTAAAAAATCTGAATCGGAAAATGTCGATATTGCTGGATGGGTTTGTAAAACTATGGATATATAACAAAACCATAAAAATTAGATATCAAAAAATTATTTCATTTCAATATTTTAGTAATAAATTGAGTCACTCTTAGTTTTAAAAAATTTCATTTAACTTTTGTGCTTGTAATTTTGCTAGTCACTTTTTTAAAATGATTGCCTCATTTCTTCAACTTCATCTGTTGATCATCTTTAATAATTTCAAGTCAAGGCTGTGTCCCATATTTGTTTAATTGTTATTGTTAATTTTACAAAAAAATTAATGTAGTCTTATGCACATCACTGGGTTTACACGACCATGTCTCTTACTGCAAACACAGTGAGTCAAAAATAATTGGTAACACTTATTCAATGGATGTTAGCTGGTTATTTTAAATCGATAATAATTAATAATTTTTGTGGTGATAAACGTGGTTGTAAATCTTGGTAACTTAGAGACGGTGGTGACTTTTTTGTCTTTATCTGTTTATACATCTTGTTACCACTAATCGAGCTTATATCAATTTGTTGAGCACAATTTTACCAAATACAATAATTGTTATCTGCTTTTATGCAATTATCAGAACAGAGAAGTAATTATTGTAAAGGTGTTCTTTTTTTATAGACGGTTTTGTGACCAAATGTAATAATTTTAAAAATTATGTGTATATTAGTATTTTAATGTAACTGTATTTTTTATATCGACACTTTCCATGTATTATTTCTAATTAATTAATTAGTCATTAGGATTTTTAAAGTATTTATCGGATTACAAGTAGATACAAAAATTTCAATAATGTAGCAATTTAAAGAAAGTTTACGTTCAAGTTTAAATAAATGAGATGCAGTAAGTTATTTATTACAACATTGAATATCGGGTTCTAATTTAAAAAATGCAATATATTTACAGCAAAAATTTAGATGTTTACCGTGAGTTTGTAAAATTTTTTATCTGTCCTTTTGATTTCGAGTAACAACAAATAGTGTACTTTTAAGCCGATAGCAATAATTGTGATAATTAACTTAATCAAGGTCTAATTTTACTATTATATTTTATAACATGCAATATGTGATTTATGCTTTAGCGTATTAAGCTTTTATATTTTAATAACATATTATTCAGGATACATCGAGATCAGTTTGTTATTCTATTATTAAAAGATCTCAAATGTGGAATTTCTCCTTACACTTTTGGATTATATTTTAAAAATGTTCTCGTGATCTCTTGCAAAGTAAATAATGTAAATTTTTAAAGTGTGGGTATTCCAAATCACACTATATAATATAATAATTATAGCTTAGATATCAAAAAAATATAGTTATGATTTTATCATATAATATTTTAAAGACGTATTTTAACTTTTAAGTATCATTTGTGAATGTATATGTCTTCCATAATTATTTTTGTGCTTAATGATATCATAGTACATATGTATTTTTAAATGTTTAAATGTAATAGTAATTTTGATTTATTAAAGATTTCATTACAGTGTTAACTGAGCTCTAACCTTTTCATTGTTAACAAACACCAAATCAACAAAATGGAGAATATTTTTCAAAGATTATTCAGTAGGTATTCAGAAAAACACGATAATTACTCATTTCAACATTTATGTACTGAATTACGAATTGGTCATTCACTGTTTTACTACTACCTTTTACTTACACTGCCTGCCAGTCTATGCTAATTTTCTATTCAATTAACTTGGTAGTGTATCAGTTTAAAGTGAACCCCTTGCAGTACTGGCTTCTACCTATTACAAGGATGGGTGGTGCAAACAGGCATAAACGTTCTGCCAAATAATTTGCATAGCATATATTTTAAGTCTATCTCTGTGAGAAAAATAAACTAGATTCATTACAACAGTAAAAAGTATACCCCAGTTCAGTGCTGGTAAATCTTACGACTTGCAGGTCAGAGACTGATCCAAAAAGGTTTTTTAAATAACCCACGCGTTTTTCATAAATTTATTTTTTATATCTTAAAAGAGAGAACAGACAATCAAAATTATTGGTATCCTTCTATCACACCCTTTCCTCTCTTTAGTGACTGACTTAGCTTCTCACGGGCTAGTTCTCGGTTGGCTAAGTTAAATGTAATTGGGTTCGGGCCCTCTTTATATCTATTGAGCCCAATATAGCCATATCCCAGAGATGCTATTTTGCCATTGATCCAGTAGCACTTAAAAATCTAAAGAAATCTAGAAGAAAGCGTTGTTTTTTCTTTCCAAAAAGTTGAAGAAGCAAAAAAAGTTTATCTATACTATTCCTAAGATTTTCTTGGATTTCCTAAAATTTTCAACATTTTTTGGATTACCTATTTCCTTTGATTCCCTAGGATTTTCTAAGATTTCCTGAAATTTTCTCAAATTTGGATTACATCAGATTTCCTCGGCGATTCCTCTTTGATTAAAATACATAATCTACCGACAAGGCCGTCTTAAGACACATATAAGCGCTATGATCTACAATATCGGGTATTCCTAGGGGAAAACTGAAAAACAGGAAAAAAAATTTAACCGGATTGAATGAATTAATTTAGAGCCCATGAAAATAGCCGATTATATTTAGATGATTTTGAATAAAATGTGTTTCTAAGAAATATATAATATATGTAGAAAAAATTTGTCATGCACTAAAATCACGAGCACACAGAACAAGTATTTTATGTGGGGAAAAACCACATATTCCCTTTTGTTCATGTTATTGGTTCGTTGATTAGGGAAGTCCCTAGATTATATTAATTTAAAGAAAATACTAGTAGTTTACATGAATTTTATTGCACATGATTAAAAGTTAATCAATTACTTTCTATATAAGCACAATTGCAGGATGGCAGTTAGAGGGTTGGATTGGATTGTAAAGTTCGAAATTTTTTCACTAGTTTTTAATTCTAACTGTTGTTTCTTTTGGCCCCCCGAACTCTAAAAGATCTAAAAATTACAAAAAGAACTATCACTGATTTTGTGATAGTCATAACGAGCTCCTCAATTGTATTGGCGCGTGCCCATGTTGATTACTCCAATTAATGAGTAAATGTATGTCTTACAGTCTTTTATTATACTAATTGAATTTTTTTGTGAGGCAGAATGATAAAGCAAAAACATCTGCACTCCACTCGTAATATTTATTTTGACTTAGGATGACGCGTTTCGGTTTTAGGTGACCATCTTCAGACTGTGTGTCAAGTAAACACAACAAATTTATTTAAAATTATATTATGTATAAAATAGTATTGTTATAAACTAACTACTGAAGTTAACTTTAATAAACATCTTTTAATCGCGTCATGTGCTGTTATTTCATTTAATTGATGCAGAATTCTAAAATGATGGTGTGAGACTGAAAGGCGTTGCGCTGAGACTAAATAAATTTTGTGAGTAAAGTGCAGTTTTTTCTCTTATTATTTAGTCTTTTGGACCAATATAATGTCACGTTTAGAATTACTCGTCTTAAATACGAGTAATTGAAATTAAATATGAGACTATACGAGATGATGTCATAGTATGGTGAAAATGTTAAAATATTGATATGATTAATATGGAGCTAGTTTCAATCTAAGCCAGGTATCCATCGATTGTAGCGTGGTGAATCGAATTGATTGGTAAATTGCCAGAATGTTTTGCGTTGTATAATCTTGGCAGCTCAAATAATCATGAAGCAAACCTTGATGTCAATTTTTTAGTGATTTTTTCGTGATTGTGGATTTAAAAAGTTACTTTTATTGTTTTTTGTTTTTAATTTATCAAGTACAATTTTTTGGAATAAAATATTTTTAAATAAATATTTAACCCCCCCTATCACATAATTGGCTACTACTTAAAATGGAAATGAAGATTATAAATAGAATATTTATTAAATTAAAAATATATAAATATATTCTATAGTATTGATTATAAGTTTATCGGGTTTATTTATATTGAACATATTTTCATAAACTATTTGATAATAAAATAATAATAATTAATATTATAAACTGTAATTGTTATGCAATAACATAACAAAATACTTATTGTGGTTATCTATTATTTTCTACACTTTTACAAAATAAATAATAAAAAATTGCAATAAATTACTTATTTTCCTACTTTTTGAAGTCAAAGTCGGACCAATATAATTTTTCTGGACTTTGAAGCTGCTTTAAAAAAAATTACTTTACAAAAATATTAATAATAATAATAATGATCCAAAAAATTGTAGCTAATTAATCGTAACGTACTCTCGTTTTTATAAAATAATTTCCATATTGCGCCATTTTCTTCCTATGCACTTTTCTATGTTTTGCTAAGTGGTCGGATCGGGCAAAAGCTTTTTCACATAACTCGCACTTGTACGGTTTGATACCCGAGTGTGACCTTTTATGTCTTGCCAATTCGTCCGATCTTGAAAATCTCCAACTGCAATTTAACCAATTGCAAGCAAATGGTTTCTCACCCGAATGCCTCCGCAAGTGCGCTTTTAAATGAGAAGATTTTGCATATATTTTTTCGCAATTTGTTATTGGACAAGGAAAATACTTATCGTCTTCCGCTTTCCTATTTGTATAATCGTGATTTAATAACGCTTCTGGTCTTCTATTGTAAGAGCGCACCGGCTTAATTTCAATTTTAAATTTATTTTCTTTCGTACTATTTTTTGGCCTCGAATTATTCTCGTATAATAATGATCTGCGTCTTCTATTTCTTTCGTCACTTATATGCGGAAACATACTAATAATTTGAATAGCGTCTTGGGGTGAAGGACTCGTAATGTTGATATCAAAATTTTCTAAAGCTATGTCGTTAAAAAAATTACTGTCAAAAGTCTCGTTAAAGAATTCTTCGATTCTTTCGCTGAACTCTTTATCGTTGGATTCTTCGATTGTTATATTTTTATCTAAAACTTGATCTATATCTTCTTCGGACACTTTAACTAAATTATCGGAATCACTGTTAGAATTAAAGTACAAGTCCAAATCAATTCCCAAAACCGATAGGGGATTGGAGTCTTCGTTGAGTAATTTAGCACAAGAGTTATCAACCTGGTGAGACGTGTCGTTGATGGTTTGGTCGTCGTCGTGTAATAATATATTAAAGTCGTTGGCTAAATCGCCGAGATCCATGTTGTCTAAATTTTTGCTTTGCTCCGCACCGGCAAAACGAGTGAGCGTGCAATTTTCGTTGTCCAAATTTTCTTCAAATAAATTGTCCAAATTTAAATAATTCACGTCGTACACTGGCAGTTGAGTAATTTCACTTATTTTATTCTCGTTATCAAAAGCGGTAAATTCGTTTAAATTGGTATTACTCTTATCAACACTACTTTCATCAATTAAGTACATAATGTTCGGCAGCGATGTATCTTCTTCGACGGAACACATGTCTTGAAAAGAGTGAGGAAATTCACTAGGTGGCATTTGTTGTATTTAACTACATATGTACATATTATTTAGTTTAGCAAGTGTTTTCAACAATGTCGCGATTCATACTACCGAAAAGCACGAGCCATTCTACGATATTTACATATGGAAATTTACACATTGGTCAAATTAAAATATTTTATCTTTATCAGATTCATTATGTTACAGCAGTTTTTTTATGCGTATTCACTTGTGTATTCAAGTGTTTAAACATATCTGGATAACCATTATATGATATTACACTTGGGATTTGTTAATTTCGTCAAAATTAATGTTATGGCAGTTGGTGTCAACCATTGCCTAGTACAAGACTAAATCTTTAGTATGAAGTTTCATCCCTAGAGATTTCTATTATGTTGCGTTAGGATAAATTAATAAAAATAAAGCATGCAGTAACAAAAAGGTTTTTAAATACATCCGTTAAATTTAAATTTTAACACAACAATAGCGCAGCACTTCTTTCAAGTTCACTTAAACATTTTTTTTTTATTTCACTATCGTCTTAACCAGATTTAACTAATTGACCTTCTAACTTATTTTAACGATTACATTTTGGTTACATTTCATATCAACCAAGTGTTTTGCTCAAATATCGCATTTATTGCAATTAATACATTTCACGTGTTAGTTTAAGAAACGGCGAAACGCTAATGTTTGAGAACCTCTCTCCGGCAGATAGGCTCAGGAAATAACGATAAATTGCAACTATTTGAGATATGTATATTTTAGAGTCCAGACTATTCACTACTGATAATAAAACATAATTATAACGATATTCGATATTTTCATTAACAAATTAAATGTTTAGTGCGCTTAAATAATTTATTCACTTACTAAAAAGAAATTAATTGACCTTAGGTATATATGCTCAAGTTTGCGATGCTCTTCTACTTCAAATGAATTGACGAACATTGTATTTACTTGTAATAACTGTTGTTTTCCTAATTAAAACATTATCGCTCGTTTATTTGATAACATTAAAATAAGGGAAACCAATTAATTTAATTTCGCTATCTTAAGTCTGTTTAAGTTATTGGAATTTCCTTCTTATCGTTATTTTAGATAAACCGGAAGTAGACATTTTTGTCGTAATATCTTAGTCAATTGTCATCCAGTTGAATTTATTGTATTATTATATAAAACATTTACTTCTTTTTTTAAGGTAAACTACTTTGTTGCCACTCTGTATGATAAAGAAAGGTGTCGGTTCATAAGTTCAAACTTCAATGCCAACTGACTGCCAATTTCGTTTATGAAAAAAAAACTTCTTTTATTTTTGGTTTTCTTCTGCATCAACGGCTAAAAATTAGTTGCTGTAATATAGTGCAAAAAAAACACGTAGGTATACGTCAGATTTCAAAATTTTAGGATCGATGTATAACGAGGGCAGTTTGAGATTTTTCCAATAAGCGAAAAAGTCTTCAAAATTGTCGAACGTTCTGATCTTTTCGTCGAATAGATTTTGCCTCACATTGACTGACACGTGGAAAGCATCCAAAGTTGAGAATTTTTAAAATATATAAATTTTTTCAAAAGTTACTTATTATAAAAATTGATTTTTTCTTTTACGTGGAATATCTTACTTAATTTTCAAACTCTCAAAAAGATTACAAATATTGCAATTATTCTGAAAAAGTTGCAAGTGAACATTCAAAAACAGTGAATATTTCCCTATAAATGTAATTCTGTTTTAAGCAAATCTCAAGATCGATTTATTATTACTTTCGGAGATATTAATTTTAAAAATTTTATAATTATGTAGCTGACTGAATCCTCACCAAATCATGCAATTATTCTAAAATTTATTTTCGTTGAAATACAATATATTGTTGTGTATACAAAATGAAACCCCAGAAGACATTTTAAATTTTAGAAATGAATAATGTAATTTATAAAAATTCGGCGTATAGCATTAGAAAAATTTGCTGCCAATTCGGTAATTTTACAACTTTTGGGAAATTTTTTTTTGCTCTTATGTGTAATATCGTACTTGATTTTTTAATAATATAAAAATCTAAATTATTTCTAAATAAAACAAGAATAATGCAATTTTTCTGAAAATGATTAAAAATTGTTTTTTAGTTCTTTCCAGTTTTTTTAAAGTTTAATGTTTTGTAATGATACATTATCTGCTCTTACAAATCGACTAACTCGAAATAATTTTCCGTCAATTTTGTATCATGGAATTCGACAAGAAGATGGAATAGACGAAATAATATACATAGTATATAAACCTTATTATTTATTATAAAATTGCAAAAATTAATACCTAATATCTCCGAAAGTAATAGTGAAATTGATATTGAAATAAAAAAAATATTGAAAGGCATATAAGAGACTAAACTATTCTGAGAGACGAAATCTAATGCATTGCAAGTATTTCTTAGAGTTTTTAAAAAAAAAGTGAAGCAATAAATAGTTTTTTGAAAATATTCAAATTGTCCGATTCCCATTTCTGGTCGTATTATGAGAGAGGGTCGTATAAGTATAAGGTTGAAATAAATACCAAAACATGAAATTAAAATCTTATTAACTTCAATTTTGTACAGAACTATTTTCGTACTTCTTTGCACCCCCTTACCACCAAGGTTCGGGTTTTTTGATGTTTTTTCTCCTATCCAGTTTAAGCACAGTTCCGAAGTAAAAAATTATGATCTCGACATTTCCCCTTAATACAGAACCAATTAGTGTAGATATTTTATAGCTGAGACTAATAAAAGAAAAAAATTTATAGCGAAAGGTAAGCCAAGTGACTCATTTAGAAGGATTTATGAATTAATCTATTTGCGGATAAATGAAATCTTATCACTATATTACAAACAAGTTGAAAGGACAACCCCTAATTACTTTTTAGGTATACACGATTTGCTATATTATATTGTATAAACAACAAACTCTACAATCACGTCCATTTCTTAAATTAATTTCGTAGGATTAATGGGGAATTTTGGACACTAGGTGTCCAAAAACCACGCATACAAACTACAAACGTCTGATAAAATTAAAATTAAATTTAAAATCACCTGCCGATAATGTCCTATAGCCATATTTTCGCGCAACATCAGCGCTCCCATCTATCTAATAATTAATAATCTATTTTCACCTATCTAAATAACCATCTAAATTATTAAAAACTTTTCATTCCCTCCTTTTTTTTTATATATTTTTATACAAAATACAAAACCCAAAATAAACAAAAAACTTGTTTATTGTAGATGAATGTGTTTTTTAGATCCTGAGGAAGAAGACATAAAAGCTTCGAAACGTAGATCGATATCATTGTTTCATTTACACCTAGTGTCCAAAATTCCCTACTAATCTTACGAAATTAGTTGTATAAACAGTTGTAGTAGCAACTAAGAAGTGATGCGCGTGACTTGATAAACGAGATATACAAGATTCATGGTGTAATGAATAGTAAACATTATATTGTTGTAAAACAATCGAATATATAGGTAACTGTTTGAATAAACGTCAAACAAAATCAAAATAACATCAAATGTAAATAAAAAACAAATAGAAAAATAAACAAAAATATTGATTATAGCATACCTATACCTACATATATTTGAAAAGATAAGCAATTATATGACGCATTGAAGAATATATATGTATGTAGTATGTACGTAAGCATAAAGAAGTGATTCAAGTTCCATTTAAAACAACACAATTTTTGGAAGACCACAATATACATATATACTAGATGTAATAAAAATACAGTTACAACAATGTGAAATGGAATCTTACAATTTATGCGGTAATTGCAATTTGGAAATATTACAAAAATGATAATCATCAATTATCACAGGAATGGTAAAGGCTAATTCCCATAGGAGTTTCCAATTATACTTTCGGATTAGAAAACGTCTCTTAGTGAGATATTTACCAATTTTGAACCAATTTTGTGCTTAACTTCTAGATTTCAGGAGTATGTATTGTCAACCTGACAATAACGTCCGCTTGGTATACGAAAGGATAGAAAGAAAATTAAAAAAATATTCTTTATTTAGCATTACAAAGTGATTTATCAAAACTAAAATATGTAATATTGATAACACTATAATGTTATTGTTATGCTGTTGCTGATTCATTGCAGCGTAAAATAGTTAAATAGAGAGCTAGAGTTCGGTTATCATATAATATTGGGTAAATGACCTAAAAATTATCTGTAAAATTTTGCAGAAACAATAAAATATTAAATAAAATACTAAAGACATAAAAAATATATAATACCATTTAAAAAAATCGTACAACTTATTTTACATTTGTTATATTTGCGTTTGGAAATACATAAACAAATGCAGTTGTTATAGCAAAATGGTATGAAGTCCAGAAAAATATTTAGATTAATAAAATTATGGTGGGGAAAACTTTGTTAACTAGAATTTAACAAGACTCAGTGGGTATGACTTTCCTTACCAGTTTGTTTTCTATCTTATTATTCGTAATTTGCAATACCTTTTATTTGAATTACGTGAAATACATTCTACACGTGCATTTGGAACTTGGAACTTTATAAAAAATTGTAGTGGGGTACCTAACGAATGGCTAGTTGAATTTTCTCAATATCATTACTTGGTAGTGCGCTTCGGTGAAAAATGGAAAATGAAGTAGATGCTCGTAAGTTAATAAATATCGGACGATTCTACTAATTTTGGGTAATAATTTAAAATTAATTTTTCTTTTATTATGAATTTGCAGCCCCTTCCTACGAGGACGTCATTGAAGAAGAAGGTCGGGTGAAGAAAACGGAAAAGCTTCGTTTGTATTCCAAACTTTCGTTTACCGTAATAAATGCTCTCTTCTCTGGTTTAATTATATTTGGATTGCTGTTGATTAGGTAATTGGATTTTAAATTCAAATTTTAATTTTAATCCGCATTTTTTCAGATTCAGCCACGTTATTCCTGTATATATGCGTAACGTAACTCTCTATTGCAACGATCCCATTTACAACGTTACACCAATTCCAAAGCAGGACAATTCTTACGCCGTTTTTATGGTATTCTTTATGTTGACAATTATTTCGACAGTTGGAATAATCAGGTTTAAATTTTCAAACGTTACTTACGACATTTTGACCAAAAAGATTGTTCTCGAAATTTGTAAGTCCTATATTTTAATATTATTTCATTTGGTTTCATTGTCTCAATTTAGGGTCGTTTACCACTCATCTTTTTTTCTTATTCGTTGCAATTGAAATAATACAATCGGCTACAGGAATACCTTGTCCTTATTATTTTGCCAATGAAGAATTGAAAAGCTATTATTGTGGACCACGCGACGAAACTTACAATATGCCTCGTACGTTGAAATTGTTAGACGAATCGTATCGGACTTCCTTTCCTTCGTACAGAGCAGCAGTTTATTCCTTTTGTTTAACATTCTTGTATTTTTACGTGGATCATTACGATATACTGATTGGACTACATGCTACTCAGCAATGTGTAATAGTTATGTTAGGAACATATACCAGTCATCTGCTTTTGGGATACGTGGAAAAAGGAGAACATCACAAATTCGATGTAGTGGTCGCCATAATTATTGGCACTTTACATGCGTTGGTAGCTGTAAGTAAACTTAGTTATATCAACATGACGATTGTTTACAAATATGCATTATTTGTTTTAGATTCGGAATACGTTTGGAAGTGTTGTTTATAAAAGAAATCATATTTCATTGGTTGCTTTTAATAAAATTTACACGGCAAATTTGAACACTGGTTCCAATTTATATGAACTTCAAACATTACGCCAAAATCCAAACAACACCATTTCATCCAATAACAATAATCAATCACGTAATAATTCACGTACTCCATCACAGATATGTACCAATAGTGGTCAACTTCGCTCTCTTATAAGGAATATTCCGGAAAACGTCAACACGACTTCGGAACAGGTTGTGCCAAATATCACATTGGATGAATAAGACAGTTTGTATTTATTTATTGATTACCTCAAGTATTTTATTTTAATAAATTCATTTTGTTCTTTTTTAATTTTCTTTTTCTTGGCACAAGAGGCTAGCATTCCAAAAACTTGTATTTAAAATTACAAAAGTGCAAATTTAGAAAAACATTTAAAATGTTCAATATGCAGGGAATGCAAATAAAAAAGGCAAGTTTATCTTTGCTTCTTTGACCAGAGCGGCCGATGAATACTTCAATACCTAGCAAAAAACAAAGCCAATACATTTTGCCTGATCTTCAAAGATCGGTTTGGATATAGATCAAATCATTGATAGAAAATGCTGCTCTTGGTCATTTTCCTTTCTAGAATGCTAAACATAACTTATTTAGTTTTCCAGAATTCAGAATGGGCACTTTTTCCTAATTTAGGTAACTTACATTTTTTGGGTGTGTAAATTAGCTCTTATAATGAATTCAAAACATAGGCAAACCATGTAACTCCCACGATAATATCAAAAAAAATTTACTTTGTTCTTTGCCAATAAAAATTATATTATTAAAAATTGTTACTATCATAATTGAGTGTTCTTGTTTACAATAATGCCAAACTGAGACAATTCACAAAATTTAAAATTCGGTTTAACCGTAGTCAAGGTAATATCTAAACTATTGTTAAACAAAATATTTATTATTTTATCAAGGTCTTTGTGGTATGTAATCCGTACCCTGAAATAAAATTTGCTTACTAAATTCATATGGAATTATTCATTATATTAAGATTCGCCTAGGTAAAACTGCAATACTTTAAGGATTTAGAATAAAGAAGACATAATAAGCGACAAAAAGAAAAAGGAAGAAGAATGTCCATAAAAAAATTGCCGAGGTGAATCTCTAGAAGATGAAAAAGAGTTAACCAAGATATGTACCTACTATTTATTGGAAAAACTATTACACTAAAAAGCAATTAAGATTGTAAAACTTGAATTAATTATTTTAGCTGTGAAACGATATTTCAGGATTTTTTTCCATTAAATTCTGTATAAATATCTCATATTCTAAAAAGTACCTTAAAATGTCTTTCAATTGCCACAAAATGTCCCAAATTCTCCAAAATTTCTTTAATTGTCAGTTAAAATTCCATTCTAAACATTTTAATTGAATAGGCTTTTTCGTTCCTTTTTTGTAAACTCTCCAGACTAGCTTATGACACGAATTTATACGACACAAATGGATAATTAATTATGCCAAAAAATCTCAAAATTTTCATTAAATTTTAAGAGGCAATAGCCACCCTCTCGAAATATTCACTCTAAGCTTTAAATTGACTAGGAATTTGAAAAGCTGTTTGTGTTTGGGCTGAAAATTTAGATTAAAATTTACAAGAAAATTCTGCAAACTGCTGAAAATATAACGTGGTAAATTGGTTGCCTATTTGTAAGGAGATTTGTCCAGGAACACTTTTTGTTTTACTTTTTTGGCAGGATTTGACCTTTGATAGGTGGAAGTTTCGTTTTCGTAAAATTGAAATTAGAAACATTTTTAATTTATAAAATTTTAATTAAGTACTCGTGAAGTATAATTTTACAAAATAATTAATATGTAAAATCGTGCCACATCCAATGATTTTCTTGTGAAAAATCGTCACTATTCTTTGCAAGATGTTCGATATAAAGAGCTAATTTTCTCAATTCATCGTCTGTTAAGTAATCGGTGTATTTATAAGGTTTAATATTAATGGCATTTCTTATATTAGTTATGTAGTACGCTTTTTGATCATCGCATATAAGAGAATTAGTTTCGTTATATTGAGGGTATTCACTCCAAATCACACTCAATGCTTTGGTCTGAAATTGGTTTAAATTGTACAATATACTTTTTAGAATTTTGAAATTGCCTCACCTTGTATTCTTTATATTTTGTAATAGTTCTTATCGTCATTGCAGTCTCATCTAAACAGCATAAAAATCGGAAATTTTTTGCTTGTAGTACTTTCATCTGCTTCATTTTAGTCGTAAGGGAACCCATATCTACAGCAGACCAAAGCACGATGTCGTAATATTGGTAAGCTCGGGTTAAAAACTCATGTAGATATGGTCGAACGTGTGTTATGAATTCAAATTTGCCCGTGGTTAAATCTCCCAAAGTGCAGTCTACATCAAGAACTAGTAATTTCTTTCCTCTTCGCGGTGCACTGAATTTCTCTATCATGTTTTATTAAATCTGGTTATCTCTACTTATAATCTAAAATTAAAAATTAAATAATTACTTTAATTGTGAATTTTGTCTCTTAAACTTACTTAATTAACTTCACGAGTACTTAAACGTCAAACTATAACTACGAATTTTGTTTATTTGAGGCGGCTGCCATGGATTGAAACAAAAACAATTCGCGGGATTTTCAAAATGGCCGAAATTAAAATTTGCATTTTATTATTTTTTGTATTTAAATGCGGCCTATTAAAAATATTCGAATACGGTTATAAATATTTAGTTTAACAGATAAACTGCTTTAATCCCATTTTTAATCTGACGCGTCGCGTCGTGTATATTATATATAGCGAATATCGTAAGGCGAACTTTGGCCAAAAATAAGTTAGGACTGCAATTTAAAAAAGTATTTTACCGCTTTTCTGAATTTTTTTGAAATATAGCATAAAATATTTGACTTAAAGGATATCACAGTGCATAAGTCAATGTCAAGTAATTAGAACGTGAGTTCTAATATTTAAATATATGATAGTCATACTGCAGAAGTCATTTCCCAGTTAAGGACATCCTCTGAGGGCGACGGGAAAGGAAGTGCGAATGGCAGGATATATGTCACATGACCGGATATCTATGTGAATTATTATAATACAGTTGCGGGACGCTAAACATCTATCTATTACAAGAGACGCCAATTCTTAAACTTGTAAAAGATAATTACGCTTTTCTATTCACGTTTATTTTACTATTCCTCACAATATAACTCGAACCTATGTCGTTTTGCAATTCAGATTAAAATCAATTTGAATACTAACCACAACACCAAATTTGTTGTCAAAAATTAAATTTAGCTTTTCCAGAAACGATTATAAAAGCATCAGCATTTTTCATGTGGGATTCGAAATCAAGCCGATCGCATTTTCCCACAAACTTGCAAGTAGCAATTTTCCACTTGAGAAAATCCTTATATAAAACCAAAGTCAAAAATGGAATTAAAATTAAAATACTTGAAAATCACAAAGCGTTTGGTAATGAAAGAGTGGACCCATTATACATATGTTGTACATGTTACGTAATTGAATTAGAAAAATTGCAAAATTTGGTCGATTAGATTCGCTAAACTGTTAATAAATTAGTTTCACACCAATCAAAACTCAAGTGCAGGCAAGATTTATTTGGATGTTGGTGGTCTATGTGGTTGCACTTAATTTGAATAAATGAATCCAAGTCATCAAGATTTATTTATTTCATTTTATTTCTGCGTGATACCAAAGAAATTAATTTCTCTCTAAAATCTCAAAAAATTATTTCGTGTGAAGTATTTAAACCAAATTAATTTTCTCTTTAATTAACCTCACTTGTACGCTTGTTTGATGTGAAGTACCCAATCTATTGCTTGAAAAGCGCCATCTGGTGAAATAATTAAATATTTTATATTTCTTTATTTCCTATTAGCATGAGCATAATTGTGTAGCAAATTATTTGATGGAGTGGACAGTTGAATCAATTATACAATTTATTAATCTTAAGAGGTTTAGTAAATGCAAACAAGACACTAATAAAATAATTTTCCTTCTTGATATGATTATTTAATCGAGTAAATCGTAAATAAAGTGGTGTCTTACGCGCTCCGGAACCCCACCTACGATTTTGAAATTACAAATTTATTTATAACCATTGCAGTACTTCGATTACTCTGATCTACCAATATTAAGGAAATTGAAAAATGAGGTACCGGGTGGGGTGTAGTAAATCAAAATTAGTAAATGCTAATAGGGCTTAGTAGTTAGAAAGAATTTGAGAATTTTCGTCAAAACAGGAAGCACACCTTTCTGTAAAAATAACTCAATAATAATTAGGTAATTATTTAATTAATAAAGCCGAAATATGCAGTCAAAAATAAAGACACCCTAAAGTGGAATCAAACATGACAGAATTAATTTGTAGCAACTGGGAATATATTACATATATTTTTGCCATATAAAATTGTTTTTTATGAAATATGTAATTCAGTACCTTCCCATTTTTCCCAAAGTAAGGTTCCGGTTACGCCACTGTCTACGGTCTGCAGTAGGATCTTGAACTCAAAGTTTCATCCTAATAGCGACGTTAACTTGCTAATAAATTTCTTTTTCTCTTGCATATTTTCCCCGTTCCGTATTTTTAAAGAAACAGGAGAAAGTAAGGGTTACCATATTAAGTTAGCATCGCCACTGAGTCGAAAGTTTAAGATCCAGGATTC
Organism: Cantharis rufa; assembly: GCA_947369205.1. NCBI lineage: Eukaryota > Metazoa > Arthropoda > Insecta > Coleoptera > Cantharidae > Cantharis > Cantharis rufa. The sequence goes on from OX376309.1 coordinate 26,674,790, forward strand.
CGGTGTTGAAGCTCAATTCTCTGTGCACTACACCGACTGTCTGTAGCCTATACGCTAATAATAATTTAATTTTAACTTCGTAAAACTAGACAAAATTTTATATCATTGAAAAATATATTGGATTAATTTTCTCCTCCTTCAAAAAAAGCCGTAGTTAAAATGGTAGATTCCAAAGCTTGGAATCAGATCTTGGCTTATCAAAAATATACGTTTATACATTTTTTGGATCTTTCCGGCATTTGATTTGATGCCGTTGTCATCATCGGTAAAGATGTCGATCTGCTGATGTTACTGACATGTAACATGACACGACATTTTGAGAAAATATCAAATTATGAAAACCATGCAAAGGTAAAATTACAAGAAAACTGTACGCCCTTAAGGGGGGAAAAGGGTCTGAGGTACAAACAAAGAAGCACATTTTTGTGATTTTTTTTTGCAGAGTACCTTATTTGTTAATATTTTTAAAAAATTAAGCATTATATTAAGAATGTTTTGCTAAATTTTCGTTAAAAAATATTACAAAATAAGCCAGTGGTATGGTGAGAACTGAGGCACATAAAAAAAAGGTTCCATGCGGTAGGCAGGATAACTCATGGTTGCTTCATCTGAAATCAAAAAAGCAAAAATATTTCTTTAATACATACGTTTATCTTGGATTTGAACGAAGGAATTAACAAAATATTAATTTTTTACTTTTTGGTAAAGATGCAATCAAAAAACTGTAATTTTTTACTTAAATTAAAATAACAACTTAATTAAAAACTAAGTTGTAATTGAAATTAAAAAAATCCTTCGTTCACATCCAAGATAAACTTATGTACTAAAGAAATATTTTTTATTTTTTGATTTCTGATGAAGCAACCATGAGTTATCCTGCCTACCGCATGCAACCTTTTTTTTATGTGTCTCAGTTCTCACCACTACCACTGGCTTATTTTGCAATATTTTTTAACAAAAATTTATAGCAGATATTTTTAATATAATGCTTAATAATGTAAAAAATTTTAAAAATATCAACAAATAAGCTACTCTGAAAAAAAAATCACAAAAATATGCTTCTTTGCGTGTATCTCAGACCCTTTTGCCTCCTTAAAGAAACCCACTTTATTTTATTATTTTCTTTTCTTATTATTTTAAATTTAACGGTGGTTGGTAATAATTAATTTTGATAATTATGCAACCGAAAATTTTTTTATTGTGGTTTATTTTTTATTGAAAAATATTTGAAACCAAAATAGTATCGCTTGTGGGAAAGCTGATGGCTCTTTTGTTGCAATTACACGAGAGACGATCTGTTGACGTCCTTACGGAAATCATTACGGTGCGGTGGTGTACTTCCTTTATTTTAGATTGTAAATATTATTATGTTTGGAAATCTTCTCAATAGCTGCCTGGGTAATGATGAGCACTTTAAAATTAATAAAATATTTATTAGATAATAAGCAACTTTGTCAGCTGTTTCTGTTGTGTGGTTTGAATATTGTAATTTTTATGATGCATGTCACGATATTCATGCGGTTAGAAGGTAGACTTTGAAAACTACCAACTTGACTTTAAAGCAAGCATCTACAAGCGTGTAGTTTTACTATATTAAAAATAGGTTTGTTATTTACTGATCTACAAATAATTTTCCATAAATTGCGCATTTTTAATGAGTACATACGCTTGTAAAACTTTTATAAAAATGTAAAAAGTAAAATTATTGCATTTAAAAATTATATACATAATGGATTACAATGTTACTCACTCCATCAAGCACAATCTAAAGCAGTATGTACTAAAATAGCAATGTAAACTATAAAATATAGGTGAACAATGCACATACGGCGATAAATTCTTGTAAAATTTTGTTACACAAATTTATAAAATTTTTTCTATTTTATTTTATTATTTTCTCGTGGAGACGTTTAATTAAATTTTCTTTGTGCAAAATTTGGAAAGCTCGAATAAGGGTGCGTTAGATTGAGGTGATTTTTATATGAAAAGCTATTGAGCTGCTCATCACTTACTCTTAGGAACGGAAGCTTTTTGTGTGTCAGTTTGATTTCCTCAGGTTGCGTAAATTTTGACAGTGGTTTGATGGGTTTTCTGAAAGGATGCTCCAAGTCACTTTTCAATTTTTAATTGAAAATGGTTTAAATGCGAAAAGCGCTTTTCAGCGTTATCCGTAACATTTCACGGCGAAGCTTTTTAATTATGTGTGCTTACTGAAACTAAAGCTTAGTGAACATTGTTTGGTAAAAGGTCAGGTGTTTTCTGCTTTCGGAGTAATGCTGTATTTTAATATAAAAAGGAGTTAAATGAGGTGACAATTTGAGCATTAATGTTCTCAAAATAGTTTAAATTTCCCCCTCCGTATTTTCAGCATAGGTGTATCATTGGAGGGTCATAGATAATGAGCACATGATTGCTGCATCCAACCGCCAAATGATTGAATGGGTTTGCTGAAGTCAGTGGTCTATCGCCCTTCGACATAGTCGCTTTTTGACACAGTGCTTTCTAGTTTTGTTTTTTGTGAAGTGTTAGTGAGCATTTTTAACACGTGGATATATTTTGGTAATTATTTCATCTCTTGTTTCCAATTTTTGGCAATTATTTTGCGTTTAATGAGGATCATTTTTAAACAATAATAAAAGTTGTGCTTTTAAACTATTTTGAAGCAGTGAATATAATGTTGATGTCAAATCAAGATTTGATAGGTAGTGTTAATTAGAAGAAACGAGTGATAATAATTTAAAATTTTAGTTCAACAACTGTCGTGGTTATTAATTTATTTTATATGTTGGTTAACTAAATTTTCATTATACATACAGTAACATACATATATATATAGAGGTTACCCTTTTTGTAGCTCATTGAACGTGCGGTTATGATAATGTGGAAGTATTTAAAAAGAGTCGCTTTATTAATCCTGCGTGCTTATCAAAGCCTCCTGCTGTATCATATTCATTTTAATTTTGTGAGCGTGATTTGGAAGGGTACCTACTTACATGTGATATGAACATTACTGTGTACATATAATATAGATCCATTGCAGGAAATGTCCATTTACTTCGTCACCACACATATCCACATAGATCGGTGTCTTATATTTTGAACAGCATTTTAACAAACAAAAAAGGAATATTTTTGCCAAAAGACGTTTGCAATGTTCCATCATCCATAATAAATATACCAGTTCGGATACAATTATAAGGACCGAACTGTGCTTTTGCCTAACAGCTTAAAAGTAATTGTTTCCTCAAATTTAAACGCGATACAATTACAACCTATCACACGGTACATACTTCCTTCGAATACTTCCTTACCCTCTTACACAGCTACGCGAGCATCATTTACATTACATTTAAAGTATGTATATGTAATTTTAGGTAACTTTTTGGTATGTAATGAGCTGACGTTTTCAACATATTAGAGTACTTCAACTTTCTTTCTAAAATGGCCGAAAGAAACGACGGTACTACAGATTGTTTAGAAAACACGTTAAATCTAAATAGACATGTGACAGAGGAAATCGAAATGCCCTCGTTGAAAACTTTACCAAATTCGGCAAATCAATTGAAACCACCCAAAAAGCTAGCTCCTCTACCAGAAAGAGGATCATGGACCACGAAATTGGATTTTATATTATCTGTCGTTGGTTTAGCAATAGGTTTAGGAAATGTATGGAGGTTTCCATATTTATGTTATAAAAATGGTGGCGGTGCTTTCCTCGTTCCTTATTTTATTACATTATTTCTTGCCGGAATTCCTATGTTTTTCATGGAACTCGCGCTTGGACAGATGCTGACGATTGGAGGACTTGGGGTTTTTAAAATTGCTCCAATTTTTAAAGGTACCAATTCGATATCAAATTGAAAAGTCAAAAATATAATATTATATTTTACAGGAATTGGTTATGCGGCCGCCGTTATGTCTTGTTGGATGAATATTTATTATATCGTTATTTTAGCTTGGGCTATATTTTATTTTTTTATGTCTTTGCGTTCAGGTAAATTCTGCATTGCAAATGTTAGCAAAGTAACTAAAGGAAATACTTTTAGACGTACCGTGGAGGACATGTAATAATTATTGGAATACGAAAACTTGTATTAACCCCTACGATCGTTCTACACTTTTGTGTTGGGACCAATTAAACCCCAATAATAGCGTTACGAAAATGTGTACGTTAAACGATCATAATATAAGTATTGCTGAACTAACGGATCCAGTTAAAGAATTTTGGGAGTAAGACTAAGCAAAAGGTGAAAATCTTAAAATAATCCTTCAATTTTAGACGACGCGCTTTAATGATTTCCGATGGTATCGAACATGTAGGTGGTCTTCGCTGGGAATTGGCTGGAACTTTATTGTTGGTTTGGATATTATGTTACTTCTGTATATGGAAAGGTGTGAAATGGACAGGAAAAGTTGTATATTTTACGGCTCTATTTCCATACGTACTCCTAACAGTGTTATTGGTACGAGGTGTCACTTTACCTGGAGCAATGGAAGGAATTAAGTTTTACGTCATGCCAAATGTTGCCAAACTGAAACAATCGGAAGTGTGGATTGACGCCGTTACGCAAATCTTTTTCTCGTACGGATTAGGGTTGGGAACGTTGGTTGCACTAGGAAGTTACAATAAGTTTACCAACAACGTATACAAGTAAGTTTACATCAATTTACCAAAAGAAAAAAAAATCTTAAAATTTCCTTTTAGGGACGCGCTAATTGTTTGTACGGTCAATTCAAGTACAAGCATGTTTGCCGGTTTTGTTATATTTTCCGTGGTCGGCTTTATGGCTCACGAACAACAAAAACCGGTAGCTGAAGTGGCCGCATCGGGTAACTTTCCGACGATTTTATTAATTCTCAAGTAACCGTGTACATTTTAATTTTTAGGACCTGGCCTGGCGTTTTTAGCGTATCCTTCGGCAGTTTTGCAGTTACCAGGATCGCCGCTATGGGCATGCTTATTTTTCTTTATGATTCTACTGATCGGTTTAGATTCGCAATTTTGTACAATGGAAGGATTCATAACGGCAGTCATCGACGAATGGCCTAGATTGCTGAGGCCTAGAAAAGAAATATTTATTGCAATCGTTTGCGCTCTTTCGTACTTGGTTGGATTATCGTGCATATCGCAGGTAATTGGCAGAAATAAATAAAACTGTGAATATTTTTAAATGGTCTTTTTCAGGGAGGAATGTACGTGTTTCAAATATTGGATTCGTACGCAGTTAGCGGTTTCTGTTTACTCTTTTTGATTTTCTTTGAATGCATCGCTATTTCGTGGGCATTTGGCTGCGATCGATTTTACGATGGTATTAAGGAAATGATTGGATATTATCCCATGAAATGGTGGAAATTTTGCTGGACGATAACTACACCGATGATTTGCATTGTATTTAGTAAACTTAAAATTGTTAGATTATGCGCTAATTTGTCTTTCTTGTAGGGAGTGTTTGTGTTTAATTTGATTCAATGGACTCCGGTTAAATATCTAAATTACGAGTTTCCGATATGGGCTCATTTGCTTGGTTGGTTTACAGCACTGTCGAGCATGATGTGCATTCCTGGCTACATGATTTATATTTGGTACAGCACACCAGGAGACAATGAGACGGTAATAATAATAATAATATTATTAATTAATTAATCAATTTAATTATTGTAATTTTCAGAAATTTCGGTTACTTGTAAGAATCGACGACGACATTCAAACAGTGAGAGCGAAAATGCAAGGAGTACATCCATCGCAAACAGCGGAAGTATAACCAAGCATTAAAGCAATGAACTATGAATTTAATTATTAAATGCTCGCAGTATTTCCATGTTTAATAAAAATAAGTTTTTCGCGGTCTTCCACAACTTTTCTAGTGTTCATATTGTTTATTGTTTTGTAATTAAGAGTAATATATAAATTATATAATTTATTATATCTATTTAACGTAGTACGTAATTACACTTATTTATATATTAATAAGGCACTAAAGGGCACATGGTACAAGAAAATGTGTAGGTTTTGAATCATATCCATGAATTTTAACGTAATTATTATTATTTATAATAATCCACCGATCACCTTCATTTGTAATTTAATTAACAATCATTTTTTTAATCGACCCCTTTAATAGCGCAATGTACCTCTAGCAAGTAATAATTAATAAATTAATGTAAGCTTTTAATATTGTTAAAATTTTTAATTAATTAATTGTAGTACGTACGATATCAAAATAGTAAGTAAATATAGTAAAAACAATGTATTCTAAATTATTTGTAAAATTTACATAAAATGTAAATCGATGTATAAAATGTATGTTGCTTCTAGTATCAAGCTTTGTCAAGTATAGGATAGGTAAGAAGTGTTTTGACAACAGATTCGGTTAGGTTTTATGTACATTTATTTAATATTTTTAATATTATATTTTAATCAAAGTTGTAGATTTATAAGATTGGCTATAACGAATAAAGAAATACTGAGTTACATAAAAATTCCCCAACTGTATAATTAAAATTTTGATAATTGTTTAATTTTTTAAGTAAACAAAATTAGCATCATAAGTTCACAATAAATATAAAATTTATATTATTGTTTTGTAAAACCAATTTTCTTCTATTTTTAGGAATGCAATATTATTGGTGCTTTATGTAATTTAATTGTAAAAAGCTACGAATTACAATTAAGTCAAAAAAATACATGCGGTTGGATCACGGTTTATTAATAATCTGTTTTTTCTGTGAAATTGATGGAGTTTTAGTAAAAAATCAAGTATAACTTCTTGGTGGGCTGAGAACTTGATCAATGGTAAAATGTTTTCTCCGATTTGTTATAGACAGACAGATACCAGACGATATGTTATATTTCTTACAGACTTATCTAATCACTGTTTTGGTTCCATAAGTGATGTTCTATTAAAAACGAATTTTTTTTTTGGATAAAAAGGCTTTCTATTCAAGTTTTTTAGTTCTGTCTTGGCCGTGCAATGGTTTCCGACTATTTTCAAATTATTCTGCAAGACACTAGTTTTATATTGTCCCCACTTATTGTGAATGCACCTCAAATCTCAAAGACAGGCAAGGGAGTGATGAAAAACGTTCCATATGTCTTCAGAAATAAACAGAAAAATTTAATGAAGGAGGACAAAAATGAATCTAATCTGTTCCATGTGATATTTAATAACAGTTTGTTAAGGCGTATTTTAGAAATAAAGCGGTTTAGACCCACAATCAACAACTTACAAGCAAAGGATCCCCGGTCTCCCTCACCGCTTTGAATAATTTTTGGATATGTGGTAGAGCATTAAAAAATAAAAGACCCCTAATTTTTTTAGCTGTCAACACGCGGGTTTAAGGGGTGTAATCGCTCTTTAAAAATAGGGTAAAAAATGAATTTTTTGAATTTTTATAAAAAAGGAGGTTTTAGAATTGAATGAAAATTCAAACGATAAAATACTTCATTTTATAACTAATAACAAATATAATTTTTTCGAAACGATCACTTAATATTTTCGGGGATGGACTATCCCCCAAAATTTTAAAACCTGCATAAAACATCCTTAACTTCATCAAATTTTTTTGAAAAAAATATATGTTATAGAGGAGAGAAAACTGTAAGTTACGTGTTTTTTGACTTTTCCCAAAAATGATATTCAAGGGGGTAACAACCCCTTTTTAACTTTGCCATGTGTTATCATTTTCGAATAAAATTTTTTAAATATTTTATTGAAATAGTACAAACTGTACTACACAATGAATATTTTTACCCTTTTATTAATACACCCCCACCTATCGGCAGTTCAAAAGCTAGATTTAACTATTAAAAATTGTAAAAAAGTTTGGGTAATGTACTGAAAAAAAACTACATAAGTATGTAACTTGTTTCAAGTTAACTAAGTAACTTAAACTAACTGTAACTAAGTTACTTACTTCAAAAGTAACTGTCTTATTAAGTAACTAAAGGTATATTAATCAAGTAACTTGTAACTAGTTACTTTTCAAAAGTAACTTTCCCAGCTCTGTACATACCTACGTGAGTAACGAAAAGTTTCGCCCACTCCTATGTTAACAATGTAAATTGCCGGTTTTGAAGGCGTTTTTTAGCATATAAAAGTCCATTTTACAGCAAAACCTTCTTAACATTGCTTGTTGAAAATTTCATTGTCTTCAATTTTATTTCTATACAATTTTTTATTTTAGCGCACCCTTTTTGACTGAGAGCGGCTTAAACAAGACTCGGTGAAAAGGAAAAAATATTGTCATCTATTTCTCGGAAACGGTGCGACGAAACAGAAAAATGTATATAAACAAAATAGTAAAGAATAAAATTTATAAGAAAAAAGGCTTATTAATTTTTTTTATTTTGTCGCACCGTTTCCGAGATATAGATGACAATATTTTTTCCTTTTTACCGAGTCTTGTTTAAGCCGCTCTCAGTCAAAAAGGGTGCGCTAAAATAAAAAAACGTATAGAAACAAAATTGAAGACAATGAAATTTGCAACAAAAAATGTTAAGAAGGTTTTGCTGTAAAATGCATCATTCATGATTTTGAACCAATTCTTGATTCTTCTTTACTGAAAATTGATTATTTTTGTTTAAATCCAAAAAACATAATATGCGGAGATAGCCAACGTCACATCGTTCGAGATCTTCTTTCCATAAAAGTAAAAGAGTTTTCTTAATTGAGAAAATTGGCAGGTTCATCTGTTCTCTCTAAAAGCTCATCTCTATAGCAGTGTAGTGCATTGCTTTTGTAACACATCTGTATGTTATTCCTTCGAGTTTTTGATCACCAAATCAAATACGCTTCTTATACCGTATAGTTCGGAAGCCAGCGACTAATACTTGTACGATTTTTGCCAGTTTGAATTATATTTTATTTTGTTAATTTGAAAGTGGAGATTACAAAAAATAAAATGGAATCGTTATAGTCTGGGTGCAGTGGCGGATTTAGGGTTGCCTGTGCCCTAGGCCCTGTCCGATATGGCGCCCTGTTTGCTTGATAGTAATTATTATAAATAAAAATAATACGAATATTAAAAATACGTAGAGTCTCGAAACAGCGAACAACGAAAAACGAAAACTATGTTTGTTCATTAAATTAATATTAATTCCCAATTTATTTCTTTTTCCCTCTTTTTCACTGTTTCGAGACTCGACTGTATTTCATTATGCGGTTTATTAATCCAAACATAAATTTCTTATTAGTAAATAATAAATTAAAACGGAGCAACGAATGAAAATAATGAATGTTTTTCTTACTTTCATAAAAACATCAACTTACTGAAAAATCTGTAATGGTGCTAGCTCTAATATTTGGGTGCTAGCTGCAGTGATCCGGACGCCCCTATGTTAACAATGCAAATTGCCTGTTTTGAAGCCGTTTTTTGGCATATAAAAATCTATTTACAGCAAAACTTATTAGACGTTTTTTGTTGAAAATTTTATTGCCTTCAATTTTGTTCATATACCTTTTTTTATTTTGTCGCGCTGTTTCTGACTTATAGCGGATTAAACATGACTCGGTAAAATACAAAAAATAAATACAGAAAATAGTGCCACAAAATAAAAAAATGAATAGACATTTTTTCTTGTAAATTTTATTCTCTACATTTTTGTTCATATAAATTTTTCTATTTAGTGGCACCGTTTCCGAGATATAAATGACAATATTTTTCGTATTTTACCGAGTCTTGTTTAAGCAACTATCAGTCAGAAACGGCGCGACAAAATAAAAAATTTAATACAAACAAAATAGAAGGCAATGAAATTTTCAACAAAAAACCTCGAAAAAATTTTGCTGTAAAATCGATTTTTATATGCCAAAAAAGGGCTTCAAAACTGGTGGCAATAATTAGCATTATTAACATAAGAGCCTTCGGATTTCATTATGATTTATGAGTCACTGTATATACATAATTAGGGAGCTACCTTTTGGAGTCAAAATATTAGCCCCACCCCCAATTTCAATGTAGATGTGTACAAAAAACTGTAAAGGTGCTAGCTTGAATATCTGGGTGTTAGCTAGCGCTAGCTCCATAAATTGGGGAGCTAGCTTTTTAACAATTATTTCAGATACTTTACTGAAACTTTTTTTCATAACTTCTAAAATTTTCTCGCCTTTAAAGTTTAGGTGCCCCTAGAATTTTGCCGCCCTAGGCCGGGGCCTCACGGGCCTAAGCGTAAATCCTGCAATGTCTGGGTGCCTGCCGACATAAAGTGCAACTTATACATTACCGCTTATAACTTGTTGTGTGGTTTAATTTATTAAACCTAGTCTACCATCATTTCCTCTATGAAAATTTTCGCAATCGCGGCTTTTCCTCTGCCATTTTTCCGAAAGTCGTCAATTTCGTATTGTTTAAAAAATTTATAGATACTGTACTTTTATAAAATATAATTGCAAGAAAAATGCATGAAACGCGCTAGAACAAAATAGTCCGACAAAAATTTTGGATAAAGCTTAGCAAGGTTAGATCCTATTAAACCTATCTGATTTTTGTAGTTAAAAATTACAAGTGTTTTCAATTATTATAAAAATTAAATTTATAATTTCAACTAGGATGTCTCATAATGAGTTTGGACCAAGTCAGCTAATTTACAATTAGTCATGGAATTTTTCTATTTCTTAAATTTCAACAATTAAGAGCCAATTTCACAATAAAACAGGGCATTAAAATTTAAAAGGCGACTTAGGACAAAACAGACCAATAAAAATCATCAGTTTTGTTTCAAGTCGCCTCTTAAATTTTAATGCCCTGTTAACTTTTATTATGAAATTGGCCCTAAACACTGCAAATTTAATTGCTTTAATTTAATTTTCTTTTTAATACTACAAATCCTATCTAATTTCATATAAAACTTATAGCGGTACCTAGGTACCCACACCGTCATTAAAGGGTGAAATAATTTTGGACTCCATTTTTTTATTATAAAATTAATAATAATTATCAAAACAAAGTATAGTATAAAATAAGCTCAGAGATGTTGCGAAATTTCCAAACTCAACGACTTTGAACACAAAAAATATGAATGCTTCAAAATGCAAAAGGCTCCCGGGTACCCATCCAGTCACATAAAAGTAGACGTTTTTTGTCTTATAAAAATCGTCTTATACAGCAATAGTTATCAGACATTTCTTGTTGCTGTCAATTTCTTGATGCAAATTTTGCAACAAGAAATGTCTAATAAGTATTGCCATAAAGGCGATTTTTATATTACAAAAATTGTTATAATAATATATTCAACAACATATTAAAGGTTTTTTATGTTTAATTAATTAAATGTACAAAGTGTATTAACTGTTTATATACCCTACTACAATACATTTTATTACAGCATATAAAACTTAATATTCTGAGTGTAGTACTTGATTGCTGAAAATTCATGTTTTTTTCATATTTGTCAGACACTTGTACTGCATGTTGGGTACTTCTCTGGAACACATTAATTTCTTTTTTTGAAATTTTGGGTTCTCGTGAAACCGATGATTTCCGCGCTTAGGACTGCAAAATCGGAAAATGTATTTTGTCGGAAAATCCAATAATTGAGACTGACGTTGGTCCAATAAACCGGACTCAAGTGGCCATTCTGAACTCAATTCCATAGTTGTAGTCTCTTTTGCGGACCGCTTCCCAACTGGATGTAAGCTCTAATAACTTTACTATTCACCTGCTTGGCATTAACAGGTACAATTAACAAAATGCTTTGTTAATTTTTATTTTGGGATTTACTTAAATGTGATTTATTTGAAAGCTTAATTTTTAATATTTAATGTAAACTTACCTTTAAGAACGTAAAACAACTTTTCTTACCCAACTGCAGTTCGTGCATTTAAAGAAAAATGCATTTTTTCACAATTTCAAACTATTCACTGCTACATCACTGGAGGGAAAATTTTACTAACCTGACTTGCAGCTAAAACCCACGCAGTTGGACCTACCTACAATAATAAAGAAAATTTGTTGTTAGTTATCATTGCAGATGAAAATGGCTTTCGTCAAATTACCTTTATCACTGTAGTCCTTTTGCCTTATTCCTAGTGGCCAGGATAGCTTCTTCATTGTTCCTTCCAATACACTTTAAGTCACTCACAAACCCGGACACTTTTACACTTTTTTTTCACTTAAGAATTAAAACAAAATTATTCGCGATTATTTCCAAAGCTTCCATCAAGCTTTTTCACAATAATTCGAACTCGACACATAATACTCCCGAATTCGCGGAATACGAATTTCGCGTTCACACATCAATATCGTCTGAACTGAAATGAAAAAAATTAGTTATTTATTGTTTCTATATTTCAAATATTTATGTTTCATTTATTTAAAGACCAGTTTACACGAGGCAAGTTGGTAAGTGAAACATAGACTAGATTCTATTCTACTTGTAACTTACCAACTTAATTTTCACTTAATAAACCGTTTACACGTTACAATTAAGTTGTCAATTAAGTTAAATTCAACTTAAAATAGAATAGAATCCAGTCTATTTTTCGATTTAGTTAAATTTAACTTAATTGTAACGTGTGAACGGTTTATTAAGTGAAAATTAAGTTGGTAAGTTGTTAAGTTGGTAAGTAGAATAGAATTTAGTCTATGTTTCACTGGTTCCACTTACCAACTAAATCACTTACCAACTTGCCTCGTGTAAACTGGCATTTAGTGACACAAAGACATAACTAATTATAGGGGGGAGGGAAAGATTGTAAAATATTGTGCAATATACGTAAACGGAAGTGAATATCACCGGTCATAAAACCTTGAAATTTGAAAATTAATAAGCTCAATCTAATAAGATTTGTTCTGTTTTACATTAGATTATTCATAAAACCACCTAAGGCGCTATTTTGAATTTTCTAAAATTTAAAGTGAAAAATAAACTCTGTATAAACAACCACGTAGACAATAACTTTGTTTTTGTGTGTTTTTGCACACATGTGGTTTCTCCAACAATATTTAGTTGGTTAATATTCTGGAGAACCCAAAATTTACTAGAGTCTAGTCTAGAGAGAGTAATTCTACTTTTGCATCCGCATGCAAAGTTGTGCCTATTTTGTACTTAGTGAAAATTGAAATACTAAATTAATTTTGACATCTGTCAAATTTACATTTATTATAAATTATCATGTACCTACTTTTAATTTTATACAGATTTTAGATCAACTTTTCAATCAACTTTTGTCGGGGTATCAGTTATTCTTAATCATAATTAGTTTTAAATTATTCATTAATTCATACTGATGAAAAACCATTTGCATGTAAAATTTTTACCATAAATTAATATTATATTTTAAGTGTAATATTAATAATATACCATTAAAATTTTGTCTAAAATATAAAAATAAACCGTCTAAAATCTGTATAAAATTAAAAGTACACGATAATTTATAATAAATGTAAATTTGACAGATGTCAAAATTAATTTAGTATTTCAATTTGCTCTAAGCACAAAATAGACACAACTGCGCCATCAGATGCAAAAGTAGAATTACTTTCTTTAGACTCTAGTCAAAATTTTCATATTGACGACCAAGCACGGAAAAAGAAAAAATACCTAAGTAACAATTGACATATTTTCAAAAGAGTATATACATTTGGTTGCAGTATTTGCATAGGAAAATACAAAATCAAGTTGAAAATCCAAAATCAAGAAATTTAAAGACTTACTTTAGTTGTGGAATACTCTGGAATTCTCTTGATCAGTACAACCAGGAACTTGTACGAACTTGAATATCATGTATTTGCACCAATAAGAAATTAATTTTCTGCATACGATGTTACCTTAAAGGCATTAAACAAACGACTGACTGAGTCCGAGCGCCGTGCGTCGAAATTCGTCATCACTTTTTTTGTTTCCTATAATGTGCTTATGCTGATAAGTTTTTAACATAAAATGTACACATCATTCAACGATGTCTCACCTGTAATAGTTATATTGCCGTTATATTATATAAATACATATAAACATTTCTAAAGCCGCAATTATAGTAGTATTTCTGTAATTTTATATTTCGAGATGAAACAAATACGTCACTCAACGTTTTGGTAAGTGTTCTCTACACATTTACCCCTTCTAATTCTTCCAAGAAATTAATCAAAACAAACAAATTCTTCCAAGAATATAATGAAAATAAACAACTTCTTTGTAATATATTTAAAATTTAAAAGAATTTTTTCGTCGAATTGAACAGGTTCCACATTTTAAACAAATCCAAGAAAATAACCAAAATAAACACATTCTTCCAAGAAAATAATAGAAACAAGCACATTCTTCCAAGAAAATAATCAAAATAAACTAATTCATGGAAGTACTTAAAATTTGAAGGAATTTATTCGTGGAACTTAACAGGTGCCGCATTTTAAATAAATCCAAGAAAATATCCAAAATAAACACATTCTTCCAAGAAAATAATAGAAACAAGCAAATTCTTCCAAGAAAATAATCAAAATAAACAAATTCTTTGCAGTACTTAAAACTGGAAAGAATTTTTTCGTGGAACTTAACAGGTTCCGCATTTTTTAACAAATCCAAGAAAATAACCAAAATAAACACATTTTTCCAAGATAATAATTTAAATACACAAATGTTTTGGTAGAAGAAAATTAGGAAATTTAAAATTGTGCAAATTTTGTCAGAACAAATTAATTAATTTTAAAAATTACGTTTTTTATTTACGGTAATTTTTTTTTGAAAATTTTAAGTTAAAACCTATTATTTTTATATGAATGAAAAGCTGAAACAATGTTCTTACAATCTCTGGAAAAGTAATAGTAAATCAATGGTTAAATTTAGAAAGCATCTAAATCCTTCTTTAGAGAACGCTGGATCTTATACAAAATATAAAAAAGAAGTTCAATAATTATTTTTTGGGAATCAACCCAAAGTTCAAGAAGCGGGGCAAATTAAATATTTTTCGAATATTTTTTATTCGCATCGTGCAATTTTTAGAAGGGGGTTGTCATTCCCGTACCTTGTATCGGCCCTTGTTGCCAAACAAAAATTATAAAGAAATCCGAGTTTGAATTTGTTAAAAAATTATACTTTTTAAATTTTTCGAAAAATCATTTATTGCAGTTTGAATTATCATTGAAATATTGCCATAATTACTATGAGCGGCTTTGCGGGTTTTAATCCAGCAGTACTTTTTAAGTTAGCACCGGCGGAACTTATGTACATGTTTTGTCCGGGTACCTTTTTGACCAGCAGTGGAACTTACCATTGTTACCAAAGTTACAAAGTTAAGTAAGTAAGCAAGTTACTTGTGATTGTAAGTTCCACTGGTTGGTAAAATATTTTTTAATCCGACATGCAAGTTCCACCGGTCGCTTTTGTAGACTTCACCGCAGTGGCGGATCCAGGGGGGGCGATGGGGGCGATCGCCCCCCCTTAGAGCTTCAATAAACATCCATTCTTACACCAAAAAATTCTGACGCATTACAAATTCCTAAAACTATTTTAAGAATTTAGAAAAAACAAAAGTATTTTGTATTTTTTAAACTTCGTGTTTTAAATAATAACCTTACAACAAAATCACAAAACTACGGTATTATTGTGTTTTTGTTGTTATATCTATTTTATAAAATAAGACCAAATTTAGTACTTCAAAGAATTTAAAGCCGAACTTCCGGAAGCCGCCTAATCTGAGGCTTCTATAGCGCCAGGTAAATTGTATAAGCTGTTGCAATTTTGGAAAACCCAAAATTTCTGGTGTTTTCCCTAATTCCTGAAAGAATCTGTTTGGGTAACAATATATTCTCCTTTGTCATTGCTTTTCATAATTTAAAGCAAACAGAAGTGCTTTTTATTTCAGTTTGCGCTTTTTGAATATATTTTCAGTACTTCTCAGTACTAATATCATTTAAATTAAGTGAGTAGTGAAGTTGTAAAGTTAATTTATCATAAAATTACAGTTAAATTTTTTATAAAACAATAAAAACTGTATGTGCAGTGGTATTATTCATCAATAATCAATATTCAATTTTCAATAATATTAGATATTATTTTGTTATACTTGCTGTTGGAGTTTCTATCTGAAGTTAACTAAAAAGGATAAGTTGTTTTATTTACTTATGCGAGTTTTCACTAAAATGTGTTAAAAATTAATATACCTACAATAAATTAAATTTCATAACAATTGAAAAGTTTTTTGTAAAATTTTAATCATTGATTAAATTTGAACTTGATTTTACGTAAGCAGACATTAGATTTAAAAATTAAGATTATAACTGTATAAGGTAAAAGGTAGTGATATGCCGCGGTTAGGGATATGCCGCATTTTCGAGATCTCGGCTATGGAACCTACCATGGTTGCAAGAGATTATTAATCCATTAGTTGATTGTTTACCAACATACGAAGAACATCTACTGCAGTGTGTTGTCAACTGTGCCCGAGTTATTACCGATTTTATACCCAGTTTTGCAGGTAAAGCACATGTGCAAATTTCCTGCTGAATTTGCTAATAGTTTTGTGTTCTACGGTGTTGTGTGCCTTTTAAAATAAATAATATACAGTAGATTTACACATCCTGGTCTTTGTTTACATTTTATAATTTTCTATACGAAATGACGTAATGTTAGGGATATGCCGCACAATAACAGTGTGTAATTTTTTAGTTCTAATTAAAATGTTTTAAACAAATTTGATTTTTATCTGTTTACATTAAATTACATGCAAATTGCCATAAGCCATATCCCTCACCACCAATATGCCATATCCCTACCCCCGTTAGGGATATGGCAAAAATATCGACCTTTTCAATTAATTAAATTAATAATACTTAGCACTATCAGAATTAACTGCACTTAGGGCTAATGATAGGTAAAGGTCCTAGATATCCAAAAATCCAATCGTCATGATTAGTGACCGAGAAATCGAGAATCTCCGAATGGTGCGTCATATCCCTACCTTTTACCTTATCTATTATAATAGGTAATTAAGAATCTTTAGTCCACTCTGAATATGTTTGTAAAGAAGCAAAAAATTCAAGAAAATGAAAATCGAGACAGTAAACCTCAAAGTAGTGAATCTCAAGAGAAATGTTCTGCAAATATAAATGTTGCAACTATTTTTTAAATTGCTATTATACTACTTTTTATTTTTTTATTCAAAATTTTTTTATGTTGTCGCCCCCCCTATGGTAATCTCCTGGATCCGCCACTGCTTCACCGATGGTCAAAGAGTATCATAATCATAATACGACATGTAGATTGTATCGGGTTTTAGTCGGGGAGCCAGCGACAAAATACCTGTTAATTTCGTTAATTTAAAAATGGAGATTACAAATGCACGACTGCCGGCCCGGACTGGGGAACTTTATCGACAGTATTCGATTAAAACTCAAAAAAAAAATGCGAAAAAAGGTCAAACTCAATAGCTTAATTTTTTTATTACTTATTTACTATTATTTACTATAGTTACTATTATTGTTTTGCCTGTTCCATATTTATGTTGTAATGTTTTATAGGCCGATTTGTATTAAAGTAGTTATTAATGATGATGCCAATCGATTTCAAGATCCACAAAAAGTTATTATTTTTATATATTTTTAGAATGTACAATTAATAATATAAATAAATTTATTGTAATACTAGTAGGTCATGGACCCAGGTAATTTAAATTAGAACTTTTTTGATATTTTTAAAATAAACAGTTTGATGTGCTTCCTGCGGGTTAGGCAACCGAACGCGCCCTGAAAAAAGAAAATTGACGTCGGTTTTCCTTTTATTTGATGACTACTGCAATAAAATAACATAACCTAAGATTTTAGTTGTTTAATTTAAGATACATCGAAAGTTACGATTATATACTTGAATATTTTATAAATATCCTATGCAAAAATTATTACATTTGTGATGGAATTTATTCTAATACAACGAAATGCTTTATAAAAACGTCTTATTTTATCGATTTATGAAAACTATGTAATACGATTATGAAACGTTTCGTTAATTTTTAATTATTAATTTGTATTATATTTGCTTGTCTGTGAATCATGGACGCTAAATTGATGTACGCGTTTCGGGGGTGGATTGCTTTTGTAGCTTTTGTAGACCTTGGTACTGCTGTTAGAAGTTACATAGAAAAAAGGTCGTTTTTGAATAATATTACATTAGACACCGAATTTGATGAGGGTATGTATATATATATAGATCATTTTTGATTTAATTATGCAAAACAATATTTTTCAGAGAGATTCACCATATCTAGAATTTTAGGATTATATTCAGTTTTAAAAGCTTTAGCTTTAATCCATTGTACGTTATTTATTCACTACAAACCGTAAGAATATTTTATTGTTTAATATGAAAATCTATTTACTACGAGGAGAGTTTTTTATGTTTACGAGTTAAAGGACAAACAAAATTTTATTTTTCAACTTGAGAACCATTAACACTATCACATTTATTCCAACATTTATCTTGGAAAAAACTTTTGGTAAGCTTATACAAAAATGCCTTCTCAAGTGTTTTTGGAGTTTTGAAAAGAGATTCCTTAAAGCCGCATTCATTGACTACTGCTTCAACAATTTGTTCTTCTATTCGTAGATAACATAAGAAACTTTCTTCGTATATATCGGTGGTGGCTGGTGCGGAAAGGACGATTAGGTGCCGTTTTCCGAAACAATTTTTTAATGTGGAATTATACTGGTATATACAAAAATAAATTTATAAAAATTTCTTTTGGTTGCAGAGTTGTTAGCATGGGAATTTGTTCCATTATTGTTACTGTTATTTTATATTTAACTGAAACTTTGTACTACAAATCATCGTCATTTAACTTCTTAGTAACCTTTCCCTTCGTTTTGAACGGTAAAATATCATAAGAATATTCTTCCTGTTTTAACATTTTTTTTTGCTTTCAGTATTAACACTGTTTGGGTTAATAGTTTTGCCTAAATATTTAAAATTGTGGGATCCTTTAACCGAAATTGAAGAAGACGATGGACATTTACTGAAACATCCTGGTGTGTTAAGAAGAAAAAGAAACAATAAGAAAGTTCTTTAAGAAGAAATGTAAATAAAGAAAACAATAAACGAATTATTGATCGTTTGCAATCAAATTGGGGTCAACTAACATGACAATTTCTCACACAGCTCTTGGTCGCACTAATAAATAAATTGGAGCTTAGTGAGCCGTTGTAGTAACCATTAGATGGCTCTAAATTAGTAATTTAAAAGGTTTTTCTCAAATAAATTAAAATAACAAGTAAAAGGTTTTTTATTGAGATTCCTACTTGCAAATGGCCGAGTGTAAAGCAAAAGAGATTTGATCAAAAACAATGCCTTCATAACTTTAAGGACATGCTGCTATGGTTTTATGAGCTCCAGCTGAAGTTCGAATGATGTGATCTACAGCTGTAAATGGGGGTGTAAATAATTATCTCAAAGTGCAAAAAACTATTTATTTCTTTTGGTAAAGAGTCCAAAAATATACAATTTACTTTTTCTCATATTTTTTACGATGAAAATTTAATAAATATTAGATAGAGTATGTACTAACTAGGTGCGTACTTATAAAAATAACAACCAATGTCATTAGTTAACTATAAATTAATTTGGAATTTAAAATTTTCGAAATATCTTTGGCAACTTTAACTACTTCCACACTACAAAAAATATTAATGCTGTTGCTTTCTTATACTTCTCGCTTTAATATTTTCCATTGTACTTTTAATTATCCATTTTTCTAACGTAGGTGATACGAAATGCAATGCATGAATAACTCCAACTAATACGGAATGTGGAAAGTATCCAGTGGTTTGTTCTTGAATTCCAATAGTACTGAGGGCACTTTTGACATAGGTGTGCGGTGAAGGTGCCATCCATGTGGCCGATCGAATTTTTGACATCTTAGTAGCTACATAACCAGGTAAAATGCATTGCACGATAATTCCATGTTTTGCATATTCAGTTCCAAGGTCTTCAGAAAATTTTTCTACGTAAGCTTTAGAAGCCGCATAAATTGTTAATAATGGACTTGGAATTTGAGCAGCAACCGAAGAAACGTTTACAACAACTCCTTTTTTGCGTTCTACCATTCCAGGCATGACAATTTTGCACATATTTGTGACCGACGTAATATTGCATTGAATTATATTGGGGTAAAGTTTTTCTTTGTTGCTTACTTCCAGGAAATATTCTGGATAGGCATAACTCATACCAACATTATTTATCAAAACTCCAACTTCAAAGCCTGTTAACTGTTTTTCGATATTATAATAAATTTTTTCTCCTTCCGTAAAATCTGCTACTATGATTTTGGTTTGCACCTTGTAATTTTTTTCTGCAAAATAATTTTTATAGTTGTAAGTTTTTTCTCACTTTTGAACTCTTACCTAAATCTGCCGCCACTTCCTCTAGTTTTGATTCAGTTCTACTGATGAGGACAATATTTAATCCCTTTTTGGCTAAAAGTTCTGCATAGGCTTTTCCTACACCGTCAGTGGCACCGGTAATAACTGAAAAAAATGATAACAGTTATTTTTTGTATTGCATAGTCAAAATAGGTATATTTGGTGAGTAATTTAATTTTGAATGCATGCTTTAATTAATGAACGAAAATATTGAAAACTTGGTAACATCAAAATTATTTTAATAAAAATTAGAAACTTTGCAAATTCTATAACAATTAGTATTTAAGCTATAAAAACTTGCAATTTTATACCTGGTAGGCATATTCATAGAGAAAGCATAAAATTGAAACTTAAATACGAACAAATTAATTACATAAGTTACGGCATTAATTAAACTCATAAAATAAATTAGAAAATTTTGTTATCCGAAATCTGATTATTAAAATTTATATTTTGATATAAATGTAATTATTAAAATTTTGTGTTATGAAAACATATAAAAAAAGCAACGTTATACGTATAATATGAAAGAAAATGTACATTGTCTCTAAGAATTATATATTTTCTTGCAAGAAAAATTATAAAATCGGCATCACCCTCTTGGCAAATAAGACATAGAATTCATATTGTTTGATAATTATATTCATATTTCATCCTACGTATGTATGCTTTTTCTTTTACTTTTTCAAACAATGATGAGAAAGAACTAAAAAAGCAGTTTATTTACAATAAACAAAAAATTTTATAAGTAAAATATCAGCTGTAAAACAATTGAGGGAACACAATTATATATTTCTTTTTTCTTATTTAAAATTTTTTTACAATAATTAACAAATAGAATCCATAATTATAAAAACCACCTATTTACTGTTTTTCTTGTTAAATTCACATGAATGTAATGCTTAATTAATTATCTACGAGGCTATACTTCGCCTACCAGCCATTGTGATTTAGATAACTTTCTGTGTTTATATATTGTGATTATATAATTTAATTTTTAACTATAGTTACTAATACGAAAATAGGGATGTATTTTTATAGACCTTGAATTTCAAAATATCTCAATAATTATCACTTTTAAGTAAATTAAATTTAAACAAAACATACACCGAGAAAAAGGATTTGTCGTCCTAACAGAGCTATTATTAGTAGCTATAGCCTCAACAGAGTTTTTTGTTGCTGTAACAAGATTTCTGCTGTCATAACAAAGTTTTTTTCTATGCAGAATAAGAAAATTTGTTAAATCAACTAATCTTTTATACTGAATAGAAAGCAACTTAGTGATGGCAACAGAAAATTTGTTGCAGCAACAAAAAATTTGTTATAGCAGCAAAACAAAACTCGGTTGAGGCTATAGCTACTAATAGCTTTGTTAGGGCGACAAATCTTTTTTCACAGTGAGTTAATTTAATTGTCAAGTGGAAGTTTACAAAATATGAAATAATTTTTAGGTTTCACTCCATATAACTTTAAAATCATAATTTTATTACTTTAATTTTAAGGTTGTGAATGCAGTTTCAAAACGTAAATACAAAATTATTTAAAACATAATAACAGTCTCACTTGAAAATTTAGAGGTAACTTATTTGAAGTGACTAAAAGGTGCAAAGAGTAATGTTTTTAGATAATAGATCTCTGGGTAGATAATAGATATCTAAAAATAGATACCCAAATTAATTTCGTTCCTGAAAAAATATATTTTTTGGTATCTATTTGAAACATTTCCTAATGATAGTTTTTCGATTTTTATTAGTGAATTACGTTTCTCTTAAAGAACTTAATTTGTGATGGACATCTGTTAACTAATTTCCAACACAAATTTAGTTTTTGGTGTAACAATTAATAAGGACTTGGTAGTTGGTAGTCCAAATCTATAGATCATAATTTAAGAGATATTGTTACAATTTCAAGAATTTTTGCTAGAGCCATCAGGAGCCAATTCGCACAGATCAGCTTAAAAACTACACTCTCGAGAACAGCAAAATTTATATTTAAACCGGGTAGTGCCTTCGAGTCACACAAACGAAATTTAAATTTGAATTTTTTTAGCAAATTTTATTCTTTAATATATTTTTGAATTTAAGATACATTCAGAATGCTCAAATTAATGTAAAATTTTGATTAAACCGATTGAGTTGATTTCCAGCAAATAAATAAAATTAAGTTAAAAAATTAACTCAAAACAATTTATTTTGTAATCTTGACAGAAATATTATCAAGTATAAAATACAAAATAGCTGTGTATGCTTAATTATGAATGACGATGTTCAGCAAATTGTGCGTTTTTTATTTGTAAGGTTCAAATGAATTTAAAATTTTAATTTAACTGTAGATTATATGTACTTTTGAATTATATTTAAATTTCTTTACGTAACTGTTTAAAATTATTGTAAAATTACAATACAATTGTTGGCTTTTGTGGCCAAGATTTTATGGCTTTTCGAAAGAAAAAAAAATGTTCAAACGATTTTGCTTTTATTTAAAAATTAAAATTATCGAATCACGCGAAATTAAATGACAAAGTTACTTTTTATGATAATAAGTTACCATTGTTAGATTGATTAATAATTTTCAACATTTTTAAAGTTAGCGATATCTGATTAATCACTGAATGTAGGTTCAATTTCATAATAATTATGCATTGTTAACTAAAATGAAGTGACATCACGATAATTGACGAAACCAAATATTTTTTATGTTTGAAAATAAATAGAACGCTTACCTGCCCAACTGCCCATCTCAGATAACTCCACATTTAAACCCAAATTTGGACCAATTACATAGTTGTAGAGGGTTGTAAATATTCTTTTCATTAATTGTAATCCAACTATGAAAATGCACAAAATTCCAACATTTTCTAATAAAGTCATTTTGATTTGTTTTGATTACTAGCTCAACAAAATTAACCCACTAATATTGAGCTTGCATGTACTACATACATAGCCGAGTCTTATCAGTGATAATGAAATAAGACAAGAAGGGGAAATCAAAATTTAATTCAAATCGTGTTCGTACGCATGCGATATAGTAATTTTATCACCCCTTTCACTATTTCTTGTCTTTCTTCAACTCATTTAGGAAGAGAATAAGGAGAAAATATTGACCGAAACATTTAACTTTCACATTGAATGCGCAAAAACTTTTTACCCATAACAAGTGCCATCGACGAAGACGTGCCTCCGGCAGTAGGTAACTGGGTTTCCATTTGAAGTACCCACTTTAGTACTTGTATTATTCTTTCTTTCTTAAATAAGCAATTGAAATGAAAGTAGCACGGTTTCACTATAATTGAACCTTAATTTTTTTTAAATACTTTTCAATGTTATTGAACACATTATTAAATTGAAAATTTAAATTCTTCGCTCATTTTACTATTACCTGTTGAACTTTGCCTTTTGGAAACGATAAATATATTACAAATATTTTAATATCAAAATTGGCTCTCGTCAGACCATACAGGTCAAGTTTAATCAATCACAAAATACAAGTGCTTTTATAGTGTCACCTCATATTTTTACTTTATCATGCATTATGCAAAATAATTGTATCGCGCCACCTAAATAAACTGAAATTATCATTTCCAAAAAATGTCTGTGTCTCTCTATCCAAGTCAAATTTTAGATGCGCTCGCACTATCTCAAAAATCAATAAAAATTTTAAACCAAAATTTCATATTTACTATTTTTATATTGGGATTAACAGTCGAATGGATTTTGGCTGAAATTACAAAAATTCTCTTTCAGTTTATATACAAGCAGCAGTGTGACGACAAACCGCGGTTCTATTCTTGGTTGCGTCGAATACACTGCTTGTGTTGTTTAAAATTGGATTAAAGAGAAGGAAAATTGGATATACTAAAATATTTAGCTAACTCAACCATTCATCCAATATTTCATTCGGATAGTTCTGACGTCAGTTTCATCTTTCGTGGGAACAACTATAGCATCATATTACTATATTACTATATCATAGTAATATGATAATGTGACCAAATTTTAGGTAAAAATCTTTTTCTTTTTTAGAAAAACTAAAGCAGCTACTCCGTGGTAGAGCTTAACTATAATTATCTTTTAGAAATAAAATACAAAAAATGTTAGTATAATAATTCAATACCTAGTGCACATATTAACAACTTTTTTATTTTTTTAAAATTAATTTTGAGATTTTATAAAAATATTGGTTAAAAAAAGTTCTAATTTTTGAATAAATTTTAATTAAAAATAAATTGTTTTGTAGATTTATTTTAACAGTGCGTCTTAAATTAGGTTATTTAATAATTATAGATTTTTGAGTAAAATTTTGACTTTTGAACTGAACAGATACAAAATTTTTAGTGTTAGTTCCAATTTAATCGCTTCATTACTTCTAAAATATTTTGTATTATAAAATATGATTGTTTAATTTGTTTAAATTTAATTTTATAAAAATAAAAAGTCAAAGGGTTTGAAATTAGAAGATTTATCGTGAAGGAGTACACACAGATTTTATTCTGGAAATGGGCTAAGTCAGTATTTTACTACATTCGCCATGAAGATAGGGCCGGCTCAGAGGTCGGGACTTGGGGGATTGTTCCCGAGGCCCCGCGCTGAGAGGGGCCCCGCGCTTTCATATTTCTAACAATTATTAATAGCTAGAGCAAGTTTTTGACACCAAATGCAACGTTTTTTACGTTTTTGTTGAATATATTGAATAAATAAATATTTCATTAAATAAATTGATAAAATTATGTTTTCCTTTTTAATAAAATAGTTATCTAATAGATATAAATTACGTCATTTGATATAATAGTATAATACATTTAATATAATTAATAATAATGAAATTCTTAACATAACTAGCGGCATCTCAAAAATCCACTAAACAATTTCTACTTTATAATACAGATACCTATACGATTATTCTCATATTATTGTCTCGTTTGTTCCTTTATAATATTAGATTATTTTACTTTGAAGTGAAAATATCCTTATTTTTTATTATTTTTTAATTCAATTTTTTCATTTCACCATAATATGCATTATTTACAGTGTAATTTATTTGCATAAAATTGTGTTTAAGCGTTGCATGGTCCCAATTATTGCTCTTTTCGTTTATTGCAACCACGAATTGTTATTAAGTGTTTTTTTTTTTAATTTTTAATTTTGTGTTTTTGTTTTAAGCAGCTTCTAATTTCATGACTTAAGCTAATCAGCGCAAAGCTTGTCGGTATATTTTAGGATTTAGCTTTTTGCCCCCGGGCCAAGCCTGGGCCCGTCATACTTTCCTGTTAGGGTGGTCCTTTTCAACAACAACAACAACAACGTTCCTGTTGGCTAGCAGAAGGTATTCAAACACTGACAATACAACAATTAGTAATTCAATAATCGATAATCATTTTATAATATAATATGAATTTTTAAAATTGTTTTAGCTTCGAATTTTAATTTTATTTTTAATTGATATTGATGATTTGCAAATCCAAATCTAAACTATTGAAAATACAGAGGCAGACAAATACAAACGGAATCATGGGTCATTCATCGATTAAGAGTAATCACAAAAGAATTATTTTAATTTTAGTTCTGTTTGAAATACAAATATTTACAATGATTAATAAAATGCTTGAATTCCTGTAATGGCTTTTCCCAAAATTAGTGCATGAACATCATCAGTGCCTAAAAATAAATAAATTATAGAAATACAGATTCAGGGATTATGAATTATGTAAGTTCTACCTTCATATGTCTTCACGGTTTCAAGATTTAGCAAATGCCTGATTACATGGTACTCATCGTGAATTCCATTTCCACCTAACATATCTCGAGCCAAGCGTGCACCTTCCAACGCTTTAACGCTATTATTTCTTTTGATAATCGAAATCATTTCAGGAGTATGCCTAAAATTTATATATTTTAAATATATTTATTTACAACTTCTTTTTTAGCAACTTACATATTTTTGTCTTTCAATCTACCAACTTGTACGCATGCTTGCAAACCCATAGCGATGTCGGTCATCATATCAGCAAGTTTCTTTTGAATTAATTGATTTGCTGCCAATGGCCTGTTAAATTGTTTTCTGTCTAGCACATAATCCCTAGCAATTGATAAACACGTTTCTGCTGCACCCAAACAACCCCATGCAATGCCATATCTTGCATCATTTAAACAACTGAAAGGTCCTGAAAGACCAACGACTCCAGGCAGAAGATTTTCTTCAGGTAATATCACATTATCCATCATAATCATTCCAGTAGGTGATGCTCTTAACGAAAACTTTCCGTTAATTTTTGGTGTATGAAGACCTTTACTAGAATCTTTGCGATTTACTATAAAACCTCTTATTTTACCATCTTCACAATTTGCCCAAATTATCATAATATCGGCGACGGGAGAGTTTGTAATCCTGAATATTTTGTTTTAGTAATATAAAATAAATTTGATTATAAGTTATTTTACCATGTTTTGCTACCACTCAGTGAATAAGTTTTTGAAGATGAATCGTATTTGGCACGAGTTTCCATTGAACTAGGATCACTTCCATGATTTGGTTCAGTTAATCCAAAACAACCAATCAATTTTCCCTTCGCTAATACAAAATATATTTTCGAAATAATTACAAATCCCTGACGAAGTCCACAGTTTAACTGCACTGAGTTTATAGTATATGTATTTACCTACCTAGTAATGGTAAATAATCATCCTTCTGTTGTTTTGAACCAAATTTTTCAATAGCACCCATAACAAGGGAGGATTGAACACTTATCGCCGATCGATATGCGCTATCAACTTTCTCAACTTCTCTTGCTATTAATCCATAAGCTACATTTGAAACTCCTGCACATTCGTATCCTTTGATAGTGCATCCTAAAATTCCTAGTTCACCAACTTCCCTTAAGATATCTTTATCGATTACTGAAAAACGCATTGTCAGAAAAAGCAAAAATTTTGAAACTTCTTACATTCTTCACGATTTGCCTTCAAGATTCTGGGTTGTAGCTTTTCTTGACAGTAAGTCCGCATACTATCACGTATAAGTTTTTCATCTTGGGTTAGCTGCGATTCTAAGTTAAACGGATCTTGCCAGTTGAAACCTAGAAATGGTAAAGAGAAATTAAAAATTGTCTATTTAATTGGTTAATTTATTAGTACGCAGGAGCGGACTGACCATAAAGGCTGGTACTGGCCAACACGGTGTATTTTGAATTGAACCAGTGGTAACGAGGCCGACCGTCTGAGGGCCCGTAAAAGTAAATTCTCAATCCGCCCCTGCCGGTATGGAATATTTATGCTATATAGGTATAATAATAAACGAAAGTACTTACTTGTAGTCGATTTGAATCGTGTAGCAACAAAATCTAAATAGGCGTTAAGTTAAATAAAATTGGAATGAATCGATTTCTTGATTTAAATTAAAAGGATACTTTTCGTTACTATGTTAGCAAAACTCGTGCTATTTTTAAATAAATTGAGAGCCATTTCTTTTATTTTCTCGTGCGTCTACTAGTTTCATTTGTGTGTGAATAAATACACAGATTTCTTTATCTAATAACCTTTGAAATGAGATAAGTGAATGTGATCATGTTAAAAATCTAAAACTCGAAAACTAAATTAATATAAAAAATATTTACACAAATGGAAGAATAATCAATTACGTGTACGTAATTATTTGACATAACAAGATAAGCTATTAACACAATTTAGTAATTACATAAATATTACCGTATTTCTAAGAAATATCACAGAAGGTTCAACAAAACATCACATTATTTGTGGTAGCGACACAAAACTATCTCATGTACGATAACATTTTGTTATTTTAAACTGGTTTCAAGGTTGCCTATGCAGTAACGTAATCGACGGAAATTTAGACAAAAATTGGTATACTGGAAGGCCTGCCGTCTCGCACTCCAATAGTCCAAATAGGAATAATAAATCAGGTTTTTATCAGGTGCTTCCCAAAAAGAAGGAAGAAGAATTGAAAAAGTTTGATCTGCAGACTGAGCAATATTGGGTTTACAACAAATCAATTAAAATGAAACAAGAGACAAGATGAAATAAAAGACGAGAAACGAGTATTGAATGCAGATAAAACAATAATTAAACCGACCGCATAATGGAAACGCAACGCGAACGACCGAGAAAGAGAAAAACTCAAAATAAGACGATGAAATAAAGTAATAGATGGTTTGTCAGAAAATATATGAAGAAAATCAATAAACAGAAAAGGAGTGGCAAAAAGTAGCAATAAAATCGAAAACAAATCAAATTAAAACTTATAGTGGCATAACACAAGATGCAAAACAATGTTTATCAGTTCTTTATCCACAGAGAATATAATCTATCCGATTAATACAATTTTGGTATTTAGAGGCGTTATAACCACATCGGTGGATCGCTGTGATCGCTGTGATCGCTGGTTGAGTTACAGAGCGGAAATTCTGGGTTCTAATCTAGGACTTCCGGTGTGCATCAACAAGTTGTGTATTTAATTATGGATTTTCTTTATAAGCTGATTAAAAAAAATATTTTTTTTACCAAAAATTGACCCAAGGTACACGGATCTTCCTATATATCCAATATATCAGATAAAAGGAATGGTGTTTTGACAACAGAAACTGTCGGAAGAGTTTAAGTATGCATACAAAAAAAGTTCGATAACCTTTTATATAGGTATAGGTACCTAATTAATGATTAATGTGATAACAACACACTGTTAAACTTCACGCAAAGTTTTTATCGATAGCTGAATTGCGTGATGTGAAACGGAAATTATGCTCAAAGTAAGTCTTAAAAATTGAATGTTCTATTTTGTATGACCCAAATTGTTACATAACACCAACAATAGAAAACAGCCAGAATATTCATTAAAACAACAAAACGTGGATAAGTTAAATATTGATTTAATATTAGAAATCTTTAATAAAAATAACAAACTAAGTTCATAATTTTTTTACAATTTTATCAAAAAGTATGAACTTATATAAAATAGTTGCTATTTTAAAAATATTCTTTATTTATAATGTGCGTAAGTTACCTAAAGAAGACATAATCTCCATTAACATTGTCTATATTATAGTAAATTGTATATAGGGTATTCACTCGGTAGATAATTTATTTTTAAATTGCCTCTTTATAATTGAAAGGCAAAAAAAATAAAAAATCGGATGTAAACTTAAAATAATCTCGTAAGATAATTTTATTTAAACAAGAAAGTTTAAAGTTATCGGTCAATTCGTCTCATTATGAGTGAAACCCCTGTATACACAAAAAGACAAAAACTAACACTTCGGTTGTACAGGTTGTAATTTTAAACCAGTACAATAATAAATTCAAACAAAAATCTGTAAAGAAGGCTGATTATATTAAATCGTGTGTACTTGAAGTTTGAGAGAGTCCATAGAGAGTCAGGCAGCATACTATGCTCTGAGAGAGGTTCTTATAAAACTGCCGAATAGTAATCGGGAGGAAAGCAGATCCACTGCTCTACGCCACACATTATCTCATTATTAATTAGAATGAATTAATCAGTAAGCAAACACAACGTAATAAACAAGATACTATTAATTTTCAACCGCGATTTAATCTTAGACCATTAGTTTTCAAGTTTTCCACTGGTTTCAGAGATACCAAAAGAAAATAAATTTTTACTTGCTTTATTCACCCTAACATAATTTGGTTACTTTGTACTTTGCCAAATTTACCAAATTGACAAAATCAAATTTTACTTTTTTGGTCAAAAAAAGATAAAAAAATATACAAAGCACTAAATATTTCTTTAAATTATAAATAAAGAAATCGAAAAAAAAACCGAAAAACGGATCTATAGTTAAAAATATTCATAAAGAAACAACCGAAAAAGTCCGCACCTCTGATGGATTCACCCAGTGTAAAGTGTTTAAATTTATCCGTTATATTATTAAAATATCTTTTCGTTTTTCAGCTTCAGATAGCCCAGACTGTATTCTTATTTTGATTCCAGAGCAAAGCAAACTCAATGCCTCAGCGATCGGAACTATGACTGCTTCCACAACTGATGCTATAAAGCTTCTGTTGATAGCCCAAGATATTTTCCAAATTCTCAAACAAGGATTAAGACACCAAATATGCTGAAATTTATTTAAGGTGCAATTTAAAGATTTCAATTAAAACTTTGTAATACCTCAAATGCTATACAGGCAAACGTACATCCTAAACAGCACGCTGTGATTGGAGCACATATAACCGAAAGGAAAACATAGCAGCATTCTTTGGAAATTCGGAAGCAATGATGGCTTAGGCGCCATGCACATTCCGGACTTCTTATTGTTTCCGGCTCACCTATTACATCTATCCAAGCAACCTTAAATCAGACAGAAATAAAGTTATTGACGTCGCAGTAGCAACCGCTAAAATATTAACAAAACCACACAGGAAACAAAAGTATTTTAGTAGACACGCAAACAAAAAAATCTGAATCTATTCATTAAAAAAACAACGAATATGCATACAAACATTCAGTAAACTTTCGGTAAATATTTGAAATGGACTTTTAAGTTTATTGCATGAGCAAATGGTTAATATTAATTTTATGAAGGGGTAAAAGAACTCGTGAACTAACTTACAGGGGCTGCAGAAAATGCGGCAAGGATACAATAAATATATTTTACATTTAAATCTTTTTTTATTCTTTTGAAATTATACATTACAAAGAAATTTTATTTCACTCTTTTTTCGTAAATATTAAATCGATTAAAAATATTTTTCTATGTAAAAAATAAAAAATTATTAGAAACTTAGTTTAAAAATCCAAATTTATTTTTAAAAAATAGTTATAAAAAGAACATTTGTTATGCTGGGTGTCCAGTCTCAAAATCGAATATAGGGACTTAACGTTGTACTCCATTTTCACAAATGTTTACTTTTACTTCTAATAATAAGAAAACGAACGGGGGTTGTAATCAAGAATTTAATTTGTTTTTTATTACTATATAAACATAATAAAGAAAGTCAAATTTCGGACACCCTGTATAATACGTTTTGAATGCTATCATCGCTTCACATTTCTTTCATCTTAACACAAAGATCAAAAACATATTTACAATGTTGGTCTCCGAGTCAATCTCGGATTAGGTTGGACGACACTCACATTGGAATCGGGTTAAGGTTGTACAAAAAATCCCAATCCGCAATTTTCTTATATTTTTCAAAAAACTGCCTCACTGGCGTTAAACTGCGGTAATTATGGGAACTTTCGACTCAAACTGAATGACGAAATTACTGATTACTATAGATTTCAATATAGTATTATTACACTATTAAAAATCGTTGAAATAGATTCACCAAACTTACCGTGTAAAATTACTTGGTGTTAAATTTTACACTGATATTGGTAAATCTGAGATTTTTCTACCACGAGCGGTTTGGTAATATTTGCCGTTTATAAATTTACAAAAAGAATCGTAGATATATCAACTTTACACCAAATATTGTATTATTTAACACAAAGCTGTGTATAAAAAGAAATTAATTAAATTAGTTGAAATGCGTTTGCGCATACTAATATGCACCATAAGCATTACACAATTGTAATGTACCTATTCATTAGCGAGTTTGGTTCAAATCTGCATGTAATTTTAATGCGTACCTATCTACTGATTTAAATTTAATAAAAAATATGGCAGAAGCGAATACCATTAAATTTATTGTGCAATACGGAGATGCGAAAAAATGGTGTAGTTTTTCATTACGTGAAGAAGAAAACGAAGAAATTTATAAAAAAGTTGTTGAAAAAGGTATGTAATCAGCTAGAGTACGGACTTTTAAGCATAAAAAATCTTGAAAATAGCGCTTAAAATAGCACAAAAAATTGCCATTATATGCATAAAAATATGCATTAAACTTTAACATAATAATTAATAAGCACTTAAAAAAAGTAAAAAAAAAGTTTGAAATTTTATATTAAAAAAAAATTTTTTTTTGATTCGAGGTAAAAACTTTTTTAATAACATTTTTTTGAAAAGTAATACAATAAAAAAAGGCGTTCTACCTCGACACTATGGTAATTGGGGCGTTCTTAAATTTCACACTAAGGTTTTGTGGTAGTTCAAGCTTCATTTCTTCACTAAAATTTCCATTGAAAATACCTAAGTTTTCATTATACCTCCTATTATATCGTAGATCATTAAATATCAATATCATTAAATTTTGAAGCTACTATTTGCCGTCTTTTTATTTGTTTATAAACCCAAAACGTTTTGCCTACTAAACATTAAATTTTCAGTAAGCAAAATAGAAATATTTGTAAGTGTTAATTTATATATCTACTGCAATTTTTTTAAATTTATCGAAAATGTGCTAAAATAAGCACCAAAAAAGCTTAAAACTAAATTTAAGCATAAAAGTATCAAAATAAGCATATAAGCATCAAAAAAATAGAGCCAAATGACTTATTTTTATCAGATTCATGGACATTATATCAATTACACTTCTGCTATCAATATTTCTGTATAGCAAAATTTCTAGAAATCCGTACTCTAGTAATCACTAATCATTACTTATATTTATTGTATTTGGCTAATTTGAAAATTAACTATTAACTAATACTGGAAATAATTAAAGTCATCAAAATACAAATACCATAAACTTTTCAGTCAAATCAAAATTTTCAATAACGGAAGATATTTTTTTGTACGATAACGCTGGCGTCATGATTGAAGAAGATTTCATCTACCACTTTTTAACTAAAGAAACGGAAAATTTGACTATTGTTATTCGACTTTTAGCTGTAGCAGGTACGAAATACTTTGTATTACAATTTTTAGAAAAATACCGTGATTTAAATTTATTGTACTAAAATAAAGGGGGTTAGAAAAATATACATCAGTTAGTGTTCTCGGGGTAAAGGGAAACCCATGGTGGCGACTTTGGCGCCATAAAGTAAACAGATCGTGATGTCACTTACTCCTACATAGGAATTTATCTTGTGTTACATTTGCACTCTATGTTACTTATAAGCAAATGTTTTTTAAATTTATGCATATTATGATTACGAAGTTATTTTTACAAGTAGCTGTGTAAATATCAAAGAAGGGGTTTAAAATTTGTTGGGAGTTTTTAAATTAATTTATCAATTTACAATAAATTATTTCTCGTCCATGAATTTCAAATATATTACTAATTTTAAAAATTTGTAATTTGAAGACCTTAGCGGGAAAGGGTATGAGCCACATTTCATAATTTAAAAAAATGTTGTTTTAAAATTGTTTGAAAGCCACTAAATCCAATCTAAGCAATTATAATTATAACATGATAAAACTAGAACAATAGGCATCCATCTATGAATTAAAATAGCTACAATTGTTTTACTATGGCTTAAACTCGTTTTCTAAAATTTATTAGTGTGAAAATTTTAAATTACAGATGGCTTATACCCTTTTCACGCTAAGGTTTTCATTTATTACTTAATTATACTAATAGGTTCCGATTTTTTCCATCCTATTATTTGTTTCAATGCTAAATTGAAAATTTTAGATACAGTTTCTTATCGTTCAACTAACTCATCATTTGCAACAATATCCAGCACACAAGAAAATAACAAAAAATCGGATCTAAACAATTGGATAGAAACGACTGCTGAAGTGAATTCCATAACTGATCTTGATGGCGGTTCAGGATCATCGGCGCACTCTTCTAGTGTAATTACTGCTGGGGTATAGTAATACTGTCTTACTAACGCCGGTTTCTAATATTCGTATTTGTAGAGGTTGAAAGAATTTCTTATAAAGGATGGTTTATCCGATATATTCAAAGAATATGAAGAAAATAATGCGTTATCTCACAAATCACGTAGGCAACTTGTTAATGGTGTGGTTAAAATAATGATGGACGAGCATTTTAATTATATAACAAAACAAACAAAAATTGATTTTGCTAAAGCAGTCATAGAAAATTTTCCAAAATTACGATATCCATACAGTAATAGGGGAGGATATGTATGTAATATATTTTATTTAGTATTGAGTACATCAAGTTCCTTATTATGTTTTACTAGGAGACCTTCTATGATCCCGATACTGGCACAGGATTTTTGGCTTGGAGATTACGTACGGTTTGCAGGAAGTTAAAAGGAAAACGAGATTTAAAAAGAAAAAGATCGGGTAGCGAAAATGAGAAAGAAGAAGAGGTAACTGAATGCATCTCTTCAAATAAAGAAAATGAAGAAGCAATCAGTTACCTTCAACATACGGTACCAACACCGCAAAATAATATAATTATTTTTGAAAAAATGCGAGAAACGTTCATAAACAGACAACATTGCAATGAAAACGTCTTAAACAGATTTCCACGTTTTTTAGATACCCCCGGATTGGTAATCATATATATACGTATTAATATTGTTATTTTCTAAACAAAGTTTAACTTTTAAGATTGACCAAGATTTTGAAATAAAATATCAAGGCAATTTAAAGAAATTTGATCCCGACAAAATTGCAAATGTGTATCGTACTTCTCTAGGCGAAAAAGCATGCGAACTCTTTCCTGATGCTCATGAAAATACAGTTTGTAAGTTGGTCTTATTGGCAATATTTCTACTAGTTCATAGCTTTTGTTTTTTCTAGCTTGGAGTAAAACCACCAGAGCATTTCTAGCGTTATTTTATTTATTGCCTAGTACAGCTAAAGGTCGAAAAAAAGTTAATAGGCAGCTTAACATTGATAATTTAATAGTTTTTATTCAAGTAACAATATTTCTAAAATTTATTCTTCAATTTTTCTAAATGAAATGTGTTTCAGGTTGGTAGTTCGATAGAAGACACAATAAAAAAAAGAAAAAGAAAACAGCCTTTTATTATAGCCCAAGGCGCCAATATTGGCGCAATTGATTTTTACTATGTGGTAGTAGATGGGCGCACGTTACCTCCTGTAAGTGAAGCATTAAAAGTTTTTGACCTTCTGTTCAAAGTGCATTTTGTGTTTAACATTGTGTATGACGATAGTTTGGATGTTTTTTGGAAATTCATTCAATTTTTTTATTATAAAATAGAGATTAAGCAAGAACTAATAACTCCTAAAATGAAGGAACTGTGCTCGAAGTTGGAATTATAAAAAATTTTTAAGTTTAAGTTTTGTAAGTTTAATAAGTAAGTTTCTTATCAATTTTATTTTTCTTTAATAGAATAGTTTTAGTTTATAGTTTTTAACAATTAGTTATATATGTTTGCACTATATAGTTTATAGTACTACTTATAGTAATAATTTTCAGTCGGAATATTTTTGTTAACCATGGCTTTAAATTGCTATCAGTGCAAAAGCGAATATTTTGATACTATCAACGATCTTATTAAACATTTCAGGATTAGACATGCTTTTATTGAAAATGATTTTTTAAATTTGCACTGTGGTAATTTGTCTTGTCCATTAACATTCAGAACATTTAGTGGTTTTAGAAAACATATGAAACGTTGTACTAAAATAACAGTTTCAAACAAAAATATTTTTAATCCTGAAATGTTAAGTGAATCAACAATACTAAATGCCTCGAGCTATGAAACACAGTCACTTGAAGATTCAAATTTAATAAATGTTCCTACTTGTGAAATGACAGAACAACAAGAATGTTGTAACGATAAAGATTTTGAAAATTTTATTAAAGTAACTAAACAACATTTTATCAATTTGACCACAAATTTAAGGGAAGTAACTGTAGCAAAAAGTGTTGAACAAAAAATTTTTAATAATTTGTTTGAATTTTTTGAATCAATTCATGACGCTTTAACGCCAAAATTGGATTTCAATTGTAATTCTTGTAAATTTTCGACAAAAATTTTAAATTTGGTGAAAGATATTTCTTCTTCATTCGCAAGTAATTATAAAAGAAATAAAGTAATTCAGCATAAAATAGTTCAACCAAAAGAAATAGTAGTTGGGACTAGACACGACAAAGTTTTTGATAAAGAAATTGGTAAATATAAAATAGTTAATGTGCCATGCAAATTTATGTATATTCCAATATTAGAAACCCTTCAACTTCTATTCACAAATAAAATTTTTGAGAGCCATGTTAATACAATAAAAAGTACGCAGGATGGTATTTACAGAGATTTAAATGACGGGTCAGTTTTTAAAAACAATGAATTATATAAAAATTATAAAAATTCTTTACAAATTCAACTGTATTATGACGAATTTGAAACTACTAATCCGTTGGGTAACAAAACTGCTAAAATGGGAGCAATTTATTTTATTATCAGAAATATACCGCCTTATTTAAATTCAAATCTTTCAAATATTCATCTAGTAGCACTCTTTTATAGCCAAGATTTAAAAATGGTTAGTTTTAACGATATTCTGAAACCAATTATCAATGACTTGAAAATACTAGAAGTTGAAGGTCTTCGTATCAACGACTCAAATATTTATTATGGATCTCTTTGTGCCTTAAGTTTTGATAATTTAGGAGGAAATATTTTATTTGGACTAGTTGAAAGTTTTTCTGCTACACACTTTTGCCGTTTATGTTTGATTGACAAATGTAATATTCAAAATGTTTTTAACGAAAATAACGAGCTTCTTACAATGAGAAATAACTTCAATTATGAAGAACATTCAAGCATTGCATCTTCTAGAAATATTACTTTTGGCGTTAAAAGTAGAAGTGCGTTGAATGATTTAAAGTATTTTAAATTATGCGAAGTTCCTTCTGTAGATATTATGCACGATATCCTAGAAGGAATTGCACAGAAAGAAATTAAATTGTTTGTTCAATTTTTAGTAGAAAAAAAGTATGCTACACTGGAAGAAATAAATAGAAAAATTCGATTTTTTAATTACGGTATACTGGGGAAAAAAGATTTACCTAGTCCTTTAAGTATTGATAAACCCGGTCATTTAATCGGAAATCGTGCCGCTCAAACTTGGTTGCTCATCAGAAATTTTCCGTTAATTATAAGTGAATTTTTGACTACTGAAGATATCAAATTAAAATTTCAAGTAATAGTGTTACTACTAAAATGCATGAATATCATATTTGCGCCTATTTTAGCAGAAGAAAATGTGTTACAATTGGAAAATTTAGTTGAAGAACATCATTCCATGTTTATTCAGGAATATAAGGCAAAACTTATACCAAAGCATCACTTGTTAATACACTACCCAAATATTATAAGAAAAATGGGACCTTTAATTTATCTTTGGAACATGAGGTTTGAAGCCAAACATAATGTTTTCAAAACCATATCTAAAAAAATTCAATCATTTAAAAACGTTTGTAAAACTTTGGCAACTTTTCATCAAGAATGTGCTTCCTTAAATTGGGGAAGTGGGCATTTTGCATTGCAAACTATATTTTCCCCTAAAAAATGTGTAACTTTGGAGATATTTGACTACAATTCAATTATTAATGAAAAACTAAGTTTACCATGTGACACAACAATAAATATTTTCAAATGGGTCCACATAGGATGTGAATATCGATTACATTATTTCATTGTCACAACATTTCAATTAAACGATTTACCATTATTTGAAGAAATAATTTGTATCTTTACTTTCGAAGATAGCAACATATTTTTTATAACAAAGCCTTGGTTAACTCAAAACTTTTCCGACAGTCAAAATGCCTATGTAATTTCACCTTTTCAAAATAATTATAATTTAATTGATTTTAATTCTTTAATATATAAAGAACCTTACGAAACTACACTAGGATGCTCTAATATTAGCAATGATATGTTTCTTGTCCCTAAATTTATTTTTTGTAATTTTAATAAGTAGTAGATACGTAGTACTACTTATTAAAATTATTATGCATTATTAGGAATTATTATATTATAAATATTAGTTTAGGATATGTAATATTTACTTTTATATAACTTTAATTTTTATTTTATGTGATTATTTGTATTGTGTTTCAATTATTTTTTAGTATTATAACATTAATAATAAACAGT
Source organism: Cantharis rufa (assembly GCA_947369205.1). Lineage (NCBI taxonomy): Eukaryota > Metazoa > Arthropoda > Insecta > Coleoptera > Cantharidae > Cantharis > Cantharis rufa. Next base: position 26,713,037 of record OX376309.1, read on the forward strand.
CAACAAAATATTGCAGTTTTATTCACATTACGATTGTCTAGGTGAACATCTACACCAAATTTAGTAAAAAAAAGTACCACATTAAGAGTGTAAAGTCTACAAATTTTTGAATAGAATATTCATATTTGAGGTGTTAACGTACACACGGAATTAATTAATTTTATATAACCGTAGTGTAAAACAATTATCAACGTCGTGTAGAAATTGTTAACAAAACTGTGTACAATATCATATTATATGTGTAAATGATGCCAAGTTTTGTGTTAAAATTTACACTTGATTTCGTTAATAGTTATAACATAAGTGTAAATAATTACACCTTCAAGAGTTACTTTAAATAAATGGCGTGTACTTTTTACCAAATCGTGGTGTAAAGAATTTCACCTTTTTCGAGTGGTAAATGTTTACCAAACGATGCAGTGGTTAATTTAACACTGAAAAAGGTGGACCTATATAAACACCTGAAAAGGTGAAATTTTACACCGGATTTTTTACCGTGTACTCCTTACTTCAGTTTATTGAAAAAGTTGAAAGGTATTTAATGATTTATGATTTACTTAGTTTAAATTAACCACACCTGAGTGACATCCTTTTAGATGATAAAAGGTTGCACCCTTTTCTAATTATAATTTAGATTAGACCAAAGAAAATTTAACTCGGTGCGATTCCTTAGTTATGGCACTAAATTTTTCTCAAAATCTAAGATTGAGATAATGCGATAAGTGCTATTTTGATCTGTTAGTGAAAAATAAAATCGCACACCTTGCAAGAAATTGATTTTTGTAAAAGTTATTTTTAAGAATTTTTGCACAAAACAAAAATACATTTTGAATTATAATAAAAATCAAATTATAAGTAATGAATATTTATGTATTGAGCTGCGTGACTATCAAAACACACTGTACAGTATACTAACTTTTATAACCAAATAAAAATTACAGTGTCATTAAAAATTTGAAATAAAAAATAATGAAAACAATAACTACTTACAAAATCATAATAACATTGAAACAATATTAATTGCTCAATTAAAAAGTTTAGTATTTTGGTTTTTAATTAATTGAGTCTATGTAATAAACAAAAATATTAATTAAATCAATAATTTATAAGAAGCTAAAAATTCTTATATTGTTACTTTGGTTGCCTATTCTGAAGAATTTTTGAAAAAATAAATTACCTGCAAATGTTGCCCCAAATTATTGGGATCGCGATCTTCCAATTCGTTTAAATCATTTGTGGCTTTGGTGGACATATTTATTCACTTGGTTCCTTCTAACAAATTTTCAGGAAGACTGGTGCATTAATGCAAATGTTAAAATCAACAAGTACCAATTATTGAATTTACGCCGGCGTGTTGGTCACTTTTATAAAATATAAAAAGAAAAATATCGATCGCATAAATTCTGTTAGTTTCCAAAAAAAGACTGCTGTAGCTCAGATAAACTTTATTTGTACAAAACCTCAATTTTCTACTGGGTAAATAAAAATAAAAATAATTTTGAAATTCAAAATTTGCATTTTGGAAAATTTAACCGACATCCAAACCTCAAAATAAAATTTTCTACTTATTATAATCAATAAAAGTAAAGTTCAGAAAAATATGTTTAGATGGCGGTAGAAGCTTTGGAATGATTTTATGTATTATATTTAAAAATATGTAATAATGGTTATTAAGATACAATTAAAAATCTTTCTTATTTGTGTGTATTATTCAAATTATAATTATAAAAAATACATCTGTGTAATATAAACAAACATGTTTGTTTACAACTAAGTAGTTAATTTTTGCTTGCGACATTTTCTGACGTAATATATTTTTGAATTCTTTATGCGAAAACAAATTTTGGAAAATTTGAACAATTGATTTTTATTTTCTTTTTATAAATTGCGCATTTACACGTGCCGGTAATATATAATCGAGAAGGGTATCTATTTTAAGATTTGAAAATAACAAAAATTGTACTCGTTTCCGGAAACACAAATTTTAATAGGCGTAGTCGCCCACTCTAATAATGATTACGTAAAATACACGTATAACCTCAAGTTAAGTACAACAACCTGTAAAAAGAATATTTAAAAAATATATATTAGTACACATACTAATTTATTATTTTTATTATGTTCTCAGAAATTAATTATTGAAATTCAAATGTGCCCAGAAAAAACTCTTTTACCTGAACCCATGTCTCGATAAAATTAATTATATAAAAAAAGTGTAGCTCATAAATAGTTGACATCATTTTGAAAATTTATTTTTACAATTTTTATTTTTAATGTTCCAACTATTCTGAAATTTTGTAAGCATTTTCGGACATCGCTTTGAACGTTCGTCCCTGAAAAACTCGGAAGGACTACCGGCTACTTCAAATTTAGTCTGGTAGATAATGAATTAATGATACATTGCAAATTATATAATAAACTTTGCTTTAAAATTTATATATTTTGACTGGTGCTAACCTATGGTTACCAAGCTTAACGTTTGGTGAAAAAAACGTCAATATCCTTGTTAAAAATATTACCAACCATATAAGGTATCGATAGGATAGAATTGTGTGACCTCTTTGAAGTATAATCAAAAAATGGATGGTATAAAAATGGTAGATAATGTAATAAACGATTATTGAAAGCATAAAAATATATTATATTAATATACATAGGTAGGTATGTCGCTTATGGAGGTCAGTAAACGCTTCCAAGTAATTTATGACAGATAAAATTTTTTTAGAAACATATTCCCTAAATAATGTTCTTACGCCAATATGTGACCATTTCGCCTACAAAAAGTCCTCGAAATTATTTTGCAAAGATTAGTTAGTTGTTTGTCAGGTATAATATTGTTTAATTTTGCGAAATAAGAGTCGACAACCGTTTGGCATTGACCAGGGTCGTCGACAAATCATTATTTTGGTTATGACTTCATTGTGGTGTTGGTTATTTTGATGTGGTTATTCTTTGTTTAAAACAAATTAGTTCAAATATAACAAGGTCGTTTACCAGTGTGTATGAACTCGATTTTAAAAAAATGACATACGGCACCGGTTTGCTTGCGAAACGCGAATAAATTGGCTTCACTGTTCATTGTTAATTTTCATTATTAATATATTTAACTCAGGTATGCTTAAGGTCATTACACTTCTTTTACGTCATATTTTTTTACCATAAGTGATTCATTTCGAAATGATGTAACAACAATTTATAATAATAACTTCTTTAATTAATTTAGTAGCCTTAAAAGAACCCTTTCAGTTTTAAGTTCATCGCCAATTACGAACAAAATAGCAAATTTTCTTTTTCCTCGGTCTTGGCAAATTGCTAACATTGCACTTTGCACTTACAAATTTTACCGTTTTACGGTCTTTCAAATAAGGTATCTGCATAAAATTCTTACTTTCGATTTTAGTTTAAAAATGTGAGTTTGGTCAACAAGTTAAACTAGTCATGATTTATGACTTCTTCAAATTTTATGCAAAACAGACCTGACGAAATTTTTACAGCAAATTTTTTATTATAAAAATTTAGCATTCTTTCAAGTTTTCAAACGTCCAGGTAGGTAGCTTTGTCCAGTAAAACGGAAAAGTGAGAGAGTGGATATCAACTGGTTGTCCGTCTGATTGTTGGCCTATCGAAATTATTTTTACCATACTTTGAATTCCACGTTAACCTCTAATCTTCTTAACCAATTTTGACGCAAGAGTTTATCTCAAAAAAAAATTTTTTTAACCAAGATAATTTACGTGGAAATGAAATTAATGCGGTGGTTTCCTGTTGTCTTCATCATAATATCTGATAGATCGAACTTGGACTTTAGATCACATCAGTGTATTTGACGGGACCAGTATTTGAACCGCAGTTTCCTGCTGCCTAGTCGATTAGTACATAGTAACTCAGATTAGAACATAAATAATGAAATTTATGTAAATAACATAATGCTGCATAAATGCTGCTAAAGAAAACTTTTAGGGTGAATGCTAACGGCTTTCGAAAGAAGGTCAAAGTAGGAAAAAATTTTTATTTTTTATATTTTATCTATTTTTGTCATATTATTATTATTTAATACTAAGAGAATTGAGGATATATTCTATAAACTCTATAAATAGCAAATTATAATTGGATCACAGCAGTGTATTCGGCGCGACCAGGACTAGAACCGCGATTTCACGTTTCCTAGTCTGCATATCTGTGCTTCACATCACCTGCTGCTTAAAATATATATATATCATATATTTATAGATATTATAGATATCGTCAATTGCCGTTCATCTTTGTAATGAATTTTCTTTAATTATAGACAACAGCAAAATACCGAGAAGCGTTCATAAATTTTCCACAAAACCAAAAACTTTATCTCGTTCAAAAATATTAAAAATGAAAAATGAAAAAAATGTTATAAACACAAATTGAAATCTAATATAGAAACTGCAAACCTCGTATGTATGTATGCAGCTTCAAAGGGAAAGCTTCAAACCACTTCAAACAGAAAAGTGTCATCTCAAACTCTCCTTTCGAAGAAAACCGACTTCTCGGTTTTCTTCCGTTGACCATAAATCTACAATTGAAGAAATTCATTACGGAACTGGGTTTTCTGATGATGTAAACTAAAAGGAAGTAGAGCTGTTTTGCTTCGCGAAAATGATATTTGCCCAACGCCTTTCGGATACGGGAAAAATTTCAATTTCGACAAGTCATAAACAATCATTTCTTTTAAGAGATGCCTTACCAATAATATAATTTTTTTCTCAACATTAATCCTGAGATAAACTCAATAAAAAAGATGAAATTTCTTAGGGTTTTATTTGAAATAATAATTTAGAAATATTTGACTGAATGGAGGGCCAAAAATTGTCTTGAAAACAGACTTTCAAGACCAACTTTTTTGTAGCAGTCTAAATATCTATGGTATTCACTATAATCATTATAAAATATTAAAGAAACAATATAATTTGATTTATAAATATTGAGCGATTCATTTTGGCCCGTGGGAAGGTGCAGGTATAGCGGTGGTGTATGTTTATAATCACTATTATATTTAAAATCAATTTATCGATTGAAAATTTATCAAGACTTTTTTAATATTGTAATTAATGAGGAAGTGGTAAAACAAAAAATTTAAACATAAATGAACAGTGACTAAACAAATTAATATGCGTCCTTTATGGTAACAGGTATCAGAAAAGCGAAGGCTTCTATGGCGGAACTGTCTTAACCTACCTTAACCTTCTGTTAACCACAATAAGGTCTCATTTTAAATGTCCTATTCGTGTTTGCTTATCACGTCACATTTATTTATTTTTTATGAAATTTTATTAAAGTATCAAATATTTTTAATTGTTTGATGATAATGTCGCAACACTTTAATTAATCGGAATAAAGGTTAATCGCGTTACATGCTATATTGCACCATAGATATTTTGTATAAGTATATTATAAATAATATTATGTAGTAAATGCTTTATGTATTTAAATTTAAAAATTTAAGAAATTCCAGACGACCTTCGCGGTTTTTGAACTTCCAGGGCATTGCGCTAATGCAAGCTAATAACAATAATTAAAGTATGTTACAAATTATAAAATTATGATGAAAATATTAAAAACATAGCTTAAACCGGTAAGTTAACATTATAATCGTATTATAAAACATATTTTTGTAAGAAAATTACTTTCAGTAATATGTAAAGCAATAAACGCAATTGTCTATATAATCATTAAGTTCAAGTTTTACTGTAATATAATAGGTATACGTAAATTTAGAAATAAATAATTATTTAGAAAACTTTTTATCTAAAAGAATCATCAACTTCATTACAATATATTAAAACAAAATACTACCAAAACCCCATTTAGTATTTCGTTATTTGTTATTGGTTGCTATGTTCATTAGCGCCCAATAGATTAGATGTACAATAGATCACATTTTCATTGTGAATCCAAAGAGAAATGCAAGTAACTTTATTTTCTTTCATTATTTAGTAGTTTTGAAAATTTTCTGTAAAGAAAAATTTAGAATAAAGAAGATCTTTTGATGAAAACAAGGCAATGTAGGTACGTGTTGAAATAAGGTGGAATGCGTAGTAATTAATTGTTTTTTAACAAAAATTTTTCGTAATCTGGGTCACACAATAGGTTTCCTAAGGCTAATACGATTTTACCCGCCGTATTACACTAAAACCATTATTTTAGATTACCCTACAGTAAAATTTCTGACAAATTTTATTTTTATTTTGTGTACAATTAGGACTCCCAAATATTACGTTTAAAATACTTGTTGCTGACGCAAGTATCACCGTTCTAATACTTTGGTCTCAATCATATTCAATTATTATAAATCATCACGAGTAGGATAGTACATTACACAATGTCCACAAAGATATTACCCATAAACGAAGGTATAAATTGCGTAATTTTTATTTCATAACTCTTAAATTAAAATTTAGAACAGAATATCTAAATATAGAGCAGTTGAAATACTCTAATTTTCTTGCATAATTCTTCTTTACTCCTGTTTATTCTTTTATTTTTCTTGCTTTTTGTTGAAACAGATTAAAAATTTCCCAATTTGTTTTTACTTAAAATTATATACTAGGACGGGGTCTCTCTGAAAATTGTCTATTAGTAAGAGATTATTTTAATCTAAATTTAAATGTAATAAACAGATATACATAAAGAGATACTTTAAATATGAATTGTTAATAATAAAGTTAAATTCAAGTCCAAAAAAAATCCAAAGATAAACGAGATCAGTTTCGAATGCTGAAGCAATTAGCCGGATCGGGGACCATGAAAAGTATTATCATAATTATAGGTAAAATAAAAAAATTTGTGAGATTGAGATAGAACAAATATTAAAAAAACAATTAGAAGATAAATCCTGGCGGAGGTTTGATGTAATTGCTTGTTGAACTATGGAAATATTTACAAATTAATAATTAATTTTATAATTTTTATTCTAAATATTTTATAATGTACATTAAAATTTATAACAGCGTGATTATACAAATCGCATTATCATTATACAAATCTGTAGGTGCTGCTGTATAACATGTGAGTGCATGTTCAGCATACAGAAACGTGACTAGTAGACTGAACACCATGATCACCAATAAACGATGCCATTATCAATGAGAAATAGACAAGCATTTGTCACACTTTGTTACTTACGGCCACGTGTATAATAATAATAATAAAAAAGGAAAACAAAACACTTGAATCAAGCATCGCTTTAAAAAATATTAGATAAAATAGCATATGCTTATATATATTATGTACAGGCCCGTAGAGAGAAAATCAGGACCCAGGGATGGTAATCTAACTTTTTCCACCAGGGGGAATCACTCCCGCCCGCCCCTTCTCATTGGGCCTGATTATGTCTTCCTACTTTCTGTAATACAGAACATCACCTGTAGATTTAATATTTAAAAGCTGCATTATAGGCACTGGTCACATTTTCAATAATTTACATAGTATGTTTACTTACTATGTAATAATATACTCGCGCCATAAATTTAAATTCATTGTGCACTATTCTAATAAAATTATAGAATTCGTATGACTTTATGTACATATACGAGTACAATCGACTGATGTTCGAAAACGTGATGTATAAATTAAACATTACACTACTATTATGTAATTACTAATTAGCAAATAATTTATTATCGTTTAAAAAAATAATTATTATTATTTTTCTGTGCACGTGCATAATATTCATAATCATAATTTTAAAAAACTTTCTTGGTGTGATTAGTCGGTTTCAGTGAAAACTGCATATTGTCTAAATTGTAAGTTTTATTTTCAAATTATATCTATTAATAAGTCGTAGTAAATGTAGATATTACAAATAATTGCAACCGTGGTTTATCCTGGCATATATCTAAAAAACTGCACGAAATAAACTCTTTATAATCAATTATCGATGATTTAACATATATGATCTCTACTTTTGAAATATTTTAACAAAAGTTTGAACTAAACTCAAAAAAGGAGGCAACATCCAACAGTTGGTGTAGCGGTCAGCACTGTAATGCAAATTGCATTAGTTAAAAAAAATGGTCAGATGATGACGTAAGTTTCATTTTTGAAGATTACAATTGTACCTATATTTATTTTAACAGTAAATCAAAAACTAAATAGGAATTAATTGGATAGAAATTATTTAAAAAAATGTTGTAGTAAATTAATGTAGGACAAAAACAAGCTTTAATTTATTATTCATATCAATAATTACGTTTTAGCTATTTCATTGTTTTATAATAAACTGGAAGATGTTAATCGAGGCCAAATAAACACAATTTACTGATATAAAATATAGTAATTTTAATATTGTTCACTGAAACCTCGATTTGCAAGGCCGTATTACGCATCATTGCAATAAGGAAAAGCAAAAAGCACGTTTACAGTCTGTCCGTGATAAGTAATTTAACTTATTTTTTTTAACCCTCACAACCGAATGGTAACAATTTTTGTCATTAATTTATACAAGAAGCTTGTCTAACCTTATTTTATTGTAAATATTTTACAATTTACACGTAAAAAGCATAATTATTTGCTTGTTATAGCTACGGCAACCCTTTTTATGTAAATTTTAAAATTATCACGTAATTATTAATTTAAAAATGAATAATTATTATAATATACAAAAAAAGCTTTTAAATTTAGAGTCCCCAACCTTTTCAGTGACCAACCACAATAGCAAATATCCGTGACTTCCCGCGAAGGATCTATGACCTTTGTTTTTAAACCAATACCCGTAAATCTCGAATATAAGTTCAAGTGGTAGCCTTGATCTGTAAAGATTAACAAACTTCAAATTTTAAAATTACCCACACTTATGTACAATTGTTTAATAAAAATACATTACAAAATTATTTACAATAACTTAAATAAGAATAATTAGATTTTACAAGATAATTCTTTTTATTACAATTTTACGAAACAATTAAACCAATCAGCTTATTACAATAAACTGTTCAGGATGGAACGTCGAAAGTAAGATATTTGGCTTAGTTAGTAACTTAACTATTGGTATAGTAAATTTTTTTTGGGTAATATAAAAATTATTGTGCAATATTAATTTTAAACCGTTTTAAATATTATTATCAACTCCAATTCAGATTCCAAAGTATTTATTAAATTAAATCCATTCTGATTTATTAATAATAAATAAATAAATAAAATTGTAATATAATAAACTCCAAATTATCTCAAGAAGTTTACAAAAATGTAGACTGCAAGACGCTGTTTGTATAGTTTCTTGAAAACAAATGCCAATAAAAAGAAGACGATAAATATCTGAGAAAAGGCTTTTTAACAGACAATTTAGAAAGATTAGAAAGACAATTAGAAAGTCTAGAAATAAAGAAGTTGTAGTAAGTTCATCGTCAAACTTGAATATTTTAATATTTCAATAAGAAAAGATTAACTATCCTATTTATATTGAAAAATAGGTTTTCTCTGAATTCTGGATTAGATGTAGATAGTTTATGTATTTATGCTATCTCCGATTTTAGTACAGCAGTCTATTTACCCCTCTATTCTCCAAGCCAACCCAAACTTACTACAAACTTTACAAAAAAACTTTTGCCTAAAATGAAGTTTAAAGAAATAAATAAATTGAAAATTTGATAAACAGTCTTCTGTTCTGGAATAAAAAATTGAAAACAAGGAATAAGAAGAACGTCAAGTTTAGTTTGAATAGAACTTCTCAAATAGGAATTTGAAACTCTTTTTAGGAAAGGTTAGTTGGGTGGTCGAGAGGATGTGTTACGTAGGATCATCTACTTTTCAGGATCAGGAGTTACATGTCCTTAAAATGTTGGCACGAAATCCACATTTGGTTTTAATTTATTAAAGTTATTTGCAACTCAAAACAAGGTAATCGATCGATTTAAATATTATCGAGGAGACAACGTAACAAGGAAATGCAGTAAGCATTTATCACAATGTAATTCACACGTGAAGATGAAGGAAACTTAGATCAAGGTAAACTATATGCAAGATGGTAAAAACTTCGAGGTTATTTACACATTTTATTTTCTAGACTAAAGGATATCCATAGGCTATTCGATAAACTTATTGATTTCCTACTTCCATGCAATTAAAACGTTATATGGAGTAATATGCGATAATGATAGATAAAATGTTCCATTTAATGCAGAATTGCAAACCGCAAACTAACAACAACTTTTTACAAATTAAATTCGGACTTGGATCAAACTTTCAACACGAGTTGAAATCCAACTTATTGATTTTTGAAATCGTGTGTAAAATATGCTTATGACATAATTTCGAAATATCGTACGTGTGTCTGACCTTAGTGGTGTAATAGTGCATTAGGTTCATTTCCAATGAGAAAATTAATGCGTTTACAAATTTTTAATACAATTATTGTTTATTTTTAACAAATACTTTGCGGGTCAAAATAAAGGTAATAGACAGCGCCTCGTGTTTAGCAAACAAAGACAGTTCTATTTAGAGAATTATCAACCTAATCGATTATCAAACAAATTATAAGTTATGACACCGAACGTTTAAAAGGTGCGGAGAACAATAATCTATATCTGATATGATTATGGTTTTTGTCAACAAAATTGCAACAATATTTTGTATCTTTTTTCGTCATAATTCCAACAAAAGAACTTACACGCGAGACAATAACAAAAATAAATAAATAGTATATATTTATAATATTATTTTATATTTACTGTATACAAGGGTGTCCAGAATTGTTAACTGGTTGTGTCACTTAAATTTCTTTAAAGTTTCCTAGTGCACAAAAAAAACATAATTTTCAAAACAAAAAAATTAATTATTATAACTTAAAATTTAAAACTAAAACAGCAAGTGTATTTTATTTTTCGAAGTTACATAAGAAACCCCCGAAGATATCATTTTCAAATAAATCTCTTTCTTGTCTTCCCCGCTTTATTTTGTCTTGCATAAATTTCTCTAACTTCCAATGCAGTAACTTCTATTTTTATGCAATACCTGAAGTTTTACTTTTTTTTTGTATTTTTTTTTCTCGTAATCCTTCTTCTGTTGTTCCAAATAAATCAAATTTTTTATGTGAATCTATCTTTTTGGGACTCTTGAGCTGAAGTTGTTTTCTGAAAATAATTATGCGATTTACGTGCAAATCGGAGGCATTATCCTAAAAAATAATATGAACGATAAGATAAAAGTAAGGGAAAAAGGGCCTTCGTTGACCTGTTGCGCTGGTAGGAATAAACAATTTGATTTATAATATATATCTAGATTAATTATTAAAATGATAAATTATGAAGAAAATTAATATTTTTCTTTGGTATGACATTGTAGGAAATAAAATAAATGAATTTATATTTTATAAATAATAAGTATAATACAATTTTTAAGTGGGTTTTGAAAATTTAAATTACCTACTTAAAAAGCGCTTATGCAATACATAATCAACATAAAACGGTAAATATTACAAAATATTGTGCACTACTTTCTTTGACACGTTATTTTAAGATAGGAGAAATTCTTTGAAAATTATAACATCAAATAAATTAAATTGATTTTTTCAAGTCGTAGTATGTTAATTTTAATAGCATGTTTTGAATATGTAGTAATGATATGCTATATTAATTTCCTCACTTGCAAAGCGCACCATGTTTGACCCTGCGTTTCTAGGCCAATAGGACAATTCGCTAAACATCTAGATTTCACTTCGTCTTAGGTAGATTTACTATCTGTTATTCATAATAACACCGATATACTTCTATAATATTTAACGAACCTCATTTCCCTATCTAACGTCTAAGCTCTAAGGTCTAGGTCAAACTTGTGATCGCTTTTAGAGATGGCAATGCAGCATCCGCATCGCAACCTTGTCCTATTTGTAATAGTGACAGTTGTAACACGTAAGAAACATCATGACATGGATTCATCTAATTAGGTTATCTCTGGTATTTGCTACAGATTATATAACCCAAATAGATTGTGTTGCAAGGCCTGGTTCATATTGAACTTCTTGTAACAATTTGATAACAATTGTTTGTTTTATATTATTGCATTATTGTCCTTAAAATAATTCAAAAGAATAACATCATCATGCCCGTTTTCGGGCAAACGGGCATAAGTTTCATTGCTAATTTTCTATTGGAAAATACTTGACGTAAATACATACAAATAGGGCCATCAAGACTAAGTATCCTTTTATCTCTCTTCGCAATTTTTTTTTGCCTTTTTTTACTTCTCGCCCATTCTTTCTTACATTGCCTAAAAATAGAAAAATAGAAATTCAAAACAAAAATCAGATTATGCAAAAACTCGAGCTTTCTTTGTTTCTTTTTTTTCCCACCGACCTTAAATGTTTTGATACATTTGGGAAAATGTTTATAATAGAGTTTGCCCAAAAATGACACAAGTGAAAACGAACGTATTGAAAGAAATTATTTTTTATATTATAAAAAAGATTTTAAAAAGGAAAAATGAGTTTTGGAAAAGCTCGTGGTCCACACCTAAAACCGGTGATGTTTCGAATGCATAATCTGTCACTCCTTGTTTATTTATTTATTCTATTTTACGTCACTGCGTGCTAAAAGAGTTGCATTAATATTGCACTAACGAAGTGAGAGTAAAGAATATCCAAAGGTGCTCACACACTAACCTACTAAATTCTGGTTCCTATAGAGATGAAAATATAATTTATTATAAACTGGTATGAAAATAGTTGATCTATCGAATGACTACCAATTTTTTTATAGAGGTTATAGGTCATTAAGAACAAATGCTTAATTACCTGTCGTTTCGGCTTTATGTTATTGACCCAGTTAATAATTTTTTGAACTTCATTACCTATGTATAACTTTTAATACAAATCTATAATTTATATTTACTGTTTTAACGAAAACATTCAAGTGCTTTTTCTTGATGATAAAGATAAATTCTTGCTACCAAAAATGTTATTCATTAAACTATTGAAGTGCTTATAAATTTCTTAGTATTGTTTATTTAATTTACAGTCATTGTTTTATTATGTCTGAAAATTACAATTATTTCATTAAATTATTAATTTTTAAACGTGGACCATTCAAAAATTGACCAAAACATTTCGTTAAAATTTAAAATAATTGCGATAGACACGGTGCTGAACAAAATAATTTATAGAAATACGTGACAGGATATCTACAAGGAAATTCAATACATTACAAGTTAGTGATTTGATGTAATAATTACGAGTGAGTAAGGCAGATGACCCATAGCTTTTTATTTTTTTATTTTATCTGTTCCAATAAATAATACTTCTGTAATTCCAAATTATTTGTGCCGTGGTTCGTACACCATGTTAAATGGTGATTAGAAACAAACTTAATCCAAAAGCTCCTTATCATTAGAATAATAATATCAACAGATAAAATATTATATTATTATTACTATCGCATACTTTGCTTTCCGCCGGAAATTATTTGAAACAATAACATTTCATAGACATGATATGCCCAAATTTTAACTGATAGCAGCAAGCAGATCAACTCATTTAGAGAAGAGATAAATCTACTTAAAATAAAACTTTGAAAGTTCTTCAGTTTTCAAATCAACAAAGAAGTGAAATTTACTAATACAATAATGCAATTGGATGGATTCGTAAATTTCCACGTGCAGTGCAGTTTAATTATTAGTAAATGTGTTACTGTATATCCAAAATTGTTAGCATCGAAGAAGAGATGCTGCTGAATTTGATAGAACTAGACGGAAAGAGAGTATTTACCAAACCGCGAGAATACTTGTGGCTAAATCTTGGTAAATCAATTATTTAAAAAAAGCCTTTAGATATAAATTGATTACTTTGTCCATATTTACAGTCAATAAAATCGGCTGTTTTTTTCGGTATATTTTAGCCACTCCTCAGCAGGGTCTTGGTTTGTCTAATTTGGGTTTATTTTATAAAATGAACTAAATTGATTTCACTTTTCTCGGAGGCGTTTAATAAAAAAATTTGCTACTTCTACATTATGTGTTAAGTAGAAATAATTATCTGGTAGATTTGTAGAAAATGCGAATAGAATAGAAATTAGTCGACCGTAGGTAAACAACAAATTTAATCAAATTAACCATCCAGAAACATATTATTACACTGTTACTGTCAGTGTAACTTAATTTTGGTATCTTTTATATTACGTAGTTGTCAAAATAGGACGATATTTTGGAACTGCATTTTGAAAACTAGAAAGAAGCCAGATATAAGCAGAAAATTTTTTCCATATTTTTCACTGTTTTCACATATTTTAAATATGTGACATAAAATAGCATAAGGATTATTTGAAATATGTAAATTCAAAATTAGTATTTCGTGTCGATAATAACAAATAATTTCTAACGATTCATGGCACGAGAAAAATGTTTTCATTTATTATTAATACAATATTATATGAAAGCTCCCGGTTTCATTAGTTAATTATTTTTACCTTCAAAACAAATGTAAATTAATCTTGTTTACTATGCATTGTCCAAATTTGTGAATCTGCTTTGTTCTGTTTCTATCTCATAACATGCCCTACATTCTTGAATAAGTGTTTCTATTATGACTTACTTAATACATTAAATAATTTTTATTTTAACGTTTGAAAATATGAAAGTATTGTTAGAACTGTGGGTGCCCTACATAGCAAGCGAATCTAACTAATATATGTATTCATTAGAAGCAGTGTTGACTGGTAGTATAAACACAAAATTGTAATACTGGATAGTATTTTATACCCCCCGATGCGTACTGTACCCAATCAGGAGTAAAATTAAAATTAAAAATAATACCAAATATGCATTTAAAATGTAATATTTTATTTTATTTTGGGGAATTTTTCCAGTTTTCACATTAAATACTCTCGATTCAAGTGAGATCGTGAGATCAAATAAGATGGAATCAATTGTAATTAGTTACAATAATTTGAGAAAAATTTATATTACATCCTAAAGGCTTTGTAGCTCTGTAAGGAAATATGAAAATTATTAAAATTATAAAAATGTGAAATCTACAAAATTTAAGTTATTTGTGTAGCAGGAAATCCCAATAAATTTTTATACTTTGAAAAAGTTCTGTACGTCTTATTTGTAATTTAATTTATTACTTAAATTCTTTTACTTAAAAACTTAAATATTTTGTGAAGTCCTTGATTCAACCATTTTTGCAGTGATCAGGATCACTGGTGCTGCTGTGATTCAATTTAAAGATTCTTCTATTCTTCGTTTTTTTTTCAAACTAGAAAATTCCCCTTTTACCTTTATTACATGTTACATTATGCTGACGTCCGCTAAATTTTTATTGCCTTCACTGGGGGCTATCCCCGAAAAAGAAAGATTGAAGAACAGTGTAAAGTATTAATCTAAAATATTAAAATCTAATATCTAATCTAAAATATTAGATTAAATATAAATAAGCGAATTTAGTGAAGAGTTTTAATTCATCCTCATCATCATATAAATTACTTTTTGCTGTACATCCAAAAGCTTGCTAAGTTGGTCGCAGATAATCCCTCTACCTTTGCCTTAATTATTATTATAGTGGCAATCATTAACCCATCAAGAAGACCGAAGGCTTTATATACCCTCCGAAGTCCATTAAAACAACTAATGAGAACCATGAGAACCATTCATAAACTGAATACATCAGTCAAAAATCAACCCTGGTATAGCATTGCTATGAATTAAGACATCGCAACACCTCCTATCTCCTATGGTGGCCTTGAGTATAATATAAATAAAATAGTGTCAATCAGGAATCAACCAATACCACATGCTCGACATTCGAGAACACCACATAACCAACCAATAAATCAACTACGATAACAATCGAAACTAACGAAAGTCAGTACTTGATTAAAAAGAATTTGGGTAAACAGGGAATCAATATCAGTTGTCTTATCATTCATTGGTCATTATTTTCAGAAATACTGCCACGGTTATACGGTTAAGTTGTTCTGCACAATGCTAAGACGAAAATACTTTCAGTATCTGAAGCCCGTTATCTCACTGTCTGTTTAGTTATTCAACAATTATTATACAAAAATATTTTTATTACAAAATTTTAATCTCTTAACCTTTACATTATTTAATCAAGTGAACTGTGGTTTATTATTAACTATATAAAATAACAATTTAAAGGTGTATGTTTATTCAGATTAAATTTATAACAAAACTTTTTTAGATAAGCGTTCATTCACTTTGATAACAGTGCCAAAATAGATATAATATTTAACACAAAGAAAGCTTTCCAGTAATTATACTATAATATATTATATTTTCTCTTGAAGTACTACATTTTTTTCTGTGTAGAAGTATCTAAATTGCTCATTAGAAGCAAGCAGCATCTATGGAAATTTAAGATAGCAAAACTTGAATAAACCAAAAAATTTATCACCATCCAGTGTATTCCACACCAAGCCTTCAATACCTTTACATCCAGATTATTTCTTACATTTTTTGTTAATCATTCTTACAATTGTTGTTTATGAAATTTTGCTTTTTTACAATGATTTTCAACCTCAATACTGTATTCATTTTATTCCTCGATTCTTTACTCTCACAAAAAATAATTCGGGCAAGTTCTATCGTAAAAATTGTTGCGTCATCGAAATTATTTCCATATAATTGCTTCTTCTTCTTCTTCTCTAAGAAGAAGAAGAGAATTTTCGATATGTATTAATTATGGGCTGCAAGCGCTTTGAATGAACGAAAAAGTTTCTGCTGATATTTTAAGAAACTTCATTGAAGAAACTCTGTGTTTTGCAGATTTTCATGAATTAAAATTATAAATTCACTGTTGAATTTTCACTAATTGTTTTGGTGCATTGATAATGCCTTTCTTTAGGCATCCAAGCAGTTTTAGTCCAGCTTTTAGCAGCTTAACTATTTTTTAATATAGCACTGATACTGCCCTGCAGTTTTTGATAATTTGTTACTCATTTTTCCCTTGATGGTAGTTTCAATGAGTCGAAACAAATGACTTTTCTAACAATAAAATTAGAAAAAATTTTGCCACTTAAACTAAATAGTTTAGATGCAATCAATTTTGAATTAGTTACACTTAAAAATAACGAGACAATCCAAATAAACTTCAGTTAAAAATAAAATAAAATTTATTATCACTGTATTTACATAATTCGACCTTATTATTATATAGGAAATTAATTTATAAGGTTGACTTAAAATATTGTTATTTGTTACAGTTTTGTTGTGGCATCTAATAAATTTTGCTTTCAATGTTTTCTTTGCTACACAATTGTAATAAAAATTATGGAAGTGTAATTAAACTAAATTTAATAAAAAACAAAAAATATCAAAACAAAAATAAAGTTGATAACTAAGAAGGTAACTAATAAAAATATTATTGGATTAATTATATAGGATTTCTGTTTAATGTAACGGATGTTTTTTCCAACAAAATATCGCTCATGGTGAGGTAAAATTTATCTCAGAGTCAACTCACTGTTGATCCAATTTTACCCAATTTTCAGCAGTTGTATAGCAAAAGAAGAAGACGTAAAAGATTTTGTGCGTAATTTACGAACCATCTTGAGGCACAAGACGTAGTTTTGCAGTATAAAAAATTGTATAGGCCGTATAGTTTAAGAGTAGGTATCATCTTCAACTTAACATTTCCGGCAGGTTTGCGTAGCTCTGTTGCAGTTTCAACTTACGCATATTTAAATTAATCTTAAATAAAAGTTAAAAAACTTTCTCAACATTGTAATTAATAAAAATTTGCATAATTTTTGGATGCAGCCGAAACGGGCGATATCGTAAAAGGAATGAGGAAGGAGTACTTGACCGCTAAAACGATGGCCCTGACTTTTTTGGTTATAACTTTCATAATACAACACATTATACAACTGACTACTTTTGTATACATCATAGCATAATGACCTGAATTTTGGTCTTTCTATTCCAGCGATTATAAACATTTTACACATTTCGCATTTATCATAATGTAAATAACAATTTTGCAATATCTTATTTTTAAAAACTTTTTAAAATTATTTTTAATATTTTAAGTGTAATTATAAGTGTAATGAACTTGACTTTTTGTCTATAATTTATATTGTGATACCTGTTTGTTATTTTAATTTTAAAATAAAATATTGCTGTAGGTAAATTTTTAAAATTTATATAAATTGTAACATTTTATATTATCAAATTAACCACAATGTTTTTCTACAATAAACATCATCACCAATATTTGATTTTGACCTAGTTTTGGTAACATTCACGTTTTAAAATAAATTATGTATAGCTTTATTTTACAAGTTTAAAACGCAATAAGAATCAGTGGAGCCAGGGGTTTCGCGAGAAAGTGCGTCCCCATTAACTGACACACTTTTCACTTATTTATCTTTGTAGTACTTACTATTTTCTCTATATATACACATTTTGTATATTTTTCTTTGGCCCCAATTAGAGAGAAATTAAATATTAATATAATACAGTTGTAGTTATTTTGTAATTTGTTACAGAGAATGTTTTTGATAAAATAAATATAAATGATTTTGAAGCTTGAAAATTTAATAAAAAATGTCAACTTATTTATGACTAATAGAAAGTTACTTTTTCTTTTAAATTAAAAAATCAAACTAAGGCCAGGGTCAATTTATTTAATTATTACATAGATTCCACTACTGTGCTCGTTACGCTCATCCAACAGGTGAATCTGGGATTCACACTCACGACTACTTCATTATAGCTAACTTTTTCTTTGTTCTTCCCCGAAAGGCGCAAATTGAAAATTTTTGAAATTGAAGAAACCGAATAACTTAACATTGAAAAGCATTGGAATATTATGCAACAAATTGTTGGTTTTTTGACCTCCAACCTTGAATACAGTAATTCTAATATCATTTCTATTATATGATCGGATTAACCTATTAGGCAACGTTTAAAATTTTAAGTTGCATTCACGAAGTTCGATTAGGCTGAGGGAATGTAAACTTGCGTAATCTATAAGATCCGTTACAATCGATTGCAACTAATTGTGTTGAACTTCTAAACGTAAACTTGACGTGTGTTGAACACTTGTTGATCTAGCTACTTTTATCCGATTACATCACTCAATTGTTTATTCATTGTCGACTAAACGATTTAACTTTTTTGTTATTATTTTGTTATAATGTTTTCTTTGTTATACCGTACATAATTATTGTTATTAACATTTTAACTATTTCAAGTTTAATTCCATTTTTTTGGAACTGTGATGCGCACGAATGGAACAACCATAAACTGAAATAGTACTTACTTACGTTTTAGAATTTCTACGAAAACAATTGTTATTTTGTTTCGAAGTTTTAATTTGTTGACTTTAAAAATAATAATCAAAGTGATTAATAGGAGATGAACAAGTTTCGTCATAAAACTATTTATTCATAATATTTTTAATTCGACGAAAAGTTGTAGCTTACAGGAGTTTTTGTGCCATCAGCAGAGAAAGTTTGTAAAATAAATAACGTCAAAAAATTTCGCCCAATAAAGGTTTGACGTAAGTGAATATATTTTATAATCTTTTTTGCTATATCCTGGTATATTAAGTATATCTTGTTATTGGAGAACCACATGATCACAAATTCAGTTCCGTACTGTACTGAAATAGCAAACAATATAAGAAAATTGATTTTTACTTTTCTCTTCTTCTTCTTTTTTTGTCATCACTTATTTTCTTCTATTCCACTTATGGAAATCCACATATATTCCAACAGTCATTTTATTATTTCTTCTGCTTTCTGCTGAAAATTTAACTGAACTGAAAAAAGCGAGTGTGGTAAAAAAATAAAGTTCCTGATCTTAGCCTGAAAATAATTGGTGATATTTTAAAATGCAATTATTGTTGAAGAAAAAATAATAACATAATAAAATTTGTAGTTTTCACGATAATTCGTTACATCAGGATTATAAAATTGAATAACGATTTATTTAAAAATGTAAGTGTATATGTGGAATTGGAAAGGATTTGAATTTAAATAGAGAGTTTTGAAGTCACTTACGTGATAGAACTACAGCATAACTGTTAACATAGAATAAAAGTAACAGAATTGAGATTACCTGGGGAAAGTTTAATAATAGAGCATTCATTATTTCACCGTAACCTTGTTACGCTGGCTATTAGCAAAAGAGAAACTTTAGTGCACAAAAAATGTGTTGATGATTATGGTGAGAAACAGATTTTGATATTGACATTGTTTTGATATGCACTAAGCACCACTATTGTTAATAGCTAAAAGAAAGTATGTGATATGAACTAGTAACGATTAAACAACAAATAAATTTGCACATTTTATTATATATTGTTCAATTAATTATTAAATCATTATAAATAATTTATATATGATACTCATCCATACTAAAAAATTTATATAATTATGGAAAAATTACAATCAAAACAAAAATCTCTAGAAGATTTTCTCTTGTTACATTTATTTAAAAATAAAATGTGTGCTACTTCCGTTTCAACGGAAAGTGAAAAATTAGGTTATCTAAAATACCGTTCTGAAACACTTTTACAAACTACCTAACGCGCAATTTAAATATTCAATATTTTAATCTTAACGATTATTTGTTTAAATTAAATCATGGAAATTTATCGTTAATAATCAACTTTTAATTTAGCTGATTTTGTTTTAAGCAGAAAATTCTTGTTTCTAATCTAAAACAATATTTTTTTAATATTGTGAAGGTAATATGGTTAACACTGTACTTTTATCCTTTGCCCTAAAGTGTTCCCATATCCTGGGTTGAGTCGATCTTAAAACCGTAACCTTTGGAAGAAAAATCTTTATTCAATATATACACGAACCTGGGAATTAAAGCCAATATTTGGTAATCGTACATCTCGGCTGTATTCATGAGCCAAGTGTGTCTCAGGTCGAAATAAATGGTACCCTACAGAATTTAATTATCCGAAACAAGTGAAAAATTTAAATATTCAAACTTCATGTTGACCTTTCAAGTATAATCTATTACCAAGTCTTGGTCTGCCATTTTAATTTAAGTAGAATGCCAAAACCATGATCGTTTTTATCTGTAATTATTCCTGTGTGAGTAGAAAAGCTCAGTAGATGTATACACAGAATTAAATTTAAACTAAGAGCATTAAATTAGAGTCAAGACAATCAATTTTATTCAATTAAAAGCAATGATTTTCAGAATTAAAAATCTAATATTTGTATCAAATTAATAATAAAAGATATCCTTGAAAGAATAATAGGATACAAAAAATATGTGATAAACAAGAGAGAGATAGAGTTTGATGAAGATTGTGAAGACAGGGTGGAACGCAAGAGAGAAGTAAGAAAAAAGAAGAAAATAAAGCAGATAAAAGGAAAGAAGAATACAAGATCACCAAGGAAACGAAAAACAAATAGTTGCATCACATGATGAGTGAAATAGAAAATTACTACAGAAGTAACAACACTAAGAAGTTTTATTATTATATTACAATAATAAAACAGGGATTATATAAAAAAATGCGAAGTGAAGCCCAGGAGCCCAGGTCGATAAAAGCTAGAATTGGAAAAAAAGTGAACAATAAAAAAGACATAAAAGAAAACGTAGAACACAAAATCAGAAAAGAAATTATCGTAGAAAAGGAGGAAGAAAAGGTAGCAGAATCAACATATTCAAAGGTACAAGCATCGATGATGAAAACAAAAAAATGGTAAATCATCAGCCAATGATGAAGGACACAGAAAAATGATAACACTTCTGATAATCAACGATTACCAGCATGATTTTTAAGAAGGTAGATCGACAGTGGATGAACAATACATAATGAAGCAAATAACAGAGAAGGTCGATTTGTCGATTTTCAGCAGGCGTTGGATACGATCAAAAGATAAAGATTATATCTTATTTATTTTTATTTTTTTGGAAATAAATTATTATTATTATTATTGGCTGTTAATGGTGCTGTCACATCTTTTTGATTTTGGATCTGTGTTAATATACAAATAGAAGTTACTTTTTTAAATCAAATTTGTTTGTGTTGAAGTTTTACGAAATATTTTGTACTTTGCCATTATTCATTTTGCATTGCATTATTATGTATTTGTGCATTCAGTCAATTAAATGTGGGTGTTATTTTTTTTTTTAGTTGCACCTTGTGTGCAATTACTTTGTTTACTGAAGTCGTTGACTTCGGTAATTGTTTTTTTGTTTTGTAAGTTTTATGATATATGCAGTATATATTTTTCAGTACGTTATTATTAATTTTGTTTCTTTAATTCTAAGATTACTGTTTTTAATTACATTTTGATTAATTATATTCTTCGAGGACGAAAATTTCTACATACCGTTTTGCTTTTGTTTTATTTATTTATCCTTCTTCTCTGGTGCCCTAAATCCAAAAGGTTTCGGATGATTGCATTGAATGATAAATGCTAACCATCCAGCTCTTCACCGGGATTTTAAGACCAAAAATACTTAACTTTTTCTATTAAAGGAAAAACAACCTATGGATCTGTGTTACTAATTTGAAAATAGACCACAAATAACAAGCATAGCAATACCCCATTATTGAATTAGAAATAAAAGTTTATTTATTTATTCCAAAGTTCATATTTTTATCAAAATTAGGAAAAAGAATGAAATGTTACAATTATTATAATTTTGTGTTATAACATGAATATAATTATTATGTACAACATATGTGCGCAACTTGGTATCTTAGGTCAGGATTGGGTAAAGTTTCTCTGTCAGTGGCAATGAACGTGAGCCGGCATGAAGTAATGCTTCTATCGCCTCCTCCATCTCTGCTATAACTGTGACCCACTTCCTTATCCAGGTCGGTCTATTCACTGCCTAGGTCTGCGAAGTTGTTATAATTTGTCCTACAAAACTAACAAGTCGATTATTTATAAATAAATAATAAAATATAAACTTTTTTGTATGGACTCAGATATTGCAAGCAGGGGGGGGGAGTATTTTTGAAAAAAGGACTCATTTACACCGTAAAAATGCAATAAACAGCTTAAGAATTTCGAATCCAAACGTGCTTTCTGAGTTTTGAGAAGGTACTTTTTATTCAATTTAAAGTGAACCATTTAATGAAATGAGTTAATTCGAAATTTGTTTTTAGTCGCCCTTGAACATTTTTAAATCTTGCAATGTTGACCTAAAATTATTTTTTCGTTTGCCAAAATTTTTATTTAAAAATTTAATATTAGTACTTTTTGTACTTTGAAAGTTAACTACAATTAATTGGTGAAGTTCTAGGACATCCCCTCTTCTAGTCTAACTATTGACAATACAAGAGAAACTTTTAGCATAAAAAATCTGCAGAATAAATTTATTAGAAAGCTGAAATGCACTTTACAAACAAAACAAGAACAAATAATATTTAAGATTTTCTCTAGTGTACTTGAATTGGATGCATTATTATTATTATTAGAGATAACGCTTTATCATTAAAAGAGTTAATTAAAATATAATTTTTATAAGTAAAACAATAAAATTATTAGGTGTAAGTGTTGCTAACAAGATAATAAAAATCGACATTTTTATCGATGAGCGCAATGACTTGAAAGTGGAAAATATTTTTCCTGTTTTCGTGTTGCGTTTTTGGTAAAACGATTTCATTTCCATGGCGTAAAAGTTACAATTTTGTTAGCTTCCTTATCTCTTCCGTACTTGAATTTACAAATTTTTTTGCTAAATTAAACCGCAATAATTTGTTATTGAACAAAATAAACATGATAAGTAAAATTTTTGAATAAATGAAAATATTTTATTTTTGTTTACATGCGCTGTTTTTCTAGTAGGTCGTTGTTCCAAAGTTATTTGCGCAAAAACATATTATTTAATTTCGTGTCTAATTTGCTCAACTCAAAAATTATAAACAAAAGCGAGAAACGTTATTGAAAAAATACGGGGCCATTCAACTTCGAACAAGTAAATTGCAAGGTTCGAAATTATATTTATAAATATAATGCACAGAAGTAAAAATATTTCTGCAGCCAAGCCAAAAATTGCAAGTGTTTACTGCACTAAAAAATATTTATAAAAATATTAACAAAGAATAAAGTATTTTCTTAAATAACCAGCAATTGCCTATCACGCATTATTTTGTAACTTATTATTTCATACGTAGATAACTTATCACTTGGAATTATTTATTAAAAATAAACAGAAACGTAGTTACATTATATTTTTTTAAAACGTATTTGGGTTTTGGACCTTTTATCGGAATGTTATAAAAATTGGAAATAAAGAAAAAACCAAAAGGATTGACGAGCTCAAAAAAGAAAAAAACATTTTTTGGCTTCAATAATAAAGTTGCATTTTGCTATTTCACAAACTTCTTGGCTACACAAGTGTAATTAGCATATATTCTTCTCTTTTAAGTTAACCGACAATACCAAAAAAGTTTTCCCCAAAAACTTTTGTTTGGCAGTTTTAACCGCACCGAGTTTCTGTAACAATTTCCACTGTAGAGTTGTAGGGAATCTTAACAGTTTTATTAGTAAAAATGCATTATGTATAATTTTCATATGAAAATACAAATACACGGTATGCATATGCAAAACATGAACGTACGTGAGGAGGGGACGGTTGTCTGCTTAAAGCAGAAACAACAGGGTCAATGGCTGATTGATAATTAGTTATTTCGTCAAGGTCGACCATGACGTCAAATAATGGGGCTTCTGTTATGCTTGCATTTTAAGTCGCCCACAATTTTTTAAGTAAATTGTGCTTCCATACAAAAAAAATAATATTACTATTTGCCATTATATGTATAAGTAAACAATTACTACTTGAAATAGAAAATACAATAAATTGATAAAGAGTTCAATGACGGTAAAATATTAAATTTCTCAGAATTTTTTATATTATATTATTTTCACTTGCTTGACAAATTTGAAAAATATTAAAACTTCATAAAGTAATTAAAACGATTAGATAACATAAAACAAACAATTTCATAGAAAATAGAGAAATACAAAATATTTGTTGTTAACTAATAAAAAAAAATTGGCAAACTGCGTTTTATGTTATTCAAATTTAGCACCATTGTTCGAAAAAGTGCAGTATCCTGTCGTCTTTAATGATAAATTATTGCAAAGGTAATACCGATATGATTCAATTCATATAAATTTGCAATATGTATTATTTTGTACACCCAAAATAACCTCAAGGTGACTTACATGTAAATAAAAATCTCATTTTAAATTTTACTCGCTATCAGTTGCTTAAACTTCTCTAATCATAAGTTTGTTCTTCAATACACAATTGATTTAAATATTACGTAATAATTATATTTCAAGAAATTTTAATAATTTATCTTTCCTAGTTTTTGATGTCACGGTCAAATTTATCTGTAAACACAAGAATGATACAAATAAATAAATTATATAAAGCAGTAATCTAAATGATAAGTAATAAAACCCCGCAACGATTTATTAAATAAGATTTAACACAGGGTGTTCTACTAGTTTCTAAAATTATGATCAATTATTATTTTACATAATAATAATTCTAAGTTGTCTGACGAGAATTCGAAATTCGAAACACTATGATCTACCAATAAGTGTATATAAAATTATGAAATTATAATCTAACATGTAAAATTTTAAACTTATTTTATTATAAATTATATTTATTATATTATATTAAAAGCTTACGTAAAATATATTGATTAATAAATATTTTTCTTACCTAAAATTTAGTTACTTCTTGAGATGATAAAATGGGAATGAGCTTAACGAGCTTCCAATTACACGTATATTAAATATACCTTTGTATTTACTATTTCATGCAATTTATGAGATACTTCATGTGGACTGTTTTCAATTGAACACACAGTATAAATAATTTTGAATTAAAAGATTATCAATTTGATGTTACTGGGTTATGTTTGTTTGCCTACACAAATCTATTTACAATACTCTATTTATTCACTCCAATAATTTTCTTGACAGCAGGTATTGACAGGATTCAATTCCTCTTATGTGTATTATTTTATTAACAATTAATTAAAGATGTGAATATACAGAGGTAATATTATTAATTAAATGTATTGTTTAATTTGGAACGGTTATAGAAATTAATATTTAAACGCAACTTGAGAGTATAAGATATTTTATACTGTTTCAATCCCTAATCCTAATGAGTTAAAATAAGAGCAGGGGCCATGGGGTACAACTTGGCGATTTAATTATTCTTGACACGTGAAAGTATTTGTTTATCTAGTTTACAAATAAAATAATAACAATTATTATTTATTTATTTATTTTCTCACCTTTAAAAATCAATTTAAATATTTATTATGTTTTTTTAAATCTAATATTGAAGCACTTACACTTGAAAATATTTAATGTAAATGAAGTAAATCTAATTGAATACAAGGTTCAAGTATATTAAATTACAATAGTCGATGTAATAGTCACGTACAAACTTGAATAATTATAAAATTCACGTGGTTTAACTTTTATGCCCTTTAATTATAGAATGCTCGATATTCTTTTTTGCACATAAAATATACCGAAGTATGTTATTAAGTTGTACTATTAATAAATTACTGTGCACCGGTTTGGTTTATTAAATTATATTTCTCATTTGGTTTACAGACAGCACTAATTGTTTAATTTCTCCCATTCTATGGTTTCATCATACCCATTTAACGATTTCATTTTATTGCAATTTCTCTAAATCGATATTGAAAATTTTCAATTTATAAAATTAATCGTAAAACTTATTTACGGGTAATAATGTAATAAAATCAAACCCACAATATTAATTCTAACATTTTAAAAAAATTACATTTTTACTCAAAATGTCAAATCTTATTTAAAATAATAATTTAGAAATAAATGTTTAATTATTAAACATTTCTTTAGCATTCTAGAATTAATTTTTCTTCTTTTTTTTCTCTTTTTTCTACAACATCTATTCTAATTTTATTCAGCAATCTATTTTACAGTTATTACTTTTTCTTGTATTAAATCTTATCGCTACTTACAATTTCTCATATATTTTTGTTTTGTTTAAAATTTCTCATTTTCTTTTAAACTGTTTTCTGTTTATTATTTACAATTGTTAATGGTTGTGGCATTTAATTTAAATTGATTGAATTATTAATCATAAATATTTAAAATAAGTTATACTGGCGCCTATAAATTAAAAAAAATTACGGTAACCGATAGTATTTCAGATTCGAAAATTAATTTAGAAATATGTGATAATGAGTTCAACTGCGAAAACTTCAGAATCAAATTAAAACAACAATTTCGAGATATTTTAAAATAAAAATGCGATAAATTTTTAATTATTAAAAGTCAAAAACCTAATGTTTGATAATCTTATCGTTTACAAAACTTTTTTATTTCCTGAGGTCAATGTAAATTTTAAGTTTGATTTCTAATCTCCATTGGTTACTAATTTGTATTAAAACGCATTTCAAATTTTGAAACTTTAAATAACTTGCTATATAAGAACAGTTTCCATTAAGACGTAATTTCATTTTTTCGATCAAGTGGGTGTCAAATTTAAAATTTGAGCTGCAAATTTTCTGAAAAACTAAGACGAACAAAGGGTTCACAAATAAAATACATCGTAGTATAAATTTCGCAAATGGTTTTTGGCCTGATCGTCGCTTGATGTTGCTATAATTATTACCATAATCCTAAATGAATTTCCTTTGTCTTTGTTCGAATTTACCATTTTAAAAATTTGAGAAAAATTTGCCTTTGGCTCAGTTTACCAATTTTAAAATTTTAATGAAATTAATCTTTAGCCCAGTTTACCCCCATAAATCGATTGTTATAAAATAGTAGTTTACGTAACAACGGCGGAAAGCAAATTTTACTAGGTGAGCCCGGCAAGTTTACAAAAATCTTTTAAAAATAAAAGAATCAGACCGCAACGACAATCCCGTTCTGGAAAGACAAATTTTTTAGTCTATAAATTGTTGAAAAAAATTTAACCTTCCGGTGGTTTCTTTTGCTGTCTATTGTTACCTTTTGCGCAGGAGCCCGCAAAACCTTGCGCACTCGATTATAAATAGTAACAACGACTAAGGTTACTACGGTAAAAATGCATGTAAATTGAACATATGGGATATACCGGGACAGTAAAATTCTGTTGACACAGATGGGAGTGAATTTATCATCCCCTGTAGGGTAATATAATATTATTTTCTCCTAATTTTGGAATACGAATTGATATTGCATCATTTTTTGTTTTTATTTTGCACCCACCATCTTTTCGGTTTCATCAAGGATTTCAAGTGCATATTTTATTTTTTCCTAGGTTGATGATCCCGTATTTAAGATTGACCAAAATCTTAGTCGTAATTTTATCAGCTGTAAATAAATAATCTACGCAAGCAGTGGCTATTTGTAATAATCATTTACACGTCTGTCCAAAGTTATTCGCGTAGTAATCTGTTACCGAAAGAATTTTGAAATATATTTAAAATTTTAGCAAAATTAACCTTACAAAGGCCCCAATATATAACTGATATTATAAAATTGTTAAGTGTAATGCCTATTTATCCTATTAATTTTAGAATGATTATTATATACATAAACTCAATGTCATTTATTGAACCATATAACAAATTTAATCATTTTATTATTCTAAGCTGAAAATGATAATTTCCATCGAACAATTTGGCCTTCGTAAAAACAGTAACTATATCAATGACTATCCATTGAACTTTTTTCTTTTAGTTCATAAACCTTGATTAATATTTGAAAAAAATCTAGAATTATTCGTGTAAAAAAAATGAGAATTTTTGACGTCAAACTTATATTATGTAGTTGGAAAACAATAAACAAAGTATACTCGTCGCCTTGTTTAGTCAATGCACTTGTTTTCTTCGGTAAGGTTACTCAACAAAGGATCGCGCTTATGAAATGCAATATTCACATGTTTGGTGAGTGAATTCAGGGCCAAAGCAAGGCCCCCACGTTGACCATGCATCTAGCGGGGCCCGTTGCACCCGATGATCGAGTCCCCGCTCGACCCGTCCAAGCGCGAGCCATTCAAGGTTAACTGGGTGCACCGCCATAGGCCGTCTGGCATTCGTACCAACAGTGCTTTACCATTACTTAATCATAATCATAATATATTTTGGTTTTTTAATTTTACATAAAAGTTCAAATTAAATAAATTCAGAAACCACACGATATTTTGTTGTTAATAAATGCTAAATTCCTTCGGGTTTCTAAAATAACCTTCGTTTAAAGATTAAAATTATTATAAAATGTTTATTGCTCCAGTAGCTGGTTTAAGTAAAAAAAACGGCATTCCATATTTCAAAGCGAAGGAAAAAGATGGCGAAAACTACCAAACCATTATCTGCGCCCTCTATGTAAAAGAAATTATTTTGAATTTATTACCTGAAATTGAATATGTTAATTAGCGTCTGAAATCATAAATCACTGACCAACTCAAAATAAAAAACCACCGATATATTATATGCAGCTTCTCTATATCATTTAAAATTCGACTTTTGTTATCTAAGCCATATTATTTTTTATAATCGAATCATGAAATATTTTAATAAAACAAAGAAATATTTTGTAAAATAAACTATAATACATATTTTTTACATGCGATAAAAGTTATTAAACAAGGTCGTTGAATGTTAATAGATAATATTATGAGTTAAGTCAAAAACATTAGTTTGATTACCTAATTGAAAAAAACAATGTCGATTTATTGGAATTTACTAAACAAATGTTTTTCGCATTCGATAGTTTTTCCCAAGAGGAAAATCTATTTAATTGCGCAATGCTTTATATATATATGATTTATTGTTAGTTATTTAATCATTATAGATATAAACGCAATACATATATTCATAAATTATTGCTAAAAATAGTAAAACTTATCTATGCCCACAAAAATGTTTTTGATTCTCAAAAAGAAGTGAATAGTCAAATTTAATCTAACCTAAAACTAAACGGCACATCACGACTCAATTTCGCAATATGAAAATTTAGGCAAAAAAGTTGTTTAGTCCAACTAACTTGATACCAAATAACTTCAAAATTGATTTGGGAAAACGTTTAAACTTGCACTTTTGTTTTGAGCAGCTTTATTATGACTATGTGAACTATTTTTAGCACAAAAAGAAACATCCCGTGTTAACTAATTAATAAGTAAAATTTAAAATTTCGCCAAGGAGAAGAGTGTATTCATAAAAAATAATATATTTTTGGAATCTTTTGTCGCCTATATTTTAAAATTTAGCCGTTCCTATGAACTTGACCTAAAAAGAAGAGTTAATTAATAAGTTACAAATAAATAGGTTAATATGGCGGAGGTACTTAATAAAAATGAGACGCATGAAAAGCTTCTTGTCAAACAAATTAAGATATAAAAATGTTTGCTGTAGCCAAATTATGGGGATTACAAAATTAGATGTTTTGAAGTAGTTGCAATAATTCGTGGGGTCGTTGAAAGGACGGTTCAAAATCCGAGTGGCCGACTGCCTTGAATAGTCCATTGGCCCAACATTTTGCACACATGCACTTCGTCTGCATCGTCTAATGTCTATGACCCCAAATTTGGGTGTTTGCCTTTAAGCTCACTCATGGTTTATTTGTGGTAGGCACCTGCATTCAAAGAAATGCGCTATATTTTATATTCCTACTTTTTTTGATAATTTTAAACGCCTTTGTAGTTTTATTTTTCCTTTCGACTAACATTAATTAATGACTTATAATTTTTAGGGATAATTGCGTTGTTTTTATAAAAATTTAAGCGCAAAGCTTTTGATCACTTTAAAACTTGCATAGAGCGAGTGTTGATTCCAACTTGCTTGAAAGAAAACAAGGTCAGATTCTTTAATAATGTTTAGTGCCAAATTAAAATGTGTCTGAAAATTTTTAATTTTCGAAAACAGATTGAACAATTTTTATTTTGGTTCTTGCGTAGCACTGTTTGGGTAAACAACTGAAGCCTCAAAATTACTTCACTCATACGTACGTACGTACATATTATATACCACGTACAATATTCATATGCAAGCAATTAAATAATTTATAATTTATTGGAAATAAACACAAAATAAGAGAGAAATAAATCTTGCATTATGCTTATTTATAACGAACATAGAATCATTAAAAATAATTTAAACAATCAGAGGCTCAATTAGGTAATTATTGTTTCAATGTTTATTAGATTTAGATTAAGTTTATATTATTAATGTTCAATTATTAATACGAATGTACCAATGTATGCGTAAGTACTAAAAAAGGAAAGAAATATTGTTGATGAAAAAAGATAGAGACCCTGGGCCCGTACGATGCACTTTGATGAAGGTCGCATCCATCGAAATGAACAAACATGTCGTACTCACTACGTAGTGTCTGGCTCATGGGTACATACTACATCACTATGTATATTGCAAAAATCATAAAAATACAGATTTGAGAGACAAATAACAATAAATCTATTCAGTAGATAATTTTTCTATGGAAAGTCCTAAATAACTTCACAACAAGTTCAGGAGTTTGAAACTTTGATTATTCGTATCGCAAAATTTAAAAAAACAAATTAAACAAAAGTAACCGAGTTGGATAATCTAAACAAGAGATGTTTATTTTTAGTATATAAGTTTTCAATCCTCCTTGGAGTTGCAGCTTTTAAATTTCTAGAAAACAAGTGCATCGTCCTGCACTTCGATTGTAGAGGCTCTGTTTAGGTTTTCACTATCATCGACCCTCTTCACTTTAGTAACTAAGGATATTTAATAATGATAAGATATAACCAACATGTTTTTCCAAATCATATTGTATAATATCAAATTGTGTAAATATCTACCACAATATCCTTCATCGACCGCAGGCTACTGAAGCTTTTCCAAATATATAAACAGATTCTGATACGCATCCACTTGATTCAGACGCGATTACATAATTATTTTTAGACGAAAATCGATGATTTTTTCCAGACCTCTTATAAATGTTTTGTTGCCAAAATTATAAAACTATTTGCTCAATTTATACTTGGACATGAATATCTAGATTCTAGAACGTACATCTACAGCAATTACGAGCTAGGTTTTTGACAAGGTCGTACCAGAGTTGAACGAATTCGGGACTGAGTGCGTCGTTTTCGTTTCTGGTAAACAACCCACATTAAAAAAAGCCGACGATTGGTGATGATAAGTGTTATATTATTAACTTACAGATAACAAAGGAGTGCGTTTAACTTTAAGTTAAAACAACTACGTTACCTTAAAACTGGTTTATACATTTTTTCAAATTTGGCTATTTAAGGACTTTTTAAATTCAACAATTTTTTATAAGTATCCGTGAGTAACTTTAGTGAAATTTGATTTTAATTAATAATGCTCTAATAGTTAATATTAAACAAAATCTCGGTCCTTTTTCAAAACATCTTCAACCTATGGAGTTATGGAGATCTTGCTCAAATAATCAATAATTAAATAAGTATTTGTTAAAATTTAGAATTGTCATTAATAATTTCAAATGAACCATGAATTATGAAGTAAACCCAGAAAATTATCGCTGTTTTACTCTGTAATAGTGACATTAGCTGGAATAGAACCTCCCGTAAACATAAAAGTATTCACTAATCTTCCAATAATGCAAGTCGTAAACATTTCCAACTTTTGGGTGTCCATAAATTTCAAAATCGGTTTTTTTCAGCTGATATATTATTTTGTTCGGTATTTCCAAGACTCTATTGATAAAATGTCAAGGCTGATGTATTTTATTTTTATGTTTATCACTATCTTCCAAGTGTGTCATATAACTGATATTCTATTTATTGGACGAGCTTCTTCTCTAAAAATTAATTTAAATCATTGGTAACTAGTATAATACTAAAAGTTAAGCGGTAAGCATTGGTTCTAATCCTAGTCGTATCGGATGTGCTGCTGTAATCTAAATTCCTAGATTGATCTATGACCTATAGAGAACACAACAAAAACAACTCCAATAAAACAAGGTTTGTTGCAGACTCCGGTTAATATAAATGCCCTCTACAACATATCAAAAATAGACACCACGAAAGTGTTCTGGTGTTCTCGGCAAGGAAAGTGATAACGTGAGAGAGGCATTAAGGGCCATGTCCTAAAAGGTATAAGCATAGGATGTGAGTTGCACAAAACATTATAAGTGCTGCCGAAGACCGGACAACCACCTCAATCGCAGATATTTTTAATTTAAAATATTTAAATTATAACGCACTTTAATTTTTCAATATGCAAAAGTATAAGTCATTTTTTTAAAGATCCTTCACTGTGCATAAAATAAAGAGAGAAAAAATACAAAACTCGCTCAAAATACTCCAAATACTCCTGCACGATACAGCGCTTGGTGCTCAGACTCACTCTGCATACACCTTGCACTACTCGACGCACCTCCGCTCCTATCCTGAATGCACCTTGCACGACGCGACGCTTACACTATGAAATTGAGTTTAAACTCGAGCCATCCTGTTAATTCATTTGTTCAGAAAACGAGAAAATGCTTCTTGAATACTACATATTAGTAGAAATTAATCACAATAAATGTGAAATAAATTTTGGTGATAGGAACCACGATCGACGAGCTCTGGAGATTCACGGACATTTATATGTATAGGTATTTATTTGTATTAATTATAAAATAAAAAATTTTGACTATACAAGACTACAATTACTTTTTAGGGAAACAAAGAAGGTTCAAAATAAAATGCCTGACCTGAACCCATAAAGTAACGTGTTCGCTAACCGCCAACGGGAGGCCACAAACCCTATTATGAACATTATTGCACTCTTTACTAGTGAAAAGTTGAAAGGTTAAATGCACAAATACGTAATATTTTGTGCATAACTTTATTTATCTATAGAATCATCCCTCCGAACTTTAATAAAAATATTTGCGTTTATTACAGGATACAGAACTTACGTTAGACGTACATATGTATGTACTATATACGCACTTGGAAAATGATTCTAATTTTTGAAACGTAAAACGAAAAAGCAAATAAGTTTTTTATGGAATAAAATTAGACAAATTGCTATTCTAATAATAATCTGTATTCAAATTAACTCTTTTCGTATATCTGTTCATAATGTGATCGCGTGATTTTCACGTAAGAGTGAAAAGCTGAAATATCTGCAATTAGTGTAGTAGATGCAAAGATTAAGTACCCACATTATTAATTTAAAAGTGAGGTGTCAGAAAATAATCGTCGACATTAAAAAATGCAATTATTTTCGGGGGTAGTTTATACGTCGGTGATTTTTTATTCGACGCCGGCGTCAAACCATTTGAAAGGTCGCTAGTTGAATGCCCGCACCCTGGCAAAACCTTCACGTTGCAAGGCCAGACAAATATAACTATATGCATCACAGACAAGATTACAAAGAACTTAATAAATATTGTAGAATGCAAACTTAATTTTAAAAATGCAGTTATCGAGTTTAAAAATTAATCGCATAATTATTATTATATCAGTTATTTGGTAATTAATTGTACTTAATCGGCAATGTTGCGTATTATTATGCAATAATTTTTAAGTTCTTCAAATTTCCCATTAAAAATTATTGAAAAATCAAAAAGTATTTTGATTTATTTTTGTAAAATTAACATCTCACTTGAAATTTTTACAACAAAAATATTTTTATTGGACAGTTTGAGCTCAATATAATAAACGCGTCGTTATTCTTATGTGATAATTATTTTTATCGCCACCACCGTAATTTTGAGTTGAGTTGGCCAAATTTTGTTTGTATTGTTTTTACCACCCTTTTCAATCAAATTTATCCTTGTTTTCATGTTAAATCAAATTTTTAAAACTGTCCTATTTTATAATTTGGAAAGAACTATCATTCTGTTAATCTTATAAATTATAATAATTTAATAATTTTATAATAAAACATTTGTTACTAGAAAATTTTCTTGTAAGTTATCAACGTTTCATTTCACTACATGAATTTTTTCAGAAACCTGAAAGGTTCCTATTTAAAAAGAAGCCACCCCCACCCCCAGTATAATTGTAACACAAGTTATTACCAATTCCAATAAAATGTTCCAATACAGATCGAATACTGTAACCCACATTTCTAGTCGTCATTCTCCTATTATAGCGAACTACGAAAAACTACTGCAATTTAACTGGCATAATTTGAAACCTAGTTCAAAAATTTTTTCATTATTTTATGACGAAAAAGCACCTGTGCATTTTGTAATTTTTCTATTTTACAATTAAATAAGGTGTAACTGATAATTCTATATTGTTCTATTTTGTTTTGTGATATTTCAGGTTTTTAAATTTATTTTAACTTACGTGTTATAGATAAATACATACTTACATATATTATGTATTTATCTATATGCTTCTTAATTGTTCTAAATGTAAAATAATTTATTGTGATTGAAGATCGAAAGTTGAATTTTTAATTCCAAATTACGGCGTAACTCGAAAAATCTACAAAATAAAAAAAATTAAATTGAAATAAATTTAAAACAAAAAATTCGGAATAATCCACGAAATTATTCATCGAATTAACTATAATTTAATGCAAATTAAATCAATAAATTGTTAACATATTTGTCTATCTTGAGATAACTATTCCAAATTCTTTCCAAAAATTTCAATTTTTTTTAATTTCAATTTCAATAATCATACCTACAGCCTATATGTGTAAGATTTAGCGGACATTACTTTATGGTTTTGTGGCATATTTAAAACCGGATATAAAAACCAAATATATTCAATATCATCATTGGTAAATTTGAAAACATATATTTTTTTGTTTCTACTAAACCTATTTTTAAAATGAAGTGTAATTTAAAATAGTTTAACATTAAATAAAATAAAATTTTCATGCCCTTTTGCTAGTTTCCGGAAATTCTAAAATATAGTTGCCAAATTACTACGAGTTTCCTAGAGCATCGTTAGGTAGCTGGTTTATTTTTATTATTATTACATATAGCTTTAAATTTGTGAAAAATAGGTCCTAATGTAAAAAGACGTTGAGGTAATAATTATAAAAGTAAAATTAAATAAATTATAATTTAGCCTATTGATAATCGCATTTTGTTAAATATTACTAAATGTATTTAGTAACATCAATGTTTTTATAATTTTTCAAGTTTCCTGTTGAATAATTGCAGAACATCAGTTAAAATTTTAATTAAGGAATTGTTAAGTAATAAATAAATAATATGTTTAATCCGGTTTAATCTAAAATTTTGTATCGATCACGAAATATCAAGATAAACCACAAAGCAACAATATTTTCGAAAATACTAATTACGATGTATTTGTCTATCTGATCATATAATTTATTTTTTAGCATAGTTCACCATGTACTTCAGTTTTCCAGCTTCCATTTATACTATTTATTAAATATTTAAATTTACTTTTTTAAATATTTATGCAAGTGTTATTTACCAACTCATACCAACCGAAACTTTTCCATGATGTGGAATTGAACCTGGAATTGGTAACAAAAAACTTGAAAAAAATACATTTGTTTATGATTAT
Organism: Cantharis rufa; assembly: GCA_947369205.1. Lineage (NCBI taxonomy): Eukaryota > Metazoa > Arthropoda > Insecta > Coleoptera > Cantharidae > Cantharis > Cantharis rufa. The sequence continues at coordinate 26,749,484 of OX376309.1, forward strand.
GTTATGTATTTATTTAGTTAAGTGGAGATATAAATATTAGATAATATTTTTTAAACAAAGCACAAACTGGTTGATTGAACTGGTAAGCCGTAAAATTAAGTAATAAAAACTAATATAGCTTTAGTTACGTGGTCAAAAGATTGGGGTACCTTCCAAAAATTTGTTTGGAGAAATAAATAAATTTATATATTTTTTAGGTAAATAGTCTGATCGTTTGTGACTGTAATATTAAAAATTGTTTAATACAATGGATCTCTTTTGTAACTGTCCTATCTAATACGTGATTGATATAGATAGTGATATCATTTTGACGTATTTCTTACCTACTTCAAAACTTTGGAGCTTAAGAAATCACGTTAATCCATTCGTGCGCCTCACGTTGTATCGGCTACATATAGTATAGATAAATATAGATAAAATGCATTAACGATATTTAAGAAGTAAAGACAATAACAAGAAATTAACTGGTTATATGATATGCATGTACTCTGTGTGTAATGATTATAATAATTATTATAAAAACCATCAAATAATGTTATCGAATAATAAATTTGTTAAATGATAAACAAAGTAATATTTCAATAATGAATAATTATTGCTTTACAAGATAAAAATTAGTAACTTGTTTTTTGAAGTATATTGACCCATCGTGCAAACTCTTGTTTTTATCTTGACCTTGTGGTTAATATTACATTTATTTAAATATATTATATATATTTGTTTTTAAAAATATTCACTTTATTACGTAATCAATATTTAATTGTTATTCTCTTCGGTTATTATCTTTAATTGATTTTATTAGATGTCACTTTTAAAACTTTCGTTCGTAATATTTCTATTTTTATAAGCTTTCTAACAAATTCAAGACGCCGCAGTTACGTAAATTTTTATAAATAGATATTTTTACAATTCTTGAATAAGATATTAAATTGTATTGTTACATCAAAAAAATTGAATATTTTTGTATAATAAATACAGGCAAATTTTGGCTTACATACTAATTAAAAATGTAGTCCTTGAAGAAGGATTTCATTTTTATTTACTAAAAAATGTATAATAAATAATGTTTAATTGAATTTATAATTCCAAATTATTGACAAAAATGGGCTTTGCAAATGTAATTTGCTGTGCTGCAGTTTTATTTTCTATTTCGTGCAATGAAAATAATTTTGATAAAATTATAATTTATTTACTCCATGACCTATTAAAATTTTATAATGATCGGTAGGTGTTCTAAATAATTTTTTGCCTCCGTCCAGAAAGTTACTATTTCTGATCATTTTTTAAAGTAGACTTTTAGGTACATTTTTACAGAAGCAAACTTTCTCCTGCAGATCTTTGTGCAGTATAAAGCAAAAATAATAGCAAAAATAATAATATAATAAAAATAAAGTCCGAACTTTATTTTAGCTTTATTCAATAATTTTTAATTATAAAAAAATCACTTGATCTCACTTTGTTGTCTATATAACGGATAAATTAAAATAAATATAATAGATAAAAAATAACGTGAAACATTAAAATGCTAGTAGATTTTAAGACGTGAGAATAATACTTTTTAAGACGGAGTATACATAGTTATTAATTATTATAAGTCGGATGTGTAAACACCTAATTTACACGTCTATCGGACGTGCAAATAGCCACTATGTTTGTTTAAATAAATGAATTGTTGTAAACGCCCGATTGGAAAATATTTTTTCTAAAATTGTGCTTCAAAATTATTATTACTTATTAGTTCGAGGCATAATACACATATTAAACATATAAACATACATATAAATTTATTCTATACACAGACAAAAATATTTGTTGTAAATAATTATTTCGTATTCAGAGCAGGTACTGCAAATTATAAAAATGTGACAATAATATTTTTATGTGTTTCTCGAAACATTCCTATAACTATTATCTTCCGATTAAAAGTATAAATACATTTTAAGACTTAAAAAACAAACTTTTTCATAACAAAATGTAAAAATAATCATAATATTCCTATTTGGATTGGGAAAAGGTCAACAACGTCATACTAAGAACGTAATAAAAAAATTTTTGTAACAAAAAATATAGGTTACCGTATTATATATTATATGGTATATATTATATAACATTTATATTCTATTCAATAAATAATAGTAGTTTGGCAGCACCAGCATCGATAACCGCTAGTTTTAAATCCTACATATAGAATTTAGGGGTTGTTTATGGGTAATCTGAAAAGATACACTAGCAAACTTAATCAAAGCAATAATTAAAGTTTTAAATTCGCACTTGACGCTTGCAATTTTTTTGGAATCCTCCAAGGGCTGTAAATTTATACCCTATGGTTCAATTAGTTAAAGGCTCATCTACACTAAAAAATTTTCGTCCAGCGTTATGATGATTTGGTCATGCTACCTCTCACGAAAGTATAGCACAGAAGTGCTATACTATTATAGAAGTCTTAGATTTTCGAACAAAACTCGGCACAAAACTAAAACGACGCACCTGTGGATTGAAGAAAATTAACTGGCAAATAATCACACTGGATTATAAATTGTGGTCTGTTTTCAAAATGATCTGCAGTAAGAGCCCCGTAAAAATATTGAGCTGCTAAAACACGATTTAGTGAAGATAACAGCATCGAAACCGATGACTCACCACGACGTTTGGAGGACAAGTCAAAAGCGGGAAATTTTGAGTGAATATAATTTTAATTAGTTGATTACAATGTTGTTAATTAAATCTATATTAAAAATTTGGAATTTTTAAATTTTTAAATTATGTACAGAGTCATTAACAGGTAACAGAACTTATGTGCCGACTAGGTATATATTTGAAAGTAATTAAAGATTAATTTATTGAAAAATTGCAAACGGTAGCTTCCAAATGATTTTATTCCATGGCTTGGATATGACGATTCAGTGAGGGATTTAACGGTAAGTTATTTCTAACTTAAGTTTGAGGGTCCCAAAGTTTTTTCCTCGACTTGACTTGAGCTGCCACTGTGCCAATCACGACAATCATAAATTTGTATTTCTGAATTAATAGGTAAAAATTTATTCGTTTCTTCTCATCTGGGTTATAGATTAATAATTAAAAATTACTCATTATTAAGACTTGAAATAATATTTTATATAATTCTCTAACGACTTAAAGTTGAATCATACGTTCGTAAATCGTGACGAGCGCACTACTTGGACCTTATCATTAAAGTGCATTGTTTATCCTCAATTTCAATTAATTGATAACAGGTTTTAAAGTGTTGTACATAATATGTACTTTATGGAGATCTGGAAGGAATTTTTTTAAAGAAACGTAATCACTAGAGTACGGACTTTTAAGCATAAAAACTCTTGAAAATAGCGCTTAAAATAGCACAAAAAATTGCCATTATATGCATAAAAATATGCATTAAACTTTAACATAATAATTAATAAGCACTTAAAAAAAGTAAAAAAAAAAAATTGGAAGTTTATTTCAATTCAAAAAAAAATTTTTTTTTTGATTCGAGGTAAAAACGTTTTTAATAACATTTTTTTGAAAAGTAACACAATAAAAAAAGGCGTTCTACCTCGACACTATGGTAATTGGGGCGTTCTTAAATTTCACACTAATAAGGTTTTATGGTAGTTCAAGCTTCATTTATTCACTAAAATTTCCATTGAAAATACCTAATTTTTCATTATACCTCCTATTATATCGTAGATCATTGAATATCAATATCATTAAGTTTTGAAGCCACTATTTGCCGTCTTTTTATTTGTTTATAAACCCAAAACGTTTTGTCTACTAAACATTAAATTTACAGTAAGCAAAATATAAATAAATATAAGTATTAATTTATGTTTAATTATTATGTTTAATTATTTAATTATTTTATTTATTAATTACACTTCTGCTATCAATATTTCTGTATAACAAAATTTCTAGAAATCCGTACTCTAGTAATCACTATTCGGTGACACGGCGTCTCACATAAAATTTTATATGGCTAAATATATTTTATCTTAGAACTTGATAGTTTTGGGAAACTTTGCAATTTTTCCTAAATAAATCTTCACTTTGATGCATTATTTAAAAATTACTACGTTTTATCAATCTAAATTTAAATATGCGAAAATTAGAGAACAAACTTTTGGTCTGAAAGAGTTAATATCATTATTTTTAAATTTTTTGTTCAATGAACTTTTTTGAGTATTTTGTGTGTTATTGATCAAAACGGCAATGCATTATGGTTACTAATCGAAAAAAGTTATGGATATATTAATATATTGTCCAAATCGTTTCTAATCTATTTATTTACTGGCATATAGAACTTTTTGGAAAAAATTACATTATCAAAATATGTTATTCTTTTAATTTTTTGTTCGAGGTTTTCAGTTTAAACGTTTTCTGATGCTTTCGTTAGGTTGTTTTATGAGCTAATTTAATTACTTTTTTTACAACTAACTACCTTCACAAAGTTATTGCAAATAAACGTTATGGTAATCGAAAACAATTAACCACAAATCGATTAGTCTTCAAATTGAGTGATTCCGGTTGAATGTTGAAAGGTAGATCTATTTTCCTTTCTTTGATGTATATAATTGTTAAAATTCTCGCGATTTTAAATTAAAATGAAACAAACAACTTTGTAAATATATATTTAAATAATATAAAAAAATTTAAAAAAAAATAAAAAAAATAAAAATATTGTTTATTATTTATTCAGATAAAGTTTCTTGTATATTTCTTTGCACTGACATTACCAACAGTGTTGAGGATAGAATTGTTAACGGGAATCTGTATTCCAAATATTGAGGGGATTAAAAATCCTAAGCGGATAATCCAATTACACTGTAAGAAAATGTTATATAAGAGAGAAACAAGAGCATAGAGAAAAACAGACAAAGTTAGAGAGAAGAGCACAGAGAAAAAGTGTGGAGAGATAAAGAGGAAATGAGAAAAGATTATAAGTAAATAAAGATTTTAATATTACACGCAATAAAAGATCCGCTGCGCTGCTAGCTAAGTTTAACAGGTTATGGACCCAGATTAAATATTAAGAGAAGAATAAGAATAAAAACAGAATGGATGAGAAATTTGAAAGACTAAATAATAGCAATTATCGACAATGGTCGATGCGGATGCGAGGCTTGTTGGGCCTAAGGGGCTGTTCGGAAGCACTAGATTTCAACACGACAGAATTGAACGCTGCACAGCTGAAAAAGGAAGAAACGTGTAAGTCATTACTATATCTATCAGTAGATGACGACAACTTGGATAGCATCGAAGATTGTACAACGGCAAATGAAATATGGCATAAGCTTAAAGAAATCCACACGAAGTTCGACAGCTACCACAGCATACTGATGCTGAAGGAATTCATTAATATGGAGAAAAATGATAATGAAGATGTTCTTGAGTACACAAATCGTAGAAGCAGCTTGTATAGAAAGGTAGAAAACGCAGGCTTCAAATTTGAAAACAAAGTTTTAATGGGATTGACGCTAATAGGATTACCAAAAGAGTACGAATACTTAACACGAACTATAAAAATTGACGACGAAAAGTTAACACCAGCCGATTTAAAAATGAAATTAGCCGAAGAAGAAAGAAGGTTAAAAGAAAGTAGAACGGAGAACGATGTGAAGGTATATAGGGCAACGACTACAAGGACTAACACGAGAAGAATTGGAAAACAAGAAATTAGAGATGAAATAATACAGGCAAACACAAGTCGATATGACAGATTAGAAAATGTAAAGTGTTTTAAATGCAATAGGTTTGGACACATTAGTAGAGAATGTCAAACATACAATGAACAGACGAAATATAGAAATAGGCAGCATTATGACAAGAAATCATCATATGTGAAACGTATAAACCTTGGCTGTAAATATGGAGAAAGAAAAGAAAACAAAGTATGGATTATTGACAGCGGATCTACAGACCATATGACGGGAAACAAAGAGAAGTTTCTAAATTTTAAAGAAGCAAAATACGAAATTACCTGTGCAGGAGGTAAAACATTAAAGGCAGCCGGATATGGAGATATAGAAGTAAGATGGAGAAAAGAAAATGGTGGTCTTGTGGTAATTTTAGAAGATGTATTGTATGTTCCCGGTTTAAAAGTAAACCTGCTATCAACAGCGAAAATGTGTGAAAAAGGAATGGAATTTAAATTCCGGAATAGTAAATGTGAAATAAGTGACAAGAATAGAAGCCTATTGTGCTTCGCTACGATTAAAGAAGGTCTGTACACAATTGTCGAAGATTATATAATTAAACCAAGAACGAATTACGTTGAAAAAGAAGCAAATTTGTGGCACCAACGGTTGGGCCACGTGAACGACAATGATTTGAAACTAATGGGAAAAAGCCAGGAAGAACGAGTAGGAAAGTGTGATATATGTGAAACGGCAAAACCAAGAGCGAAGAGCTTCCCACGGAAAAGTGAAAACAGAAGAACGGAAATTCTGGAATTAATACACACAGATATAATGGGACCAATAAGTCCGACATCACGAGGAGGTAATCGGTATATAATTACGTTTACGGATGATTACTCAAGATATACCGAAGTGGTTCCGATCAAGACGAAAGACGAAGCTTTGAAAAAATTTGACATATACAGAAGAAAAGTCGAAAAAAGATTTGGGAAAAATATAAAAACTTTAAGAAGCGACAATGGAGGGGAGTACATAAATAAGAGGTTCGACGAATATTTAATGGAATCAGGTATTACGAGAGAACTAACGATACCTAGAACACCTCAACAGAACGGAGTGGCAGAACGTGTAAACCAGACACTAATGAACATAGTGAGATGTTTAATGGAAGAGTCAGGCATGTATAGCGATATGTGGGCAGAGGCAACAATAACCGCTTGTTATTTAAAGAATAGAAGGCCTACGAGTGCAAATAATGGTAAAACGCCTTACGAACTATGGCACGGAAGAAAGCCAAATATAGATCACTTAAGGATTTTCGGATGCAGAGCATGGAGTATAGACGACAGGAGGAGACACAAATGGGAACCTAAAGGAAAAAGATATATATTCATAGGATATGACACGCACGCCAAAGCATACAAATTATGGGACAACGAAGAAAATTTGATAAAGATTAGTAGAAACGTTACATTAGACGAAAACGTTTTTCCACTTAAAAATCGAAATAATGACGAAGAAAGAAAGGAGAAAGACTACACATATTGGAATAAATTTGGGAGCGCAGATGAATTTGAAGAATTAGACACATTGGAAGAATGCAACGAAATTTATATAGAGAGCGAGAATAGAGACAAAAGAGGATCAAGAAGTGAAGAAAATAATAACAAGGAAGAAAAACGTATGCAACAAGATGAAGCGAAAATAAACCCAGAAGAACCCAGTGCGGGTAGCTCTTCAGATGATGGAAGCGTGATGCGAACAAGAAGTGGAAGACAAATCAGAAAACCGGAATGGTAAAGCATGTGAAAAATTTAGGAATGGAATAAAGATTCAGGAGGAGTGTTGAGGATAGAATTGTTAACGGGAATCTGTATTCCAAATATTGAGGGGATTAAAAATCCTAAGCGGATAATCCAATTACACTGTAAGAAAATGTTATATAAGAGAGAAACAAGAGCATAGAGAAAAACAGACAAAGTTAGAGAGAAGAGCACAGAGAAAAAGTGTGGAGAGATAAAGAGGAAATGAGAAAAGATTATAAGTAAATAAAGATTTTAATATTACACGCAATAAAAGATCCGCTGCGCTGCTAGCCAAGTTTAACAAACAGGTCAACAATAAGTTAACTTTGCAAGTGTTGTCTTTTTTTCGGTCATTCATCGCGAGAGAAGTGCATCAATTATATCAACATTTTATAAATTGACCTTGACGGTGTTTATAATACACGAATATACTAAATTCATTGTTATGACAATATTATGAACAAAAACATTTTGTTTGTTTTCAAAACTTAATTAGGTATTATGGGAGCTTTAACATTTATTATTGTATTGTTAATAGGTATAAACTTCTTGGCAAATAACAAACCTGTATATGTTGTTATCCGATTTATAAAATAATAACTTGTACATAGTACATCTACCTATTTGAATCCATTTATGGCAAGCGGCAGAATGTATTTAAGGGAAAAATATAAAAAACTCAAAATTTGCTAAATGTCATATAGTACGTCGAGTTATATAAAGGATATTATGTATAAAAGTTTATTAATTTGTAAACAGAAATTTACCTTGACTATCCACATGTTTCATTATCGTCCATATTGTAAAATTTGCTAATTAGGCATATCATTAACCCGTTCCGAGCTAAGTTTTGAACTTTCAAGTTCAAGGGCAAAAATTATATTTCGAAATATCGCATCGCAAAGTTACGTTTTGGGGTTACTAAATTTAATAATTAGTAATGTAAAAGTGTTTAGTAATAGAAATTAAAAATAACGGTAATGTTTGTTACAAGATGAACAAAGGAAGAGAGTGTTTTTATTACAGAATTTAAATCTCGGTCACGGTAAGAACGCTATGTAACTCTCTCCTAATCTTAACCCTATTTAGTTGTTTCTAAGTCAACGATTTCATTTTTATTTGAGAATATAGTTCAATACGAAAGTTAGTCCATAATTGAGGACACAAACATATTATGTCGTGGTAATCTCACGTAACTACAAGTTATAATGGCCGCATTTCATTTTAGTGTCCCTTTCTCCGCTTTCATCGGTTTGCCACTACTTTGCGGACCACAGCTTGCAAGTAGGTCACTATCGCATACTTTTACATCCCATCGAGTGGGAGCTTGCACTTGCAGTACACGAAATCCAACTTCCGATGAGAGAAGACGTGTGTGGTGATGTGTAGTGTTGTTTTGTGAACGTGCATCCCTTATAAAAATTACATCACTTTTGAGAAACATCAGGCCAATGGGCCCTCTACAACTTCCAGCAATGCATCATGACAATGGAGTTATTTTTTCCGCACCTCCCAGTAAGTACATCTTCGGCATCACCTAATAGTGCTTAAGTAACTCGAAATAGTTCACCAGTGTTGCGACATAATCTTCAACCGACAATGTCAAGGTTCATTAAGTTTTGGTGCGTTTCACTACTTGTTGAATAATAAATAGCTTTACGGTTTTAATTATATTTGCGAAGAACTTAAAAATAGGATCATGGAAAGTTCTCGTTCCAATGGGCAAACAACCGTAAAAGAATATAGGTACCTAGGTATTACTGAAAAAGATTCTTTCGAACATTGCAAATCAAATCTTCATAATGTTTGTCCAAAATATGCCTTTTTCTAAAGCTTCCACCGTTACGACAAAAACTTAGGTTTCCATAATTCTTGTCCCAAACTTAATCAAATAGAACATTTTCAAGGTTAGACTTAAATAATCCAGTGAACAAAATAGCGCAATTGTTTTGAATTAATTTAAAATGTAATGGGGAAGGGCATTTAAAGCCAAAAATAAGTTTTGCGAATCTGAATGTGCACGAATACGAGTCGGCTGGCATAGAATAACCTTACGTTATTTTTAAAACTGCAACGCAACTTTCCCCGAAAATTGCATCTTAGGGATGGGACATGTTGGAGAGGAAAGAGGATATTGGGGTTAATGACAAAGCATACTTTGCACATTGCACGCTGATTTTATTTTTAAAATAATCTCTTAGATGCGTTCTTGAGACAGAATTTTTATGACTTTTATTTGTACCTACGCCAAATTATAGTGGATTTAAACTTTGTTTTAATTTCTTTTTGTTACTGCGATACAGGGTGGTCCTTTTTCTAATTTAATGTTTATTTTTTTATCACAATTGCAATAAAAGCGATAACAAACTTTTTACAATATTCAAGTGTAAAATTAACCTAAGCAACATGGAAGTTATAGATCTTAACTTTTTTTTCAAAAAGAACAATACACATTAAATATAAATTATAAGAGATAAGAGTTGTACTTAATTAGATTTACAATGGCAAAATTAATCAATCAAATATAAGTAATTTATTTAAGGAGATATCACTTATATTATTTCTTAAACTTGTAGTCCGTTTGATATTTTACAATAATTCATATTGGTATAAGTATATGTATATGTAAATGTAAAACAGTTCTTTCAATTGTTAAGAATAATAATCGTTTTATGAAATGTTAACGGTTTGTTGGCCTACATTTACAAGCATGGGCGATTTCGATCAAAAACTATTAACTCCATTTTGACAATAGCGTAACTGAAATTTTTGACATTTTCAAGCCTACATACTTTTTTAATGGTACAACAAAGTTTGCATTGTTTACCAACTTTTGGAGTTATTGAGGTTATGAATTCAGCGTTTAAAAATGCAGCGATTACCCAGTTTACCCTGCACTTCCTAATAGGTTATGTATGGGTAGCCTTGTTAGGCGTAATATACGATCGAACGAAATAGATTTTCAATGCTTTTTTCCTACTTTACGCTTCCTAACATGCAAACTTTTCGTATCCATTTAGAATTTTAAATGTAGGTATATTTTTGTTTCAATGATATTATGCTTTAATGATTGCTGTACTCGAGAATAAACCACCAATATTACTTTTTATATTATATTTAAATAATGCTTTCGAAATAGTTTGCAATATTGCAAAACAGCAAAGCTGATTTTTAATAACTTTTATCTTGCTATTCGTTACATTAAATTAAGTCAAGCAATCGAACCTAAGTTCAAGTAGTTATAATGTATTATACCGTAATTTTACAAGGACCTCTTATTGGGTGCAAAAATTGCAATCCGTTTTGATTTAATTGTTTTATGTTCGTAAACTGCTAAACATTATTATGATTCATAATTCTGTTGTTTTTCTTTTAGTTAAGTAAAATGGTCTGAAGTAAACAAAAATTTATTTTAAAACGGTAACAATTATACTTTCCTCCAAGGATAATAAGGAACAAACATTGGTACAATTGAATAAGTTCCCAAAAAAATTCATAATTTTGCTTTTTTTACCTACTCTTTATCTATATAATGCAATTTTGTCAAATTTTTCAAATATCAACAATGGGCACACATCATTAAAATATAAATTCAATTAGTAACTATAGGAAAGGTGCGTTACCGGAAACAACCCAAAGTAGAAATAAGAGGTTACTTAACCGACCTTGCCTTCGTAATATTAACTTGCCAACCTTTTACCATGCATTCATAAATAATTATTAGATGTAAGTTATAAGGATATCTTAAGAATATTTTATTTATTGCAAACGTTCGCTTACCAATTTCATCAGTTATGTAATATTGAAATAGAATATTATTTATGACTAACCTTCAGATGGAGGAATTCCTTTTAAATTTTACTATATTTTTAAATGGGCAACATTAATTTTCACGGGGGAATCTCAAAAATATTTTCTTATCGCAGGTGAGGTACACTGGGTGTCTTTCATATCAGTAACAGATAGTCAAATTTTGTGCAAGAATTTTTCCTTTAGTACCGGATGATGTCATGTATGATGAAAACGTTTGGTATTTTATAGTGTAATGAATTAGTAAATTCTATGTTTTAATTTTTAATTAAAATGTTAATTAATAAAATAAGAATGAAACCGTCAATTTTTTTTTGTATTGTAGATATATAATACCATAATATTATTAGTATTACTTTTGAGTTATTGAATTTGTGAAAAACACATTTTGTTTTCACTTCCTTTATTAAAGTGTACGATAAGATTATACAAGTATTATTTTTTCTGTAATATATATTATATTTGTATGTAGTAAAATTTGAAAAAGAATTGTGAACATGTTTTTTGTCGTCTGACAACTTCCTATATTTTAGCCTTGTTACTGTATATAGGCCTACTTCAATTGCGCGACCTTTATAATATTGTATATACGTTTTATGACCTGTTTATTTCTTATATGTCGAAAACCTTCAAAATTTTTATCACATTTGCACAATCAATTACTTGTAATACAATATATTAAATAAATAGAAAATTTATTTGTGCATGCAATGTATCGTGACTCTTAAAATATTGGATACAATACCAACTCATACACTATTACACCTAAAATTAAACTAAAATTAATAAAATATTTCATTAAATTAATATTTACATTATTTATATTATCAGTTCTTGGGTGTTTATAATTATGTAGAAATTTATTTGGAAATAAATAAATTATATTTGTTACGTCACATTAATTTTCAAGAAATTTTGCACCGAAGGTGAAAAAGCGTCAGTAAAAACTAAAGAGAACAAATCAGAGCTACTTAAAACCAGTTTCACTAAATTAATTGAAGGAAACAATACTACGTACAATTTAATCATAACGAAAATATTTTGTTTTCCTTAAGCGAATGAGATAAGAAAGTAAGGTTATAAAGTAATTGCACCTTCTTTGTAATACACAAAACTTATTTTACAGACTTTATTTTTTATGTTTTAAGTTTGGATTAGAGATTTTCAGCTTAATTATTTAATAATCTCGATGATGGAGGATGGAGTGCATTAGAAAAATGAAAAATGTTAACCGAGATCGGAAAAACTCATCGGAACGTTACCCTCGCACGACCCTGACCTTAACCATTTTAACAGTTTTCTCTGAATAGTATGACATTGTCTTGATTTCGGCAAAAATAAAATTATAATACTTTTTGTGGTTGTATTATATTAATGAAGAAATGCGCAAACAATAGAAAGATCCAAAGAATCAGGAGAAACAAAGAAAAAATCTGATGAATTTTATACCGATACTGGATCTTTTATAAGTTTGCCAAAAATGGTATGGAATATTATGAGGACCCGCGTCGTAAGTGATGCATCATTGGATAATCCTTTACAAAATTGGATGGGCGAGTAGTTTTATCGTACTTTTAAAGTGTAGATCTGCTTTTTTATTTTTAATGTTGAGAGTTGATCATTTTGATGTGTGATTGAACTCATTACTCATGGGACCATGCACGAAAAGTTTATTTATAAATATGAGAACAAATTACGAAAATGTAATTGATTTTTTTCGCTATTGCTAAAGATGATCTCTTTTTCTGAGAATTCTAAATCTATCTATTTTGCGGTCATTACAACTATACATAATCTGAGCTTATCTTTTCTCTAAGTGAAATAATATTAAATGTATAATAATTCAAAAATGTAATGGCACTTGAATTTATTTATTGGTAACGCATTTAGCCAATTATGACATAAATTAAACAAACATTAGAACAAAGTAATGTTCACGTATTTTTAACGTGTATGTTTATCAAAAAATTGGTTCGCTAACCTTTACAAAAAAATATATAAAATTATTATTATTATTATTAGTATCAATTAGAGGATAATAATATCTGATATCTCTGAACTTTTATGCAGTAAATAAGTTGACGACTTACATAAAAATACTCACTTATTATAAAGTGTATCTTATAAATCTTAACCTAAGACAATAATTCAAATTTATTTTTATAGTGAAGATCCTGAATGATTGATTGACATTGGTTCTATATGATGCTAACTTTAAATATTATTTGTGTTTGATAAATACACTAAAAGCAATACCGTGGTCAGTAACCTAATAGCAGATACGAGAATGAACTCCGAACTTTCAATCGATACAGTCTGGAACTTTATGGTGTTTTAATACTTCAGTAGCTCTTGTGCCATTCAATTTAATAAAATATTTAATAAAATATTAGCGAATTTGTTACTCGAAATCCTAATCATTAATAATTTCAGTGAGTCACAATTCTAATGTAACCTTATTGTGTTTTATTTATTCCCACGCTCCTAGAAGCACAAACCTTGCGGTGATATTGGCATCGAAACCTTGAAAATTTGCCACGAAATTTAAATAACTATTTTCAAACATTGTTTTCATAAATTTATTACACTAAAAAGTTAATTTTAATAATTAAAACAAAGGTAAGAAGAACCTTTTGTGTGATTCAACTTTGTTCGCAGTAAAACAAAGTTAAAGTTTCGCGACAATGCAAATTATTCGAAAAATTTCATTTAAATATAAATTAATTCCCAGAATTTATTAAATAATTTTATAAAAAAAATGTATTATTTATTCTTTTCGCAGTATGTGTCTATACCAATTTTAATTTATCGGCCAACGAGAAAAACACAATTTGGGCTAAATTTGAGTTCGTCAAAATTATCCAATTTTTGTTTTTTTCCCAAGTCGGGTTAACAAAGCAAACTTTACTTTTAAATATAATTTTTAATATTTCACCTAATTATATGTATATTTAAATAAGTGTAATATATATGTATACATAGTATGTCCATACATAATGTATGGGAGAACCGTGAAAGTAATCATTATTATGCGACATTATTTTTTAAATTTGAACTTATTATTAAAAATTAATAATTAATGTGCAGGTAATGCTTTATTTTTCAAATATTCAGTAGGTGCATGAACCGTGCTGACTAATATTTCAATAATGTTTCTTTTATCAGAGATCAATCGTTTTCTTTCGCTTCAGAGAAGTGGCTTGTTATCGTGCCATCTCTTGGAGGTTTTCCAAATGTTTGTTTCCACGTGGCTTCTCATATGCGCACATCCACGTATACGCCGTATTTCTAATTGTTTACAATATTTGAAAATTAAATTATAAATCCAGTTCAAAACAACCAAACTGACAGTTGCAAGTACCACCCCCAGTTTGAACAAAAACTCGCTTGTTGCATTTTAAAACTCAAATCTCCTCAAATATTTAATTTAAGTGGCGCACATAATTTATGATTTTATGTCGACCGACTTTATCGATCGGAAAGTATTTTATGTTAGACAATTCTATGTTAGTTATGAAGTACATGCACAATTATTATATAAAATATTAAAATTTTTACCTTATTACATGGACAGGTATACCTATACTAAATTATATGGTACTATGCAGTTTATTTTTAAAATATAAATTAAGTCGATCAATATGAAATATATACTACCGTTAAAGATTTCGATGTATACTGTACTACAATATAAGAAACTTATATTACATTAAGTATTATTTATTATTTAAAACTCGATTGAATAATAAATACATACATTTTGAATGTACTTATTCTTATTGTGTACCAATTATTGGTCACGTTTACAAACATTTGTTATCGATATTCAATAATTTTTTATAAAATTGAAAATAATAACCTAAAGGCACTATGGTATTAACTTTTAATTCCGTGCGTTATTAAAACCAATTCACAAAGGACAATAAAATTTTTATTTTTCTTTATTTACATTCTATTACTTAAAAGATCGGGGAAATACAACAAAACTATTATGTAGTGAAGCATAGTTCATTTTATATATAGTCTTACGCTTCGGGTCTTTTTTTATTGACCCATTTTCAAGACTAAAATGTGATAAAAAAATAAAATAAATTTTGAGAATAATTTTATTTGCGCCCCCCTCCCCTGAAATTCCACCTATAGGCGTCCCATATTACTTTATATCAACTATTTTTAATGAAAATTAAATAAATTTGCAACTTATTAAAATTTTTAATCTTTGAAATTTTAAGTTTTAGCTTCAGAAAAAAAAATATTTATAATATGAAGGGTTGTCAAGGCAATTTATCTTAGTGGTCAGGAAGGCAATATTTGTTAAATATTTTATAAATAAATACATATTATAAGTTTAAATATTTATTATTTTTTTAATTGTATACCATAAAAATGAGAAAGCTAAACTAAACCACTGAAACTTTTTAATTTTTTTAAATCGTTCAATCATTGAATCCTGCTTAATAATAAATGATAATTTGAATGAAACGATCATAGCATAGCTCACCTACTATATTTATTTATTTGAATTTATGGTTATTACATTTCACTATACTCGTATTTATTTATTAACAAATCAACCAATTTACATATAGTAATTTACAATTATATTATACAAAAAGATACAAAGGGATTAATTATATGTAAGTAAATTATTAGTGATAACCCACAAACATTTGTTTTGGATATGGTATCGGTCTTACAGCATACAAGACTTGATGACTTGAAAAAATATTTTGATATAAAAGAATAAATAAAATTAATCAACTCTATATTCCATAACCGCAGATCAATGCTCTATAACATATTCTTGAACACGATTAGTGAGTTACCGAATAGATCGATGTTTGGGTCAGTAATATCTTCAAAAATCCACTTTAATCTGATAAATCTGGTGGGTTTCTTAAAGAGAAAATGTTTAATTTTTTGTAATTCCTGGTTTTGTACGATATATTACAAAGACTCATCTAAGATGTCTTTATTTTGCCCTTCCGTAAGTTCATTTTGAAATGGACGTGTTTAAAAACTTATCTTGTGTATACGTTCAAGTTGATCATTTTGGGCTTGAAAATAAGACGACCACGACCGATTATAACATACATAATCCACTTTGGAACTAACCAGAGCGAAGAATAGATATTAAATATTAAATAATAAGCAATTATTTTCATTCGATTTTCCATAATCATGCAGTCAATGAAATTCCTAATTGTGACAAAATTTCGAGTTTTGAATAAATATAGAAATATCTATACATAAGATTATTATATTATTATTTTAATTTTAAAATATATTTTTTCAAATTATAACAAACTGTCGAAGTAAGAAAATATTCAAACTTCAACATATCAAAATTACCGTATTTGACAAATCAAAAAAGTGTGTGGTGGTTTTCTGTCGTGAAGAACCATTTTACGCCTTTTCGTTAAATCAAGTCTCTTTAACTTATTTGAAACTTTCTTATTGGGTGAGTAAATTTTATTCTATAATGGAATGAGAGAAATTTCTGAATTACACGTATTAATGAGCAGGCAGTGGGATAGCCGATAACATTACCGATATACTTTTACAAAAACTTGTGTTCAATACATTCTTATACGCAGGGTGTCTCTTCAAGTCATCAAAACACTTTGGGAGGCAAGCCGATTGATCAGCTTCTTCTGATATTAAAAATATAAAATAGTATATTATATCTAAAGTTTACAAAATTTAATATTTTGCGATTTTTAAAATAAAGAACACAAAATTTACATATTGTTTACAATAATAAAGTATTATAATGTTGACATTCTGTAATCGTAATTTGTATTATTCCATATTAAATATTCCAAGTTGCAATATATAATTTTACCAATTTTACGACACACTGTGTAGTTATGCAAGATTTACTGTTAAAGATGCTAAAAAACAATAAGTAAAAAATTTTCAGTTACAAAACAGAAGAAATTTGGGGAGATAGGGAAAAACTGAAAAGAAAATTAAAGGTAAAACGGGCGAATATAGAACAAACAATAGATAATCATTATTGGGACAACTTGGAATAATTCCAAAAGCGTTTTTTTGATACTTTTATTTGGTGTTGGTACTTACGTCATCATTTGTACCTTATTTCTCCAATATTGCCAATATTTGAAAAGCTAATCATAAAATTTGTGAGAAATTAATTTAAATTCAATTGTTAACATTTGTAATTATGTTAGATGTAATTGAAAATTAGTTGTGTTATTTTGTCGTATAGCGCTAACAAATAAAATTTGTAATAAATATAAGTATCTATACATGGTACCTATTGATAAAAATTGTGCAACACGTTGCGCTTTGTCTTACTTTGCAGAACACTTTATCGGTTATCAAATTTTGATTAAAACGCGCTACATATATGTATGTAAATAAAAATATGTAATTTGAAATGAAAAATTTTTCTTTGTACAAAATGAAATTTATTTTCTGACAAGTGCTTTTGCGTTTATAACCGCATAAGGACATAAGTATCATTTTGCTGGACTCTTAAGGATTTTGACCATCGAAAAGTGTACGTGAAGGATTACAAAATGAATAGTGGTAACATTAATTATTTCCGTAAGTGTTTCTGACATTTTTATTACTGAAATTTTCCCTATGCTGAATTTTGTCTGATGTTATTGTTGTCTCGAAGTGGAAAAGTTGGCTTTTCTATTTTTATACAAGCACGAAATTGATTTTTGAAATCGAACGTGATTGTTGCTTATAGACGCTTATAGTTTAAAAGTTTAAATTTGGTACTATTAGGTCTGAACGAATAAGTGCGCCACAATTTGTTGTAAAGAAAAACATGTTTTTCGCAGTATTAGTTCATAGATTATTTTATTATTTATGTAGAATTCTTTGTTTATTTTCAACGCATTTAATGTTTCGCGTGTAGGATAATTATTGAATTTTCATGGAAAGTGATGAATGTGCATCTTATTTGCATAATCAGTAGCATAAATAATTATGTAATGGTTAAAATTCCGATGTACGCACATGTATGTTCAAATATTAAAGATACGCACGACACAGCACGAGCCAGTTACGTAACCTACGAAGGTGACCTGTCACTGTTCTGATTGGTGAGTCACCGAGGGTGTTGTCCTCGTCTCCCCCACCGTGCTTACCCCCCCGTTGGCGGCGAGACTGAACTCCACGCGCTCGCTGATCATGAGCGCGAGTTCTGAACCACAGATTAGTTGCTACTAAGCTATTGTGTTAGATAGATGCGTTTCACGGTGAATTTTCGCGACACTTTGTTTTGATTAAAAAAATTTTTGTTTATAGTTTTAAAGACAATTGTTTTAATAATCTCGATTTTATATTTTTGGACTACTGCAAGTTTTTTCAACGTCAACCTAAACTAGTTGGTAAGTTTTCGAAAATTAAAAACATTTTTGGAATTGGTGCACTCGCGTGCTTTTTAAGTGACAGACACGCTCTACTAACACCAGCAGAATTATTTTCAAGGCGCTTATTTTACAGTTATATCTACATATTGTTGATCTAGATTCCTATTTTCATTAACTATTAGTGCGAATAATTTTATTTTTTTTTCGAGTCGGTCGCAGCGAAAAGTATTGTCAGTTTTGAGTTTTGAACGTTCGTGGTTTGACATTCAAAAATTTTGGCGCGCAAATAGCAACGTGATTGTGATATGTTACAAAATTTGCACATGAGGGGCAATAACACGTTATCTAATTGTTTTTATTGTTTTTATAACATGTTTAACTTTGATTAATGGGTGCTATCGCCAGTTTTTCATTGTCGTACGTGATATTGGAATCGAATAATAATTACGAAATATTAATAATAGTTGAGCAATAATTATGTATAGGTAATAATGACGCAATATCATTTGAAAATCCTTAATTAAAATCTAATAACTGTTGCGTTACCATGAACCGTCAAACTTTACCGTTAATGACTAATAACAATATGACTAAATCATAATGTGAAGTCATTGAAAAACGTTTTGTTCAAGATATTCCAATATTACGTTAATTCCTTTGTGTCTAATTACGTTATTTTATTGTTCTCCTTATGTTGTAATAATTATTACGTTACCTCGCAATTATCCATTTTATTAGTTCAACTTTTCTTTTTATGTTGTGTGTTTACTAAGTTGAGATATTTACTTTGTGGTCTTAACTAAACATTAACAACATAATCGTGTTGACAAACAAATACAGATAACTCGCTTTAAATCTGTTAGGATTTAATCGCCTTCTATTATATTCCACGTTGGATGTCCACTTGCGAAGTAATCAAATTCAAAATATTAATTAGGTTTTAAAAAAGCACATTGTTCAATTTACAAAGAGCGAAGAATTTGTAGAGCACCTCAACTCCGGCTAGAGTTCCACTGGCCTACTTTTCCGATAAATTGAAATAAAGCATAATTCTCGTTATCTTATTTTAATAATAGTACCTGCTGCCAACTCATTATTTTTTTGAGATTCAACATTCTTCGGGTAGCAAATTTTATACCGACGTGACTCATCAAAAATTACCCGCAGGAAAATCCTCGTATGCAATTAAAAAACTTGCTTTGTGCATAACTAAACTTGAATTGTCGAAAATCTTCCTGTAAATTATTTTCCTTGCAAAAATAATGGCGCAATTAAATACCACATATTACGCGTGCTCCAGTTAGATGGCGCTTAATTTTTTGCCACATCGAATGGTCGAAATAGAAAATATAAACTTTTGGAATAAATTGTAGAAACAACGAAAGCCATTTTTGTTTCCTAAGGTCGCCAATGTCATTAGTCGGGTTAAAAATAGGGAACAAAGAAAACCTAATTTTTCCGAACAACAACAGATAAAGGACAGTTACTTGTTGCGATAACAATTTCTGGCAGGACTTTTTTCCGAGAGATGAGTTCCTTTGTACGTGTCGTTTGGTTGGGTGTTGAACCGGTCAATTGATTTTTATCTGAGTCACGCTTTTCTCGAAACAATTTTCCGTTCGTGGAATCAAAATGAAGTGGTCAGTTTTGAGAAGTTTTAATGAATAAACCGCTTACGTAGTTACATAATTTGATATTAGTAAGTATAACACGTGGCATTCGCATCATCTAAAAGTACCTATAACTTATTTATATACGTGCAACTTTTGGAATGGGTCTTCATAATAACTTGGGCTATATATAAATTAAATAGGTTTCGTAACATTTTGTTTTGAAAACTATTTGGCGACGTATCTATTAATTTATGTCATTAAATTTTATAGAATTTTGCTAAAATTGCAATTTTAACTATGTTGGTGCAAATTTTAGCCTACTCAAAAGATGGATTGGCGAAATTCCGCCTATTACGATTAAGCGATTTTATTGTTTTCGCTATCGAAACGTTTTCGACTGCGTTGTTCATAAATAATTCTATTTATGCAATTACAATGTTTTTCGCAGTTTGCTCTCACAACTAAAAATAATTCGGTATATATCTACTGCGTTACATTTTTGTTGTTTCTTGGAATATACCTTATTATTTTCATCATATTATTAATTAATATTCGTTATCGCGTGTTATCTAATGTCATCCATTTGCGAACAAAGAGTTAGTCATTCCATGAGTAGTTTAAAATTTAGATAATCGCGTAATAAGTAGGTTTTTTCCTTCGATTAATATATCATATAAATATACATAAGTACATTCTATTGTTTTGACATTAGCAAGTCAGGTGAACAATCAGATATATTTTTGCGACAAAAATGAATTATTTTTAGACAGCCCGAATCTGGTTAATTAAACAAATTAAAATTACTTTTGAACTTGGGGTGAATATTACACATGGCCTAACTGAATCATATCCGTTCTCAAATTCTTGGCGGGCGCCAAAAACCTTGTGCATCATCATAGATGTGGATGAAGGAGGGGCTTTGCCAATGACCTCTCCAAGGATACTGCGGTTAAGCTATAAACAAACATTACTTAAAGTATTTTGTCACCTATATGCCTAAACCTTTTTTTTATAATCTTCCGTCATTACACAATCTGTAATAATTAAGTTTCGCAAAAGTATCGGGCAGGTGTATCGTAACGCGTATCCCCTTGCTTGAATATAATTTTTTCGCTACTGCTGTAATATGAGTTATTAATTGTAATTTTTATTTGCAGATGTTTTAAACCAGAGGATAATGGTTGCCGAATTAATGGGCCGCGGTCAAAGTGGGTCCCCCGTAAATGGTGAAATACCCCACTTGAATTCCAACATGCCAGCTAGCCACGGGCACGACAGCTTACTCAACAGTCCACCCCAATCTCCAAATTCCGACTCGTATCAGGGTTACAACTTATCGCAACAAATGAAACACAAAGATTTGTTTACGCAAAGAAAACAACGGGAGTTTATTCCCGACAACAAAAAAGACGACAGTTATTGGGATCGTCGCCGAAGAAACAATGAAGCTGCAAAACGATCAAGAGAAAAGCGCCGTTTTAACGACATGGTTTTAGAACGAAGAGTTGTCGAGTTGACAAACGAAAACGCAATTCTCAAGGCCCAATTGGAAGCTATCAGGGAAGAGTTCGGGATCTGCGGCGAAAATGTGGTGTGTGTAGAAAAAGTGATGGCAAATTTACCAACAAACGAACAAGTCATAAGTCTCGCAAAACGTCAAAAGATTTCTAGTCCTTCTTTGATGTATGGACACTCGAGCCCCAGCCCCATCCCCACGTCTGTGATCCATCAACCTGTTTTAGGTTCTCCTCCACCACAACCCTTAAATCATTCTCACAATATGTTACACCATCCCACATCTCATCACGAACCCCCTTACAGAGAACACTCTGAATATCCTTCTTATTTCCCTAATTTCCATAGCACCCCTCTCTGTGATTCAAGCAACAGCGCTTTAAATTTATCAAGATCTCGTTCTAGAGCTCCGTCTCCCTACGAAATTTCAAGTAATTCCGGAGACGAAAGTGTTCCCATTGCTTTAACCACCACAGAAGCCAACAACAGCCTCCCGCTCAAATTACGCCACAAATCTCATTTGGGTGATAAAGATGCCGCTACCGCATTGCTATCCCTTCAACATATCAAACAAGAACCCAATTCTCGAGCCAGTCCTCCGTGGGACGCGGAAGGATCTAGTGACGAACGCGATTCTGGAATATCGTTGGGCGGGGAATGGTCGGCCTCGCAGGCCGCGGCGACTCTTCAAAGTTTACAAAAACAATCGCAAGCCGCATTACAAGATTCGGAAGTTGATCCGGAAACCAAGAATCGTTTGCATTCTGAAATAGTGCGTTTATCTTCAGAAGTGGCACATCTCAAATCGATAATGATACGCAAAGATTCCCCGGCTAAACGTTAGTAAGGGAATTGTTGCAAGTATAAAAAGGAAAATATGTTTTGTTGTGATTACCAAAGGGCTGTTACAAGTGCCCAGCATCCACTATTAGCGTTTATTTTTTATTTTACGGACATTTTTTACCGCTTGTGAGGATTTTTTAAGTTTGTTTTGAGAAGAGCTATTTATTTAAATAAATATTTGTTACTACAAAAGATGTTATTGAATTTTGTGATGTTGGAAGATGTTATTTGATTTGATTTGATATCGGAAGATGATTTGACCCGAAGATGTTAGTATACATTAAATGTGATGGAAGATGTTTTTACGTTAATTGATGCATTAAAAAAAACTGTCTATGAATGTTTCGACCTGCACAGTGTTACTACTACTTTTTTATCCATATGCTTTATATTTGCCGATGTATTCCTATCATTATCCTTGTTCTTATTTCTGCTATAACCTAATTATAAAGTGTATTATTCGTTTTCTTATAAATAGTCGTTTCATAATAATGCGTTTATAAGCAAAAATATTTAAATCATGTTGCATCACCAAATCATTCACCTCATCCTATCATTTTACAATTAACGTACCTATTTATTTTTAGTTGGAAATGTGTGATTTTTGTAACTATTTATCTTAGAATTAATGCAATTATTTATGTATAAATCAAAACTTTATTTACTTTTATTAAGGATAATTATAAAATGAAGATGTTAATTCAAAAGACCGTTTGTTAACTATTACAAATTATCTGTACTATATGTTTAGCAAAATGTTAAATTATATAATAGCGGGGAATTACGCGAAATTGTCAAAACTGGTTTTGACGATTCCAAAATACGAAGTGCATAATTGTTTTTAAAAAATGAAAATCCATATATTTTCGTATTGCCGTTAAATGTATCCTTACTATTTTTATGTACGGAATAAATATTTTCATCGTTTTTCCTTGCTTGTTTTTTTTATAACAATATTTGTTTATTTTATTCCGATTAAACACACGCTAGGACCATGACCACGCTCAATGTTGCGCAATTTATTCGCGAGAAAACAACATTGCAATTCGTGCGTCATGGGTATTTATCATGCCAAAATTTGCTATTCATCTTAAAAAGAAATATCCCAAATTAAATTTGAACCTCATTATTCCCAAAAATTTTATGATTAATCAGCATTTCCAGATAACCATTTTCTTTGTGTAGGTAAAAATTATTAAATTGTCCTTTAAGTTTCACACATAAGTTACATTATAAACTTGGGTGAACGTACTACGTAAATAATAACGCTCCACATCCGTATTCATTTGTACTATTAACCGTGTCGTTACAAACAATATAATTATTTTGTTTAATATTAATCTATTTATATTTTACGTTCCAATTCTGTATAACATACAATTTCACGTTTGGCATAAACTCCCAACAGTTTAACGTGGCATTTACGCCACGGCTTCCTCGCCCCCTTGTATTATTCTACAGAGCCAGAAATTTATACCGTCAATTTTTAAAAATTTCCAAAACACGTTTAGTAATTTACAGTTGGAAAGTTTTTATTTTTTCAACCTTGAAAATGATTAGAGGTTATTGCCCAATTTGGGAAATTAAAACCAATGCTATCCAGCACTGACCCGTGGTGGGATCCGCTTTACCAAAACGTAATTAATTTTTGAAATACCTGATTTATGTAACAGCGTTGTTGAGAAAAGCTCGATTAATGATTAATTAAAACTTATCTATCCGCTTCCTACTTAACAACCTGGAAAAGATGACTCTAACCATATCCGTTTTCCTACTGCAGATTGTTTCGTTCGGCACTCGACACTGCTTCTTATTAGTTACGAAATGAATAACAAACTTATTACAATAATTTATTTAGTTCCAAAGTCGCATTTATTCATCCAAATTTTCACAGCAGTGAAGACAACATAAATAAAAACAGCTTTGAAAGCAATTTAATCCAAATTCATCAATCAATGATTATATTATTATTTTTTAGACCATTGTGTTCAAAATAGTAAAACTAAAAGAAGTATGCAAGGATTAACTGCACAATTTCTGTCCTTCTCTCTCCTGCCCACACTTCTGTAAGGGAGAAGCAAATAAATTAATATTTTGAAAACTGGGAAATCAGGCAGCCAGGCTTTTAGGATACCGTGGAACTCGATTGGTAATTGCAGAGAGAGCAAAGACTCATTTTAAACGATATAATTACCTCTTCCCACGAGTTACGTACAACGTTTTACCTAATCTTAGGTGGAAAAGTCGCTAGGACAATTAAAAATCAATGAAAATACTTTATAAAGACCAGAATTACTTTTGTTCTTCATTTTTCCCCTCATTGATGCGTAAACTACTACGAATTTGCAAATGTTTGTGTTAAGACTAGGCAAAACGTCGATTTCCTTTCATAATTTTTGTTTATTTAATAAATTTAAAGAAAATAACGTCCATTGGAATTTTATAGATATCATACCGACCGGCACACATTTCGATTTTTCTTATCACTACAGAACCATGCTATGGAACGCAGTCAACATTGGAAATTTTAAATTGTTGTTTTATAAATCAAGTTGAATTTAATTTTTAATTATTACTGCACGTGTTTGCGTTAAAACAGGTAATTATTAAATTATAATTCCAATCTTATGATTTTAATATTTTTAAAATTGTGCGATAAAATATTATTTCACACATTTTTTGTAAACAGGTAATAGTTATGAACAGTTTTTGGATATTTTCCACAGTAGTAATCGGAACTGCTACAATTTTCTTACAATATTTTTTTCAAAAAAAAAGGAATGCCGTTCAAGGATCTCAAATTGCAGAAGACGAATTAAGTGAGAAGGATTCCCAATATGAGTCAAGTGCAGAAGAAGAGTTAAATTCCGATGCAGAAAGTAAAGAAAGATTTTTAAAACTAATAAGTATTCCGGCTGACAAAAATCCCCGAAATAGACACAGTTCAATTCTAAACGATAAGTTATATATACAACCAATAAATTCATCTAAAAGATGGGAAATTGTTGGCAAAGTTGAACGTCTCTACATATATCCCATTGAAGGGGGTTGTAAACATAGGCTACCTAAAATGCATTGCTCTAACATTGGATCTTCTGCATTAGCTTATGGTTCTGTACTACGCGACAGGTAAAATTTAATTTTTTTGATTAAATAAATTATAATATTTGTTCAGGTGTTTTATAGTTTATTCTATCAATCCACGTTCAAATAATAAAATTGCACTACTCGATGATCCAAAATTGAGAGCAATAACGATTAGCCAATCAGATAATACGCTTTTTGTCAATTCACCAGATACTGAATCAAGAATACAACTGGATATATACAAAATATTTCACGTCGATACTACGAGTGTGTAAGTATAAAAAAAATATCATTTTCTTTATGACTGTTTTTCTTCTTCCATAACGTAACGTTTCAATGTGGAAGGCTACATTACTTTAATTAATCTCATTTATCACTATTTTTTTATTATATGTTTCTTTCTATTAGTAACTATGGAGATGGAACAGTTGTCAACGTTCAAGATTGTGGTGATGAAGTGTCGGAATTTCTTACAACGATTATAAAAAATTATTATGAAAAAGCACCTCGGATTTTAAGGTTGGGTATGTACACAAGTCAACCCAGAGGATTAAAACACCACATCAAAGGCCAAAAATTGTCTGGAAAAGAAAAGGAAGACCATTTCTTACGGGTAACAGTTTAGTTGGTAAATCAGTCATGTTTTGTATTTATTTTAACAAAATTCCAGGCTTTATCCCCTACCTACTCTGCTTGTACTATTGTAAACGAAGCAAGTGTTAATTCTTTGATTAGTGAAATCGGAAAGCCAGATTTAACGCATGACTACTTCCGTCCTCATATTGTGATATCAGGACAGCTTCCAGAATATGCTGAAGATAATATTTACGCCATTCGAGTTGGTCAAGCAGTGCTTGCTAACAAATTGCCTTGCATACAAACTATTAATGTAAACACCAATCCCAGGACAGGAAACCTTACATTGGATGAAGAACCTTACCGTACTTTATCAAAGTAAGTAATATTTTGAAGTACTAATTTGTTTAGATTCTATTTTATCATTTTGCTAGGACCCGACCGTTGGCTAATAAATATTCCAAGTACAACTCCATTGAACCGATTTTTGGAATAAACATGAAAGTACTCTGCGAGGGCAAAATTTCCGAAGGGGATAATGTTTATGTACAATGGGATAACCATTCTGCAATATAATAATCATCATATTTGTTGTTAGCTATTTTATTAGCTTATTTTTTGCCAAAATAAAATTTGTAGTTGAAACTTTTAATGATGTGTATCCCAATAAAACCATTAAATTTTGGTGTAAACATTTTATATTGTTTAATTCAGGACGGTTACGATCCTATGCTTAAGGGCGTCGACTGCTAAGCAAATATAAAATACAAAAAAAGCCCGGGTGAAGCAAAGTCTTTATTCTAACCTTGGCAAACCATCGAAGTAATCTGCTTTGAAAACTCTCCATAAGATGAAGTAGTCAACTAAATATTATCAAAAATTAACAAAAAAATAACAATGTAAGCTTATGCGTACATGCGCCTGTTAAGCTTCAGAAAAAGTTTTATCTACCGATGGTGTAATCCATAAAGGACTCAATAGATGCATCTGGAATTTTGGAAATTTTCTTATAATGAACAGTGGCGGCTTGTCATAAAGGGCACAAGGGCACGTGCCCTCCCATCCCAAAACCAAAAACAAGCACTATCTTAAAATAATTATCAAAAAAATAAATTTTATGTTTTAAAAACTACTTCTTTTATTTTGTGCCCTCCCACTGGAAAATGTCACGAGCCGCCACTGATAATGAATAAGTTCAGAACCATCCTAGTATATCTACTAATAAATATTACATTATTATTTAATGCGTGCAGAATTCCTTAATTGATTCCAATGTTTCTATTACAGGTTAATTATAAACATTTATTTACATTTAATTAAAGTGTAAATTAACTATTTACATACATACCTATATCATTGTTCGATTTCCAAACTGTAGATTTGGTTTATTTTTATAATGCGTTAGTTAATTTATTGCCGTTTAATTGGGATTAATTTGATCTGTAATTTTTTTAAAACAGATTACAATAAATAAATGTGCAAGTGGCAGTGCTTTATTTGGAAAAGTATTTATTAAATAATTATTGTTACTAACGTGAATTTTAATTAATATTAAAAAAAAATTGGTTTCAAGGTGGCTAAAAGCCAATGGCCTTCCGAATCTTTACAATATGAACGATATTTATTACCAATCGAATAGGTACCTTGTAATCTTTGAACTATCGAAGGACATAATTTTTATTATAAACAAAGGTTACATAAAATTTCTATCGTTATCGTATTTAAAAACGATTAATATCTCATTAAACGCTTATTCAAGTTATCTATTTTAACGTCATTTAGATTAAATTTTGAAAAATTAACTTTTTTAATTATTTTTCAAATTTTTACTTTAATTTTAGAATTCAAGGAAAGGAGAGGATAAAATTTGTAATAGAGATCCCCTTTTTTCAAAAAGTTTATTTAAACTATTTTATTGTGTAAGATTTTGAAACCGATTAATGTAGAATTCCATTGGTTGCCATATCTTTTGTGATAGGAAAAAGAAAAAGAGTAAGAGTTCGGCTGGTCGTCCTGATCTTCTGGAGAGGGTTTTATTTTACGTCGCTATTTTTGCTAACCTTTTGTATGTAGTACATGGTCTGTTCTTTCACACAGTAACAAATGTCTAAATAAAATAAGCTCTATTGGGAAATTGCTAGAATTGTGAAAAATCAATTGATCGATGTATCATTAGATTGTCGGTAATTTGAATTGTATTATTGACATATCGCACGCTTATACTTTTGAGTTTATTTAACTTTGAGGCTAACGATCTCTGCAATTTTCTCAGCATCAAGTAATTTTTTGTATAAATTCTTGCTGTTATTTTGTTATAGGATAAACGTTTACCCTACGAACCGCCACTGTGATAGATGCGGTGTATACACCTACACACAAACAAAATTCCATAATAATTGAAATAAATATGTACGAAAAATTTCTAACAAAAGCTAAAATTAAATTGTTTAAATTAAATCAGAAAATAACATTTTAAAATGATCGATTAGATATTTACAACGGAAATTGTTAATATGAAGTAATAAATTGATAAGAAATATATATTATGTGAATGCGCAATTAAAAATTATAAAATAACATAATCAACATTTTCGTAAAATTACGTCGATATAGTTTGCATCAGACTTTTCAATAAATTTCCAAATAGTTTCGTACAAAAACATTTGTGAATCACATATTTTTTTCGATAGGTTTTCTATTTTTCCATAGGTTTTCTACTTACTTCTAAGTTGTGGTGGAAAATTTGTGGTAAAAATTTAATGTCGAGATAAAAATAGAAGAAATATGTATCATCTAGTAACTAATCGATTCATTGATTGTGGATTACTAGTAATTGTAATACAATTTTTGCGAAAAGGTCGCTTTGATATGGTGCGACATAATTGAATTTGAATGTGTTTTTAATTTTTGCTCGTAGTTTGAAGTAAAACAATAAAAATATTTTTAAATGCTAAAAATACTTATAATTTTTCTCGGTATCAAAGTCATTTACATTAGCTAAAAAAATTGTTTATTCACAAGTGTTGTTGTAAGACGTTATTTGGCAGTAAGTATCAAGAACCTTTCAAGGTTTTTTCACATGTTATAACCCCATTGATTAGATGATGTCAGATTTGTCTACACTAATATCATAATTAATTTCGCTTATTTGTTTTGTTTTGGGTAGAAAACCTTATTTTTCATAAATTGCTCTGTTTTACATAATTACTCATCAAAATTACCTAGTTACATAATTTGACTCATACAATGATGTGACTGTTTTCATTTAAATTTATTCGTATAAATACTAAAAATTTGCAATTTTATTAATGCATATATTCAAGATTCTAGTTTTTATTACCAACTATTTAATAACTTAACTTTAATGGCAAAAGCAGGAAAAACTCAGATAAGAATCAATCAATAACTTTCGATAATAATCGATACATTCGATTCTTTCTAATTCACTTCATCTCAAAATTTAAACAATATTCTCAAAACCCAACATTTTCTTTTTTCTTCTCCATTTTATTCTCAAAATTTTGAGAAGTACTTATCCTACCTGCTCTTACAAAGCCTATAACTCTTAGGCCATTTCATTCAATAAATAGTTTTTCAAAATAATCGATTGATACGTGGTTTAGGTAGTGTAACTCGATATTAACCATATCACTATTTTAGAAAACCTAAAAAATGTACACACACTTTTCAGAACTAAAATGTTTTTAAGTTATCACAATTAAAATACACAATGTATTAAAAAATGTATTTTTAATACATCGCCTGATGATGCCATAGTATGGTGAAAACGTTTGCGATATTGTATACTTACAGTGTATTTTAATTGTGATAACTTAAAAACATTTTAGTTCTGAAAAGTGTGTGTACATTTTTTGTTTTCTAAAATAGTGATATGGTAATAGTATATTCTGAAACAAGTTTGGAATTAGGCATATTCCGCACGAGGGAAAAGTTTGTCACCCGAGCCAATAGGCGAGGGTGACGGTTCACGAGTGCGGAATAGCCATTCCAAACGTGTTTCAGACTATACTTTCTATACGACTATTAAAATAATAAGTTGTATAAGTTTTGACCGTAATTAGAATTTGTAAAAATGAGAAAATGTTTTTGTGCGCGATCGATCTGAATTTTTGCACATGCTTTCCTACCGATAATTCACAGGGGGAGAGTTGAAGCGAGGGGGGAGAAGTTTTTGCTCAGTTTTTCGATATCTAACGCCGTTTTCGAGTTATTGCTAATTCAAGTTTGTGTGGCGGAAACGCAGCAATAACTCAAGAACGGCGAGAGATATCGAAAAACTTAGCAAAAAATTGTCCCCCTTCGTACAAACCCCCTGTGAATTATCGGTAGGAAAATATGTGCAAAAATTCAGATCGATCGCACGCAAAAAAGTTTACTCATTTGACAAACTTGATTTTTGTTTATAAATTGTAATCCAGGCACTTAAATATAATATTTCCTATTAATTTGACAGATGTGTAAATAAATTGAGTTCAAAAATTTGGTAATAGATGTCACTTCAAATAGTAGTCTATTCTTTGCTCTAATTGGTCTAATCTGTGTGAGAATAATTATTCTCGCACCGATATCGGTGTGAGAATAAAAAAAAGAAAGAATGTAGATATTCTGTATTTAAAAATAGAATCAGAATGCCCACATTCTATGATAGTCGTATAGAAATAGTTTTTCATCAGTTTTATAATATGAAATTGATCACCGTAAAAATACAGCTAGATAATATTATGTAACTTAAAATTTAGAAAAAATTAATATCTTGGAAAATAATAATTAATCAGTATTGAAATTTGGACGATATATTTTCTCAAAACATATTACATTTTTAGAATAAACCAAACGTAGTATTTTTGAGAAAAATTACTTTAAATTTTTTGAGAAAAACTCCAATATTTTTAAAAATTAAGTACGACATTCCACATAAGTAAACACAAAAATTAATTCGAAAGCTCTAAAGTTAGTGCATTGACATCGATTTTTGTTATGCTATCACGGGCGTAGCCAGGTTTTAGAATCGGGGGGGGTTCAAGAAAATAAAACGAATAAAAATACATAAAATAGCCGTTTATTCATTCCGCAAGTAGTTTTTAAGCCTTCTTAGACTTGAAAAAGACCTTTATCTTAACTTTTCGGGGGGGGTTTGAACCCCCAAAACCCTCCCCCTGGCTACGCCCGTGTATGCTATACATCGAATTTTTGAGAATTATTTATTCTTCAATCTTATAATACCGCCATCGAGGAGTCAGGACTTTTTTAGGCTAAAAAATTGTACGGATTTCTTCCATTTTATAAACTACTATATGTATATTTCAGCAAAAACAAATTTTTTTCAATCAAATTTTTAAATCAATTACAAATAGATAAATCACCTAGCAATTATTGACCAATTCAAATGAAGGAAGGAACCAAATCTATAACTGACGTGGCCGGACAGAAAAGCAGATCAGCAGGAGAGAAGGACATTAGTTATCAGCTATGATTGGGATTATGATTACGATTATTCAGCCACGAAGATACCACAAAGAGAGAAAGAGGAAGGCATTACCTTGGAACCATTTTTGGTTTTCTTTAAAATAATTCATTAAAAGATGTTTCTTTAAATCAACTTTTAGAATTTAAAGAGTATCCTAATAAATAAATTGAAATTAAAAAAATAATTATTTTAATTTAATGTCAAAACAAAAATGTACTGTTTTTGAAAATTAAATAGTTAATTGGAAACAGCAATACATGAATTATAATGGTAGAAAAAATAAAATAATTAGCTACGGTTTTTAACACATAATTTTTAATTTGTAGTTTGTTCATGAAAGCAATTTTAAACAAATTATTTTTATATTTCCAATTTCCTTATTTAGTCTATTACTTTCCTTTCAATATCTCTATAAAATTATGTAGTATGTGGTATAATAATAACAAAAACACCTTATTTATGA
Source organism: Cantharis rufa (assembly GCA_947369205.1). Taxonomy (NCBI): domain Eukaryota; kingdom Metazoa; phylum Arthropoda; class Insecta; order Coleoptera; family Cantharidae; genus Cantharis; species Cantharis rufa. Next base: position 26,781,669 of record OX376309.1, read on the forward strand.
GTATTTTTGAATAATTATAATATTAATTAAAATTGTGGGTGCTATCAAATGCAAATGCCTTTTGAATAGTTCGGTGGAATATAAGTCACTTTTAAGATAAATAATTCCGCTCTTATTGTTATGTATGTTGGTACATTTTTTTATCGTTTATTACACGTGCCGTAATTTGTATAATTAAATCAAACGCATATATAGAAATGGATTGCTTATTAATCAGATTTTTTTAATTAAAAACTAAGCTTATAAAAATGCAATTTAAAATTTGAAAATATACTAATTAAGCTATAAATAATTTGATAATAGTTTAAACTTAGTAGATTATGTTTAATTTTTAATTTTATGTAGTTTAAAAATCAAAATTTTATTTATTTTAAAATACACGGACACGCCATCTCGTACTGACTAGTTAAACTACATTTATCTTTACTGCAACCTATTTTATTTCTGTGGATCATGCGCTTTTTTCTTAATTTGAAAGGTGGCACTGAAAAACGTCAATTGCTATTTGTTGTTCTTGTTCGTTCCAGCTGTTGTGTTGTATGATTTACTTTTCGCTTAAGTGATTAATAATAGTTAAATATGACGGACAATGATAACAGAAAAACTGTGAAAAATGAGCTCTTTAAAGCTTCGGTAACAGGTGCTACATACGAAGAATTTTCTCAAAATGCTGTGTTATTTCCTGTTCAAGATGTTCCTAGACAAATTACCGCACCTCTTCAAGGTAGGATCTGTTTTATTTCATATAACTATTTTTTTTAATTAGGCTAAATATATTTTAATGCGCCATAGCACACTTGGTAGATTATCTGAAAATTTAATTAAATACCTAAAAATACTGATATGCATTCGGTGGCATGTGGCAGGTATTTTATAAACTGATAAGAAATTCTCTTTACAGGATTGCACTCAGTTCAAAAGTTGCAAACTTTATACTTTACACCAAATCTTTAGATGTACAGAGGCGGATCAGATTTTTAGTTTCTAAAGGAGGGAGAATTTTTAATAAAATAAACCTTGTTCTTATGAGAATTTTATTTTAAGTCATTGTAACTCAAAAACCGTGCTACGAAATTGAAAAATGTACATAAACAAAATTGAAGGGAACGAAATTTTCAACGAAAAATGTTCCATAAGTATTGCTGTAAAAGCGATTTTTATGTGACATATGTGTGATTCATCATCATCAGCAGCTACCTAATTTTAAAAACTAATATATCCGATAATAATAGTTAATCGATATCGAAAATAGAGTAGAGTAAGTATTCTCTCAATTCAATTTTTGGAAGAAAATAGTTGGGGTTTTGAAAAAATTAATTTCAAGTTTTTGAAAAACAATTGCGATATTCTTATAGTCTTTTTGAAAAATCTTTGAATTTTTATATTTTTGAAAATGATGTACTACCATATTCGATGTAAGAAAAAAAAACAATTCAAAAATTACAATATCACCGAATTGGTTGCGATCTTAAAATCGCAAGAAAAGCGAGTATATCGTTCTGTAAACAACAGCATTTTTCAGCAAAATTGAATACTGGAAAATGATGTCCATCGAGCCTGCATAATTTGAAATGGAAACATAGTCTCACAAAAATAATAAATGCATTTGTAAGAATATTTTGGAATTTGTTAGTTTTATGCAATTTATGTCTACAATTAATTTTAATTATTTTGGGCAAAAATTATATATATTCTATGATGAAATCTTTGGAAACTGAACCTAGGAAGTGTTAATTTACACTAAGAAATGTGCCGTAACCATATAATTTATTCGTTAAAATGGAAAGCAAATGTTGTGATTTATTTACTACGATTAATTAATGTATCTCAGACTCCCTAGCAGAGTAAAATACTTACACTTTTAGATCGATGAACACTCGGCTGTTTTAGAGAAACAGAAAGAAGCGAAAGTAAAGGAGATCTGAATAGTTCACCGCTATTAAACGTCTACAATAAGTAATAGAGCTCCCTCCTCGAAACAATAGAAAAATAAGTCTCAACTCCAATTACTCTTCACTTATAATCATACCTTTCATCGGCATACCATTCCACAATTTCTTTTACTTTTGAGTAGCATTTTTATTCTTGGACGAACTAAAGTCTCATTAAAAACTATATTACAATTTTGTACATCGTAAAACTATAAATACATATTACTAACTTGGACATATTTTATTGTTTTGCCGAAGCAATTCCAGTTTCATGGTCGGGAAATATAAAAAAATGTATGATATAAACGGTACAAAGATTACAATCAAATGTAATAATTCTAATAAACCACCTAGACTAATAACAGTTTACCGTATTTTGATTTATTAAAATTATTACACGTGATAACTAAAAGAGGAAACAATTAACTTATAATCTACTAGTGCTGACGTTCTCTCTGGTGTCGCGATATACCGATACGTCCATAGATTGCTTTTCGGTCCGACATCTGCAAATCACATATATGAGCAAAACTATTAGAATAATAAATAAAATGCTGCCCAAAACAATTGCAGAAATGCTTCCGGCACTTAATGATGCCCCTAAAAACCAAGCAACTGTTAGAATCAACAAAAATCAACAATTCCTATATTTTACTGTATGCATCAACATTGTACGTCCTTCGATTGTTGAGCACATCAATTGCTATAAGTTGCATTTTTGGCTGGCAACAGGAACCTCCAAAAATTCCAATAACCGGTTCTTTAGTACCGGCAATGTAAGGGTTGGGAAAATAAAGACCTTTTGGAATTGACGTTAATGTGAGCAACCCTAAAATTTTGATACTAATATGAAAATTCACATTGGGACAAAGTTAAATTTCAAAATTCATTCTTACCTGAATCTGTATCTTCAGCTGTCGCCTCTATAACCCAGGTACCATCCTTGCAATTACCGATCAGAAGATTTGTACAGTCACTTGTATATCTATATGTTAGGCGTGGTGGTCGTCTATCGTTTATTCTATTAGCACTAACATACATAGCTGCTTGTTTTCGAGCTTGTTCCGGACCAGAAGCGGTCAAGGTAATTAAATTTCGAAAACCAGACGATACCGAGTAAGGTGCTAAGGCTACTACTTTAATTACAACAGTCTGTCTTGGATTTATCCAAGATCTGTAAAAAATAAATAGTAAAAGGTTTTTAAACATGGCACACAAATCTTACGTTCTTGGTTGCAAACTTCGCAACAAACTTTTTTCGTCCTGAACCAAAAACTGAACAAACATTACTTGGTCGCGATTATTTGTTACTTCAAAAAAAATAGCTCCATTTCTTCCTGGCTGTGTTATCAGGTCGGATCCGGGACTCACATCGATTGTTAATGGTTTAACTAAATAAGTTACCTTTTCTGTGTCAAAGTATGTAACCCGAGAAAACGTTTGCCCTAAAATTGATGAAATTATTTTGTACCATTCGTTTTTCTACCAGTTACCTTTTTTGTCTTCTCCTATTATTTTCAAATAAAATTGATCTTTTGGAAGGTCTTTAATTGGAATATCAACTTCACGTGTTGCTTCTTCGTCAACGATTTCTGCGCTTGTCACTGAGTTTTTTCGTTTATTTACTGCTGCATACGAAATATTATTTTCAAGTTGTAAGCCCCAAGTATCAACCATAGCTATTTTTTGTATGTTGTTATATTTTCCAGCTACAGATACTCTTAGTACTTTTACTAAGGTGTCATCTAAAAATGAAAAAATTGAGATACTAATCCAGCCATTCTTTTATTTTTGCTGAGGAAAATCAGTTAGATTACACAATTAATTTTTCTTTTGTGAAAGAAGGCGTTTTCACATACATATTATAAAATCATATATAGAAAGCAGCTGCGAAGGGGGGGTCAGATGTACGAAATTTGGGTTTTAAGTTTTGTAATAGCAAAAACAGTTATTAAGAATCAAAATAAACCAAATTTTGTATACATGAACCTCCTATTATACAAATATAATAATTTTTTATTGGGGAGTATCTATCTTTGATGGATTACACGACCGAATGCATTTTTTCTTATTTGATGAGTTGTTCAACGGATAACTTAATGAATGATGATTATTAATTAGCAGGTTTTCTAGATAGAAAATCTTATTTGGACAACGAATTTTCATTTAGGAGATACATAGTTATGATTTTATAATAAAAATGTTGTCCAAAAAAAATGTGTACACACAACAAAGTCTGATTCAACTTGAACTTTATTTCGGTTGATAGGTTAACTTCTTGATCGCCTCTATCGGATGATTTTCTATTAAAATTTAATTAGAAGTAGTAGATATAATCACCAGAATGCACTGATAAGACAGGTCAATGATTAGTTTATTTCTTAAAAAGTATAATTATCTATTTTTACTCTCGTTCCGACGTTCCACATTATAAAATTGTGTCGTGTTATATTTATGGAATCTAGATGAGTGTAATCATTGCGTAAGGAAAACTAATTAGTTTATAAGTAAATTAATTAGGTTAAAATTTGTTCTATAGGGAGTATGCGTCAAATAATTGGAAACGTGCTGTACAAAGTTCATATTTTGTGATTTTAGTTCACTTAAGATTTAGAGGTCAGTTTTACCGATCAGTTTCCTCTTTTCCGTCGATTGAGATAGATCTTATTTTTTCTGTTGTATTTTTTGGTAAGTTTATTTCTATTAAATTGATTGTAAACATTTTCTTACCGGAATTAAATTTATACGTAGTCAAAGTTGTTACATTTAAATGGGATTGAACAGATACGGTGACGTTGGATCCTTGCTCATTTTCCGTTCCAGGGTCAACGTCGAGACGCCAAATTCCGATAGTATTCGACGCTGTATCATTATTAACATATAGCTGTATTTCGTATTGACGAAAATATTTTTCGAATATGAAAAACGACCCCCTTGAAAAGCGTTCTACTTCGGTGCTGTTCAAAATGTTAATTTCGTAATCTACAAAAAATATTTGGTAATGAAATTCATAACAAGCTGGTATTTATTTACTTTCAGGCGTTGTTAGCAGAAGTTTGGCTATTGGACCAGCAGCACTTATATGAATGTCGGTAACGCTTGGATCTATTGGGAAACTTAACGATTTATTTGTAGTAATGTTGGTGGAAAACGCGACTACCTCCTATATGAAATATTTCTTTAAAAACCAATAACCTAACACGGTTAAACAAATACCTTGCTTAAGTTAGCTTCTGGTTGTTGGATATAAAACTTGTTATACAATTCGGATAAACGGTCCATCGAGTTGCTTACAAAAAATTTACCCCCTGTCAAAATAGCCGTATCGCGCATCAATTTTTCTTCGTTATTTATTGTTGGATAAACTCCATTCCATACTACAAACAACTAAAAATTTTAATTGTATTAACCTTGTTTACATTTGAGACTTTAACTTACCTTGACGTCTTTTTCTATTAGTTCTTTAAGCGCCAATTGGGATAAATCTTTATCATTGATTCTAGAATCTGTAAAGATGAGAATTCCGCTATCTTCCGGTAGTTCCCTCAATGCCCGAAGTATTGCGAAAAACATAACTCTTCCATTTAACGATTCAGGTGCAATTACCTTAAATGTGTTTTGCGGTTCCATCCATTCCAAATAATTTAAGAAATTATTTTGCCCTGTACTATTAGCCAACAAATTGCTAACTCCTAAAATATCCGATTTGTCACGATTGTTTTTTAAAATCACACCCAAAAGAGTAAGAAGATAAAATTGACTTTGTTGATAGCGAAAACTAATCAACCGGAAATGGTTTATTTTAATATTTTTGAAATAGTTGATCCAAAATATTTTGAAATTTTATTTTTTATAATTTCTGAATATTAAAAATATTTTGACTCACCTGAGCTGTTATACTTGATCAATAAAAATTCAATATATAAATCGGATAAACTTAAGATTTGTTTCATGTAAGTTCTAGCATTATGGTGTGCCTCCATGGTGTCGTCAAGTAAAATCATTACGGCTCCAGAATTTAAAAAGTATAGAGACTGTATTAGACTGTCCAGCGTTGCATCTCTTTTTTTATCTGATGGTTTTATGATAAAATTTGATTCATTTGCTCCGATTGGATCAGGTTTGTTAATAGATATAATTCTTGGAGAGGCTTGAAAATAAGAAATATTTTCCGAAAAACTTTCAACTTTCAGTGAAGTGGGCGATACTTCTTCTTCGATTATTGTCGCTTGTATAATAAACGCACTTAGAACTAGAAGGCACAATAATCTCAACATTTTGAAGCACCAACAGCAATTTGTCACAAACTGAGCTGCTTATCAAAACTTCCACCTTATGTAGAGTAAAGTGACGTATTCATGGGTATGAACGGATATTGTTCAACTTGCTTATTGGTTTAGGGGTATATACACTCTTACCTCATTCATGAAAGTATTGTTTGAAAATGTTGATATTTTTATGTGTAACCAACTACCAGGAGTCGCAAAGCACCACAGTGCACTATTATGCAGCTTTTCAAAAAGTAAACAAGATAACGAACAATACCTCTCGATGAAAATAATGCAAAATGCAAAAAAGATGCTAGTAGGTGATATCAAAAATTTGTAAAACTAAGATTTTGATTTTGTGACCTGAATTTTTACGATACTGAGAAGCTGTGGAAATTGAATTTTTTCTAGTAGTTTTACGAATATTTACTATAATCGGAAATCCAAACTTGTGGTTCTTCTTCCTGAAGTGAGCAATCTTATCAGTATGAGCATATTGACCTATTTACATGGTGAATCAGATACGTTAGGTTCTTGTAATTTTTTCTCATATAAACATAGTATTTTGAAAACCTATTAAATTCAGAATTTTTATTTGTATATTTATATTTATTTTGTTTTTGCTTGTTTTAAATTATAATATTTCCTACAAAATATTTTACTTTTACCTACTTGAAAATAATTCAGAGACACCCTGTATGTATAGCATTTTTGTATCCCAAATAAATGATAAACTTTTCTATTTTTCCAAATAGAGAAAACTTGGAAACGACAGAATTAATGTTTCATTCATAAATATTTAAATTTTTGTTGTTTTTCAAAATTATTAATTAATTTAATTTCTGAATCTGATTATGCCTAACTGACAAATATTATGGTATTTGTTTTCTAAAATGTCTTTGCATTTTCTTGGTAAGAAAAATATTATAGACAAGAAAACTGGTTGAGTTAATTACATACTTCGATAAAAAGTGCAAAATTTTTTGAATAATCTACTTATTTTATTTATAAAAACACAAAGGTGTGTATGAGGCCTTGTGATTATTTTGTTTGCTAATTAATACTGATTTGGTATGATCACCAGAGGCCGGATTTATATGCATTTAATGTTTAAAGACAGGTTTATTACAAAAATGTATTCTTCTTTGATCGTCTATTTTACGGAAGGAATCTTAAGATTAAGATTATAAATGTTTTGCTTACCAAAGTAATTTTATTATTTCTGTTCTAGTACCTTCTTCTGACATCGCGGACACTACTTCTCCTGTACCGGCAGGCTTATTACAAGAAAATTTAATTGTAACACAAGAAATTCCATTGAACGAAAATCAAGATAATTTAAATCAATCTCAATTATCTTCAATTTTTTCGTCATTTTCAAATATCCTAACATTTGGAGAATCAAACGCTTCTGCACCTCCAGGTTACGTTAATGTAAATCAACCTCAAACAGATTATTCAAATCCAATTCCACAAAATATTCAACCCACAACGATTCCACTTTTTCCACCATTAAACACGACTACCCAGGGTGTGACGCCAACTTTAGGAGCACCACCTATACCCAATCCAATTGGTTTGACATCGGCTCCTCCTCAAGGTAAATATCAACAAATAAAAATTCAATGTGCACCATAATAATATTTGAACTTTAGGGTCATCGAGTAATGTTTATCGACGTTTAGAAACAAAAAAAGTTGTTTATGCACGAGTTCCTGGTTTATCAAGTTCTTCATTCAATATTCCGCCAAACCCAGAGTCTCAAGTAAATCCACTTCCATTTTTAAATAATCCTACTCCACCTCCCAATTTAATTAACCCTCAGTCTCAAAATACCAATTTCTTTCACCCCCCTTCACTACCAAAACCAACCATTACACCTTCCCAATCGTCTAGCATTTTGGAAGAAGCTTCAACTGATGTTTTAACTACAAGTTATCCTACATTATTAAATCCTTCTTTTACTTCTTCAATGGTCCAACCCAATTCTGTTAATGCGCAATTTTCCGGTTCGGCTATGGCTTCCATTCCAGATAACGGAATATCTCAACCGCCAATTTTGCCAAATGACAGAGTAAACGAGGCGCAGCCTATGATACCTACAGTGGTAAGAAAATGATCTCTAAACGTAAACTGATACTATGTGAATATATATTTTAACAGGTTACTAATCCACTGACATATCGTCCAGTTTATCATCACTGGTTTTTCAAACAAGTAATTGAAAGGAAAACACTCTGGGAACCTTTTTCAATGGTTGATTCTCTTGCATTAGAACACGCTTTCACATCTGGTACAAAATACAATTTTTGTTTTAAGAAATATAAATTATTATATATATTTTCAGCTGATATGTCACCAGAAACTGTCGTTCCAACTGATGGTGGACGATACGACGTAAATATTTTACGTAGAGAACGAACCTCTGTTTACTGGAAAGCCGAACCAGTGCAAGTTCGGCGGTGTTCCTGGTTTCACAAAGGAAGTGCAAATGCTCGTTTTATACCATACGAAGAAAATATTGCGACAATGTTAGAAAATGAATATAAAACATCATTTGAATCTGGAGAGTGGCATAAAAAAGTGGAATTGCCTTGTGGTGATTCCGTCGTATTTCACGGACCAGATGTATTGGTTCTGTTCCCACCAGCAATGGCACCTGATGCTTGGGGTAATACTCCTGTAAGTAAAATTTTGATGAAACTATTTTTTTTAATTTGAAAATATTTAACAGCAAAGTCAGGCAAAACCAAGTGTTATCAAGCGTGGCATGGATGAGTTTGATATTGATGAAGGAGAGCCTGCAAATGTGGATCATGTATTGTTTATGGTACATGGAATTGGTTCTGTATGTGATTTGAAGTTTCGTACAGTTGAAGAAGTTGGTGAGTGAATTATTATTTGAAATATTTAATTTGAAAATTTATCATTTACTTTAATTAAATAGTGGACGAGTTTCGACACATTTCTTTGCAATTAATTCGGTCACACTATCGCTCTGCATGCGATAATGGATCTGTTGGTCGTATTGAAGTACTGCCAATAAGTTGGCATAGCCAGTTACATTCTGAAGAAACAGGAATTGACCAAAATTTAAAAAATATAACTTTAGAAAGTATTCCACGTTTACGTGATTTTACCAACTACACTTTATTGGATATTTTATTTTACACAAGTCCAATTTATTGTCAGGTTTGGACAACTTAATCTGAAAAATATATATTTGATTTACCTATTTCGGTTTTAGACAATTGTATCTACTGTTGGTTCGGAATTAAACCGGATTTATGATCTGTTCAAACAGCGCAATCCAAATTTTAAAGGTGGTGTTTCCCTTGCTGGTCATAGTTTAGGATCGCTTATTGTTTTTGATTTGCTTTCTCATCAAAATCCAGAGCCTCCAAAAGAACAAACGTTTGTTGACGAAGGTAATACAGTTTAATTTTTATTTTGAGTCATTTTATAATTGAAAATAATATCTTTAGATGATGAAGATGTTGTACCACCTTTGAAGAAACCACAACCAAATGAAAGAACTCTTAGTCGCCGAATTAGTTACATGATGTCGGAAGCTGGAACTGGTCAACCCCAGTTGCAATACTCCCACTTAAATTTTGAACCATCTGCATTTTTTGCATTAGGTTCTCCAATTGGTAAGTTATTGAAAAATTAACGAAAAAAGCTGATATTGCTGAAAGTAAAATAATTTTTTAAACTTACAGGTATGTTTGTCACTGTTCGTGGATTGCATAAACTTGGTGTTGACTTTACCTTACCAACATGTCCATTATTTTTCAATATTTTTCATCCGTATGATCCCGTGGCATATCGAATTGAATCTTTGATTAATCCAGAGTTTGCTAAACTAAAGCCCGTATTAATTCCACATCATAAAGGTCGCAAACGAATGCATCTAGGTAATTGTTTTGCAAAACAATAGTTTTTTTTATTTATTAAATTAAATAAAATTTATAAAAATTTTATTGTAGAACTTAGGGATACCATGGCGAGGGTTGGAGCGGATCTAAAACAAAAGTTAGTTGATTCTATGAAAAGTACATGGAATTCTGTCTTCCAAATGGCTTTATTTGGTAAGTCAAACGAAACGAACAATCCTCCTAATTTAGAAGCAGAAGTGGATAAAGTATTAGAAGAGAAATTTGCTGAAGAACAAGCAAAACAAGATTCTCATAGCAAACAAAATATAGAAGAACAGAACACTGATTTATGCTTAGGTCGCTTAAATAGTGGACGTCGTATTGATTATGTTCTGCAAGAAGCACCTTTTGAGTTCATAAATGAATATATTTTTGCTTTGACCAGTCACATGTGCTATTGGTAAGAAGTTTTTTCCTAAATTATATACAAATTTAATAATATGATTTGTGTGTAGGGAATCTGAAGATACCATTTTAATGATATTAAAAGAAATTTATAATTCTGTTGGAGTGTCTTCTGATAATCAAGTTCCACAGCCAACCATGACTATTGAAAAACCTTTAGCTCTTGTAAAACCAGTGTATGTTAGACAGTTGCCTTCGCAACCTGCAGCAATTGGAATGGATCCAACAGCTCCAATAATCCCAAAAACTAATATTGGACCACCTCCTATTCAAGGTTTTGTAAGAAAACCATAACACAAGACGAGTGGTAATTTACGTTATTATTGATTGTATTAAGTTTTTGAAATATATTACAACTTCTTTTATTTTGTATGACAAGGCTATTATATAAGTTTTCTTGTATTATAAAATTGACTGTGATATGGTGCATGCTAAAATAAATTCTATTGATTATTTTTGGGACAAATTTAAATGTTAATTAATATTTTAGAACATTTTTACTTTTTATGTAATGTAAATATTGCGTTCTTTAAATGTAATGTATTATTTCATACGTAAATATTAAATATACAACATAATATACTTAATACTTAAAAAATAAATTTTTAATTATAAAATAAAATTTTATTTGTGGTTTACTTATTTATTCCAGCTTACGAAAACTTGCTTTGTTTGAACAAATTAAGAATAATATAAAGAGCTTGTATATGTACCTTGTGCACTTAACTATTACGGTCTTGAACCTGGCTAACTTATTTTTCTTATTTAAACAATAATTTACAACTAAAAGTGTTTAATACAATGAAATATTATTTATTTATTTAAATAGAATATATTATATTTAGTATTTAATTTTCATAATAACCGTCCTGTATAATTTATGGTGCTACGCCACTGGGTAATTCAGTTTAAGCACGTGTCGATAGATGACGCTAAGTAAAATACCAACATTAGGGTAAACCCTAAATATTTAACAGTTAAAATTTTCTAGTGGAAAATGTTGTTGTAGTGAGCGGGTGGAGTCGTTTGTATAGTGAATAGCAACAAGTGTCAAAATAAAGTATTTTTTGGGAAGCATGGGTTGTGCAGTTAGTACAACAGGAGATAAAGAAGCTACGGAAAGATCCAAGAAAATTGATAGAGATCTTAGGGCAGATGGGGAACGTGCAGCTAGTGAAGTTAAGCTGTTACTTTTAGGTATGCAAAGCTGACTCACTTTTCATATTAATTATATCTTAATAAATTCTTGCTCCTTAATTTGGCTTTTCTTTATTCAAGGAGCTGGGGAGTCCGGTAAAAGTACAATTGTAAAACAAATGCAAATTATTCACGAGAATGGATACTCAAAAGAGGAATGTGAGCAATATCGACCTGTTGTTTATAGTAATACCATACAAAGTTTGATGGCAATTATTAGAGCAATGGGACAACTTCGACTTGATTTTGCCGATCCAACTCGTGCGGTATGTTTTATTTTATCTTACATCCGTTGAATTAATAGATTCTTATTTATAAATACTCAAAACAGCATCTACTACGTTTGAGTTATTACACTTTTTATCCTTATCCTACGCACTAATCTTAAGTATTTATACACTGATCTAACATTTTTTAATAAAATACGCCACTTCAATTGGCAAATATTTTTTGGGATCGACTGGATTAACTTTAGCTGTCAGTGTTAAATTGATAGTAAGTCAATTCAATTAGAGTAAATTTTAACAAAAGTAAAATATTTCATATTAAATAGGTTTATGAAGGACAAATCTATTTTAAATTATTGGAGATTAATTACTGGAATCAAAATTTTATTGTCAAGGTTTTGGTAGTCTTGTTTGTGATTCAGCACTTGATTATTAATTATAGAAGAAAATGAGAATAATTGAAAAATCTCTGACATTTTTCAAGTTAATTAATTTTTATTCACCAAAAATAATTGTATTAAGGCTGCAGAGAGCTCATTTGTGAAATGGTCAAATTACTTTCCACAAAAATACTTAAATTAAAATGAGTGTATACCAACTCTCAGTGCTGACAATTTTTCAATTACAACAATCAACAAAAATTGCCATTGCCGACATTAACATATTAAGTTGTAATGACCTGGTTGCTATGTCACTGCTGCAATTATTTGCCATTTTTGAAACTTTTAAAGGCGTTTTGCTAAAAGTTATTGAATGATTATGTTTCAAAACGTACATTTACTTATAAAACCCTACAATTATTTCATTAGTTTACTGAAATTATAAACCAAAATTAGATTCCTTTTCGAATTATGAAAACTGTATGCATTGTAAAATCCTAATGTTGACTCTGAATCACGAGAAGTATAATCTACTTAATTTCCAGAAGAGCTCTCATGGCAGATTATTCCGTGGTTTACCATTACCTTTCAAAGAGAGGCGAGCAGAATAACTGCTTTGCTTTTTCTGAAGAAAAATTGATAACTCAAATTTGTTTTTCTACTACTGTTTGAAAAAGGGCAACTCTCAATATTCTGCACAGCATGCAGAAAAGTAATTTTGTAATTACTTGTTGCACAGCCTAAAAAAGGAAACCATAGAAAGAGAAAAGCACTAATAAATTATTTTTAAGAGTATTTTCTATTTTTAAAAGTAAAATGTTTACGCTTTAGGATGTTGCCCGCCAATTCTTTACTTATGCTAGTGCAGCTGAAGAAGGTGAATTAACTTCCGAATTGGTAATGTTAATGAAACGACTGTGGGCCGATCCAGGAGTTCAACTGTGCTTTTCAAGATCGAGGGAATATCAATTAAACGATTCAGCCGCTTATTACCTAAACGCATTAGATAGAATTTCTCTATCAAATTATATACCTACACAACAAGATGTACTACGAACTCGTGTTAAAACTACAGGAATTGTGGAAACTCAATTTTCATTTAAAGGACTTCATTTTAAGTGAGCTTAAAATTATCAATAAAATGTTATTGTAATGATGACATAATCTTTTTAGAATGTTTGATGTTGGTGGTCAGAGATCAGAGCGCAAAAAATGGATTCATTGCTTTGAGGGTGTTACAGCTATTATTTTTTGTGTTGCATTATCAGGTACGAGATTTTATTAAAAACTGAAATAAATTAAAAAAATTGTTGAAATTTTTGTGTAGGTTACGACTTAGTACTAGCAGAAGATGAAGAAATGAATAGAATGGTCGAATCGATGAAATTATTTGACTCAATTTGCAATAGCAAATGGTTCGTAACGACGTCGATAATTTTATTTTTAAACAAAAAGGATCTATTTGAAGAAAAAATAGCAAGGAGTCCTCTGACCATTTGCTTTCCAGAATATACAGGTTCAAATAGTTACGAAGAGGCTTCTGCTTACATACGAATGAAATTTGAAAATTTAAATAAAAGGAAAGATCAAAAAGAAATTTACACACACTTCACTTGTGCCACAGATACAAATAACATCCAGTTTGTGTTTGATGCAGTTACGGATGTTATTATTAAAAATAATCTCAAAGATTGTGGTCTTCTTTTGTAAAAATGTTGTTCGATGGCCTAATTAATTATAATAAAATTGTAAATTTGTAAGTCAATTATTGGATTTTGCAAAGCAAAACTAATATCGTACATTCTTGAAAAAGTAAATGGTTGCCACAAAATTTACAATCATTTTTAGTTTGTAAAAGTATCAGACTGATTTTTGAACGTACACATGTGGTGCTTATTTAAATTAATTGATATGATAAATAAATGAAATGGTGAGTTAAGAATAATTGTAATACCGTACTGACAGTATTCAATATTTTTTTACAACGTAAGCACAAAATTTGTATTTTTTTATTGGTACTTAGATTTCTCAAAAAATTTTCAATCAATGAAATCACTTTACGTAATTATTTATTGTAATATTTAATATCGAATAAATATTTTGCTGTTATAGTATTAAGGATAACTAAATTACTGTATCAATTTGTAATTGTGACACCGTAATTATACAAATTCCAAGAATGCATTTTTACTTTTTTAATTTTATACAAATGTAATTTTTATATTTTGTAATAATTTACATTAGTTTTATCTGATACAAAATAATTTTTTTAATTATTCTGTAAAATATAAAACTAAAATATTATGAAATAAATGTTATATTTATTATTTCATAATAAATTAATATACACTGCTTGTTATTTGGTATAACATGAAATAGATAAACACTTTTTTACAAAATTCTATTTCTTGTTGTATCCAGTATATTTTTGTAAAAATTATGAGTATTTAACAAATATATTAAATTGATCAAATTTTATGTTTTTTCTTTTTATTTTCGTATTTTAATGTCTCCATGCATGTTTGTCAATTTTATAATTGATGTGCAGTAGATTTGTATTAATGAGTAAATAATATGAAACTAATTAAAAAACTGTTGTTACATTATCTTTTTTACTGCCTAATGTTTTTTTTGTAATATTTTGATTTACAGTATTTTATTTGTGAAAACTAAGGTGAAAACAAAAAAAGATTGATATGATTAATATTGAATTTCACTTAAGCCAAGTTCTCATTGATTGCCTTTCTCAATCAATCTTGGATGAAGCTACCTTGACTCCTAACAATGTAATTAAATGCATTAACAAACTACTTTAAGAGATCGTGAAGACCAGTAAAATCCTTTGGTGTTCAAGTTTTTATTTATAGATACTCTGTGAAATGAAGTCTGCAAATAAAGAATTCGATTTCGACCATTTGTTGGATAAATTTAAATTATTGAAAATTGAAATTAAGTTGATGTGACATTCAATAATGAGTGATGATAAAATTACAGAAGATCATAGAACCCTCACAGAATTTTGATTTCCTTCTATTATTTTCGAATTTTTAAAAATTTGGTGTATAGTATAAGAAAAATCGATGCCAATTCGATAATTGTGTAGCTTTTAGATTAATTTTTTTCTTACGTGGAATATCAATCTAAAAATATTTCAATTATTCTCAAAAAATTGAAAGTCGTTTCTCAAAAACTTCACTTTTTTGAAGTATAATATATTTTGGGAGAAATATTCCCTCAAAATTTCAATATCAATTAATTATTATTTTCAGAGATATTAATTTTAAAATTATATAGCTGGATTTTCACGATTATAAATCCCATATTTGAAAATTAATAAAAAATTATTTAGAAGAAAATCCTAAATAGTTGCTTAATTCTATGTTTTGTAAAGATATGGTGAATATCTTCTCAAAGCATATGTTTAGAAAAAAACTGTTTTTTGTTGAAAATAACGAGTTAATTTTTCAAGAAAAATTGGAATTGTTTGATTTTCTTCGAAATATTTTGGATTTTGATATTTTTACAAATCAAGTACGATGTTTTACAAGAGAAGAAAAGATCTTCTCAAAAGCTCCAAGTTACTGATTTCAAGTGATTACTCTTTTTTTACCGAATTTTTAATAATAACAGTATTTACTTCGAAATCTTAAAATGACGCTATTGGTAGGTGTTAAGACTTTGTAAACTGAAAAAAAATCATTTTGTATAAACAATAACATATTTCATGAAAGCGAATACTGGAACATGAGTCCCGCCAATCTGCATGATTTGATATGAATTCAGTCAGCTAAATAATTACAGGGGCGTGATAATATTTCTCAGCACCTGGGGCTCAATAGCCTAAAGCGTCCCTAAATTTATATAAAGAATTTTTTTTCCTTTTAGCTTTTCATCTCTTGTTTTTAAAAAATTATATTGATGATCTGTTTTAGCTCCTCGCCGGCTGTTATTTTAAAAAAATTCTGAAAATTTTTAGCAATTTAAATTAAATTACAAAAAGTAATATTTCCGAAACGAATAATAAATCGATATTGAAATTTGGAAGACATATCGACACTCGATGAAAATTGTTTATATTTTTAAATATAAACAATGTTCCACATAAGAGAAAAAACCTCTCAATCCAAAAGCTGCAAAATTACTGAATTGTCATCGATTTTTGAGAATAACATTATTTATTTTGAAATCTTAAAATGCCGCTGTCTGGCGACAGGATTTTTTTAAAGTATTTTTATTTTGTATCGACAACAAATTTCAGCAAAAATAAATTCTGGAACATACGGTCCATCTACAGACCAGCCTGCATATTTTGAAATAAATACAGTCAATTACAAAATTTGATTTTGTAAAGAACACTGCAAATTAATTTTTCTTTTTAATAATTTAAATTATAGATTCTTAGGTGAATTAAATTCAAGGGATACAGCATATTTACAACAAATTTTAAAAGTCAGATGGCGGTCTCTTAATTACAAAGATGCTTACTACACCAACACAATAGTAGCTGCAATGATTTTGTAGATGGTGCTACATTATTTTTACGTTTGAAATCTGAAAACAATTACAGTAATACTTAATTATTGCCACAGTAACTTATTTACATAAAATAGATTATAAAAATTAACGACTATAGTTTTAGTTATTTATTACAAATTTTCCAAATTCTTAGATGGGAAAAAAGATTTATTAGCAGCTACCTACCATCATTTTTATTTTAGGCGGAAACTTTAAGAATAGAAGCAAGTATTAATTTTGATATCAAATTTTATGTGTTATAATTTTTTTCCTAGGCGACCGCCAACTCTTCTGAATGGAAGCTTATGGTTAATCAAAAAATCTGATCGTGGCTATCGTTGATTAGCACGTATTTGAAGATTGTTAATCCCTTAAAGTTATGCAATGGGGCAATAAGACAATGTAATCCATGTTTCTGACTGCTATCAACATTTTTGTCTTACATGCGTGCAGAAAGCGTTACATCTGTCATAGCTTCGTGCATCAGGGCCGGATACACCATGGGTGCAATGGAGCCGCCGCACCCAGCGCCGAAATTTAGAAGGCTCCAAAGTTAAGAAGGCGTCAAAATTGAACGTTTTTTAATGGTGCATAAATTGTGATTTCAAGGTACTGAATTTTTTATTTGATTATAATATTTTATATGATATTATATTAGTATTAAAGGCGCCATTTAGCTAATCTGAACCCGGCGCTAAAATAGTTTGATTCGGTCCTGTCGTGCATCGTGCTATATACCCTAATAACAAAACTTAAAATTTTTTAACAATTTTTTACTTAATTTGATCTAACTAAAAACAAACTAATTTTAAACAAATACATTTTTGAACTACCTGGTAATTTGAATAAGCACTCAGTGTACACTAAATGAGTTCGACCTCAGCTAAAATGAATTAAATAAAATAAAGTCTATCAAATCTTAAATGTAGACTGAATGCTCACCCAACTTACCAACTAAAAATTCTATAATTTGCAACTTTTAATATTTTTATGCTACCAAGTTCACTATACCAAAAAAATCTACAGCAAGTTAATTACATATAAATGGTAATGTGTTATCATAAAACAATTATGTAATAAAAACTTCAGTTTTATTAACAGAAGCTAGTTATTTAATAAAAGAAGTAAATGTTTTTTTAAGTTGATGTAAATTAATTGGCATATAAAGTCTTTTAACCCTCAACTGCAAGTAACCAGATATGGAAAATTATATGGGACTCCTCTAAACCTTATTTTTCCATTATAAAACCAAAAAATGTTCGGGGAAACTCTTTGACTACATTCCTTCGACCCCGGGGTCCAAAGTTTATTCAAACTGTTCGAATAATTTTTTTCGTGTACAAGTATTAAAAAACTCAAATTTCGAAAGAAAATCCCGAAAGAAATATACTTCCCGAAATTTATGTTTCTAGGCCCAAAAGATTGGACCTGATTGGAGAGTCAGGACATTAACATTTGTATATAAAACTATGAGATTATAAAAATGCGATGTTTATTGTAAATTATTGTTATCGTTAGTTGATGTTAAAGCAAACGAATTCATGTAATGCGATTGACCGCATTTGTGTGCAATTGGCGTTTGACGGTCATTAACCTTAATGTTAGCTGAATATCTGCTGACACTAAGGTACCCGGTTCGAATCTGAAAAGAGTCTTCGTGATTGATAATTTTCCTTCATCAACAAAATTCCAGTTGCCTCCTGTATCCTTCTCTCTTCACTTTCCTTTGCTCGCATCATCTCATTGATCATTTCATTGGTGGAGTTCCAATTTTGATTTTTGTTTTTCTTCCTCGCAGAATCCTTGCGCTTGGACGAGGTAAAAATTTAATTTTATTATTATCGCTGATCGGGTCGTGGTTCAGAACCCACTTGCACTGAAGCTCTAGGCTATATGTATTATAAAAAAGTTTTACTCCGTCAGTTTCGTCTCCTCCATGAAGTCGAGTATCCTGGTGATGAGCATTTGTGTTATTTCCTCGATTATCGGATAAGGAAAACCGAGGTGTCTTATCCTCACCGAGGCTAGGGCTTGATATACACATAGAATGTGGTGTGGAGTTTCTTCATCCTCCTCACATTTTCTACATGTAGAGTCCTCTACAACCCCAATAATGTTGAGGTGTCTGTTTAAACAGCAGTGTTCTGTAAATAGTTCTATTGCCTTCCTCGGCTGTGATCTGCTTAGCTTGAGGATTTCATGTTTTATCTTGTCATTGC
The DNA here is from genome assembly GCA_947369205.1 of Cantharis rufa. Lineage (NCBI taxonomy): Eukaryota > Metazoa > Arthropoda > Insecta > Coleoptera > Cantharidae > Cantharis > Cantharis rufa. Next base: position 26,800,749 of record OX376309.1, read on the forward strand.
AGAGACCCCCAATGTCGTAGTCCGGGAAGGCCTTTCCAATACGCGTGATGTTGTTTGCTTAGTAGTCCCCTTTGCGGTCAGATAAGCAATCCCGAAAGTTGTTTCTGGTACTACTAAAGGTGATAATTAAGTTTTCCAAGAGTTCTGGTTATTGTGGGTTCTTTTGTCCAAATGCCTTTTTGGCATTTAGCTTCTATAAAAATATAATTTTGTTTGTCTATCTGATCGTTTAGTCTATCTAAGAAAATTCAAGCTAAGAAACAAAAAAAGTACCGTAATAACAAACAGGGTGTATGTTGGTAAGTTTTTCTAGATAGGAAAAGGAGATTACAGATTAGTAAACTGCTTACACCAGATCTAGAGAACCTTTTGTCTGACACGTCTTGTGTGTTAGGTCTAAGAATTAAGAAGAAGATTTTATTCCACTTTTTTGACCATTTTTATTCTTCTCGACAGCTACACGATAAATTATCCCATTGTTTGTGAAGTTTTATTTAAATTTACCGTAATATAAAAATATTTTTCTCTATACAGGTGTTTATGTTCAATTTGGTCAAGTTGAAACATAAAAATCTTTTTCTTATTTTAACCTTTCCTTTGAAAAAAAATTACGACTTGAAATACTTTTGGAATATAATAAATGTTTACTTCCAATTAAATAATATTATTTTTCATCTATTTTTGCTATTATTAATTTTTGTATACATATTATTAAAAAATTTAGTATGTAATTTTATTATTTAAGTTGTTTATGCCAAGTTGAACTGTTAAACAACTGTATTTTAGAGATGTACAATTAATAGTTAACGATCTTGTTAGTTTTATTGACTTGTATAACTAAAGGTGCAATATACTAGTCGAGTTCATATGGATCCTGATTCGTGATCAACTGGTCGATCGCTCAAACCCAATGCAATGCTCTTCGCTTATCTAAAAATGCATACAGATAGAGCAGAACCTGTACCCAATTTTTTGTTGTATAAAGTGTGTACTATATTATAATTATTTCCAATAGCGGATCTCATCTTTGGGGAGTCAAATATCGGTCCCTAACGCGAAACTTGATAGATTTGCACTCAAGTTATATTGAATATACTTACAAACAAAATTGTTTGATAAAAAAATGCAGTTAACAACTGAATTTCATTCCGGTAAGAATGCTCTTTCATTATTTAAATTCATACCTGATTCTATTTGGTTAGCCAAGATAAAAAGGATTTAAACTTTAATAATAATTAATGTTAAAGCAACAAAATTCTGAACTAACTTATTTTTTTTTTTTAAATATTTAATTATTATTTAAATGATTATTTATTTTTAATATAAATATATTTTTAAAAATCCTTAAATGTTGTACTATAAAAAATATAGTAATAATAAAGCAGATTTTTAATTTAAATAAGACAAAAAATTAAAAAAGGGTAAGATGAGTTGCTAACTTGCTATAGGTAATACTTTTTCACCTTCAGCAAAGGTATAACTTAAAAATAAATGGTCTTTCTAATAAAATCTGCATTTTGTTTTCAGTCATTTATGTCTATAGTTGTTTATCTCTTTAGATGTTTACGATATTTTTAAAAGGCAATTCCAACAGATTCTTAATGTTACCGTGTGGTGTGGTAAAAAATATGTTTTTAACTGCTCGCACCGCAAACTTCTTTTATTTTTATTGCTAAAACTAGCAGCATTTAAATAGTTGACCCAGTACTAAATGCTATCATAAATAATATAAAAAAAATTTAATGAACACTGAGGGAATTCATTCTACCAAAGATTTCGAGAAGGATTTTAGCCAAATTCAAAATTGTGAGTTAGGCCGAAGATCGCAAAAAGCGTCAATTAATTTTTCTCGAATTGGGGCGATCCAATTATGCAGGGGGTACTACCAGATATTCGCTAATTACTACAATTAATTTTCATTTTATCGTTAGTTATTGTTTTTTAAAATTAATCATACGAGCGAAGTAACCACTAGCGAAATGTTCTAAAACTGTCACTCAGATTTCAAGATACCGTTGCAAAGAAATGCTAGAGAGGTAAATCTCACGGGAAGTCTGGTGTACAACTTGTGGAAAGTCTGGGGAAGTCCGAAGTAGTAGGAAGTCTGGTGTACACAATTTTTGACCGTGGTTTATCCCTCGATTATTTTTTAACTATTTTGTGATAGTTTTATACTCCTGAGTCAATTTGCTATTCGATATGCTGGCATATCAATAGCATCTGCTGTTCAGATATCAGATATCCTAAAAATCTAACTAAAGTCAGATAAACTGAGGAGTATAAAACTATTAAAAAATTAATTTTTTAAGAATTTGAGTTAGACTAATCAAAAACAAGCTAAAATTACAATTTTTTAAAAAACATACATATATGTTTTTTTAAAAATTGTAATTTTATGAGTCTGTACGAGCACCGCGTCACAATGCCTATATAACTTCTTTTTGTTTCCTGTTTGTAATTTAAATCGATCGAGGAAACAAAAAAAAAGTTATATACGAATTATGACGCAGTGCCCCGTACGGACTCGTAACAGTCATTCGTTTGTAAGGCCTTAAGCTGAATACACGCACTAGCGATTTGCGGAATGCCATTTTTGTTTTGATTAGTAAAATTTGAACCTTTTATTGAAATTTAACCAATCAAAACAAAAATCGTATTCCGCAAAACGCTAGTGCATGTATTCAGCTTAAAAGTAATCGTATGGAGAAAGTCGGTAAAATGTTCAGTTTTCCGCGAACGAAAAATAAAAGTATAAAGCGGTCCGGCGAGAAAAGAAAAACAAAAAAGCATCATGAGATGGAAATGGTGTAGAAGAAAATATTGTTGAAATGTGAAGAGTCCTGTATAAGGAGGAACTGAAGAGATATGGAATCGATGCAATAGCATTACACGAATCAAAACAAAAAGGTAACAAAGTTTTCGATTTGGATGAATATATCTTTTTTATGAAACGAACAAGACAGAAGATTGGAATTGATTTTCTAATTAGCAAAAGATAGCAGAGATCGGTTATAAGTTTTACACATAGTATATCGAACAGGTTTTGTAAAATAAGATTGATTAATACATGAATTCCGAGGACAAACTACTAGAATTAAAAGAACAATTCTACAAAACACTTTTGATAGAGGAAATAGTAATGGGAGACTTCAATGCTTATAGGTCAACAGTTGGATTTTCAACTTTTTTTCTTTGATTATTCGGTGAGAAAAAGAAGAAGAAATCAAATTAATTACGTACACTTATAAAAGAAAGAGGTGAAAGTCTTGTATAAAATATCAGGAGCTACAGAGATGCAGATGTGAGCTCAGGCAATTTTCTCGTAAGTATAAAAATGAAGCAAATGATACCAATAAATAGAGAAAGGGGAGAAAAAAGACAAAGAAGAAGACCGAGAATTAAATTACAAGTTTACAAAATTTTGCACAAAAATTACAGGTTTGACCAAATACAAGTTATTGACTATAAAGCGAAATATATCGAAAACGGAAATAATTAATATAGATACGAAAATGCAACCGATACAATAAGGAAGAAATAAAAAAATGGTACGATAAAGAATGTGATCTCCCTTTCGGCAGTACTATATAACCTGCAGATGGAAAAAGTAATAAAAAATAGTCGACTTAACAAAACAAGAAGGAAAGAAAAGAGGATACGATAAGAGGATATATGACACGGATAGACAGATAATATGCAGAAGGCATATTACATGTTGATGTGGACAAACGAACTCCTATTGATGTGATGGAAGAAGTACAGAGATTCCCTCACCTGGGTGTTATACTGACGAGAAAATCAGAAAGCAGTATTGCGGGATAAGTACCAGAATTGTAGAAGAAAATAGAAGCCTATCGGCATTGCACGCAACTATAACAGGAAAAATGTTGTGTAGAGAGGTCTAAATAGCAATAGTGGTGACATAATGCTAGTAGTAAAGTAAAGATGCTCGAGGTGTTGGAGAGAAAAATATAGAGAACACTCTAAGGTGAAAAAATAGAAGGAACAATGATGGCAAATTTGAACCAACAATGAAATCACAGAAGAACACAGAGAATGCGATGGTTCTGAAAATACAGAATAGCGAGATTGAAAATGTGTTGAAAGACTTGCGACTTTTCCAGGTAAGAGATTGGCAGAAGAAAACCAGGCACATAAATAAACGGAGGACGATAATTATATTAATGAAGCTATTATGGGTTATACATATATAGATATTATATCTTGTTTGTTTTCTAATTTTCATGGTACCACTGAAATTATTGCAAAGGAAAATTTAAATCAATTCTTTTTAAAATTTCAACAATTTTTTTCGATTTCATGAAAGTTGAAAGATAAAAGAAATTTTGAAAATAATTGGCATTGGCAAAAATACTAGTTTTGTGAAATTTTATGTTTTGCGTAAAAAAGCTTTACAGTAAACATTAAAAGTGACTACTTTTCTGAAAAACTTAAAAAGGGATGTGTTTTCTAAAAGATTTTAATGTTGAAAGTAAAACAAGCAGACGAAGAAATTCTGTTTTATGTTGAACACTTAATATTATGCGTTTGTGCACCTTATAGATTTTTCACGGTGTATTCGAAAATGTGATTATAAAGTCTTAGAAATTTCCCCCAGAAAAACACGAGCACGTGGTGCGTGCGCACGGGGTCGGACCAACGTGGATCCTTGGATGGATTCTCTCCAACTGTCAGTTGCAACTTGGTGGTTATAGCGCGGGTTTCGAAATGAGTTGGAGCAACGTACGTTATTCGCACTACGTAAACTTGCAACGATAGACGATACGTCAGGTACAAATTAAACCTTCAATCAAAATTTTTTGAAATTAATTTTCATAAATTTTATAGAAAAAATGAATTTTTCATTGAGATTCCCATTTTCCAATTTCAATTTTGTTTATAACCTTTTCGAGGGACACTTAAAAATTAAATTTTTTAAATAATTTTATTTAATTTGGTATAAGAAAAGGAAAAATTAGTTTGAATTCTTAATTAAATTTAGCATAAATTAAGTTGATTGGGAATTTTTAAAATAAAAAAATTTAATTAAAAAATCTGAAAATGCATATTTTAAGGATGGTTTATTAATTTTCAGCTATGGAAAATTCGGCATACGTTCCGAGTTCAGCGCACATGAATTCTCCTGCTTTGGTGGTATTTTCTCAAGCCGGCGGATTGCAAGATGCTTTACGTATTCAAAGACCGTTTAATCCACAGGTGATACTTATTTTGATATGTTGGAAGCGTTATACGAGTTTTTCTGAAAGGAAATTTTAGATAAAATTGTAAATTAGATTTGGTTTCAGTTTAAATTTTCCACCTCCACGAGTTTAAATAAAATTGCTTGCATGACAAATTCAAATTTTTAATGAAAACTCATAAATTTTTCTTTCATTATTAATTGATAAGAAATCGGTCAGTCATATTTTATACAAATAAGCCACACATCTTTATATTGAGTAACTTGGAAGGATGTGTAATATCAAATTGCGATGGCATAAGTCATTGAAAATGTTGTACTGAGACAATGGCTCTGAAATTTAATGCCACTTCCTGGATAAATTGTTATTTTGTATACAAACACGTAACACGTACATATAAAATATATATATATATAATTTGTTGATTAAGAATTTTGATTAAAAGTTTTTTGAAACCCAGTTTCAGATGTCCGAAGCTGCGAAGGAACTCCATAGACCATTTACGGCTACCAGTTTTGGGCTCCGTCATATGGAAGCATACGGTGGTCTTCCGGCACACATATTAAATCACCTTCAACCACAATTTTTGCATCCCGGTTTATCACTCGGTTCGGGCGCGTTTCGTCCTCTCGCGGATTTAAAATCATTCCCTACGCCGTCGGCATTTGCACCCCCTAAGTGTTTAAAAATCGAAACTAATAGTGAATCGGTTCAAGCACCACCGAATCATGGAATTTTTTCGCCTACAGAAGAACGTTATTTGGGCCCTAGTCCACGAACTGATTCGTGCTCTCCAGCGAGCGCATCAATGTCTCCTCAGCCTCCTTCGAATCTCGGAAATGTCAAAGAAGAAAGCTTGGATGCTCAAATGTCGGAGGATGGGGACGTCGGTCATGGTCCATCGACTGATAACGATTCTCCAGGAATTCACGATGACAACAGAGGATTTCGGAGTAAGAGCTTTTTTTACTTTCCGCTACTCTAATTGTCACTTCAGATGTACTAAATTGCATTTACTGTGAGCTTCTGCATTATTTTTTTTCGTAAAATAACATAAAAACATTTTCTTTTATTTATTTGTACAAGATTGCTAGGAAAAGTTATATTTATATAGTTAAAGTGTAAACCCCGAAATTGCGATATGTCCCAACTGCTCAGTTTCTTAAACCAAACAAACAGTTAATGTTATCTATTGTTCTTCTGCTACAGTAGCTTGTGGCCACCTGGTTTTCTAAGTTAAATGTTGATATAAGCAAAGATCGCTTACTTTAACTACTCATAAACAAAAAAAATTGTTTTTATTCGTTTTAAGAATTTTTAAATCTATTTTGCTTAAAATTACATTTTTGATCGCTTTTGGCCGATTTAGTCATATTTACATTTTCTTCTTGAACATTGAAAATCAATTTAAAAACACCAATCAAGGAGTTTTTTTAAACTTTAACTGCAATAATTCGGTAGAAAGTGTAATTTTAAATTTGAAAAATTGCAATTTTATGCAACACATTTTTAGAATTAAAGCCATGTGAAAAAACTTATTTTCGTGGAAAATGAGTTATTAAAATTTAAAAACCACGATAAAGAAAATTTTCAAGTACCAGTATTAACAATTGAATTAAAATCTGTAATAAAAAAGAGGAAACTAAATTTTCCCTTGATGCATTTTCACTAAAACAATTAAATTCCAGTAATAACCGAAACAAATTCTATCAAAAAATTAAAAATGTTTAAGTTTTCCCGGTCGGCTTACCTGTTCTACATACTAGAAGTTTTTTCTTTACATCTAAACATGCAGAGCCGCATTTAGAATCATCGTCGAATAAAAATATAGCAACCAAGCAATGTTGGATATTAAAAATCGTTTTCCCAGACCAGGATGTAAAATATAAAATAAAATTATTATGTTTCCCAAACATGAAAATTAATTTTAGTGTTATCGTTTCCGCATAGACAAATAGTTATTATCATCAAGTAAAAAAAAATTAGTTAGTTTTGCAATTTTGACTTCTACAAACAGTCACTGGTGGATCCAAAAAAGGAATGGGATTAAATTTTCCGTCTTCCAAGTTTTTTAGTTTCTCGTTTAAATATATAAATAAATAAATCATTGAAAGGTGATTCAGTTAATAATTACGAACTTTTTTATTTTTGTGCGATCGTAACTATTGGAGACAAAAAATGAAATTACATTTTTACTTGGATAATTAGAGTTATCAAGACTGATTAGTTATTTGGATATATTTAAAATCTGCAAGTTTAACTGAAAGTGAAGAAATCTTTGTGATATAAAAAGTATTAAAGTGATATTTTAACTTGTAAACTTTATTGACATTAAAGCACTCGAGGTGTGGGAAAAATTCACTGAAAATTGAATTTCAATATAATTTGGAATTTTTTTTCAAGGTGTCTAGTCTTGAGACGAGGTTTTGGATATAAAATGAAATATTTATTGTTTCTTCGGAATAAAAATTTGGTCGAGGAAGGTGATGCTGGGATAGGGAATAGGACATTTCGTTACAACTTTTACTTTGTTACTAATAAAAAATTTTAATAACAATTTGGGAGTGGGAGCGAATTGTCTGGAAGCAAAATTTTGATGTTATATTGCTAAAATTTGTTTTCTAATTTTCACTCTGTTCCTCAGTAAACTCGTGGATGAAGTTTTTAGTTGAGTGACATAAATGATTCATATTTGCTACCGATAATCTCATTTACTCCCTCGATAAAATAATATATCAGAGCTGTACGATTGAAGTAGATTTTTTGCACTGGATGAAACCTTACATTTACTTGGCGTGCCCAAAATACGTCTAATTTAAATATTTTCAAAATAATTTTAAGTTTTTCAAAATAAAGTCGTTTTAGCACAGAAAGGGTTCAGCAGGTTTAGATTTTAACTCGTTATTTCTCAGTGCATGTTCTGTAGAGATCGTTCAGTGTCATCGAAAGACTTTTTACGTTCTGCTTTCAGTGCTATTGGTGCATGGATAGGTTTTGTACAACTCCTTATTATATCTACCTCAACACTTTTCCTATCTGGAGCTAAATATTCCGCTGTAGAAAATTATAGTACCTACTAAGAGAAAGATGACCGTTTGATATAGTGGTTATTTTTAAGTTTTAACATTGTCTTGGGGCCTTCTCAATCTCAATCCTTCATTCATTTATGTATTCAATCGCAGGTAGAAAAATTTTGTACAAACATTTTAATATTGCAACTTTTTAATTTTGTTTGAAGTTATTCGACACTCTTCCATCTTTTTACTTCCTTTCTTCCGCCGCGTAACATTTATTCATTGGTCGTGTGATGAACCTCATTACATGGTCTGGTCAACAAATTCCTTGAGCTTTTACCACAATACTCACTTTTTTGTGGAGAATTTCAAAATTTATTCCTGTGAGTTTTTATTAGCCTGTTCTACTTGTAATGGAAGCGTTCGTTGAAATCAATAAAATTAGCGATTTAGAAAATAACCGCAATTTGGGTATAGAACTGGCAGTTAATAAGAAAGGAAGACGGGGGACGAGTGCAGAAGTTTAGGCAAAAATATATAAAGGGTTAATAAATGTTTTGGAGTGTCTAGATAAAAACTATGTATAACCACGAAACACACAAACCACTAGACTCGTTAAAATCTCGACCGGGACCCAATTTCCCTCATAATACCAACGCATTACGTTAGCATTACATAGACAGTTAAAATCTGTTAGCAAAAGCTTACATATGATTTGTTATTGCGGCTTTTACTACCGCAAAACAGCTAAATACCAGTAGCATCCAATAATGCCTATTTGCTGTTGTACGTTATTATTTTTTATTGCTTCAAGTGACAATTTGATTTAAAATGATATAACTTTGTCGAAATTAAATTATTTTATTTGTTTGAGTTAATTTATAGCTTAAAGGCAAAAAGTTATTAAAGTGATTTTGTAATTGCTATTTTGCCAAGTGGAATAATCGCGGCCAATAACAAGCAATCGTTATGTCTTTACGTTTTTAATTTCGATTGCCATTAATTGTAAGCGAGAATGATTTCTCCTTTTGGGCCCTCTACGATCCCTATAGATGGATTGCAATTGATTCGAAATGAAAGTAATATATCCTGGAGAGGCAGGCTATTAAACCATAAAAATACTTGCTATTGTAGGTTGCCTGCTTTATAAAACATCAGATTTGTCTGTTCGAAATGCTTAACTTGTACACTCATCGATGAAATATTCAACATTTATTTTTTATTTTTTTATACAAAATATGCAATATTATAATTTTATTAGATTTTTTCTAAATTTTAAATTTTTTCTTTTTCAAAATTTGATAGTAATTTATTTACATGAATAACTAAATTAAATATTTAAACATATTTATTAGCGTGCCACATACCTTATAACATTCCTAAAATATGCCGTATCTTCGTATATATAAATCAGAAATTTTTTATATAATTTTAATTTCTAAATTTTATATAATTTTTAATATCAAATTATGAATTCTGAATATTTTTTAAATTTTATCGGCCTAAAAATATTTTGGCAAAGAAACAATGATGGTGCACAACGTTATAACAAAAACTAATAACCTAAATTTGTTTATACAGATTTCAAAATTGTATCTGGACATTTTATAATTTTTTTTGTTTAAAAAATTTTGAAATGCAAATCTTTGAGTTAAAATTATCGCATCTAGGTATTTTACTTCAATAATTTAAACGGAACTAAACATCCGACGGTAACAGTGTAATCACTGCATATCTCTTGATCTGTCTACGGTTTAAATTGAGAATCATAGACTTTTGAATTTAAACTGATTGACAGGTTTGTAAGTTGTTCTAAGGTAATTTCAACAACAGCTTTTTAATAGCAGTAACAGAATTAATTTTCGTTGTCGCCCTTTCAAGTGATTTTCGTGGCATTCTGTATGATTTAAAAAATTATAAAAAATTTTGTATATAACTCGAAAACTGCACCCACTCTAGGTATTGCATACAATAAATTTTTGTGGTAGAAACTAAAAAAATTTTTCACTGCAAGACAACTTAATTCTAGCATTTGTTTTGATCTTTGAATTTTCTAAACAATTATTGTTTATTACAACTTTATTGCGTATTATTTTGTTCAATTACTATTTTCAAAATTTGTTATAATAACCTTTGTTTTCTTCTTCTTTGTCTTGACACAAAAAAAGGTTCATTGCAAAATTACCATCTCAGCTAAGTTCTTCTGTGAAACAACTGAGAAGTACTATTCGAAAAACATAATTCTTTATCTTTATTTTTAGGGATTAAAATCTTATCATTAATTTTTACAAGTCATCAGGGATGAAATCTTTCGGAACCGATAGTAGTATAGAAAGTCAGTTATAGTACCCTAAAAATTAAATTTTTACCAATATTCGTCTCGTTTATAATTAACGCGATTTAAAAAAATTGATAAATTTAGAACTTCACTTACCCATATCTTATCTCATGCCCATATCCTACGTAAGTGTGAACAGAATCCTAAAACGGGAATTTGCATCACCATAACAAGTCTTCGTTGCGTCCAGTTTAATTTAATTTTCCCCCTCAGAAAATGAGCAACAGAAAAAATTACAGTGTTATTTTATTTTTGTACCTGATGCAGGGGCACCAAAGGTGGTATCACCCTAATAGCTACGGCACTGGGTACATCGCTACCGTTAAATAAACTATATGTGTACTATAATATTTTAATTAATTTTAATTACTTACTTTTAATTGACAAGAGTTTTCTATCTTTTAAAATTTATTCTGGACAATCTATTATATTACTAGGTTTTTGGGTTTTAAAAATATTGGACAGTTTTTGTGTCCTGTAAATTATTGGTGCCGTGGTTTGGTTTCCACGTAAGGAGTAGATAAAAAAACTAAAATACAGACAAAAGTTAGTAATGCAGGTTTAGCATAGAATAAATTGAACTTATTTAAACGTGCAGTTTTAATAATTAAATTAAAAAGTTTTTAATAAGGTAAAACGTAGAATAAATGCGAACGGTTGAAATTTTAATAAAGTGAGGTTAGAGCCGTTTGAAAACTATAAAGTTGCGATTTTTTAATGAAATGAAATTTGGCATATTTAGCAAAAAGGTTATTGGTTATTGATTCGATGGAGTTTATTTTGTTTTTCTTTAATCGGGACGGTTTTAATGAAATTTTGGTTGTAATTTTTTAAAGAAGTTTCTTTCCGTTTCTTTCAATATAGGTGAAGTTATTAATAAAGGAGTTATAAAGTACGTCAGGAACCGCGAGAACCCTCGACGACGAGATACAATATAATTACACAAAGCTTGGTATCATTTTGTGGCTTTAAGGGCAGGGGTATTCATTAGGCTCGGTCACCACATTTCGCCCTCGCTCGTTTTAACCGTCGTCGATTATCAAGAAGCTGCGCTTATTACCCTCTTCTCATTATTACATGTTAGCTGCTTTTTAAAACTGAAAATATGCTTTTAGATTGCATAAAGTAGCTTCAGTTATGAATCTAAACGGCGTTGAAATGAAATGACAGTGCAGAGATTTCAGTAACGCAATCAATTATGGAATTTGGCCAAGCATAAATGACGAGCTAATGTTTGCACATTTTTAATTGAAACGTAGAAATGGCAGTAACTTTTTACGAGACGAATACTGCGGTTTGTTAGGTATGCATTTTTGTGACAAATGATAAATCCTCACAATGTTTTGTCAACTTACCGTGTCGGTAGTTTGTATAATTTAACAGGTCTGGTTTCAATTACATTCGTCAATCTTGCGATTCTTATATCAACTTTTTGCCTTCTCATGGCTGAGGTGTAGTTAAAGGAAAATAGCTTTGTTAAGAAAATATATATAAATTTATAAGCGTTTGTAATTGCCCGGGCAGGAATTTGTTGTATAGCTTATTCCACTTTTCTTTTTTATCAAAAAGGATAAAAAAAACTATACGACTTGTGGTCGTAAATATACGTAAATGCCCAGTCGATTGAACAATAAATAGTTTTGGTGTGAAATGCGGGCTCCATAACAATGTGGTTTATGAGACGATTACATCTGATTGAGGTAGTTTTATCTTGGCCTGAACGAGTACACCCCTGGCAGCATTAACAATTCAGATTGGCGATGATCTGTTGTCGGCGGAGGCGGCGGATCACGACGAGATGAATAACTCGGCTCTTTAACACGGTCATAACACGTAAAAACCCCTCTTTAAATTCGACGTCCTTTTTGTGATGTAAAAATGTTAACACGTTTCAAACCCAAAGAGGATTATTTTAAATATAAAAACTACATTTTTTAACTTGTAATAAAATTTTAATTGAATTTATAATTATAAAACTAGTAGCTTCGGTAGCACATAGTAAAAGATAAATGGGTATGGGTTTTTGACTTTGACTATACGCGCGTGTCACCGCTTCATCTTTCCTTTATGAGCACTTAACTCAAGAATTGGTCAAGTCTGCGGACGTGGGTCACGGGTAGGTATTGTACAATGTACGGTCATTTCAAATAAGGCCAATAAATTATAGCGTACATCAATCCGTGGTTATATTTTACGACAACTTTATGACGAAGCGTTTAGCAGAAAGTGTTGCCTTCGTTGTTCGGACAACGGCAATTGAACATTGTGCACCAATGTCACTGGAGGTTATAACTGACGCTATTTATGAAATTGCATTTTTCAACCTGTTTCAATCTCTTTCTTTTTTTTTGGCATCTCGTCCTTTGGCAAAATCTATTTCTTCCAAGGTTGAATTCTTTTATTATATTTCTTATTGGGGTTTTGCCTTTTTTCAAACTGCAATAAATAGCTAAATATACTTTGTAAATTTTGGTTCCGCGTCCGCTGACTCTTCGCGCTCCCAAGCCTCAACCGACATATTTTAGAAGTTTGCCGAACACTTAGTGAGCAATTAACGACTTCATATTTTCTGACGAGTTCCTTAAATATCTTTACCCCTTTTTAATAACCAAATAAATGTTTAATCCTGAAAAAACGTTAACGTGTTAAAATTTTGCTCAGAGTTTTGAAATTTAACTTGTGCATATTATGAAATGGAACATGCCATTTGAATGTTGAGTTGTTCTCCGAATTAAATCACCGATAACAGAAACAACGAAGAGCCAAACGCACGTTTCCATCAGTGTGCAATTAGTGTGTACGTGTTGTCGAGAATCGGCGTCGCGACGTGGACGCAACCAACAAGTATAACATCACTTGCATACACAATTACCATTTCGTCGTCCCCTACAAAATGCTCAATTATATAATCCACTTGAACTGTTTTTAACAAATTTAGAAAGCAAAATTTTCTACACCATTTCAATTTTGTTTCAACCAACTACCGACCTAATAATTTAAATCAATTACTCTAGTTGTTAATTAATTTCTAAAACGAAACTGCACTTACCTCGATATTTAATAATAAAAAATTAATTCTATTTATATCAGGTCCTGTACGACAAAAACTTCCAACTTTTATTCTCATAAAATATCGCTTAAAACTCGAAACATAAATATTTTTAATTAATTTTCGGTAATTTCTGACTTATTTAATTTAGTGTTAAAAGCATAAACAAAGATTTATCTATGAACTACAAGAAAAATTTTATAAATATGCTTAGTGAATAAGCCGCCTATTTTTTGAATTATTAAATCATTGACAGTAGCTTCTGATAATAATCTATACACAAACTAAACGAGTTATTTGAAGATGTTTATACAATATTAATAAATTATAAGACACTAGCCGAAACATTCTTTTCTATTACGAATTGCCCAAAAATAATATAAATAAATTTTTAAATATATATATTTATTTCCATAGGGGATGATTTATTACACGTGTCGACACGTTTTTTAATTATGCAAACATTTTTATTTACCGATGTAGTCAATTTTTTTAAATGCGTTATAAATGTTTATTAACAATCTGCGGCGGATTATCGCACAGTCGTACGCCTCGGGTCCTCGGGCCCCACAGGCTCAAAGGCCCGAAAGCAACAAAAATTGTCACCATTATTCACACCAAGGTTTTGTTTCCGGTTTTGCATATAAAACACCTGAAGAAACAATCTATAGAAAAATTTCCATTTTTAATCTTGAATTAAAAGAAAAAAACATACAAACTAATATGATTCATTTACTTTCGAGTATTTTCCTATATATGATTCATATCGAACTATTATTATATTTGATCATATTAGGTATTTATGCGATACGATGACAAAATATTTAAACACTTATCATAAATATTATCAATCTTATGCGTTAAATTTCAAATACAATTGAATCACGTTATTTAATCAGTTTTATAATAAAAGTTTAAAAAACAAAGCAAACTGTTAAATATAAGTCATATAATTATTTCTATGCACGAACATCATTTCGTGTGTAACAAAAATATTACTCTTATAGTACAAAAATTACTTCTGTAAAATATTAATTAAATTTTAACAAAAATTTGACAAAACGTTAAATTATTTTAATAATGTGTAAAACATTTTAATCACAAAAAATCGATTTATGACATTGCTAAGATGCTTCCAACACTTTATGATGGAGACAGTTGGAAAAATTCCAGTTTACTTGGTCGGGGATCGAACGCATGTCTGTCGCATCCAACAGTCTAATTTCCTGACAACCACCGTGCTCTTCACATAAACAATTTTCTTTAAAATAAACCAAATATATCATTTATATTTTAAGTTTCAAAACGGTAGCATTTTTTTACAAATCTGTACTATAGTATTATGTGGTATGTGTATGTTTCTACTATATGTACTTTGTATGTATTGTATATCTATTATCAATAGATATATTATGATTATGATCAAAAGCTTAAATAATAATCATTGTATTTATTGGTTTAATTAACTGGATATTTTGAAGTTTTAATTTTATTAATTTTCACAAGTTAAGAATTTATATAATTATATAATCTATTATCGTGCTATAACGTACATATGTATGTACATAAATGATAGATATACGAAGCAAATGCATTGTCTATGCAAATCTATCTATTTTTATTATACATGAAGATTATTGCGTTATAGATCTAAAAACCTGTATGTCGTAATGTCGTATTTATACAAATATTTCTACTTCTACTATGTACTCTGTATGTGCATCTATATTATATCTATTTTCATATTATAACATACATACATATCATGGCCGTAACTAACGTTTAACTATATAGCTATAGTTAAATTTTTTGGAATTACTGACGGTTTGAGTTGAAACTTAAATTTTTTTATTTAGGTAATATTTAATTATTTATCGAGTTGCTTCTATTTTAATTTTCATATTTTAGGTTTGTTTTTTATTGTAAATTTTTTTTATTTTTTAAATAATTAAATACATAAATGTAGTACTTGGTACTTTTATGTTTTGTTCTGAATTTTAGTTTCTTTTGTACTTTAATAAATTAGCTATTTATTTTTTTAATTTTTAAAACCCCTCCCAAAAATCTAGTCTAAATACGGCCCTACATACATATATGATAGATATATGTATATTATATTATGCATTGTCTATATACCCTAACAGGAAAGTATGACAGGCCCAGGATAGGGCCAGGCTTGGCCCGAATTCCACAGGACCAGGCTTGGCCTGACTTCTACAAAGTCGGGCCATGCTTGGCCCTATCCCTGGCCAAGTCGGGCCCGTCATACTTTCCTGTTAGGGTAAATCTAAGTATTTTTATTTTCATACATGCAAATTATTTCGTCGAGATCTAAAACGATTTGAAAAAACCAGTGCCAAAAATTAAATCAATTTATTGTTTATAATGTTCTGCTATAATGATAAAATGATGAAGTTTTGTATTGGAATTATTTAAATATGATTTTGTTTATTATTGTGCAAACACCAATTTAATTTTTTATACATACATAGATGTATGTATGTTGTTTTAAAAAGCTTTTAATGCAATCGAGCGTCAGTTTATGTAACCCCGACGCCAACCGTCACACTAACCACTCGACGACAAATCGAAATTGAAATGTCAGTGTCATTTTCACAACTACGATATACCACGTATCATGTTTACTAAACTGCTACAAATCTGATTTACACTGGTTTTCATGCCATCTCATGCTGATAGGATTATAACAAATTATTAAAATTTAAATTATATTTTAAAAATAAATTGGGCCATTTCTCAAAAATTACACATTTTTATTAAAAATAATTTTGAGTTGGATGAATGTGTAAATATTACTTGAGCAAAATTTTATCACATTCTAACTTCAAAGGGTGAAAATTTTAACAAACGTGTGTGCTTTCAAATAGAGACGGAGAGGCTCTAAAGTTTGAATAGAATTTCAAAATAATGACGTTTGACCGGTATTCTTTATTTTTGTTTCCGGTCCTTTTTTGAATGAAAAAGTCAAAATTTGTTTGGAATTTCAAACTTTTTGTTATACTTTTATTAAGTTAAATCTGATTGTTCGTTTTGTTTAAATTTACGGATTAACTGGTGTTAAATTTTTTTCTTTACTCTTGTATTTATCTTAGTAATATATGTTATTACGTGTATACTACGTACAGATTACGTATTATAATTTATTGAGATAGGGATGTCGTTTTGTTCTGGTTATACGGATCAAATGAAATATAGAACGCGCGGTACAATTCCACCAAAGTTGCAGTATTCTCACTTGGTAATACTACATTTTTGGTTTTGTTTCGCTTTACATTTTTTAACTACATCTATACATCTATTTTATTTTCGTTTTTCGGATAATAACGGATAATTTTGGTTTGGCCGGAGTAGATTTAAGTTAATCGCTTTTCAAATTTGCATCGACGAATAAAAGTTTGGTGGAACCACGACTAAAATTTACTAAGCTACTAAAAGGGAGTAAGAAGAGGTAAACTACCCTGTCGAGGACTCCCCATTTGAATGACTCGGTGGCACACTCATAATGAGCCCGGCAAACGGCTATTTAGTGCACTGGACCGGAAAGCAGGTGTCCAGAAGTCACTTATACATTTTACCTTTTGACAAATAGCGGTATAATTGATTGATATTAGTAACATTTCATTATGGTTTACACGAGCACCAACTAGTTTTTATTATGATCAATCCGTTGTCGTTTAGTGGTTATTAAATAAAAAATATTAATTAATCATGCAACAGAATTATTTTTTGCTGTTTGAAAGTTTCTTTTCTGATTTTAATCAAATCAGTGTCAAATTTGCACAACAACATCTTAAGAGATAGTTTATAGGTTTCTTTAGGGACTTAAGTAAATGAAATCAACCCTATTTTAAACAAGTCACCCTTACACTCTACATTACCTACACCCAGCTGTGCAAGTTAACTTATACGATTTGTCCTTTTCAGATGCAACCCTGCCCCGTGAGAAATCAATTTAGATTTTATTGTTATTATATTTACTGCAAACATGACTTTTTATGACATTTTTTCCTTGCGCTTGTATTTCAAATTTGTCGTATAACAAAATTATTTGGCAGTAAAAATTTTTTATATCTTGTTGATATCTTGACTATTTACAAAACGAGATTTTCGTTTTTCATGTTTAAGCATAAAATTTGCACAGGGGAATCTTTTCTCACTAATAAATATAATTTTGTTTCAAAATTTTGTTTCTGGTGTTTTCTTCTAAAATTCAATAAAAACAGGCAATTAAATATAACAACTTTGCTATTAAACAATATTATTGTCAATATCAAGTTCATTTAGATTCGCTAAATATTAATTTTTGATGGGTAAATAATACCGTAGGTAAATGGATGTAGTTATGTTTAACGTTGTTAAACCAAAATTAGATAATGCAAGGATTATTAAACCTTATTTAGTTTTAATGTAGAAACCGTAATGCTTTGTCGAAAATACATTATGCTGGGGGAAGCACCGGAAAATAAATTCAAATTTAAACAACATATTTGTATTTAAATTATCACTAAACTCTAAAAATTATTCTTATTTTTTATATGGTCTGTTTTGCTTTACTACTTCTCCTCAATCATGGAGTGCTCATTGGTAAGATGTCCAGTTCGACATTCAATCGTTTTTCCGATAGTATTTGATCTTTTTTTATTCTTATCAGGCGGTCACCATGAGGTATTCCACTCTGTTCTTCCATTTTTGTCAAATTTTACACTGACTTTTACTAAAGTTAAAAATCTTGAATGCGGAATTGAGCATTTCACTGGAATACAATGCATTCACTGCATCTCAAAGTATTAAACAATACTCTTAATGTTACCGCTAATTAAATCAAATAAATATGACGATTAACTTTTGAACAATTGGATTGCAATCTGTAAAAAGTAAAATTGTTTCTCAAAATGCAGACTTTTGCAGAATTGCAGAATTTATAGAAACATTTACAAACCATCCAGATCCAAGTCGTCCTACAAACGGGACAACAGTTTTCAACTCACAGTCTGATAAAAATTCTCTTTCATTTTTAACAACTCATCATAGTGTCTGTGTCCATCTGTGATATACTTAGCGGAAAAGATGATGTTTTGGTCGATTCAAAAAAATTGAAAGATTGAAATTAAGGATGTTTTCGTAGCTTTTAAAATAATTTAAAGGGAAAATCACTGCTTAACGTGAGGCTGATGTGATCGGTTCAAATCACGGATCGCGCAAAATTTCTTAGCTTGATGGTTTTCCAATAAATATTGAGAAGTATGAAGTATAAGGAAAATTGTTATGTATTTGAAATTGTATTTGTTAAGAAATAGATGTAAAAACCAAGTCAAAAATTTTAGACTCGAAATCACTCGAAGGATCTCTTGATTGAAAGATATAAAAAATAGTATGTATTGCTTTTCTTTCATAAAAAAAATTAATAAATGCTACTTGCAATAAATTTAATCAAATAATCGGAACTAAACCTGCAATCAATATTTCGCGTTCTGCACTTAATAATAAATTTTGAGATTTGATAAATAAAGATTTGCAATGGAAGAACTTATAATTTGCTAGACTACATACCGATCTCAGTTCAGAGAGTTTACTTCCAGTATTTTTCCGGTCGTCAAAAATAACAAAAGTTGTCATACATTTTCAAAGTTGTAAGAATAGTTTCGTTTTATTCTATTGATCAGTTCAAAAACAATTAGATTAATTAATAATGTAGAAGTTATGAATGTTAAAATAAATAATCCATTATGGAAAGTAGAGTAACTTTTTGAAAACAGAGTTAATTTGTCATAGATGAAATTTGAATGTAAATAGGGGATATTTATGAGTGGCGTACAAACTGGAAAGGGTACCTACCTCGGTATAATTTTTTGTGGGTTCCGGTTTTATTTTGATAATGGGGTTAACTGCAAATAAAATAAGTGTTGGTTGCGATGAGAACAACTTGAGCAGTTGCAATGGAATATTTACGGTTAGGTAAATAATTTTGATGTAAATAATAAATTTAAGTTTGTTTAAACTTATGTAAACTGATGCAATTACAGAGACGTTCATTTGAATATAAATTGTAGTAAAAGAGAAAAAAATTCACAAAGGCTTGTGCATACTGCAGAAGTTTGGTATTGGCATTGTGTGTAAATTGCGACTATTAATAACGGACAGTGGAGTATCAATATGTCCAATCGGATGAGTACGCATCTACATAATTCATGTATTTAAATATCAGACCGCTTTGCTTATTACCTTATCATCCCGTCATCGCACCATGAATACGGAGCTTGGTATAGACAAATCCTACATCTGCCGGCCCTGTCAATGCAGCTTTTACAGGACTTTTCCTCGATTGCTCGATTTATTAGCATCGTTCATCTTTGTTTGCAGGGCACATTTCATGCTTAGTGCATTTGCTTATGTTTTGTTTATTTAAAAGAGATCGATGCTCTTAATTTCGGGTTATCCTGCATGGAGAAATTTGCAATAACCAAATTGGTACTTACTCCGGAAAAAGTACCTACTTATGAATTTATTCTTAAAATCGAACATCGTATTTGGCAATATTTCCTTTTATAAAACAAGTAGGATCCGTAATTTATTTCCATATATAATGGAAGACTTGTTGGGTTGTAACAACAAGCGGCAGCATGTATCTTGCATTCTCGGGACCAAAAACTCGCAGACAACTTATTTATGTTTGAATTGTTTTCAAAATGCCGACATTTTCCCACTACTGTTGGATTGTCGAATGGGCTTAGTGATGTAGGAAATTTTAGAAACGTTCAAACGATTTTACGGATTTTTGTCTGGTCACGAAACCGCAAAATCGCGAGTAGTTGCTGTATATCTTGTATGTTAGAGTAGCTAACTTCTACCTAGTAGTTTTGTAGACCCTTTTTTGTAGCACTCGGCCAATTTCCTGTTTTACATATAAGAACACAAGAGGAAGCAACTCGTTTGAGATCTATTCCAGGTATGTGGCCATGGTCAGTCTGCTTAATTGATTTATTGAATGGAATTGTGTGATTTGTCGCCGCGACTTGGCTAGTACATTTGTTGTTGAAAACTTGATGACACTTCATGGTTACACACAGTTTTTCTTTTTTTTATGATAAAAACAAAATATATTACATGTATCGATTTTACAATGCCAAACGCTTTGATGCTTGCTTTTGATTTAATATCTGCCGTACATATGATTGCTGTGCACTGACTGGAAGGAAATATTTTGCGGTTTCATGTTATTACATAAATATGTTCCTTTGTTACAGTAGGCCCTCTACTAGGGGGTGGCTTCGGAAGCGGTGCTTACACATTCTCTGTGCCTGGGCTGCCGCCTGCTGCACATGCTATCACCAAGACCAGCCTCTTCTTTGATCACGGTAATTATTCTCTTCTGTTATGCTAAAAAAACTTTTTACTTTTAAATAAATTCTCATGTGAATTTTTATGTACCCAGTATGCATATAAAAAATTCTTCCAATTTAAGAAAGGTTATCGCGTTAAAATTTTATTCAAGCTTGTGAATTGTACAAAATATATCAACTTATTCACTTTTATCTCAATTTCATGTTTTTATTTTGGTGAAATAGCTCGTTGAAAAGATAACAGAGTAAGTGTCCATCTGTTCGGCGGGGACAACATTCAACATTCGCAATCTCAACAAGGTACCAAAACGAGCTTACTGTCTCCTCTTTTTTATGGTCAAAAATCTTCTCTTAGATCTTTGATTAAATTAAATGCCAAGTTTTAATGTTCATTGGGTGGAAAAAGTTCATATCGTTTCCCTGCCGTGTGGCGCTCGTTCTGCTCTCCTCCCAAAGAAGGGAATTTAATTAAGTAAAATTACACTGCTTGTACTTTAATTATGTTAGTCTCAGTTGAGGAAAGAAGTCGGCACCTCTCTGGCATATCGAGACTTTTTACGATGGAAGCTCCCTTCTGTTGCAGCGCGACTCGAGTGCACATCGGCTCGCGTCAGCGATCAAAGCTTTCGTTCAAAGTAAATCCGCGAGATATCCGCGACGACGCAACGCCATCATTTCAGCTTTTGACGAATGCAATCAGAGACCGATGTAACGACTAATTAAAAAGATAAGTACTCAAGAATAACAATTTAAAACTACGATAAAGCAGAACGGATAAGCGCTTAGAACGGTGCATCTTCGCGTTAATGGAAATACCTGGATCGTGGGGGATTACGCCTTCCAAATTCTACACTTTCTTTGACTAGTTCAATCTTTTTCTCTAGAAATATGGTAATTATCCTTTGGGCTTTGCATTAACACGTCTCCACACTTTTATGTCTATATCTTCGGTGAAAAAATACTGCTTTACTACTCATCATCTGCCAGCACTTTCGGAAAATCCAATGAAATATCTGACGAAAAAACTAAATCACATTTACTCTTACTTTAATTACTTTTTCGAGGGGAAGGATGCTTGTTTAGTTTTTTATCGATTAATCCAAAAATATATTTCTTAACACTAAATTATTTTTTTAAACCTTCTATTCACTTATGCTAATTAAGCAATGAGGGTGAACGCAGCCGTCAAAATACTCGTAATGCATTTTGGGTTATTTGATTATCGGGGACTTGCGGAACTGACCTGTTACAGTTCACTTGTCAAACGAGGGAGAAAAGACACTCACAGAAACGTTTAGTTTTTATAGTTCCATTTACTAAGATCAAATTTCCAACTACAGGGTGAATCGATAATAATCAAAACAATACAATTTAATAGAACGAAAGCTAGAAATTATTAACCACTTGCCACTGATTTACAAAATTTACACTACTAAGATCGTTAATTTAAAATTACCAAGAAAAATGCGTTAAATACTTGAGAATTAAAACTGCAATTCAAAAACCCGAATTACTTCGCACGAAGTTGGCAATTTTTATTTATTTGTGTTTCTCAACATTGTTTCTGCTTTTGGACTCAAACTTTTTTTAAGCTTTGCTTCAAAAGGAAACGCTATTGATTTCCAACAATATAAGTGATTTGTAACAACTAATGCTTCTATCATGTTCGGTGAATTTACCAATTTTTACCAATTGTCGAAGATATTGTGGGGGGGGGGGTGTCTCCCTCCTCGTCCCTCCATGGCTACATGGCTCCATGGTAAAGCTCTCTAATAGTCAAATGTATAGAAAAAAATATATAGAATGTATAGAATTTTGAAAATTTTAGGAAAATTTATATAATTCTTGCTGACGAGGTACAATAACGACGAAACTGTTTCGCGAAAGTGTAATTTTTGTATTTTATTACCGATTATGTCTAGTTAGAGCCGCATAAATTAGAGAGCTATCAAAAAAAGTATTAATTGCAAAATCTAAACAACTTTTTGTACACAAGATCAAAATTGTTTTGATTATATCTACCTGATCTTACTTTTATGTCTTCAACTTATATGGGGATTTGAGAATATCTCATATAGGGGGTTTATAAGTTGGTCGAAAGAAGATTGTAGTCATAAACAGGAAGTGAGGATCTCTAATAAGATTTTGGTAAATAGGGATTGAAGTTCATTTTGTTTAAGTACTCAATAAATATAACTTAAACATAAGTGGATTTTACTGCACACGTGCATAATTCTTTTTTTTTTACTTATTATTTAAAATTTTCGCTTAGAAGTAGTTTTGTGCCGTTTACCCTACATATTTTTTGTATAACGTGCTTTATCAATTGTTTTTCGGAATGCAAAACATAAATACCATTTTAGAGCAGAAACGTACGCCGAAACAATTTTTAAACCATTTGGGTAAAATATTGGTGATTTATTTTATTGAAGAGTTTAACTGCACCCCCAAAAGTGCGATCGGTGGATTTAAACTTTTTTTTTCGATAAATAGGAGAATTTGTGTGTAATGTCAAAAAATGGACAGAATTGAAATAAATTCTTACAATGCATAAACTGGAGCGGATTAAATTAAATTGACGACTACATGACATTAGGGGTGTCCTGCAACAGTATTAATTGCAGTAGGGGATAACTTTAAGAGAAGTCAGTTGCAGTAACATATACAGATTCAGAAACATATTACAGTTTTTGACAGTCAACCCCTTCTTTAGTATATTTGGATTAAGTAGTTCTTTTGGATGAGTAATGAGTGTTATTTTAAAAGTAATTTTAGAGAAAATTATGTTAGAAGAATATATATAAAAAGCAATTTTTGTTATTGCGAATATCCTGATCCTGAAAAGTGGTGTGGTAATGAAGAATAAGGAATACTTGTAACCCTTGAACTAAAGTAAGCCTGGAGGTACATAAGCTGCGGAAGCAATTTCCACGTTGCGTTGGTTTGCGGTTTGAGGGTACCTCTCGTGTCTCTTTTACACCCTTATAATATTAGCCTTTGCACGTCTTTCTCGTCAACGGCTAGAATAGCAGCAATTTGCTACAAAGTGCTCCGATAACAGTCAGTGCTGACAGATGGCTACATATGTAGCTAAGCAGATACACGATAGTATAAATAAGTTGAACTTCCTCGTCTACATGTTTTCGAGGTAACCACGTAGATGTAGCCACTTAAGATTAAAAATCCCTAAATTATGAGAAGATTTTCACAATTTGAAATTAAAGTTTTTAAATCCCTAAAATAATATTTAAAAATAATAAAAAGTGGACAAATCGTAGAAAATACGTGACGCCGAACTGCGGACGTCTCTGCCACCCCCGTAGTACATTTGGTCGTCTTTGTAGCTCCGCCTTGCAACCGCCTTCGCGAATAGCCTAACAAGTATATCTCGCCAAACATATTACATACGATACATTGTCCTAAACAGCATATCCGATAGCCTCAATCCTGATAACATTTTAAAATATCGCTAAATTCCACGCGACCCTCTCTTTGTAGTTTTAAATTTAAACTATCTCGTTTGTTTCCAGTCTAGCTGAAAATCTAACTAGGGGTTATAACGGATTTTTCTTTGTTTTGTAACACACTTTCTGCGCCTAAGCAAGAATCAAAACCGCCCCCTTTTTTCCTACGGCGATATATTGCGAATTTAGTTTATTGAAGATTGTTGAATAGATAATTCGAACACGTAATTTTAAACTTGTAACAAATCCAATAACATTCCTGAAAAACTACCCACACTCGTATGATCGTTTACTTCAATATTATTCCCGTCTTCCATAATGAAAAACTATTTTATTTCGCCCTTTATTTCTTGGGACATTTCTTAATTGCAATTAAAAACAAACGAATAATAATTATTCTAAAAAATGCTTAAATAAGGGTTCATCTTCGGCGTTTTTCATTTCATTGATACAGTAGGTTAAAAATTTGCCAAGGGGAACACATCACCAGAGCGATCAGGAAATGACTTGAAGGGTACGTGCCTAGAAGATTGTTTGGTTATTAAAATAATTATACCCGATTCAAACTCAAATTAAATTTGAAAGCTTCTTACGTTTTTTTAACTCAAAATTAAGTGCCTACGAATTTTTACTGATTCGTTCTAATTCACTTAACTGTGCCGTTAACATTATAGTGTGTACGTGTGTCAATCTCCTAACCCCATGAATGGTCTTCAGCCTTCAGCGACCTTTGGAACCCTTTTATCTAACGATATTATTCTAGGAACCCTAATTTTGGAAAACGCTAACCAATTTTTTTCTCGAAGCAAAGTTTAATTGTATCCCAATAAACTAGTTAATGTAGTTAAAATACATAATACTCAATGTCTAAGTTGAGCTTATTTTTTATTGTTAAACATATAACGCATGCCGTTTTCTGTAGAAAATTACTGTAGACTTGTAGTTAATACTCTTACCGTTAAGAAGTTAGATTAGAAACGTAACACGTATCCATATTAATTTTGACACAATTAACGTGAGACGGTCTTATGACCATCTCCGTGCTTCGGAAGGCACATAAATCCGACGGTTTTCCTGAGTTCATGTTTGTCATCATTAACAATACAGCCTAGTGCAAGACAATTTCCCAATCCACTTTAAGTGGACTTGGTGTCTAAATACTGAAACTTTTTTCAAAAGAAAAAGAGGCTAGATGTCTAGGAGATGCTGGAGAAGAAGAATATATTAGTAAAAGTTCCCAAAATTTCCAAAACAGTTTAGACATTTCACAAGTATTCAAATAATCAATTTTGCATAAGTTTTCCATGATCTGCACAAAAGTTGAATTTTAGAAGTTTGTAGGGAGTGAACAGACTGTATTCTACTAAATAAGGGAGAGATTAATACAACAACTATCTTTTGACACCTTGCGGTTTCCAGCCTTTCATTACACCGATCGTTCAGACCTTATATGCCAAAAAACAGAAAAGGAGATAGGCAAAGGCAACATTGCGTTCGCTGTCTGAAAGATATGAAAAATACTACCTGCACCTATCTGGAGGCAACCTACGTTTTATTGCTAGGTTTCTCGCGAGACACAACTTACACAATTATACACAATTTGTATGACGAAATGATGGAGCATGTGTTTTGCAACTTCCTACGGCTAGCGCCAAGAATAAGATCCCTGTTGGAAACTTTTGGCCCGATATGGCCAGTATTAGTGACACACCAACTTTTAAAATACTTGAGTTTGGCATAGCTAGGGGAATAGAAGGGAATATTGGCTGCTACTAAAATCGGAGGTAGCATGATCCTGTGGCCTAAGTGCACGTGAACTTTGGTTCGTCCTCCAAATCTAATCTAGAATCCAATACTTTACAATATCTTGATTCTTTATGATTTCTGATATTGTCTGGTTTATTCTCAACCTAACTTCTATTTATTCCATCCATCTCGTCTGCATCTTTTCTCTTATTTATTCAGTTCCAAATACCACAATAAGCACTAATATTGATCTCAAAATTACTTGTCTTATTTTCTCCATCTTTACCTGCTTCATCGTCATTTCAAGAGTTTCAGTAACTTTGTTGGAAGTCCCATCTCCTTTTTTGTTCTGTACAGCCCCTCCTCTTCTCGCCGATTGAACATTTACTGGAAATCAACAATTCATAATTGTTGGTTTAAATAGTAGTTATAGAAATTTTGCTGCTTTAGACTTTTCGCCTTCGGGATTTTTAGAGCATTATCAAATAATATGTGTCCGATCACTTAAACCCATTAACTTGAACTTGTGGAATCCAAACCACGGGATACGTAATTAAGATATAACATTACTCTAACACCAAACTACCTAAAACCACCTGTAAGTATACAAATAATCAATTAACTCTTGATTGGTGTAGTGAAACTTAATAGTATCGAACACTTAGAAAATTCAAACCAAGCCAAACTTTTCAAGTGTGGGAAATTTCTGTTGGAAGAAAAATGTAATCAAGTCGGAAAGGTGTCATTGTTTTATTTAGTAAGTAATAGGGGGGTTGTTTTTTATCGGTTAAAAATATTTGATTAGGGTGCACTATTTAGGTCAGATTAAATATGCAAAAGAGTGAACGAACATTTAATTCTTTTTTTAATTAAAAAAACCTTAATTATTCAAAACGTGTTTTGCAAATCTTGATTTTTCATTATATTTAATCCGTAAGATTGCGCGTGTTCTTTTAATCTTGTTTAGAAAGTTCTTTTTCGGCATGTCCAATGTGTATTCGCATGGAGAGATTGCATATCCTTGCTTGGTCAAAATACCCAATTTCAATTTTGTTGCTTTGGAGTTTTGATCGTGTTCTCAAAAATAACAAAAATTTGATATTCGAAGATGCGCAATGAATAATCTACTAAAATCCGTCAAATTTTATCTTTCGATATCATCTCATTGGGTAAAGTTTTAATATTTTATAGTGAAACCAATCATGTCCATTGTAGAAATTCTTTGAAAATTGAAAAACTTTTTGTGTGGAAATGTAAAGCAATGATTAATTTTATGAAGTCAATTGTTATAGTAAACCAATTTGTGCATAAAACCCCTATGTCAAATGCAATAACGAATGCATCCCGCATTCCTGTGCGATGATAAATACTGGGCCTCGCAATATCCTTTCTTTCAAATAAAAGGTTCATTTTACAAATGTTATTACAGTAATATATTTATGACTCCCTAACCATCTTTGCCCTTCGTATCATTTCGTTTCACTCATTTCTACAATGTTTTGTAAATTTATGTCCCCAAATATTAGCTTCTGTTTCTGACAGCGGTTTGCTAAGGTATATTTTCGCTGCGGTCTTAGTGGTTGGCGTATAGCAATAAGAGATATCTTACTTTCCTAAATAAATGTCAATGGTTTAACACGGCTTATGAATGCGTTAGGGGTGACTTTTATGATATATTTATTTTTATATAAATATTTTTTTTCAGGACGCAAAGTAAAATTGCTCAAATTATTTTACACATTTGCTTTCAGTACCCATATCTACAAGATATGGTGTGCGTATTTTAAATATTTCCTTAAATTTCCATATTCAACCCTTAAACTACAATTTTAAGAAAATTGTACATTGTTTCTTACGATTGATTTAATAGATCTTCATCACCTCTACACTATTTATCGACAGGACATTTCGTTATAGCTCAACTATGACAAATTATCGGTGCAGCCAGGATCTAATCCAAAGACACGTGTAGAATTTATCATAGTATATAAAATTTCAAAATAAAGCTTGGGGTGTGCGTACGTATAATAGTTGTTTACGGGACAAGTTTGAAAAGGAAAGATAAAGTATCAAATATTCGTTGTTGGCAAGAAACAATTTAGTCCAAGCAACATACGGCCATCCCTTTTTTTAAACTACTTTTTCATTTTCTATTCTTTTGAATGAGCCTTTTTGTTTTTATGATCCAGTTTAGTTTTCTGACTAATATTATCCAGTCAGCTGGATGTAAATTAAATTAATTCAAATTCAATCCTACATTTAAACGTAGTAATTGTGATACATGATTTTTTCCGCCGATATCGGTCGTCAGAACTATTTTTGTTTTATGCTGCATACACACAATGTCTGATTTGGCAAATTTTTACTTCTGAGCTTTTTAGGCTTCCTTACACGATGTATTGAATGGTGAACATTTGCCGAATCATGCATCGCGTGGGTCTAGCATTAGCAGAATGCACCAATAACAATAGATTTTGGAGGACAAGAATATGAATCTAAAATAATTTTTACTAAATGTACTTCAATAGACCAAGCAAATTAATTTAAGCTTTTGGGCTGTACTTTACAGTGAAAGTTCAGAATTAGTGTTCTGCCAAAACAAAAAAAAAATAAAATCTTTATTATAAATTTAAAAAAATAAAATCTAGATAGGAAGGCGAACCTACGAAGGTTGAACCTGAGTATTAACAAAACAAAAGGAACATACAGCAAAATTAAATGAAAAAATAGTTATAATACAGTAATAAAAAAATGGAAGAACTATTTTATATACGAATATAGGAATTAAACCCAAACCGGCTGTGGGGTCTAAATGCTTAACCTTTCTCGGAAGAGAAAGAAGCTGATGGTCCAGAAGTTGACTGAAAAGTTGATGATGATGAAACCTTCTTGAAATGAATTAATTACTTTTTCATGGATTAAATTTCACGTTAAACAATAGAATCCCCTATGTCTGTGATAACACTGTGCAAGTACATTACATATCTAGGAGAAATGAACCAACATTCGGGCGATGATGTTGTCCCTTTAACGTTTGACAAATTTTGGCATCTCTTCAGTCCAATTGATACAAAATTTATATAAGAAGACTTTCGTTGTCCTTCGTTCGCCTTTTGACTACACTAGGCCACCGGTAAAAGTAACAGATTTAATTCCTCTTGTAGGTAATTAAAAAACTATTAATGTTCCAACCGCATACGATTTCTTAACCCGAAGTAGATGCCAAAAAGTTTGGTAAGCAAAATTTCTGTAGTAATCAAACTCGTGAAATTCTTCTATAGAAGTGGCTGTATTTTTGCCTTCTGGAATGTAATACCTTATAGTGATACTGCTAAGGTATTTGATTTATACGGTATATGTTTAAAAATAGTTTTCTTGAAAAAGAAAAATAGAGTAGGTATAGTTTGATCAAAATGATCATATTATAAAACAGGCTGTTTATTGCAAAAAGGGCAAGAGAATTTTGGAAGAATAATATTTTTATTAGTAATCAAAGCGTTGCATGATGGATAATTGAAAAAAGGTCATGGAATAATGCAAAAAATATTTGAGTGTAGATTAATTGGATAGCTGTTATCAGCTATTTAATTCTTTCATTTGCTTGTTTTAGTGACAGGGAGGTTGAGAGGGATCCTCAGTGTCCTGTCGTCTGTAAAAGGACAAGCTGTCACGGTATTGTGTACAATTTACTGCCTCATAATATGTTTTCGCGATATTAAAATTTGTCGTGATTGATGGAACTTAGATAACAAACGCTTGGATAAAAAACGGAGGGTCTGTAGCAAACCTTTTATTATCGTGTAGGAGATATTGCGGTTTTTGTGATAAAATTATAATATTAGCTTTATAATTTGCGATCAATGAGAAAATGTAAAAATAATGTGGCAAGCTTGAAGTTACTTATGTAACATTTGTGTGTCAGAATGCGTTGCAATCGTAAAATGTAGACGTTGAATATGCACCTGTGGCATACATTTTCTTCCTGCTGAATTATATCCACTAATACCATATTTTTCTCGAATTGGTTGGAGATAATCTATTCAAGATGAAATATTCAAATTCAGGTCTCATTTCCCCTCTAAAGCTTGCCGTTATCCTCCTCGAGTACAATCCGATGACCCCTTACTTTGCTATAGATTAACTTCTGATAGTATTTTAGGGTTGCCAAAGAAAAAGGTAACGAAGGTGTGATATAGATGAATGACTAAGTAGGTAGTTAGCCAAAATTATAATTTTGTTACTTTAACGACCGAATTATAACTTTTGCCAATTTTTCCAAATAATAATTTTTCACTTTAAGGGTTGGATTCTTAAAATCGTCGCAAGTGTAAAAACCTACAAACAAATAATAAGGTTAGAGAATGTTGATGGCTCAGGTGTGAGTTCGATCGCGTAGGCGTGGTTGACGCTGGCCACGCCGAGGCGCTCCGGGCAATCCGCCATCCGCTACTGTTATGCCCCCACTTGGAACTTTTGACTAAAAACTAGTTGCAACATTTTGCAAAACATTCACAATATATGGCCACTTAAACAAACCCCATTAAACAGCTATGATTGTTCATGTCGAGACGGGACCTTTGCAAATGTGTGAACGTTTCCGCTACTAAAAATACTCCGGTTAACCTATCACTTCGCTCGACTCTGCCCAGTTAGGTACATGGTCTAAAAGCCTTCATAATCGATCCTGCAATTAAGTACTTGCTTTGGAACATAATCTGATTATGCTTATAAATCACAATTAACATCTTATTGTTTCGCCATAATTTACCATGGGGGATTTTCTCTCACTACTTGGAGAGATGCAAAGGTACAATAATTAATAAGTGTATTTTAAAATTTCGTGTCTTTGTTTTAAAATTAAACAAATAACGTGCACCTGATGATGATTTTTCTACCAAACCGAAACCACCCTTCCTTCAGCATTCGGGTAAAGTAACACTTTTTAAGGAAATGGAAGCAGTTTTAATTATATTACTAATATGAAAATGCAACTTAAACAGGAACTCATCAATAACATTTAAATTTTCAATTACCAAATGCTACATCTACATGTAGCTAATTATTGTGTACTTTACCTATAGTTAATCACAAAATTACTGTTGGAAAATATGATACATTAACAGGAATTGTCTATACCTATATCCTATATCATTAATGGATAGAGATAATACCTGATCATATATTTGCAATAGATTACGCAATAAAAATACAATTATATAATTAGGTTTTGATTTTTTACGTTTCACTAAAGAGATAGTTTTTGTGAATCAAGCAATGGAGTTTGTTTGCGTATTAGAGAGAGAAATATGATTGTCGGATTATCGAAAAATTTAAATACGAAATCCTATTTAGGACTTTTAGGTTTTTTTCCTGCTCTACAGGAAGGGAGAAAAGAAAACCAGGAAATCTGGATTTAACAAACTGGCCAGTTAGGTAGAAAATTACAAACTGGGCAGCAAAAAACTTCACTCAAATGTAAATTTGATTAGAAAAGCCATCGTTCCAAAGTTTTGATTAATAACCGACAGGCATATAGTTGACTGATGTTAGAAATTCATTTTATTACAGAAAAACTGTCAACTGTTTGAAAGCCATAGCAACTCATTTTTAAATTAAATTTTTCTATTGAATAAATTGATACTATGTCTAATAGAATGGGCTAAGCCTAAGAAGTACATCTTAATTTGAACTTTTGAACGAATATAAAGTTGAAATTTCAATTGCTGATATGGAATCTTTCTATCGGCGAGGCGCAATTGAGGAGCGGTTTTTCGAAAACTCGCTTTTAAAATAATGTTTTTCCTAGTGTCTTTTAAAAGCTTTTTGCAATATATGATAGAAAATTCTGAAAGGCCGCTACAAAATTATATAGATTTGATATAAAGCTCAGTATAGTTTAATTTTGACAAAGCAAGTTTTGAAAAAACGGTTCTCAATTTCTTTCCATCTGTATGGAGAAAGGGGCTTGGATGGTTTATGAATCTTAAAAGGCATAAATGATGGAATAATCGTAACACTGGATAGGAAAGTCTGAGCAAACTTTTCAAAATGCATTCTTCTCGTTTAAAGTTTCTATACGAAGTACAGGAAGAAGCCTTATGTTCTGGTCCTGTGGCCGTCCCATCCATCGTCCCATCCATGTCACAAACTTGGTAACATATATGCATTAAGATTACAATTATTTTTCAAATTGTTACCATCAGTACTGCGAGAAATTACCCAAACATCTTGAAGATCCAATATAGCAAATATTCTGTGATGAATATTGCCATAACTATTGTAGTTAGATATGGTAAAACCGTTGACCTCTGCATTTTTCACAAAAATCTCTTATTCGCCAATAATAAAAACAAGTGAAAACGTGGGGAAATGAAAAACAATTTTTACATTTCTTAGTTCTTAACTAAACGTAAACCCAAAGATCTTTACAACTTAACGTGAAATCCATTTGGTTATCTTCGGCCTTTTTTATTCACACTCATTTTGTCCTATCAGCCTTTTTCTTTATGAGAAAAGGTTGGTTTATGTAAAAAGCAACGCATCACGCACTGCACGTAGACGGATGAAGTTCAAACGTTGAATTTCTGTAGGGGTCTTTACGTTGGTTGGTGGTCCACACAAAATTGAATGTTTGGACTTCATCCGTCTGCGTGCGTTTGGTGCGTTTGACATAAACCAACCTAAAGATTTAAACAGTTTGATCCCACGGCTGCTTAATCTGGATTGGGGAATGCCTATAATCCTGTTTTAATAGTTGATGGTGGCAATCATCAACCTAGGGAAACCGACGGCTTTAATGCCTTCCGAAGCACGGAGACGGTCAAAGGAAAGTTTTCATCCGAATTTGAACCAGGTACCTTAACGTCAACAGTTCTACAGCTAATTTAGTAAGCTAATGATTTTCTAGTCTCTAGTGCGTTAGTAAGTAGGAATTTTACCCTTTAACATTAACCTTAGAGTTCGAAGCTGTTTTAATGATAACATTAACATTAATAACATAAAAGAAATGTTGATTACTTATGTAAATATGTGTACCAACTAAAGATTCTCTAATCCTACCCGCAATATAGTTAATCATATTATATAGTAAACCCCACCTTTAATTCCAATTTCGTACAGGTCATCTCCATTTCTTTCGACTACGACTCCTATGATGTTTTGCGGGATGGGTTGCGTCTGAAATCTTTTTTATTCTTTTCGCCTGTCTTTTTTCAAACTTTTAACTGATTTCGGAAAAATCGGAAAATGTCAGGAAAATAATACTTGATGAAAATGCAAAAAATCTCAGTAGTTACAAATGTATTACAGTAGATAAATAAAAATCGGAATGGTTTTATATCGCTTCTAACTATTTTTCTTTAAATTTCATTAGGGTATTGAGTAGCAGTTTGGGGTTGAATTGGGGTTCGCAAAGCTATATTGTCGGAGGTCCGAACAGAATACATTTTAATTTTTATGCTGTTAACTTTGACCAAAATACATGCACGTGTTGTTGAAAATTGAAGATACTGCATACTATCATTCTCAAAATTTTAATTAATTTTTAATTTGACACATGATGTCACAGTATTTTAAGATAATATAGGCAAAGAAATACTTTGCCTTGTAATTAATATTTTAAATTGTATTTTTAGTATAATTTACTTATAGTATGGTAGTATCTTTGTACGACACCACTAAATAAATAATAAGAAAATGTTATACTCTGTTGTCAGCATGAGTTCCTACTTTACTTTTCCGTATCCTATTGTAAAGTTGATGATTATCTAGAATTATCTAGTAGAACAAGGACAGTCATAAAGGGGGCGGCCATGGGGGCCATTGCTCTCTCCAAACCAACGTATTATGATATTATAAGGACGAATGTCCTTACTAAATATTTATGTATTTTGGTTACTTTTTAGAAATTTGCCCCCCCCCTCCCCCCCGGATATGAGAAATGTAGTCGCCCCTGTAGTGGAATAGATACCTGATGCGATGCTGTGCATTTGTTCATATTTGGCTATTCATCTATGATATTACTATTATTTGCATACTTCAGTCCTTCAATATCCAAACCAAACTTCGTCCACCGTTGAATGGATGGCTTGTGAACACTAGAACGGTTTTTATTTATGATAGAGCACCCTTCTATAATGCAAATCAATGAAACTAGTTTTAGAAAAAAGCAAATCTCACTTTTACTATGATCGGGCAACTAACCAGACATGAAGTTAATAGAAAATGTTTGGGAATATTTAAAAAAGAGAACTTGTGAGAGTAAGTTGCAGTAGTTAAAGCAAAAGAAGATTTATATAATAATAGTTTCTTTCTTTATGTTTTCCAATATTTTATTCTAAATATTTTGCAATATAGCCTCTATTTATTTATTCCTCATCTGCACCATGATTACCTGACGACTTAGATTTGGTAAATCAAGTAACTACCAGGTAATCATTAGATGTCTTAAAAGGTAATTTTTATAATTATTCCAAAAAGGATGTGCCAAGTGGATTTTTAATCGTTAAGATCTATCAAGAAAGATAGATACTCTTCTCATTCTCACAACAGGTTATCTAAAAACATATATATACATGCATGCAGATGACCTAACCATGGCATGGACCCCAAGGTTTTATCGTACTATTTCTCTTCATTTTCCATGTTTTCTGTAGACAAATTTGCCAGATGTGTCATTCCCTATTATTTTTTCTCAAATTTGTATATATTATATTGATAAATAATTCGGGAATAAACTAGTCGTTAATCGCTCATTTGGATAACTTTTTTACTCAACTTAACTTTTTTTGATATTCGTTACACTATTTTCAAATAGTTCAACTCGAATGTGAACTTGTATAGACAACTGCGAGAGTTAGGGAAGTTTAAAATTTAAAATTTCTAAAGCAAAAAGAAAGAAGTAATAAGACTAATTATTATCCGCGCTGTTAAACATAATATTGATATAGGGTTCACGTAAATTATGATTGGGCAAAGCTGGCTATAAAATCGAACGTTTAAAACACTAAAAGTCAAAATCTGCACTAACGAAACTAGAAAAAGATTAAGGAGGCTAATATTGGACATTTACAGTTGGAACTATAAACGTATTTCAGTCGGGTTGTTATCATTAGAACCCGGATTTATATGCATTTATTCCTGTTAATTTGACAATTTTACTTGGATTTTTGGTGTTTTTGCTTTTGTACTAGATGATTTGAAAGAGATAAAATCAAAAACATAAATGTTTGTTATGTTATAAACCTGAGTTGTATTCATGAATTTTTGTCGATTTAATTTTTGATCGTTAATTAATTTGCCAATTAATTTTAAAAATAGGAAGTTAATGTGTAAATATAATTCTGAATGTGGTAATTAGTAAACTTGTTGCTATGTTAGTAGTGAATGACAATGTTTGATTTATCGAAAATAGTCGATGTATGTATATATATAGGTATGATGTCTGTGATATTATCAAAAACAAGTGAAAATGTAACATTTCAATTGAGAGTAGGATAGGTTATTTGGTGATGACGCATGTCGCGTCGGTGGCGTCGAGGTTGCACAAGAGATAAATCATTTTGAAACGATGTCGCGATTTCTGATGGATAGGGGTGCGATTCCCTTTTTCCTGGTCGAGACTTGTAATTGGGCTGTTTGCGCGTGATGACACTAGGAAAGGAATGCAAAGACTAACGCATTCCACCTCGCTTTTATATTGTTTTATATTGGTAATTTATTGTATAGCTTTGTTTGTAAGCTTTACAATTTAATTTTGTACGAGGACGGTTTAAATGTGTTTGTATAAAATGTTATATTTTATTTGTTGTTAACTCTATTCTTAATTGATTTAATTATTTTTAGTAATTCGTTATTATTTGGACGACTCGGATGATGAGATTAATGGGAATAGGCAAACGGGGTGCGCACCGTGCGGTGTCGGTGTCGGTGGCGGTGCATATTAAACATATACAACATACTAAATTGGGAACACATGTTAAAGCAATTAAAATAATAGAATAGTATATAATGTGGTCAGATTAAACTGACGACACAGAGACAGAACTT
Source organism: Cantharis rufa (assembly GCA_947369205.1). Lineage (NCBI taxonomy): Eukaryota > Metazoa > Arthropoda > Insecta > Coleoptera > Cantharidae > Cantharis > Cantharis rufa. Next base: position 26,836,969 of record OX376309.1, read on the forward strand.
AATAATGCTCGAGTGAAAGGCAAAAGGTAGGTAACGTTGAACGAATTTGCTTCACTTCGCTTTTACCACGGAAGAGCGTGGAAATTGCTACGATAACCGGATTTAGCTTTTCATTTTTCTGCCACGTTGGTTTGATCATCGGCACTTGCAGCATCTCGTCTCAAGTTTATATGTTTCTCATTTCCCCTCTCTCGCATGACTCCCCAGTAATGCAATACTCCACATACCAAGTCCTGTGCTCCCAACTTATCTAATATTATGTGTGTATTTTCACGGCGGCTTTCGAATAAAACCGTTCCACTCGAATTTATTTAGTATGTTATGTATATATTTTTTGTTTGCTCTTCTGTATCCCTGTCAATCAACAAAAAACTACGCCTACTTCTTTTATTATATTTTTGAATGTATTCAAAGCCGAGAAAATTTGAATGTCAACACGGATCAGTCGGTCCGGGCAGCTGAGGAGTTGATCCTTCCGATCCGAGCTTTGTGCCGCCGATATATTGGTGCTTTGCCGTCAATCACCGGAGTGCTCTTTTAACGAACGGTTCTCAAAGATAGTATTGACACTCCACTACTGCACTCGCGGCTTATATCTCTCAATTAGCCTTGATTTGATCGCTGACCACTTTTAATTCAATTCTTATCCCCTCATCTCAGAAATGGAATCACTTTGTAATTGCATTAGCGATGCTTGTAGAATCACAATTATCCATGAAAAATCATCTTACACTTTTAGAAATTTACCAAATCAAAATGTATTTATCCAATTACCTTCTCCTCTTCTTCGATCTCTTTATTTTCGATTCTATAACACATGTATTGTGTTATTTCAAATTTATTTTATTGGCAAGGTTCTAATGATGGAACATTACATATCATATGAAACCGGTCAGCTTAGTACGAAAAAGTGTTTTCGTTCCAATCTAAAATATACCCCAAGTTGGTCAAACTACTTTTTTAAAGTAGCCAAGACCTTCCATCATACAAGCTACTTTCGATAATTTTTCTTATGAAACAGCTACCGCAGCTGTTTTTGTATATGAATTTGTTACGTTCGTTTTCAACGTCATCCTACGTAAGTTTTCCAATTACCTTATAACACTACGTACTTTCTTTCACCAAAAGCGGACTGGAATTCAAAAGTCACATAACAAACAAAAATTATGTCAGTCTTTTAGATGATCTCAAATTTTGAATTAAACAAAACAAATTAAAAATTAACAGATAAGATATCAAACGTCTAGTTTTTTCATGCTACTAGCGTACTTTTCAATGCAATAGATGTACAGGGTTATCTATAACCTGCTGTTATGATCAGAAGATGTAGCCATAACATTTAATTCTGTTTTGTTTTTTCTTCATTGGCATTGATTTTTTTACTATATTCAATTTAAAAAAAAAGCTTTTGTTATTGATTAGGTTATTGTGAAGAAAATATTCATTATTGCTGATAATAAGTATTTTCGAAAGCAGCCAATACATTTGAGTTGCAGAAGAGTAAATTTTATTATTATAGTCTTTTGCGTTGAAAGGTTGATTTGAAAACTACAATACATAATTATAATCCATTGTGCAGATAATTAATATGGAAATATTTTCTACTGCCATGCTACTAATGATTACCTTTGCTAAATTTATTATATATTGATAATTTGAATTTACTGATTATAACAAATGATGTTTATGGCAAATAAATATTGCCACTGACTGTCATTTCATTAGGCAGTGAAAGTAGAAACAGGTAAAAGGGAATAAATCACTCATTAATTTTTTTTTCTTAAGTATACATAATTATATAGGTATACGCACGTACGTACATGATAACATTTTGAAGTAATAAGTTTCGAGATTAACATGTAAAATAATAAAGGAACTTCTGTTCCTGTTTCTGTTTGATTTCAAAGTGCCAATAACGAGACCTTATTTTTCAGAGTTAGAAATAAATTTGAATTGTCGCGTTTTTGGCGTTTTTGAAACTTAAAATTCAGTTTTACGTCGGTTCGATATAGCATTTTAATTAATTAGTAATATAAAAATTTTGAAAAATAGTCAGGCAAAAGTTTGAGCTGTTATATGAATTAAAAAAGTTTATTAGATATTTTGTAAATAAAATTAGCAACAGGTGACATAGAGTAGTAATTAGGTGATGAAAAATTATCAAATTATTTTGATAATACCTAAGGCTTTTCCGTAACTATATTTTGCTGAAAACAGGGTTTCGTCTAAGTTTGTATGAATATTTTTTATCGACTGTAAGTTTATCTTATTTGTTATAGAACATGTCCTGTAAGTGTCATTAACTGGAAGCTTGTAACAGCTGGTATAGAGTATGATTATAACGACGCCGCCATCGATTTAGAGCCACAAATGAAGGTTGTAGATTTATGACCCCGCAGAATTAACGGAAGGGTTAATTTGAGGTGATTAATTTTACATCTTTGGCTATAATAAGTTTTAAGAGGCTGCATTATAAGAATATCTTGAAGCAGAAAAAATGCGAATGGCGTTTAGTATTGGATTGAATTTTTAAGGCATATAATAGAATTCTGTTCTTTTTTGACGTTTGTAATCCTCTGTTTAGCATACTGCAGCTACTTGATCTTGTAAGAACTCAAATATTTGTCGGCATTTTAAACAGGAAGCATTGTTAGCTTCAAAAGAATTGTGAGTAGAGCACCGAGTTTACCTTTGTAGTTAGTGGATCAAATACCTCAATTTATTCAACTTTTTATGAATAAATTACTGTAGGAGAAAAACCTTTTGCATATGGTTCAATGCAACCACTTTGTATTTTAATGAGCAAATGAATAACAAAAAGGTTTTTTAAATATTAAATTAATATTATGCCATGCTCTTTTATCAACCTATTGCTAATGCCATGTTGGCTATGTTATGTTCAAATGTCGTAATGCTTATTGACTTCTTTGACTTGCGGATTTACGTAAAATTATTATTTTGCATTTTACAACTTATTTTCAAATATAAATTTATAAAAGTTAGGTTACGTACAATTCGAAACTGGAATCGAGCGATTTTTAATTTTATTGTCCGTAGTTAACGCCATCTAATATAATATGTAGGATGAAATATAATGGCGCACAAAAACAAAATTTACATTTGTTATTTTTTGCCGTAGAAAGTTTAGCATGGTTACATTTCTATTCATAAACCATTAAGACGCTGCATAATTTGCGCTTGGAAAATGTCAAAATGATGTTAAAATTGAAAAATAAAATTTAACTTATTGTTGCGAAAATGTCGAAAGGGTTTTCTTAAGAGTGAATGTTTATTTTAGAAATGAAAATCTATCGCTTATTAATCTAAAATTCACCCCAGCGAATGAATCGATTAGGAAAATGTGATCTGCCCGTCCACATCATCTGGTGCCGAGCGCTTCATTATACATACGATTTCACACCTTCAGAAGGGCTGGAGAAAAAGGAAAAGTTGTATTTTCATGCAGTGCGTGTTTTCGGTGCGGTCGACGCGCGTGTTCCCGTCATTAGGAATATTACAAACGGGAAAACTAACTCTCATCCACGCCATATGTTTCCAGTCAGTAAACCCCCGTCGCTCCACGTCGGGGTAATTTGGTGCGGTCGTGTGGTATCATTAGCAGGATTGACATCTAACAAATTCCTCGTTTACCTAACCAAGTTTAACCTAAATGAGTGATTTCTATAGTTAATGTCGAAAATTTTCGACTTTGTAACTTTTGCCTGCGCATAAATCACAATGTATATAGTTTTGGAATATATTAGTCTGAATTTTTTTTATTAATCGTTAAACAAAATAAAAAAATATGAATGACGATGCTATAAAAAGAGGATATAAGTCGAGCAGGACATAACTGGTGTCAGAAAGGGCATAATGTTTTACAGTGCACTATATATGTCCGTAAATGGCATAAGCCAAGCGTTTATGCATTCCTATTCGGAATCATAAAATAACAATGTTTTAAATGGCCTCTTTGAACAAGTATTAATAAAATGTTGGCATGCGTTAGATTGTTATTTTTATTTATACGCTATTGCCATTATGTTACATCATGTTATATGTTGTAGCAATAAGGAGAAGAGCTATGAAAAGTTCACAAGTTTCAAAAGAGAATTCCACAATTCGCGCATAAGCTATACTAAACTCGGGACTATCCGAGGGGTCTTAATCGTCAAACTTAATTCATTTTGACACAACTCGGCACAACGGGCACCGTTTGAGTTTCCCATTAGTTGCATCAGTTAGTTTAGAAGCAATAAAACACTTCTATATAATTAATTTAACTTATTAATACAGGTATTCCTTCTAATTTTATATTATATCAATCCAACCCTGCTTATACCTACATTTAATTAACAACATTTATTCATAATCATTCTTAGTATTACCTAAACGCTCAAAATAAATCGAAACTTGTTGTAAGGGGAACCCCGCGGCTATACTTGCGCTACGGAACCTACCTACTGCAATTTTATGCTAAATTAATCGCTAATTTAGTTATTGCATGAATCACGCCAATATGATACCCAGCATTCATATATAAAAACAAAACTTGTTCATAAAAAGTGTCATGTGTGTAAGTGGCTCTGGCGGACAGAGGGATAATCTAGGAAAAAATGACATGGGGATTTATAGGGCTAACAATGTTTGAAAGAGGGCGAGAGGCCGCTATACATCGACCATTGGAGATTGGCGGTTTTATCCCAGGCGTGAGTTGCTTACGAAATTATTGCCCTGTGCTATTCGTAATAATGGCAATACAATTTCAAATCCTTTAGTCTTGCATTACCAAATTTTTTTAATTACCAATCAAACCCAACGTTGTACAAATTAAAAGTAAAAGTAATAAAATACTTATATAAATAGTTTTCAGTTTAATCGGCATAGCACCTAAGAGATTTTGAGTTTGAGCAGTCGTTAGGTGATTTTTAACTTCACACTCGGCATTCAGAAAAATATCACAGAACCTGTTGAAGATACAGGATTCTCTGTATTCAAGGAATCTTTCGAATTTTCAGCCCAAATGTGTATACCATTTTAAAGATTCAAATTGTGAGATCATCTTCTTGTGGAGACTGTAGAAAATTAGTGAACTGTAGTTTTTCAAAATATTCATAGAATTTTAGAAAGGAATGATATGATTATATCGATCAATCGAAGCAGTCCTTGCTGTTTATTCTTTAAGAAAGCCGCAAGGAAAAACCATGATAAACCATTTTAAATTGTCAACAATTGCATTACCCATCATGCAAAGGGTAATAAAGGGTGCGCTCTGGACCAATCGAGTATAGTTTTAAAATTGACATTCATCTTATCGACAACTTCATCGATAGATAATAGATTGCCCGAAATATATAGTAGGTGTTATCGACGTACAAATGACCATCACAAATAATACGTGGCAATTTAGGAAGATCAGACGTGAAAATACCAAAGAGCAGTTGACCTAGTAAACTACCTTGAGGAGCACCATGTTCAATATTTGTTCCCAATACAACACTTTGGTTTTTTATTAATTTTTCATAATTAAGAATTGTTTCTTAATTATTTTTATATATTGTTTAGTTTCTTAATTTATCAAAGAATGTTATCCAATAGAAATCAACCTTTTTTTTCATATACATACAGTCTACAATTTTATTTTATTTTTTAATGAGTTTGAATTAAAATATTTTCATAACTTCTTAGAATTATTAATCGATTTATTGTTTGTAGTAGGTTTTCTCAAACAAATCAGATCGATAAGGGATGCTGACCTATCCTTAAAATATCAGTGTACAAGATTATTTGGTGGTTTAAACTAGTTTAGTTATCTTAGGTCAGCAATGAATCCTTTTTGGGTAAATTGGAAACCGGTCTTGTAATGAGGCAATGTGATCCACGTATTTGACTGTTATCGGCATTTATGTTCTAAGCAGAAAGAGCCACCTCTGTTCTAGCTTCGTGTCAAGTTTTATTTATTTTGCAAACAAACATTGAAACAGTTATTTTCACCGCAATTTTTCTTTTAATTTTAGTTGATCAACTATGAAAACGCGCCTTTGGGAAAATCAGACTTAAAAATTGGGAATATCAGTCTTTGAACTGTCTTGAATTGATTCCATTTTATTTTTAACTTCACTAAATTCAAGTATTTTTATTAAATATCGAACATATACATAATACGTATTTAGAATTAGCACAAAGTCGGCTACATCATGGCAGCTACATTTAAAATTGCTAATATTAATCTTCGATTGACAGAGGAAAAGTGTATGAATTGTTTTAAAAAATGTGTAAATGTGATGAGTTATCCGCTCATTAATTTCATTTGAACGCCATAAAAATTTTAAAATATTGTTCCTAAAACAGAGGCAAATTAGTGTCAGAACGTCGCGCTGCTGTAACAATTAATTAAATTTTGTAGTATTGGCATACTAATTGATGCTGAAAAACAAATTATAAAATAAGTTTATTTCGCGTTTGTTCGCTGGAGAAACTTTTTCGTCTTAAAACTGTGAAACAGGTTAAAATTCGAAAACTAAATATTTAATCCGAACAACTATTCCGTGCAATCAGTGATTTCTCTTTTGGTGTTCATTGAAATATAAAGTATCCGACTATTTTGACTTTTGAATGTAAACGTCAATCAAATCGGTTGACGGTAAGAAATTTGAAGAGAATATCTTAAGTTGTGGGAAAGATTAAATTTCGATGTGCGTCGCGTGGTTAAGAAAAAATAGAGTGGAGAGGATATTATAATAAATAAAGATGTGGAATTAATCATGTCGACAAAGATGAGGTTATAAAATGCAACATATACATATTACAGTGAAGAAATGCAAAGGAAATAGTGAGCAATCATATATATGATGACGGTTGTCTGTAAAGCAGTAAGGGTAGTTGTGGGGTGCAAAGCGTAAACGTGGGAGTTGGAATGATAAATGGTCAGTCATACATACAACCGTTTAGACCCGGACTCGTTTACAAATCCGGGAAAGGATTTAGGGTAGTTTACTGCGGCATACAAGGTGCAAACAAGCATACAATGTTAAGGGTTATGTTGACAAGAAATACTAATACGTAGTATGGTGTTGAAATTTTATAAGATTATTGAGCATAAATTAGCAAAAACTTAACCTACTCTTTAGGGCTTAAAAATCCATCTACATATAGATAAGTGCGGCTATTATGCGGGATGATGGTAGCAGTAGTTCCCAACCAGACGTGTTAACTTGTAGAAAAAGTTCGTAATCCTATGGATCAGTCGTTGAGGGACCGCAGAAAGGCGGTTTGTAAAGGATTTGTGAAATGTAATTGGTTCAGCTGGTGCAGACACGTTGGAATCATCAATAGCTCATCAGATTGCGCGTCCAACCTGAACCCCGCGACCCAACTTCTCGCCATTACTTCGATCTATTTATCGCCCTAAATTTTGGTTTACCTCAAGATTGTTACCGTCTTACCATTAAGTACCTCGCCTTAGTCAACAAACCACACTCTGAATAAGTAGATATGCATATTCAAATACATATAATGAAGCCACTTTTGCACATCCATTAAATAATATATTGTTTAGTTTTCTTTAAAGCTTATTTAAACATAAGCATGTCGATCTATATCCAGTGTGGAGAGGGTGACAAGTGTAGGGTTGTTTAACATGTTGTAGGGTGAGGATGTAAGTATGTGTGAATATCTGAGTGTGAGGAATGGTTATAGTGAACTAAAAGCAATGGTCCGCACTCCATTGCTTCTAGTTTCAGTCACAAACCGCACTCGTCCGTCTGGAAACAATAGCCACCAAAATTTTATTCTAAGACATTTTCCATGTATTTCGATAGATTTATTTCGCAAAATGCGTCCCATATTCATATTCTTGATCTCTATTACACACATCGTGCTTGTCTATTCCACTTTTATTGTTTTTTTACAACTAAATTTTAAATTTTCTTACGTAAACAAAACTATTATATTCAAAAAAACAAAGTTTTCTACAATTTTTTTCGCTGTATATTTTGTTTGTACATCGACACAATTAAAACTTAGGTTAACATTTTTTAGGAACTATATTATGAATGAAATGTTGGCTATAGAGAGAAGTTGCTTTATTTTCTCATCACGCCCGCTTCTGTTCACAAAACAAGATATTAGTAAAGTTTCACTCTCCTAGAACAGGGTAGGTGAGCTAAGCTATTAATTTGTAATTTACACAAACTCTATATTATACTCATTTGCATTTTGACCTCAGAAACATTAATTTTCTTTTTTATTTTCATAATTTTGCATTTTAAGTATTTAAAATGGATCGACTTGATCATCGTCGAATTTATCCAGATAAAATAACAGAATCTAGATTGAAAATTTTCCTGATGCCAAACTCATCTTTTTTAAATCTTCCTGAATCTGGATGAACGCATAAAATAATGCGTGATAAAGCTACGTATGTCACATAAATTTTTATTTAAATACCACTACAACTCTAACCGGCTCTTAAGAATCAATTATTGCCTGTCAAATTTCAGAGGCAATTATTGCGGTTTTCAATTAAAAATTCATCTTCAGGTTGCACAATAATTATTTGACAGTTATTGTTGTATTATAACAATGAAAATAACGTAGTTTTGTTAGTTTTGATTGATTTACATCAACTGGTCGAGTCCTAGCCTAAACTGGAAGATTAATGGTTGCTTTATAAATTAAAACAGTGCTATTCAGAGGACGATACTTGTGTTTGCTCCGGTTTAGAATCTGGTGTAATGATGGTAGGTATTCGTTATATTATGCCGACTGCTATATCACAAAAACCAACAAAAACAAGGTGCGACAAAGCTACTATTGCTGCAACAAAGTTTTTTGTTTCTGTAACAAAAATTTTGCTTCCAGAAAAAAAACATCAAAATATTTTATGTTGCACGAACAAAAATATTTTAATTTATTTTATTGATTTTTTAATCAACAAAAAGGGATTCGGACCAAGGACTATAAATTTTCTTAGGCTGCAATTAATTATAAAGTTGGCCTATATAAAATAACAAGATTGAACTGAAATTGATGTTTGAAGGCACCATACATTTTGTAACAGATGTTATCATCATTATGCTACATAATTGTATTAATAAGTGACGGACAGCTACTTTTCTACATGACTCTGTTTATAAAGGGCGCTGTGTTATACTCCCTATGTAGTGCGTTATCTGAACATTACTTAATCAATTACGCACATTCACTTTAGGACACCCTGTAAAGCTCACATTAAAATTAATTTTGTACAAATAATTTATAAATTACAACTAACATAATTATAACTTTTAGATTAACCAATTAAAACGATATAAATACGATATGTGTAAATTTAATAATTTTCCTCTTATTGGTCCATTCGTTAATTACCAACCTAAACGCATACAGCGGCAATATACATATTACTTAATATTCTACTACGATCTACCTTAACTCTTCTTCTTTCTTTCTACTAAACTTGTAATGAGATCGTTCCATAGACGTGGATGCATAAGAGATATTTTGCTAAATGTCAGCAAATATTAAAGTTTGTGCTCCCAATTTTTTGGAAAAATTTATTATGACTTTCATGTAATAAGTAAATACACTTACTTATGAAAAATTAAGAAATACATTTATTGCATTTAATAATTTATTTACTATTTAATCAATTTAATAAAATTATTCAGGTACAAGGGTTTCTCCCAATTCTTCTGTAAATTGGAAGTAACCAACTATTAAAAAATAACGTATTTTATATCTATTTGAAATATATGTCTAATCAGAAAAGGAAAATATTTAGAGCAAGATAGACAAGATTTTGCAAATATGAAAATTTTATATCTCACCGGGTATCCCACCTTAACTAAAATCTTAAAACTCTTAGAAAATGCTTTCCAGGCTCAATGAAATAGTAAAAATTTTTAGTATCAAAAATAAATTTTATAGCACGCGACATCTCGTCCTCAATAGCGTTTTCTATCAGGACTATTCTAAATAAATTTAATTTTAGTGATAAAATCGAAAAATTGTAAGTATAATATTTTTAAAATTTTGTCTCAAAAGTAATTTATCACTGATTGGTATGCCTGAGCCACTTTATTTTGAGCATCATCTAAAATTTTGGGATATAATAGGGATTGCAATAAGTTTTGAAATATCAAAATAAATGTAAGTATTGAAATGTGCGTTTATCCTGCAGGATTACACAAACATATGGGAATAACCAATCACATGAAAAAAATGTTTTTATTATTAAGAAAAAATGTTGTACTAATTGATTTACAAATATGATAAATTAAAAAATTGTGCGCTTTTAATATCAGTTTTAAATTATAAAACCTAGCACTCTTTACATTTTTTGTGAAACTCATGAATTTACCAAATTTTTAAGGTTTCTGTACTTTTGGTTAATTTTGTACCTAATAACTGTTATCGCTTTCCCTATTTCTTAAAATGGGTGAAATGAAATGTAAATGCTAAAACTCAATTTCTTTCCAGGTTATCGAGCTAGATTCACAAACACCCAAATTGGTAGGTAATTTTTAAGATGAAATATTTTAGTTGTATACTTAATTATAATTATGATTCTTAAAAATATATTATTATAATGAAAAATATTATTGATGCACATTGATTTAAATATAAATATTTTTTTATTAAAAATAAATTTTAAAATAATCAAATAATTAGATTTTAATATAGAGAATCTCTACATGCCTAGTGAGCTCTAGGGATTATTCTATTGGTATTTAGACATTTAATACGTCAAAAATGCTGCCGGCACCTTGTAAAGAAGGCGGGGTCGTAAAAGTTAAGTGTATTTCATCTGGGGTCAAATCTACGACTGCGATTAGTAATTGAAATGTAACATGGCTTTATAAAATTTAATTTTAAGTAACTTTTCTTCATAAATTGTTTAATTATTTCCTGATTCCTTATTTTGAGTCCAAAATTTTGAGTACGCGATATTGGTAAGGCTGATGGGGTTTTATTTACAGACTCTACAGTAATTACCACTCTGAATTTCACGACAAATAGTATATTCAAGTTTCATTAATTATGAACATTTTGTTAAAAGTCCGAATCTGTGAACTATGGGAAAACGGGAAACCATCCCTTTAATTACATTCCTTAGTAAGTCATCTTGGCTTCGGCCAAATTGATTGCGTACGCACTGCATATATAGTGTACGGCACTAGAAGAAAAGAAAATTTCATAGGATTTTTACAGCGCTTGCTATACAAAATTTTAATCATTTGCAGATGGAGTGGAATAAAAACTGTAATAAAATGAATCAATGAAAAGTGAATAATTTTACAAAATAGAAAAAACCAAATTATTCTGCACTAAGCTTTTTGCCAAAACGATCTTCTCCCGAGTTTTTTTTTTTTGAAAAAATACTTTTTCCAATTTTTTTTACTTTTGAACTGTTCTTGTGGTTATTATTTTAAACGGGCATAACATATATAAACGCAATTAAAATATAATTTTCTGTGCTAAATTTGAACCATTTATTGATAGAAATTTTCGAAATGAAATAAATTATTATGGAAGACAATATATGTGCAATAAATTGGAATTAAAATGAAAATAAATATAATTAAAATTAAATCAAACTTAATTACTTTATAATAACTTTTTAGCGATATCAGAATATTTTATATTGATTACACCTACGCAAACAGCATATGGTAAACCTTATCTTATTATCTGTCAAATTGCTTTTTGCTAGTCAGATTAATAACATAATCTGTCATAAATAATTGAATAACAGGTGGGTCCAAAAAGTTATTCAGTAGCCCGTAACATGTCACCTGCCCTACTTAGTAGCTGAAAATTTATATTGAGTCATTGATATGTCGAGCAAAAGTTGTAACGATAACAGTACTCGAATTAGGTACCCACTCGTGTAATTACATAGATAGTACCCTCAAATGGCAGCTTAATTTTCGTGACGACAACGATCTCAAAGTGGAAAAAGGGATGAAAATCGATGCAAAAATAACGCTAATTGGTTTAATATTATGAGAATGCCTTAATAAAAGTTAATTTTACTTGACTTTAATTTGAGACGTTTATTAATTTTTATTTTTTGACTTTACGGTAAAGGTGAGAATAAAACGTAGGAAAGTAATATCGTTAAGACTAAGAACATAAGCTTTCATAAGGGAGACATACGCTCTTAAATAATATAACAGGTCTCAGCAAGGGCCATTTTATGAAGATATTAATTTTCAAATTGTCAAGTAGTGTTACTGTTATTATACTTACAAAGTAATAACTGGCTGTAAGATTACGAAAAGGCTGTAAGAGCGGCCTAAATTAATTAATTAAATCTGTTATAAACACTAAGTGGGTCGTCAGCGTTAAGAAGCACATTTTAGATTTGTAATTTTACAATACTTGCGAGATTTTCCATCTCTTACCAAGACGCCTTTTACATTATCGAATTTAGTTAGACTTTCAGTTGGTTGCGAATAAGATTTTCAATTTTCTGCTTTTTAAACTTACAACTTTTTATACACAACAAAATCTCAAAAGATATTTAAATTAATAAAGGTATAACTCAGACAAAATTATATTTCAACTTTTCTATTTTAATTTAATTGCTTTGACATTCGATAATCCTTTTAAATTAAAAATATCTACAACTCCACTTTAATTCGCAATTATTAAATCTTTAATTAAATTATGCAGTATTTTTAAAACTTTCCTTTTTTCTACTAAACTTTCATTTCGTTCCTAAATATTTAAACCAATCAAAATATTTCAATCCAAATTTTTGAATACAGTTAGAGACTGTGAAAAAAATTTTATTATCACTTTTTGGGAACTCAATTGATTTTTTATTACAAGAATTAATTCAAAATTAAAGCCTACAAGAAAAAAGTTTCAAAGTTGAATTTTATTTGTTCACCCTTTCGTTCGTGGTAAATTTTCACTTACCTACAAAATACATTACATATTTTTGATTTTGTCTGTAAATTATACTTGAATTGTTCAAATCATTTGAACACCGTAAAATATCGCCTCAAGTCGTCCCAGGTGATGAAGGATTGAGACGCAAGTCAGTGGAATCCACCCTAAAAATTAATGTAGCCTTAGCACGTTTGCCCTCATCTTTTGGCATTGGTAGTTTCATAATAATTATTATGTTCGTTTATTGTTGATAAATTATCTACTACAGGATATACGTATTTCCAAGCTGCTCTTGTTGCATAGCTTTCAATACTGGAAGCTCCTTCGCTGGAAGAAAACTGTATTGGAAATAAAAGTTAAAAAATTTTGGCACGAAGCCACATCGACGTTTATGATGTATCTTCCTTCTCTTTCGTGAATAAAAATCATTTTTAGGGTTGTTTTCAATTGGAGTGTCTGTATCCCAGTTGACATGATTACGACAATTGACGTGATTTTGACGGATTCTGACGTAACTAAGTCAACTGGGATATGTTTGGGAACGATATTACAGCTTCGGGAGTTACCACAATTTGGTTGATATTTTTTACACTTTCTAGTCCTACAATATCTTCATCAAGTAGCAATGGACGATTGGTTTCCTGAAAGTATACAGAAAATTCAAATCGATAAAATTATGCACTCATAAGCACACTTCTTAAGATACAACAAAAAACTTAAGAATTTTTTATTCTCTTGAAAGCTATCACCTCAAACTTAATGTAAAAAATGTTACTGTTTGAAGAGAAACTACTATTAAAACTACAGAAGATACAAACATCAACATCAGATGATAAGTTTGTCAGCAATATAACACTCTTTTAATTCTCCCTTGTCTCCAAAAGTATTAAACCCAATACAGACTGCAATGAAATCGGGAAGTGAAAATTAAGTAAATAAAGGCAAAAATAGACAAAGAATACTGTTTTAATTAAATTGATGCCGCCCAGTAAGATTTTTTCCTGGACACTAAAGTAAGATTATATATGACAACAGTAAGACCCATAAGTAACGTATGGGTGTGAGATCTGGGCGCAGAGAAAACAAGATCGGATGAAGATGCTGAAAGTATGTCAGAGGAAAATCTTGAGCTAGATATAAGGAGGAAGACAGGTTTATGGTAGCTGGATTTGAAGAAATAGAAGAATTATATGACAAAAAGAATATCGTGAGTGTTGTCAAGATACAGAAAATAAAGTGGGTGGAACATTTAATGAGCATGGATGACATAAGAACACCAAAGAAAGTATTATATTCGGAATTTGGAAAAATAGAAGTCGACACACATTTAATTGTACATACGTAATACGTCTATTTGGAAAACTCAAACTACATTTAGCAAATGTGGCTTTTTATGTAAATTAGTACCAACACTAAGTTTTCCGATTATCTTTATTTGAAAGCCCCAACTAGGAAAAACTTAGGAAAAACTTCAAATATCTACACTTGAAAATCGAAATAGTTTGAAAATATCAATTAAATTGCATCAAAATAAACCGTTTTCATAAACCGAGATTTCAAAGATTACTTTCTACTTTATCTATCGTTTTTTTTATCTCAACCTCCAGAGATGTTTGAAGATTACCCGATTTATATTTACAACAGAAGGCTGTGGGAAAAAACGGATGTTTGGACAACCGAACCATCTATTACGAATAGGATTAATATTAAATCAAATCAAATTAATGAAAAAAATTTTGAAGAATTAATCAAAAATTCTTGAAAGCGAAAAATGGGAAGATTTTTCTTTAATAATCAAGGGTGTCGATTACTTTTACGCGAAACCGGTTTATCTTTGAATTGAATGTGTAATTTGATCGCTATTATTTAGATATAATAATTTTCGCAAAAAAGTGATCATTCAAATCTGTATGCGTATTCTAACCGCATTTAAATAATATGTTGTGAGGTGGATTGTGTTTATAGTTTTTTTCTGTTTTTCAAGTTTTGGGGAAACTTGTTCAGTAATTTGAAAGATCAGCTTTCGATACTTTAAAATATTTAAATATTTGAAAATAATTTTGGAACTAAGGCTATATCGTAACTAAAAGTAATATGTATGAAGCGAATAAAAATAATGGCGACTTTTAAATTACGTCAACGTTTTTAATAAGGTATGGCCAACTGTAACAGATGTGACACCGTGATGATCACAGAAATCGAGATTAACCTGCTTAAAATGTAAAATCTATAGGATAAATTTTGTTTTTTAGTTATCTATAGAAATATAGAAAGAGGGGAAAATCGCCCTATTTAATTATAACATTTTATTTTAATTTTTATTGCGGGTAATTTGTTAGGTAGGTTTAATAATTATTCTCGTAAATGGATGTGTCGCATTAATTTAGGTGTGAATGTAGGTAGATATGCTTATAAAAGTTAGCGAAAGCATTTTTCATAAGAATAGTGGAATGTTTAATGAAGTACTTTAGTTAAAAGAAAGATAAACGAAAAATGCTAAGATACAAAAATATATCAGTTTCATCTGAAAATCCTGTAAAAGCTGTGAAATATATTAGCATTTGTCATGTTAATAGTCGCAGGGGGCAGATTGGCGGATTTGTTTAGCACGGGAGAGGCGCCGATAGCGTTAGGGCCCGCATACGATACCACTGATCCGCGCCGCACCTGCGGGCCCGCCGATCCGTCAGGACACGGACATCATTCATGGGATTAGCTCGGCTAACCTTGTTAATTGCCAGACTCGACCCGTGCCCGTGTGTACCCCAACGTAAATCAGCACCGGCTAAAAGGGGATGAAGTGGGTTTAAGTCATCAAGCCGTGTTGAAATTTACACCGAGCTCCGGCAAATATGCGTTAAGACACCAAACACTCGTTTAAGCCCTACACTATGCACAATCCTATTCTCATAGCAATCCTTTCATTGAGCTCCTTTAACTCTAACATTTCGTACTTTCCTATAAACTTAGAATAGAATCGATAACTTCTCCTGTTCTATGCAACTTACACAACTATCCCCATTGTGTCACACAAATCCTACCATTTATTATTTTTGACACCCCAGATGTACGTGTTTAAAGAAACTTCTAAATTTGTTTATTGAAAATAGAAAAGTGTCGTTAAAATAAATCTGGCTAATAATTTAACTTGGGCTATTATTTTTTCAAGATATTGCGGTCAAAAAGAAAAAGGACCCTTCCAGTTGTCCAGTTTGTGGAATGGGAATATCTCCTGGTGATCTCGAAACTCATTTTATACACGAATTAGAACGATTATATAAAGTTAATGGAACGGGAAATATTGTGAGCAGAAAAAGACGGTCCGACACCGGTCGACCTCCAGCTTTACCGGGCGATAGTGGCCCAGAAGGACGGTGGGAGGTAATTTATTTCCTTTTCATATTTAGCAAGTCTGTAAAATACATTTTTTAGACTTTCCAAAGAATTAAAACCAACAGGCAGGGGCGTTTAAGACTCAAGATTCGAAAGCGGAAGGCAGACGATAATTGTCCAATTTGTGTAAGTCACATTCATAAGGATTCTGATGAGCATTGTTTAAGAAAGGTAACGGTAGTGATTTTTTATTTTAATTTAAAGTTTATGTTTTACTTTTTAGAATTTTAATGATGAAGATGAAACGGTGGACGTCGAAGGTGATTCCGAAGTAGAAGAATGGCCCGAAGCTCAAAAAAGAAGAACGGATTCTCTTCCAATTGGATTTAGTGGTAAGTGTACCGATAATTTACGTCGCCATCGTTTAACGTGATTATCGTTTGTTCAGGCGTGACTCCTAGCAGTAGTGGCAGAATGTGCATGGACACCGACGTTGAGACTGAAGATGTCGTCGTTGATGGAGATGAACCAGAGGAATCCACTTTTGGGCCATCGCAATATTCCGATTCGGATGTCATGTGTAAAAATATTGAAGATAAACAAAAGGATAAGGATGGAATTCAGTCGCAAGTTGCTACTGTTAATTCTAGTGGGGACGTCGAAGTAAAAGTTGAAAGTGCCGGTCAACAATGTGATAGCAATGTTAGTACTTCAGATGCAGAACCAAGCAGTAGGGCTCAAATTATTGAAGAACTAAGGAATCGAATTCGACAGCTGGAAGCAGAAAACTCGGGAGAAGCAGCTACTAGCACAGAACCAGAAGATTATAAATGTTTAATATGTCTGGTAAGTACATTTTTTATTTTACTTTTTCAAATCCAGAGTAAACACGTAAACTCTCGTTTCAATCGCCCCCGTAAAATGATGCTAACTAGCAGTAGTACCTCGTGGTTAATTATACGCCACTGTTCAATTTGTGTATAACAACGGCAAGGGTTCTTGAGGTTTTGTGGTGAGATCATTTACAATCAACGGAAAATTGGTTAAACTCGAGTTTCACAATCGTGGTTATAATATATTATTTAACGTGCACCCTATTATGCCGATAATTTTATCATTTCACCCTTACATTATATTTATATATTATATTTTTTTTTTAATTTTTATTATATTCCACTTTAAATTACTACAACACACTCTCTTTTCCTAATAAAAATTAAAAATTAATATTTTTTTCAGGAACACTACAAAAAGCCCGTCATTTCTACCGTATGCTGGCACGTACATTGTGAAGAATGTTGGCTTCATACTTTGGTGAGAACCGAAAAGAAAAATTATATTTTTTAATAATCGGCAATTTAATTTACAGGGAAATAAAAAAGTTTGTCCACAATGTAGTATGATTACATCTCCTTCAGATCTCCGACGTATTTTTATGTAATGTTATAGGATTTTGTTATATTTATCCGATCGATGTAACTTAAAAAATTGAGGCACCATACTTACCACATTACACATGCACCTACTTCATAGATTAGCTATTTATAATATTAAATGATATTAAAACATGTGTAAAAAAAATCATTAAATAAGTACCATCTTTTACATAATATCAGAAATTGTTGTATGTTCCTAATTATAATATATTCGGCAACGATCGTTATAATACTATTTTGTAAAAATTTCTTTAATTATTTTTATTGCTATTATAATTCAAGGCGCTTTTTAATTAATTGACATATTAATAAGTACAACGATATCTTTCGAAAAGTAAAAAGAAAAAGATTTAATTTGGTAAGAATATGTCAACAATTTAAAAGCACCATGCATTTACAACTACTTCGTGATTACTAATTGTATTATAAATATATCTATTTATGTTAAATTAACGGTTATGACTTAAAAGTTGTATTATAAGCGTATTGTACATTTTCTGTAGATATAACCAAATATATAATATGAATGTCGTTGGTATTATTTTCTCCACTTGCCCAAAAAACCTTTCTTTACCACATCAATAAGATATACAGTGACAATACATGTACAATAGCAGTCATACATAGCTCCCCCCCCCCGAAATGTTAAAAAAACAACGTTTGTTTGTAATAATAAAAATTCCCGGAAGGGGATCTCCCGAAAATGTTACTTTTTACAAAAGACTTTTTATGAATGCCCCCCCCCCCAAATAAAATCTTGGCTACGAGCCTGTCATTATCCAATGAAATTTCACACCAATTGACTACTAAACCATAGCATAAATATAACTTCAGCACTTCACGCGCTCTAGTCGTTGTACGTGAAAGATTTTCAAAATCATCTGTAATTAACAATAAAAATTGTACTGCAATAGAGGAGTTTCCTAATTTTTTTTATTCTTTTATTTGAAAATTGAAACTAGAGATCAAACGAAGTCTTCGATTTTTTGCTCAGATTTTTATGAGTGCGTTTATAGTATAAGAAAAAAATTATTGAAGTTTTAAGTCATAAATAAAATAAAAATTTATTACATCATAACCCTGCCTTGATCGGGAACGCATAAAACAATAAGATTTTAGACTACATTCAAAATTTTATTTTGTATTTTTTTCAAATTAAAAATATTATTTTAATTCTACACTGAGTTTTATTTTTATTATTAACGGGTAGTAGTTCAAGGTCCACTTTGCACTAAAGCTCTAGGTTGTTTTTTAGGCCGTTTTTTCATTGAGTTGTTAAGGAAAGTTATAAGTATTTCGATTTACAGCTTAATGTTCACCAGAAGGCTGAGCTAAGAAATTCTGCAGAGTCCGGGGTTTGAACTAGGAATCCACTATCAATCCACGGTGGATATTCATGTGGCCTAAATAAATATGCGCGGTCTATCGACTGCGTCAGCGAAATGCTCCTCAGGCGATTTTTCTTTATTGTCCTAGAGGCACCTATGAGAAAAGTTTGGATTTTCATGGATATTATCAGTTTTTTTTTAAATTTAAATATATTAAAGTAATTATAAACACTTTTTACACTTTAGAGAAGCTTTTATTTAGCCACAATTGTGGATTCAAGGGGGGGGGTCATGGCCCCCATGACCCTCCCCCTGGATCCGCCACTGACCGATGTGGTCTTCATACTGAGTTTTAAGACAAACCAATTATATCATGCAGCATTTTTATTATAGCTTCATGTTTATACGTTATTTCAAAAAAGTATGTCTTAGGAAACTCCCCCATTTCATTTATCTTCCGTTGAAAGCCTCACGGTCAGTTTTAGGTGTGTATTGTGCAGAAGTATCTATCTTTCACATATCGCACGATAGAATCCACTTTACTGCTTTTTTAAATAAATAAGTTTAGCTTTATTTACCTTGTTAGCAAGCGCGGATATAAGGGTAGATAGTAACGGGGTGTTAGTTATCATTTCAGATAAAAAAACTTATATTTTATTTTGCTAATTTGAAAATGAAGATTACAAAAATGCCCGACTGCCGGCCCAGAGTGGGGAACTTCACAGACAAAAATCGATTAAAATTACACACAGGAAACAAAAAAAAAAGTTATATACGCAATATGACGCAGTGCCCTGTACGGACTCATATCAGTCATTCGTTTGTAAGGCCTTAAGCTGAATACACGCACTAGCGATTTGCGGAATTCGATTATTATTTTGATTAGTAAAATTTGAACCTTTTATTGAAATTTAATCAATCAAAACAAAAATCGCATTCCGCAAAACACTAGTGCATGTATTCAGCTTAAAAGTAATCGTATGGAGAAAGTCGGAAAAATGTTCAGTTTTTCGCGAACGAGAGTGTGGTGTTTCGAGTTCGAATTATCGTGAAGTATCTTTGTGAAAGCTTGGTTAATAATCGAAAACAATTTTCTTTTTAATACTTAAGTGAAACAAAATGTGAAAGTGTTCGGGTTTGTGAGTGACTTATGTTTATTGGAAGGAACAACGAGAAGCTATCCTGGCCACTAGGAATAAGGCAAAAGGACTACAGTGATAAAGGTAATTTGAAGAAAACCGTTCTCATCTGCAATGATAACTAACAAATAATTTTCTTTATTATTGTATAGGTAGGGCCCAATTCATGGATTTGCCAGCAAGTCAGGTTAGTAAAATTTTCGTTCCAGTGATGTTGCCAGTTTGATATTGTGAAAAAATGCATTTTTCTTTAAATGCACGAACTGCAGTTAGGTAAGAAAAGTTTTTCACGTTCTGAAGTAGAAACTGCAAATAACCTTAGATCATAGATCTAAAGCAAATAACTAATTTTGTTTCTCCGTAGGTTTTTATTGCTTGAAAGTTGATTAATTCGTTAACCTTTCAATAAATCACATTGTCAAGCCGTCAACCGGATAGATTTAAATATATCCTAAAATAAAAATTAACAAAACATTTCGTTAATTGTATCTGCTAATGCCGATCAGGCAAATAGTGAAGTATTTAGGACTCGGATCTAGTTGAGAAGTGGTCCTAGAAAGGGACTAAAACTATAGAGTTCAGAATAGCCACTTGAGTCCGGTTAACCGGATCAACGTCAGTCTCCAAAAAATCAAACTTTTTTCTTTTCAAGAAATAAAATCAAAAATCTTTCAAAAAGGTAATAATTTTTTTTTTAAACGTTAACGTTAAAACCGAGTAACCTTTCAAGACCTAACGATTTTATTCTATTGAAACATAAAATTTCTTTCAATGAATAAAGGATAAATATTATTCTTAATTCAATAGATCAAAAATATTTCTCATATATAGCAAATATTAATTATTCTATATTCTATATAGCAAAAATTGTTTCAGTACAGCGGTTTTATTTTTATAAGCTATAAAATGAACGGTAGAGGCACCTAGCGATTTACCTTAAAAACGTTTTAAAATGGTTTTGAAACATTTTGAAGGTAATAATTGAAGTTGTAAACTTTCATGTTAGATGTCGCTGATAAAAATTATTTAGTACACTTCAAACCTTATGATCAGTCCAACATTTACTGATATTTCACGTGATCTGTAACGAGAGTTGTTGATCGCTGCTAATTGTATAAAATAAAATAAGTGAAAATGTATAATGATAGCTTCAATATTTTACTGAAATTTGTGTACGTTTTTATATCGATTGTTAGTTTTACATCTAGCGAATATGTCCCTGTTTTGATGTGGGATTCAACACAGTAAGTTTTATTTAAATAATATTTCTTGCCACACCTATACGCAAAATACTACCCCTAACCAATTATAATTATTGCCAACACTCTAACCTGCTTCCGATGTACCTCTCTAACAATTTCTCTTGTAATTTTTGTGTAGGATATCACAAATTTCACCAGCATTGGAGCCAGTAAAACAAGATGTATTTCAAAATTTGCTCATCGAAAGGATTGGTAAAAACATTCCTGTGTTAGTTTTTGCCGAAGAGAATGTAAAATTTTGCATTATTAATAAGCCAAGGTTGTATAACAAATTGTTTTGTAGTTGAGTATGGAAGATTTTGCTCTGTATGACACTCACGGAAATTCACCTTTTACTAAAATTGCATCTCTGCAAAATAAAGATGAAGTTGGATATTTGCCGTTTGTCAAAAATCCCATGTCAGTTGTTCAGGATTTACCTGAGAGGAACATAATCGAGATGCCTGTGGATTCGGTGTTAACGAACAATTTGTTATCGCTCTCTGACAATGATGTGCTAATTGTTAACTTGAACGATGCCAAAGAAGATGAAGACAGACTCGAAATGTTAAAACGACATGGTAAGAAGTTATAACATGTCGATTACGTTACATAACCTTTGATTTTAGATGAGAGTGTTAGTAAAATATTTAGCGTTCTTTCGAAGAAATACAAAAATTTGGTGACCTTATTTACTGGTTACCACACCTCGTGGGTAACATCGGAAGAATTATATAAACACAGACAAACTCGTGATGTGCAAAACGATACTGCCGTTCCTGCTCCTAAAGCTGATGAAGACAACTCCTATGGAATTTTGTACAAAAACAGTCGCGGTCTTCTCTATGTAAATGGTACCCCATATTTAAATTCAAGGTTTGTATAATACACTTTTAGAAGTCTGGTTTAATAAATTTACTTCATTTTAGTTCTTCCCCTGTTTACAAATTTGAAAATTACAATTTTACTGATATTGCTTTAAATAATAACACCATAAATTTAACTCTTGCTTCTGGAACACCCAATGAAGATATCAAATTGATGTAAGTTTAAATGTGATTCGTAAGTCCCAATTTACAATCTGTATTTTTTTGTAGCTTTTACGTCAAATTTGACAGTTCCTATTGGTATTTGAACCAAATAGGTGTTAGTAACGGAAGCTCAATTTACAACATCAAGGTACCAGAAGTATATGCTCCTATAAACAAATCGTACCATTGCAATGTGACCTATTTCCAAAGTAAATTTAAAGATAACAACTTTGTTATGTTATCATTAGTGGGTTTCCAGGTAGGTGATATTTCGGAAACATCCCAAGAAAAGCACTAATAATTTTTATTTTAGTTTCAGCCTTTCGTCAACGATACAATCAAGAACATTACATTTGGTGAAGCATATGATTGTGTACATTTTATGACTATTCCAATTTTATCTGGACTTTTTGTAACTATTATTTTGGTTCTTATTATGAGCTTTGGCCTAACTACAATAATGGAAATAAAAACCATGGATCGTTTTGATGATCCAAAAGGAAAAACAATTACAATCAGTGCTACCGAATAAACATAAAATTTTAGGTTACTTCACACTAAGTTTCTCAGTGAGGTAGCCTTCTAGTTAATATGCCTTCCACATCATGCAGTCTTGCACTGTACTCCTGAGTTTAGACTATGCAGGTGTAGTTGAAATTGTGATAAATTTAGCGCTCATGTCTTAACTTAACCTGCTAGTCTTTTCATTGGGTATATAAATATACGGGCCTAATTTTAGCAGCGAAAATGGCCTAAAATGCATTCCCACATTTTGTAAGGTGTACGACAATAGTATTTTTAAATTGTTGGAATTTATATAAACATTTTCTAGAGAAATAAATAAGTAATTGTTATATAAATATGCAGCCTGGTATTACTATTTATTTGTATATTTTACTAGGACATATTTAGGTTGTTATGAATATTAATTTGTTGTAGAAAATTTATAAAATAGTGTACATATTAGTCTTGTAAATATAATTTTCAACATTTCACATTATGTATAAAAGTGCACTTAGGTTTTATTTAGTTATAAAATTACCTAAATGTATGTACATAAAAGCAATATGGTTTGGTTTCAACATAAAACATTTTTTTTGGTAATGGGAATTTTTAGTCACTGTAATGTACCCTCCTGTAAACTAGTTTCCTATAGGTACTTTTGCTTTCCTAGAACAAATTTAATTAAATGTATCTGTTAGTTGGTCTGTAATAAAAACAAAATTAGATTTCACCTTGTTTTCTTCCGTAATCCTCCTCGTGACGGCTAGAAACTATAGTTTAATCTTGCAATTAACATTTAAATGCGAAATTTTTCAAACTTTCAACAGCACGTATGGTACATATCTTCACATTCACTCTGTGCAGAGGCGCTGTTGACATACAGGATTCTGTATTACCGCACAGAATGGAAACCTCGCCTATGAAAATAGTAATGATTTGTTGTATTGAGAGATTAGAATGTTTGCGGCTGTTCCACGGTCCGTGAAGTCTTATGGAGAATACTGGTCCAGCCAGAAAAAGTGGCTCCCAAGCTGTTAGATGGCGTTGTATCAATCTTGCTTGTACAGTCTAGTGCCTATATCCAGTGACTGTACTTGCTTTGCATCAACGTGTTGCCTAACTTGATAGCAAACCATCCATTTTGTTTGATATTTTTACAAACTTAACACGTGCGTTTTAAACGATTAAAAATATTTTTAATATAAATTGTAATTATTATTGCAAAATTGTAATTATTATTGCAAAAATTGTGTATTATATATTGGTATTTACATATTGGTACAGGTATAAAGTATTTTTTATTTTGTTTCACGCTATCCTTAAAATTTTAAGGATTTATTGTATTAATCAAAATGGGTCGAACTTGTTGCGTTCCCACATGTTTAAAGTCTTCTAGGATTTTGCATCGCTTCCCGAATCCTGACGTCGATATGGAAAGGTTTAAGTTATGGGTCGCAATGTCTGGAAATGAAGAAATCGCAACATCGGAACCCCGTAAAGTATATCATTGGAGAAGAATATGCCACCATCATTTTAAAGGATGTTTCATCTTGAGCAACAACAATTTACGATCTGATGCTTTCCCAACTGACTGTTTGTCAAGTAATTATACGTTTTGTTTTACTGTTATTTAATTGTAAAATAATTGTTAATTTTAGTTCGTATTGTCAGGGAGTAAGAAGATATCGAAATGGGTCAAGAAGAGGATGAAACTGAAATTTGGCGAAGTTAGAATGATGCCTAAATTAACTGATTATCACGTTGTTCCAAACCTGATAAAAAATGAAAGTTTCTTTTTGCACCCAGGTCTTCAGCGGTGCGGTTTCTCTTGCTATTGTCATGGCTACATCAGGTAAGTGAGCTTATTTTTGAGAAAAGTTTTACTTAATTTATTATTTTATTTAGGAACGACCTATGATGAGTGTAATGGTGAAACGTTAAAGTTGAAACCAGAAGCAAAACAAACTGCAAAAGTGATCGACTTCTTCGACAAATTGTTTGACAGCGTTAATGGTCATGTCGAAGTTGAAGTTCCAGACAAAAAGTTGCGAACCTGCGTCACCGACAAATCTGATCATGTTAAATTTTGGAAGAAAGCTATTAAAATTTTTGAGACGATGATATATATTGAAAAAGATGACAATGACGATGCAAACAGGTATGAGAGGCCCAAAAGGAAGTTCACGCCACCAACCATAAGAAATTGGATTACTACGCTACAAGTAATTTATAAAATAATTCTAATATGAATAATTAATGTTTCATATCTTGCAATTTTTAGTGCTTTATTGACATTCACTCAAACATGAAAGTTTTTGGTTTCAAGAGCATGTTTCCTAGGACGTTCAGCCAGGTTTCTTTGGAAAATTTTTTTGGGCAAGTAAGACAGAGGGGAATAAGATTTACAAATCCAACAGTAGCAGCGTTTACTCCATTTTACAAGAGTTTGTTGGTAAATAACTACAGCAGCGGTCATTCAGAAGGCAGTAATTGTGAAAATGACGAAGGAGATATTTTAGTTTCAATGAAGAAATTTGTGCAGCAGGTAATTACTTACATGTGACATAAAAGTCCCATATTAATTTACTAATTATTATTTTAGGATATAGTTGAAGTTCAGCCAGTACTCCACAGTAATGAAAACATCAAAATTACTGAAATTTTAGAAAATCTTGCCAGTGTATATTGAGAAAGAAATATTGATAAAGCTGATTCTATATTATATAAGAATGCAGCAGAAATATTTAAAAGGTCTAGAAAGAAATCGTGGGCTTACAAGAAAAAGGCACTAAGTCAAAATTTTACTTATTTTTTTTTTAGTGCAATATAGATCTCAATTTTAATGATCTTCCTATTGCAAGAACAGAGTAAGTCATATCTGATTTATTTTGTGAAATATAGAAATGTAAAATAACACTAAAGCATTGATGCAAATAGAAACTTTAAAATGTGGATTACTCAAAACTATCATTTTGGACTTCGTGCCTTTTTCTTGTAAGCCCACGAAGTAGTCTTATTAATGTAAGTATAATGGGGTAATGAAGTGCAATTTATAGCTTCTCGTACTCAAATGTCAACCTCGCCTGTATAATACAAATGAGGCTCTGACGTCCGAGTATCGGCGAAATAACCGTATTTATAATATCAAATTTACAGGAAATGCTAATTAACGATACTAGTAGCATCGTGTCTATCGCTCAATTCTTTAATTATGTAAAAGTTATTAATGTAAATGCAAGAACTGTTAAGTAATAATTTGTATGCGGTACCGAAGAAAGCTAATAAGCCAGAAACATGATGTTATTGCTCATTCTTTATTTATGCCAAAGTGATTAATATCGATTTGTACATTATTTAAATATAAATATTATTAACTTATGAAAATTTTGTAAAAAGATGATCACTTGTCCGATAGCTCAATATTTAAAATGATTTTTAATGAGTATTTAACTTGATTTTAGCTTTTTAAGTTTATTTCAGCTATAAATTTGTAAATTATGATTTACTTATTGATTCTGTTTTGTTAGGTTTATTTAAGTAGTAATAAAATCAATTTTTTAATAAAAATCTGAATGTCGTTATTTTAAAATTACATCAAAATTACAATGTAACTTTATAATCATAAAATTTCATTAATTCTTATAGTAATGTATGTGTATACACTTTATTAGTGCTATTTATTACATTACTTTAAGATTTAATGAAATTTTATGATTATAAAGTTATAGGCGATCAAATTTAAGATCGCAGCGCCAGTGCGGTAGGATTCGTAACTAATTTCGGAGACATGGTTTGGTTTGTTTACATGTTATTAAAGCGAATATATGGATATTTTAATTCAAGTTTTGTGACTTAGTGGAGGTAGTAGTTTTTCAGTGTTTATGTTAAAATCATCGTACGATCTTAAACTAATTAAACATCTTTGAGGTTTGTACAATCTCTTTTCTAGTTATTTAATATATAAAAGAACATCATTTTGTATTTCTAGGTTATCATAAGTTTCTCAAGTTATTAAGTAAATAATGCAAGTGTAATAAGTTGGGCGTTTTAGCCGTGACTAGTTTTTTTGGAAGCCAACGCCAATTCGCGATGTGTTTATGAGGGTGAAGCAGTGCTAAACGCCGAGCACATTATTTTATGAGGAAAAGTGAAGTGTTTGAAGGAAGACATCATGAAGTTATACCTGTGGTTATATGGACTCTGTTTGCAACCAGCGCTTACATACAAATCTTCACGAAATAGAAGTTGTATTAGATGTCGATCAGGAAAAGGCGACTGTACAAAACACGACGTGTACGTGTAAAGCAGGAAACAGCGGAAAATGTAAACAATCATATAATATCTGCATTATTACTTAAATGTTCTAGGTATAAGTTTTTGCTTTATAGTTATTGTGTATTTTACTAATTTTTTTGTTTTAGGATGGGTACTATTAATGAATTTGAAGAAATTTCACAGACCGATATCAAATGTGTGTAGTCGACGCAAAAAAAGATGACTGCGAATAAGTATAAGGCAGTTCCTATAGGTGAAATTCATTGTTTCCAAGGAAAAGTAGATAGCAATAAATAAAAATTTTATGGAAAAAATGTTTCATAACTTGTGAAATAAAAATATATCAAAATAACTAATAAAATATAATATGTTTATTGAAGCGGCTGCATGTCTAAATTATTTAGTTGGAAATCTAGAATTTGCAAAAATTCTGTTTAAAGTTTGATCTGTTGTTATTAAATCGCACACTGTTTTAAATTATTCTGGCATTAATTTGCATCTCAAAGTCTCGAAAAGTTCTCAATCTAGCATTGTTCGGTTGCATCTCGGGTTTGAAATTGAGTGACTGAAGTAAAGCCTCAGCTGCTTCTATGTCATCTGGATTTTGATTGTTATGAAGTTCTTCTTCATTGTCACATATAGTTGCCTCGTCAGATGCATTGCTTTCTTTCAATTCATTTCTTTTAATTTAATCGCTGACTACGTTTCATAGCACCTCGTATGGCAGTATCGCCAGTATCTTCAACATGTGAGTAAAAATGTATGATTTCGTCTTGAGGACGTCAGGTCCCAGTCTGGTATTTTCTTTAACATGTGTGGGTAGCTTCAAGGTAGGGACTAGGACAGCATTTTTTTTAAAAACTCTTACCTTTCTTTTCGCCCATGATTTGCAATGGGGAACTGAATAGTACGCGTTGGACATTTTGAATATATCTATTTAGAAGGTTTGTAGCAACAACTAAATGTGTCTTCATTTAATTATACAAAATTTACACAAAAAAAATAAGAGATACAACAGAAAAACTAACATTGCACTCGCCCTACACCAAATAAACAATAATAATCATGTCTCTGAAATTAGTTCTACCGGCGACCGTTGGTGGCGTATCGCTTATCTTGAATCGCCTATAATTTATAAAATTCTAAATGAAATAATAACCATTTTAAAATTGCCGCGTTTTCTTGCCACATGACAAGTGGCTCCCAAGCCTACAGATGTCGCTGTTGACAACATACCAAGCCTTTGTTAAGGAGTTAACATACCCTGGGCTGTTCCAATATGGACGCGAATGGCAACGGTAAACGAGGATTACCGAAATTAAGAGATATAATAAGAAGACAACGTCAAGAATCAGATGTAAGTAAATTTTTTCATTCACAAAAATAACATTACTTTGATAAATTTACTTTTTTTGATTATTTTTAAACTGACTATTTTTTTTTTTAAATACACTTCACGAAAGAACTTCCTTTTCTAATTAAAAAAATTTTCAATTGTCAAATTTCCCTTCATTATTTTACATTTTGAGATTCCACAAAATTAAACAAAACAAATTATACATCGTCTACTTTGACTAGAAAAAAAACTTTATTGACAAATAAAATCGAACCTGTGCGTAAAATAACAATTAAAAACTACAATACAAATAATATTAAGACCTTAACTTGAAACAGCATCCAGCCCTTCATCCATGTTACAAAAATTAGTGAAGTGATGATAGCTTTGAGATATAAAAGAGGGCCTAACTAGAGAAGATATCAGGCTCAAACAAGAAATCGAGTTCCATTATAAGCAGTTGTGATGGATCTTGTTCGTTCCGTACAGAAGTGTATCGGCTTCAAAAATTAAAAGTTGTGACTGTGATTGATGTGAAAAAAACACTAATATCCAAAAAGTTATTTACAACGTACCATGGTTTGATAAAACTGTTTCTTGTTCAACAAGAATGATCCAGCAATAAGAATTGTTTGGATGGAAGATTTGGTTATGACTATGAGGTAATAGTCACCATGAGATAACTGGACAATTTTCGTCGACTAGGAAATACTAAGATTAGTTTTATTTTCCAACAATATACTTTTCTTCTAAATCATAATTCAATGTTGACAAACATTGGCATATCAAGAATTTTCCGTCTGTTCCAAAATCCTACATATACCTACCTAATCAACAAACTACAATTATTTATTGTTTAGGTATACTAGGTAGATCTTTAAAATAGACGGAAAACCATAATGGAGATAATTACTCCCACCCTCTTGAAACCGTTCTTGAGAAAAATATTCAAAATGTGCACTGATGTATGTGGAGAACTCCTTTCTTTTCTTTTCTTTTTCAAATTGGGTGCATTTTTTTGCACCTAACAACATAAACCTAATTTTCAATTGTTCGAAATGGTAAATTTGGAGACGACCCTAGCCAAAATTTTACGGGGGGAGCATTTTTTTGTTTGCCAACTATTGACTTTATTTAGGTTTCCCCTTTTCTGCTTTCCACTATATTTTACTATTTTTTAAAGAAATTTCAACAATTTATTGACAGTTTTGCCAACTATTCACAGATTTTGTCAACTGCCTAAAATATTGGGGATGGGAAGCTTTCCCCCCATGGGGCCGTCCCTTGGTAAGTTATCATAAATTGTATGAGCTTCTAAAAATACCTGCACAAAGTTAAGTTTTTGTTGATGCTTCCACTTTGTTCTTCAACAGCAGATTTGATACAAATGCTGGGTTTCATGTGGGTCAATTTTTTTTTAATTAGACTTACGTGATGGCTTTTGTTTTGTGGAAACTCAATATGAATAACTTTTACAACATTTTCGATGCAAAAGTAGAACATGATGTTAAATTTTACACCAATTTTTTAATAAAAACAAAATTTATTATAATACAGATTGTAACATTTGATTACACAGCACAAGGTAATCGTACAATAGTTTTGCGCAATTATCTCTCACTACAAACTCACTTTTAATTAACAGGGTAATTCAGAAAATACACAATATTATTTTTTACCTAATTAGAATTTAAATTTGAAATAATAATTATTACGAACATTTTCAAATTCATTATCTTTGTAATAATTCAAAGTTTATTTTTACAAATGCTTCCGTATAAACAAACCTGCTTCTAAGTTACATTTTTACCTGTATTCTCGTTTATATTATACGTTTCATAACATAAACTCGATAAAATTTCGAGAATGATAATAAAAAGTAAAAATCTCATTGACGACATATTTCTATTACTAGGTTTAATTACCTTTGTATTAATTATTGTCTTCTGAAAAAAATTAAGAGATTTCAAGCAATATCTTATCAGCTTATCAACTAGTATGCCAAGGTGTATTGCCTTTTAAGATTATCTTGTATGATTAAATCACTTTTATTTAATCTTAAATAAATTTTTTTCTGAATTACCCTGCAGTGCAGGGCCTGCGCATGACAAATTTAAACTCACACAAAATACTTTTGAAATAAGTTAGCATATCCACTTTTAATATTTGTATTATTTTTTCTAGAAAATTGAATATACAACTCCCCTTTTCATTCAAATTGTGAATTAAATAAGAAAATACAGAAGTAATTAAAAAAGAATTAATGGTAATAACATTAATTTAACTATTTTCACTTTGTTTAACTGTGGTTTGTCTTGAAAGTTTTAATGAAATAATAAATTATTTTTGCTAACACTTTTTTTATTAACAAAATTGTTGTTGTTTTGTTATACGTTTCACCTTCTTATGCTTTATTGGTGCTGGCGAACATTATAGTACGAAAAGCACTGCAATAAATTTGTTTGTAAATAATAAAGTGAAGTTATTTAAATGAACCTGTTATCAAAATAAATTTAACAAAATTAAGATGCAGTTTATTTACACGCTGACCAAAAATGCAGTGTTTTTAGTACAAACAAACAATTCTTGCTCAAAATTTGGTAGTTATGATTTTTAAATTTAATATTTTACATTTTTGAATCGAGGAGTCGGCACCTATTTTGAATAAGTAATTGTGTAAAAAATAAATAAGTGGGTAATTTTTTTTATTCGCCCATAGAGCACATTGTATGTAAGCAAACTTTTATGGTTTGAAGTAGCGAGCATAATCAGTTATAGAACTGAATCTATTTCACAGTTACTCTTTAAATATCCAAATTAGTAATGACCAATAATTTCCGGTATTTTTAAAAACTTTAAGCAAGATATGCAACTGTTATAGATTTTTTTCACGTACTATATACCAAAGTTGTCTCTCTGCCTGTTACTGGTGTAGACTCATGATATATCTGGTATACGCAATTTGATCTCTGCAAAGGACAAAACTTAAACTGATTTTGATACCATTTATTTTTTGAAATAAATTATTACACAAAATGACCATAAGGTTGCTCATCTTCCACAATCGTTTATAATCAATGATTTTTTCAAATGCATCAAAAACTTTGGATAAACAATAAATTGTTGGTCGTCACTGATTTAGCATATTAAAAAATAAACCAAAATAGAAGTTTTATTTTATTAACTGTAAGATTGTACACTGTTAGATAATCAGAAGTAGTAACCCAGCACTACCTAGTTTCTAGAATAGTTCATACAAGTAAACCATTTTTCGGAAAATTTAAAAAAAATGTTGGTTACCTACAGAGTGAGGGTAACCGGTCGCCAAGAACTAAACCAAGCAAGCAAATGTTTGAAAACCTTGCTTTCTGATTACATAGTTGAAAAACAAAATTGATTTATTGTTAGTATAAAATTTAACAAGTAGTCAACATTTTTGTTTTGAGCTTTCCATTTTCATTGTGAGTGTAAGATCATTTCACTTAAAAAATTTATCATTTGACGAATTATCATTTGATTAATTTTTAGGGTGGTTGCGGAGATTGTCCGGACCTTGAATTTGTTTACGATGACACAGACCATCATACCAATGAAATATCGGAATTGTATAGCTACACAGAACAGCCCGAACTTCAACTTAATGTTAAAGCATTCGAGGATCAAATGGAACAATATGCATTACCTCCTAGTTGGCAGAAACTTAGTCTTATACAAAGAAAGTCGGTTATCATGAAACTTCTTGATCAACTAGAGGTTACTAGTAAACCTATGAGAATGCGAGCTGCCCGTTGTATTTTATACCTTGCGCAGGGATGTTGGGCGGAAATGCAATCGGATGCTGAACAACAGCATTGGACCAGAGTTAACGTGATGTTACTGTACGACATGGGAGTTTTTAACGCTTTAACGGATATTTTAAATATTGAAATTGAAAATAGTGCCGCTGCTCATGTGGCAATGAGAAAACTTGCAGTTTCGTTGGCAGATTCGCAAGATTTGCGTGTAATACTTTCCGTATTATACACGATTACAGAAGTAATAAGAAACGAACAAGCTTCTGAATCAAGTGAATATAAAACTCAAATTACATCGTTTGCTAATGAAATTGCTACCTCGTCTGGAGAAGAATTGTTGATTATAAAATTATTA
Source organism: Cantharis rufa (assembly GCA_947369205.1). Taxonomy (NCBI): domain Eukaryota; kingdom Metazoa; phylum Arthropoda; class Insecta; order Coleoptera; family Cantharidae; genus Cantharis; species Cantharis rufa. Next base: position 26,869,641 of record OX376309.1, read on the forward strand.
GGAATGGTTACTAGATTTTGCAGCGGTGCAGCTCCACATTTTCCAATGAAAAAAGTTTTATTGTTGCTATGGAAACTAATTTTAGTATTTTTGGGTGGTATGGTGACCCTTAAAAAATTGAAAGCAGAAAAGAGAGAAAAAGCGCTCCTTCCACCTCAAGATGAAGACACTTTAGACATAGCTAAAACAATGAGGGCTTCTTCGCCACCTGCTAGTGCTTCTGATTTACTGGAAGCACAAAACCAAAAACGTACTAGTAGACCTTTTAGACGTGTAAGTAAAGAGTCTTTTAAAAGTTCTGTGGAACATCTGATTTATTGTCGTTACCATTACAAATATTAATCTTTAAATTGTAGAGTTTGATGAAACAAAGTTCTTTAGATGATCACGAATCTTTAGGAATGGAACTAGATGGAGGAATGGGTAATGAAAATGGTGATGAAATAGTCGATGACTATGATGATAGGCGACCAAGTGAGTTTGGAGAAAATCAACAAATGTACAATAATTATCAACATAGGCCTAGCACTCCTACACCGCAACCCCTTCCTATACCAAGAGGTAAAATTTTTAAATTTTATATTTAGTTTATGCTCTAGAACTTACGAAACATATTATAAAATATTTTTTCTGAAATAATTTTTAGGATTGCCTTGGAAGCCTAAAGTGAGGCAAAAAGATATAGATCTATTTTTAGAAAATGCTAGAATGAAATTTATTGGGTATAATATACAGGGCGACCGCGATAGTCTGGCAGGCCTACCTCAGCCCATTCATGAGGGAGTGAGAACTCTGAAGGAAGTAAGAATGTATGAGCAAATTGAATCGTCCGTTTAATTTAAGCATTAATTCCAGCATATGTATACCTCGTTGGCTGAACTTCAAATACAAAACGAAGAGGCTAGAACGCGAAATCCGTTATCTTACACAGAAGAAGAAATTGAAATAACTCCAGTCGAAATTTTGTATCAAGCTATGTTGCCTAATTTACCTCAATACATGATAGCGTTATTGAAAATTCTACTCGCTGCTGCACCAACATCCAAAGCTAAAACAGATTCCATTAACATAATGGCCGATGTTTTACCCGAAGAAATGCCGATGACTGTCTTACAATCGATGAAATTAGGAATTGATGTAAATAGACACAAAGAAATAATTGTCAAGGCAGTATCAGCAATATTGTTGTTACTTTTAAAGCATTTCAAGCTAAACCATGTTTATCAATTTGAATTTATGTCTCAGCATCTAGTTTTTGCCAATTGCATTCCTCTGGTGCTTAAATTTTTTAATCAAAATATCATGGTGTACGTAGGAGCTAAAAATATGTAAGATATTTATTGTTACATCAAACTTTAATTTTAAAACAGAATTTTTAGGATACCAATTTTGGATTTTCCGTCTTGCGTTATTGGTGATCAACCAGAATTAACAGCAGAAAGTTTAGAAATTGGTGATGCTACTCCTTACTCTTGGAGAAATATATTTTCTTGCATTAACTTATTAAGGATATTAAATAAATTGACAAAGTGGAAGCATTCTCGAATAATGGTCAGTAATACCATCGTTACATTTTACAATCATTCCAATGCAATTTTTTAATAATTCATATCCACGCTTTTCCAATATTCCTGTCCATACATGTTTTCAGCAAATCATTTGGTCATAGCAATTGTCGTTTAATTTAACTTTTTATTTAGATGTTGGTAGTGTTTAAATCTGCCCCCATTTTGAAAAGAACATTAAAAGTGAGACACGCGATGACCCAGTTATACGTTCTTAAATTACTAAAAATGCAAACTAAATATTTAGGAAGGCAATGGAGAAAGTCAAATATGAAGACTATTAGCGCAATTTACTCCAAAGTGCGACACCGATTAAACGACGATTGGGCTTTTGGTAATGGTAAGTATTTTAGTTTCTTTTTTACTAAAACTTGATAACATCTCTTTTTAGACTTAGATGCTAGGCCATGGGATTTTCAAGCTGAAGAGTGTTCTCTTCGGGTCTCGGTAGATCGATTTAATAACAGAAGATATGCTAACAATCCAAAGGTGCGTTAAATTTTAATAAAAATCTTGAAGTTTTTAATTTATTTATTTATAGGAATTGGATTTTCAACCTGTAGATAATTGTCTGAGTAGTGTACTGGGAATACCTCATGATCTTTCTGATTACTTTAAAAAACATTACGATTTATGGTTGGAACAAGAAGTTTACAACAATTCCATACAATGGGAACGATTATTAACCGAATGTGTTTGACACTGATGCTTGGAAAATAATTTTTAACACAATTAATTTTTATATGCAACATTTTTGCAATTTACATTACAAATTACAGTTTTGCAATACTCGATTAATTAATTTATTATTATGATGAATTTAATGTTATTAATTTTATTACATAAATGTAATTTCAAAAATTGTGATTGTTATATTATATTTAAATACAATAATATAAATTATTAAAATTCATTTGAAAGAAACTTGAGAATATATTTTTTAACGTTAAGGTTTTGCTAACTTGGCTTACACTAAGGTTATGGAGGGTAGACCTCTACCCTCCATAACTAAGGTGTTAAGAAAGAATCTTGGCTCACTTCCTACAAATAGCTAATAAAAATTCTGATTGTGCCTTTAAATTTTAAGAAAAGGACTTATTGTAAAACGAACTAAAACTTTACCTACGACCTCCTCCAAAATAATTACTCCATCTCATGAAAACTGAAGGTAACAAAAAAATCAATAAAGACACAAACTTTAAATTAATTTATTTGTAAAACTGATTGTTTTCAACTAAACTAAATTTATTTTAATAAAATCTTGATGACGTGAATTGATGGATATGTGGTTTAAGAAATGCATTTAGTTTTTTATAAATAGTGAACAATTTACAATTAATATATAAAAATAACTTATAATTATAACATATTTACATTTTCAGCATTTTCTTCTTCTAATTCCTTAAAATGGTGATACAGTTTTAACGATGCCTAAAAAAATTTAAGTAAATTTTTATGAACCTTAATAAGAAATTACTTACGTAAGCATCAATTGCAGCATATTCCTGTTGTGCATGTGTTAAAGGAATAACATTCCATTTACTTTGCCGAACTTTTTTATCTTTGTTTATTTGAAGATCCAACTAGAATTTTAAAAATTTGAAAATACACTTAAAAATCTGCTGGAAACTTACAAATGCATTCACTAACTTCTCCAAACTATAACTCTCGATATAGCCAGTGTTTAACTTTCTAGCTCGAGGTCGTAAATCAATACAATTTGCCAATGCTCTTTCTTTATTAAATACTGAAAAGTCACGAGCTAACTTGTTTATGTCACTACAATTAAAAATTATATTTGGTACTTGTCAAATTAAGGCACTTACTTTTTTATGTTCACTCCTACTAATTTTACTTTTTCGTATGATAATAGTTCGATTAACGATTTAGGCAAGTTACGAAATTCTGACACTTGAAATAGATAACATTCCTCTAAGGAGGTGCTCAACTGCAACAAAGCAGTTTTGCCAGATCCAGTTACAAAATTAAAAGGCCATTCCATATCGAATCCAATAACGAAGTCGCTTTGACACTGTCTTGCTTTATTCCTAAAACATCACCGTTAAAAGATTTCACTACGATGTTTCCTTAAAAATATTACAATAAAGTATCACAATGCATGGCACAATCAATTAGAGTTGTATAATAATGCATTTTTCCTGAATATGTTATAAAAGGTAAGGTTTTGACGTCGATGACTTTCTTTTTCTAAAATTAATCAACTTTTATTCAAACAGATTTATTTAACTACGGATACTTACCATTTCCTGTTCCTGTTTGGGAGTAGCCGAACGCAATACCATCTCCATTTTTAACAACAATTTCTTAGTTAAATACTGGTTTAAATAATAATATTCTGTTTGTTTATAACAAAACTCGGAAACCTTCAAAATGTTCGTTATTTTAAATTTTCTAAAGTGGAGTCTACATTGCACGCAGTGCTGGTGCTTTAAAAATTTGTACTAATGTACTAATTTAACACAGTGGCGTATCGAGCTTCTCAGCACTGCGGCACCTATGAATTTACATTCTTTGTTGTGATTTTCTTAATTTTTTAGGTTAAATAAGATTTAAATTATTCAAGCCAATTTTTATAATTATGGAAACCGTAGAATTTAAAGATATAAAATGTGTGCCCGACATTATTCATCCTTATAATCGTAGTCATCAAAATTCTGCAATTTTAATTGATAATGGTGTGAGATTTGTATGAACATGATTAGTTGTTACGATTTAACATTTCAGGTTCTTATCAATGTCGAGCAGGATGGTCTCACCAGGCAAAACCTTTGCTGATATTTAGAAACTTTGTAGCAAAACCTAGAAAAGAACGCTCGAAGAAGGATAACGTGGACACTCAAATACCACAACTTCAAGTTGGAAATGACATTATAAATATAGAAGCCGTTCGGTTCCAATTAAAAACTCAGTTTGATCGTAATATCGTAACACATTTTGAAGTTCAAGAGCATTTATTTGATTACACTTTCACACATTTGGGAATTAATACAGAAAACAGGGTTCCACACCCTGTTGTTCTCACCGAGGCCTTTGTCAATCCCAATTCTTCTAGGCAGTGTAAGTAAATAAGTTTAAATGTAATTTTAATTATCTAATTTTTAAATAAATTGTAGTGATGTCCGAATTATTATTCGAATGTTATGGAGTACCAAGTGTAACTTATGGTGTCGATTCTTTGTATGCTTACAACTGTAGTCAAGAAAAATTATCCGAAAATGCACTATTAGTCAGTTTAGGTTATCACACTATTCATATAATTCCAATTCTTAACGGCCGAGCCAGCTTTACAAATACTCGCCGAATTAATACGGGAGGATACCATCTAATTTCATTTTTGCATAGAATTTTACAACTAAAATATCCTGCACACACAAACGCCATCACTTTAAGCAGAGCAGAAGAGTTGTTACACTCGATTTGTGCAGTTGCTCTGGATTATAAAGAAGAATTGTTGCGATGGACGGACATGGATTACTACGAAAATAACATAAAAAGAATTCAATTGCCATATTCTGTTGCGGTCACTTCTACTCTCACATGTAAATAATTTATTCTTCACAAATTCTTTTATTTTAACCCAGCTGTATTTTAGTGGAACAACAAAAAGAAAGAAAAAAGGAGTTAGCTCGACGATTAGCTGAAATAAATGCCCGAAAACGAGAAGAACGTTTAGCAGAAGATCAGGACAAATTTAACAGGTTATTAGCTATTCAAAATATAATTGAAGATGAAGACGACATGGACGATATAGACAAATATTTGTCTCAGTACCAAATTAAAAGCGTCGATGAATTAAACAAAAATATTCTTTCTTTGAGCTTACGCATTGAAAAAACAAAGGAAAAAATATTGGCTTCCAATACTACTGACGATGTAATAGTGGAAGAACCTCCTGCAAAACAAACAAAACTCAACAAAATGGTGTTTGAAAATGAGAAAGCCATGCAAACCTTTCTGCAGAATATTAAAAAGACGGTAAGAAATCATAAAAATTGAAACAATAAACTTAATATCATAATTATTAGAGGCAAGAAATTTTAAACAAAAAAACGACAAGGAGGCAACGCAGGCAAGATATGGCTAAAAGAAGAACTGCAGCTGGACAAGAAAGAATGCGAATCATATCTCAGTTGGCTAGAATGGAAAAAGGTAACGACAATTTTGGACTGAGAGACGAAGATTGGGATATTTATAAGACTATCAGTAGGGAAGGTACACTTGAAACATTTTTATTTTAATTCTTAATATGCTCATATAAAATTTTAGGAGGAGATTCGGATAGTGAAGCAGAAAATGACAAATTATTGGAATTGGATGAAATAATAAGGACACACGAACCATCGGAAGTGGATGATTCTTTGATTCCTGGTGAATCACATCAGTTACATATTGGTATCGAAAGATACAGAACACCTGAAGTACTTTTTAAACCGTACATGATTGGTTCATCAGAAGCGGGACTCACAGAAGTAGTGAGCTACGTATTATCTCTTTTTAATTTAGAAGATCAGGCTAAATTATCGTCAAATGTTGTGTTAATTGGAGGACTTGCAGAATTGCCAGGTTTAAAAGAGCGCATTCAAAGGGAACTTATTTCCATCCGACCTTTTAAATCGTTTTCAAACGTAAAGATAATATCAAATCCAACTTTCGCCACTTGGTGTGGTATGAAAAATTGGACATGTAACCCAAACTTTGAAAAAAGTTTACTAACTCGTAAAGAATATGAAGAATTTGGCGGAGAATATTTTAAATGCTTTTCTGCTTCCAATTTATACACTCCCAGTCCAAAATGTAATGTATTTGATATTTGTGGTGAACAGTAAACAAAATTATTAAAAACGTTATTTATTTATTATAAAACTAGTACAAAAACTTTACTTACTATTTTTATTTACAGTCGGCTTTACGACTTCAAATTTATATCATTTCAGGCCAAAAATGAAGTGTGTAATTAACAATAATTAAATTAAAAAATATTAAAAACGTTAATTTAATTTTTACAAACTAACGATTATTAAATGTTATTTATTTACAGTTGGAAAGCTTTGGTTAATGTTTAGTTGTATCTGTGTTTTTTTTAGTTGTCTTGATTTTCTTAAGGTAAGGTTGAGGTAAAAATAAACCTGGCCAATATTTGCTCTGAGTTTGTATTACTTTTTCCACGATATGGTCACAGCTGATGTTGACCTTTCGAGTTTTAAGATTTAACATTGGCAAGGGATCTTCCAGCAATGCTTTAATACACATATTCATGCTGTATTTAACAGTGGCTGGATTGTAACCACCTTCAAGTCCTAAAATAATTCTTCCTTGAGCCAATGGTTTCAGTAATTGAATAAAATGAGCAAAACATTCAGGCGTTACACTGTAATTCCCTAAATAATCGTTAACGCCTGCATCAAATCCTGCCGACACTAAAATAACTTCTGGTGCATAAGAATATGCGATGGGAAGCACCACGCGGTGAAATATTGAGATATAATCTACATCATAATGCTTTTCCTGAAAATAAGGATGAAATTGTTAAAATATACTGGAGTTGAACCACAATCCACACAGTTAACGATTTCCTCCACAATATTGACAAAATCGTTAGCTGTGAGAGTTGCGAGATTTTATCCCCACTATCACATAATTTAATTAAAAAATAGTTTCTTTTACTTTAGTTAAAGGTACATTGACGTTGTAGCCTTCTCCTTTGCCTTCCCCACAATATGTGTAATCGCCTTCTTTGGAGGTGGGGAAAAAATTGCCATTGTCGTATTTATGAATGCTCAAGTACAACACTTTATTGTCCTTATAAAATATTTTTTGAGTTCCATTACCATGATGAATATCAAAATCGATTATTAAAACTCTAAAAATGTAAACATTAAAACATAGAAAAACAAAATTAGGAAATTACCTATCCAAATGGTATTTATCAAGAATATATTGAGCAGTCACAGCAACGTTATTACAATAGCAAAATCCCATAGGGGTTTCGCTTTCTGCATGATGTCCTGGAGGTCTTATTATAGCAACCCCATTTTTAGTTTTACCTGTTATTACGCTATCTGCAACAGATAACAAACAACCGACAGCCGTCATGATTGCTTTTAAAGTAAATTCATTGTAAAACATATCCAAGCTTGGACCAATTAATTGTTCAAAGTTTTGGGAAATAATTTCGTAAACATAGGCTTTTTCGTGCACGCGATGTATAATGCCCAGGTCAATAGGTTTTGGCTAAAATTTTAATGGGTCAGTAACTACATACTTTAAAAAGTTTTTGTTATAACAGTTTTTCTTTTTACACGACTTAGCCTTCTTCGAAGAAATTTAATAAGAGTAAGAAAGCAATTGACAGTTTAATCTTTCTTAAGGCAATGACAAATCGTTCAAGTGTATTAGTTTAGAAAACAGGTTAAGCACCATGTACTAGCATGGTACTTCAAAGAAAAAAAAAGACAAGACCTTAGTAAGTGGGAAGAAAATTTAGTTGATAATGAAGCCAGGCTTTTATATACAATAAATTGATCAATTGAAGAAGGGTGTTTTCTTTTATGTTCCTTTATTGAACATGATATTTTATTGCAATCACTATGCTGGACTAAAGAAACAGAGCATGAATAAAACTTGCAGCGGAAATTACATTGGTTAATGCTAGTCATATATTGACGATCACTACCAAGAGGTAGTTTTCCTCAACACATCAATATAGATTTTTATAAAAATTTAATCAGAAAATAAACCTAATTTAAAAACACTAAAAACTAGTTGGTTTTTATGGCAGAAATGGATGACTCCGCTGAAATCTCATTTTTAAAGAAACAATTGCTAGAAAATAATCCGGGATTGAGTGAAAAACTAGTGAGAGAAAAGTATAAAATTTTGGATGAAAAACTTCAACAGTTTCAAAGGTAAAATAATTGATGATAATTATATCAATATTTTAGAAAACTCAAAAAATTTACCCACACTTTTTAAAACTAAGATCTTTTTAAGTTGAGTGTAATTTTTAGATTTTCTAAAATACTGATATTTTATCAGTAAACTCACCATTTTTCAGAAATTGTTTTACTGTGTAAAATGGTTTTGTGTAGGTATTGGTACCGACCAAGTGCAATCAAAGTGAGCAGAGAGATAAAGATAGAAATATAAAATATTATTCACCTTTAAGTTGGTACATCTAATATCGAGCCCCCATTCTTGGTATAAATTGTAAGTATCCACAAGTCTCTGCGGACATTCAACAACAGATCTTGTTGTATTGTGCTTCAACATGGCTGGATCATAGCAACACGCCACTTTCTGAATTGTGCTAAGTTGTTCATTTTCTGAAACACAAAATCAATTAACCTATTATAACTGTAATTTATATTACCTTTTTTGTGCTCTGCAATGATATCAAAAAATCCTACAGTTTTTTCTGGAGTATTTTGAAAATAGCATTGCCGTGTAGGGTAAGGTGGGCTTAGCGGTACACCCACATAATTAATCGGGCCATTTAAATGCAAACTTACGTGTTCTTTAGCAAAACATTTCCAATATTTGGATAAAACAATAATTAAATTTCCAATGGTTTCCATAACAGTTGCATGAGGTTTCTTCAAAGGTTCTAAATTCGGCATTGAATCTCCCAATAAGCCTTTTAATGTCATAGCAGCACCTTCTGCTAATGATGGTAAAAAATAACCCCCCTCGAGGCACACTGCTAATTTACCACAAGCCAATCCCGATAGCAAGGTAATCAAATGTCCGTAAAATTTGGGGCTCACTTGCATTCTACCCTGAAATTTAGAAATAAAAATTACTTTGATTTGAGTGTATTGAAGCACTAAAAATATTTCTCCATTATTCAAACAACCGTAACTTGCATATTTTCTTAACCAAATTACAAACCTTTTCGTCCCCTAAAGCAGAATCAAAACCGGCAGAAAATAATATCAAATTTGGTTGAAACTAAAACAAAAAATAAAAAATTACCTCGGGACATCCAATGCAAGCATCATATCCAGCAGAAAAAATTAACAAGTCAGGCTGAAACTAAATCAGAAAACATAAATTGTGGAAAATAATATCTGGAACAAACCTCGTATGCAACAGGTAACAGAATGTGAGAAATAATGTGGAAGTAATCACTATTTCCCAAATTGATCACATTAAGCGGAAAATTTATGTTGTAACCCCTGCCTTCATGGATACCTATAAAATCATAATCACTTTCACGTAAATTGGGCCAAAAATCGCCATGTTCGTATCTGTGTATTGAAAAATACAGAACCCTACAACAAAAATTTGAATTGAAATCGTAAAATCTAAAAATTAAGGTTTAATAACCTGCTATCATTGTAAAACATCTGTTGGGTGGCTTGACCGTGATGAACATCAAAATCAACAATTAAAATTTTTTTGGCTAAGCCTTTATCGAGTGCATTTTTTGCAGCAATTGCAACATTGTTGAAGAAGCAATATCCACAATATTCGTTCTTCATGGCATGATGACCTGGAGGTCTTATAATAGCCATACCGTTTTGAACAGTGCCTTTACAAACGGCCTCCACTAAGCTTATTGCACTACCTGCTGCTAAAACAGCACAATCAAAGGTACTCTAAAATTATTACGTAAGCAAATTACCAACATTTGGAATAAGTAAAGCAATACCTTGTTAAAATATATCGAATCATATTTAGAAGCCATTAATTCCATTTGGTAGATACTTGCTTCTTGACATAATTTTTGTAATTCTATATACGAAGAGTCCGTATGCATTTCAGATATGTTTTTCATAGTGGCTTCTGTGGTTGGTAACCGAACGCATCTATTTATTAAGCCCATTTCTATGCATCTGTAATTAACAAAAATATTATAAAATTAAACTGACTAAAACGCTTACTCGCCTTTTGTAAATAGCAGTGTACCTCTCAGGATTTTCGGGATATTTTGAATCCCATAAGCATTTGTGTTGAGCAAACTGTTCATCATAAATTATCCCGGTATCTTTTTTCACCAAGGTTTTAGCTTGGATGGCCTTAAAAATTAAAGTTAAAATTGAACATCAACATAATTTTTACAAGACAACCTGCTCGTACACATCGTAAATGGTATTTACAGGACGTGGCCTATTTCTCAAATTTAATAATCTCTTTTCGTTCAAAAATTTTTTCAGGTCCTCCTGAAAAGATTAGAAAAAATTCTATAAATATTGCTCGAAAATTTTCAAATTAAATGATATTTGATTTAAAATTCCAGAATTACAATTTTGTTCCCTACCCAATTTTTATTTGTATTTTTCATTTTAACTTTGAACTCGGAAGGTCATTCGATCTATCTTTACATAAATTCATAGTCCAGAATTACAATTTTGTTCCCTACCCAATTTTTATTTGTATTTTTCATTTTAACTTTGAACTCGGAAGGTCATTCGATCTATCTTTACATAAATTCATAGCAACTTACTCTACTTTTGCTTTTTTTGCTCTCCGGGTTTGAGGTGGAATGGGTAGAATCAGTCAACGGTTCAGGCTCTGGAAGTTGAAGACATGACGAAAGTGTTTCTACGTTATTATCTGGAAGTAATCTTATATTAGAATTTTCTTGTTTTGTGTTTTAAAGTATCGTGATCTTCAGAAGCATTTAACACCTATTTTCCCTGCACAAAGAGTTGATCTTTTATAATGGCTATTTCGAAATTTTCAATTACCCCATGTTGAAGATGGTTCCAATTGTGAACAGTTTAACGAGATTTCTTCCATAATAAACTTATTATAATATTCTGTAATTAGAAAGCATTTGAAGATTGGAAACCTATTTGTATAGTCAGTTGTATCAACTTCGGGTCAGAGTTAATCTAGGTTTAACTTTTATCTGAGATTTATGCAACTGGCTACTTGACACTTAAAAGCAGGTCAAGTTATTTCAAATTAAATCGTTAAAGAATATTTAGACCAAATCAAAGCATAGGTACTCAAAACCTAAAGGACTGTTCAAAAACTCGAATAATGCTAGATGCAAAATCTAATTAAATACAATTTTTAGTTTAGTTTAAATTACTAGTATATCTGATAAGAATTGTTTAAAAATTTGAATAAATTAAAATAATTGGGAACTTCAGGTTGGGTGCCTTCTGAACAGATAGCAAATTGTAGAACTTGAGATTACCTATACGAAGAAAAAAAATTCTTTTAATTTTGAAAAAATTATTTCTAAAAGTACACATACAATTTTCCGCAAACTGTAGCTAAACGATGAAAGAGGTTACAAAAGAATCATCCCCTAGTAAAGAAACAGTTGGCCGATAATCGTGTATCGTTTCCATATAGTAAATTACAAAATCTACTTACCCGAATCATTGACAGGCACTGCATTTTCCATTATTTCTTATTTTTAGTTATCTATGTACCTAAAAAGTGGACGCTGCTTGAGCTAACATTTACACAATTTACTGTCAATTTTTGAGGTTAGATACCACAAAACAAGTGAATGGTGCAAGTCTAATTTTGGTGTTTACCTCGAAATCGTCCCACTGATTTTATAAATCTTAACACACTTATGAAAGGATAAAATAATAGCCAACATGAATAATAAGGTGTTGAAGAAGTTATTAAACCATAACCTAGTTAATTCGATTACTTCATCTACTTTCGGTACATGGTCTCGATTAGGCATAATTTTTAATTCTAAAACAGATCGAAAACATGAATCTCTTCAGGAAAACACGGTAAGATATTCTGCATTCAATTATTTACAAGTGTCTCACGTAGCATTTTTAGGGATTATTTGGAGTTCCTGAATTACGGTCACATGAAGGCTTCAATATTTTAAGAGAAAAGTGCGTTGTTGAAACCAATAAACTGATAGAAGAAGCTACTAGTAAACATAGATCGCGAAAAATGGTGCAGGTATTTGACGACCTTTCAGATTCCCTGTGTAGAATAGCCGATTTAGCGGAGTTTATACGAATTGCTCATCCTTCAAGTCATTACGCTCGAGCAGCTGAAACCGCTTGTATGGATGTTAGTAGCGTCGTAGAAAAGTTAGTAAATAATAGGAAAATTAAGTTTTGTTATAAGCACAATTTTATTTTAGATTAAATACAAATGCACAGTTGTATTCTGCACTTGTTAACGTGGTAAGAAATGGAGATAAGCTACCTACTACCGAAATAGATGATCATGTTGCACAATTATTTTTATTTGATTTTGAACAAAGTGGTATACATCTTCCTTCAACACAGCGTAGTCAAGTTGTAGCTCTTAATGACAGAATATTGCAATTAGGACAAGTTTTTGTTGCCGGTTCTACCGGACCTAGGGTTGTAGACATCAGTGTGATACCAAAAAACCTCAGAGATATGTAAGGTTACCACCAAGTAACATTTAATGTGTTTTAAATTTTCACATTTTAGCTTTACAGTTGACGGCAACAACGTAATTGTCGGAGGTTTATGTGCCGATTCTTCCAATTCTACCCTTAGGGAAATAACTTATCGTATTTATTTCTATGGAGATGACAGACAAGATTTTATTTTAAATCAACTATTGAGTGACCGCCATCAGTTGGCGCAAATTTGTGGTTTTTCTACTTATGCACACAGAGCACTAAAAGGAAGTACTCTTGAAGAACCTGCGACAGTAATGGAGTTTTTGAATTGTTTATCAGATGGACTTCGAGAACGCGCCGATCAAGACTTTCAGGTGATGTCCAAAATGAAGCAAAGTGAATGTTTTAGTAATGAATCATTGGCAATGTGGGATACACCTTATTTTACTAAAAAAGCTAAGAAGCAAATGTTTAGTGTTCAAAGTTCAGAATTTTCGCCTTATTTTTCTTTAGGTACATGCATGGAAGGTCTTAACAATCTTACCAAGCAACTCTACGGAATTGAATTGATTGTAACGGATGTAGCTCCAGGAGAGTGTTGGGCGGATGATGTATACAAATTAGCAGTTACCCATGAGAAAGAAGGACTATTAGGTTATATTTATTGTGATTTTTATGAAAGAATTGGTAAACCCAATCAGGACTGCCACTTTACTATACGTGGAGGACGTGCTTTAGCCGGTGGTTCCTACCAGCACCCCATAGTTGTACTCATGTTAAACTTGCCTTTACCAAGATGGTCCACACCTACGCTGCTCTCTCCTGGAATGGTGGACAACCTTTTTCACGAAATGGGCCATGCTTTGCATTCTATGTTGGCAAGAACACGGTATCAACATGTTACCGGGACGCGCTGCAGCACCGATTTTGCCGAGGTACCATCTGTTTTAATGGAATATTTTGCGAGCGATATTCGGGTACTGAAGACCTTTGCCAAACACTTTCAAACCAAGGAACCAATGTCGGAAGACATGCTACAACGATTATGTGCATCGAAGCATTTGTTCACAGCTAGTGAAATGCAAATGCAGGTTTTCTATTCTGTTTTGGATCAAATATATCATAGCAATCATCCTTTAGAGGGTTCGACAACCGACGTACTTGCCAAAACACAGGAGAAGTACTACAGCCTTCCCTATGTACAAAATACAACATGGCAATTGAGATTTAGTCATCTAGTAGGCTACGGTGCTAAATATTACTCTTATTTAGTATCCCGAGCCGTGGCCTCTTACATTTGGCAAAGTTATTTTGAAAAAGATCCGTTAAATCGTATCCAAGGAGAGCTATACCGACACAATTGTTTAGCTTACGGTGGTGGAAAACCTCCACGACAATTGCTAACAGATTATTTACAAAAACAACCTTCGACAAAGCTATTAGTGGAATCTATTTTGAAAGATATCGACAAAAAGCAAAATCAACAAAAAAATATAAGTTTCAAAAGTCAAACCATACAAGATTAACTGAATTATCTCCATTGTGATATTTATTAAGCTGGAATTAATTTTCCTACTTGTACATTGTTTTAAATAAATTAAATCAATCTGTAAATTAATATAAACATTTTTGTATTCAACGTTCGACTTCATAAAACCACCAAACGTCTACTGTTAACACAACTCATTCTATATTTTAATCATCACTTGATCATGTTTTAAGAACTTAATTTTGAGATATTACAAGGGTAAGGTGCAGTTGCAGGATAAAACATTAAATTTTGTTATGTAGTTGTGTCTCAATTGTTACACACTCCTGAAATCAAAATTTTGTTCAAGCATCAAGTTCATTAAAAATATTCATAATGATGATAACGCGAATTTGGACAGTTAATGGAGGAGATTAGATATGCTATTTTTAGTGAGTAGCGATGAATTGAGGAAGTTCTATATACTTTTTTCTATAAAATGGATTTTAAAAGTTTGATATGCTGATGGGATCATCGGTAGTTTAAAATAATGGTTCTGGAAAATGTACTTACTTTGCCAGTGGTAATCGTTTCTTCGTAAGGGAAAGAATTTTATAATTTTTTAAAATTTCAATTCCTTCTCTTATCTAATTAATTAAAAAAATTCTGCAGTGTTTTATCTGATTATTTTGAAATCAACTGATAATGAATGTAATTAGTCTCGTAGAACTTGAAGCATTAAAAAAATTAAAATAAATAATAAACGCCATTAACATCGTCATAAAAAATACTAATGTATTGATTTAATATTTCTGTGTAAGCTGAAGAGTTGAGGAAACTTTTTAAATTGAAATAAACAACAAATAATTTATTAACAATATGTATATTATAAAATATTACAAGGGATCAAAATATGGTCCAATAAAACGATAAATAATTAGTTACATATTTAAGAACACTGTCACACCATGTCACGAACACATTCAGTATCTAATTCTTGTATGAGACAACGCATAAAAGTCATTTCTTTTCTTGCATTATCAAATATAGTACGAGGATCAGTTGCCATACAACGTAAACAATTAGGGGCAAAAACCATTGCTAAATTTGAAGCGTCCATTTTTGTATGTTGAACTACTTCTGGTTTATTAAAAGTTTGCAAAAATCGAACAAGGTAACAAAGCACTAAACGATGTAGGGTAGGTAAACGCATAACTAAATCACAAGCACGTCTGCCGATCATGGGTTCGGCGACGCATTCTGCATAAAGTGAATCTGGAATTAAGGGTTCATACAATTCTCTAAGCCATAATTTTAAAAGATTAGCTGGAACGTGTGCATCACTAGGTTCGCCCATTTCCCATCGATCCATTTGTAATTTTAAACGTGCAACTTCATCTACATCGGCAGAAACTCGAAATATTCCTTCTGTGTTAAGTCCGTGCAATCGTAATACTTGCTGTGATAATTCAACCTGTGGCCAAGGTAAACGACAATTTGGCCAACGGCTTGCTTGCAACTGCATCACTTCACGTAAAGTGTTACCAAATAAACTTGCTTGGAATATTTGTAGTCTCGCTGCATCAACATCGTCCACCTGTGGCCGTCGCGCAAAACGTTTCCCACCCACCCCTATACGTTCTAATCTTTGGCAAGCAACTGTTGCATAGTGACTTACCTGTTAATAAAAAAATCACACGTTTTAAAACGTATTTAAAAAATAAAATAATGTAACTTACTTGAACGTGTATCGGCCAGCGAGCAACATCGGGAAAGCAACGAGCAAAAGTGGGGTCTCTGTGACGATTAAGATATCCAAGAAGTGCGGGTTGAAATGTAGGTGAAGGTGGAATAAAAGACAAAGCTATGGTGAGTAATTCCCATCCTCTGAGAAGAGATTCTCTGCGTGGATTTTCCGTAGTCTGACGACATAATTGAACAAATAGTTCGTCACGTAATGCAGTTTGATTATATGCAGCAGAGATAATTTCCACTAGCAAAGAATTTAAAGAAACCCCAGGGCGAGCTTTTCTGTCTCCCATGTACATTTGCAATTGCCTAAACATGTCTAAAGCTTGCCGAGCGACCAATTTACTTGAAGCCAACAATGGTCTGGTCAGACCACGGGAGGACCAACTAAGTAACTCTCTGATACTCGTTTTTCGCCGAAAGATACCTCTACCACTTAAATTTAAGTTATCTGCCGCAAATTTCTCCATATCTGCTTCCCTCTCCGGTTGCATCGGTGGTTCGGGTATGGGTTTGGTAGCGGAGGAAGTACATGGCTGATGACGAGGTTGTTCGGGTATTGTCACCGGAAGATTAAGATACTCGACCGGACGTAGACGCGTGTGAGGTAAATAACTTCCTTCAGACTGATCGGAATCTTCGTTATCGGGTTCGTGACCAGTTAAAGACTCACTACCGCTATCTGAATGTTCACTGTCTGTATCACGATTATTATTTAACAAAAAATGCTCTAAGGGAAGTAAATGTGAATCATGCCAATTGGAATACAAGGGTGCTTCTGGAACGCGTTGACTAAAACTACTACTACGACATAAATCACTGGATTTACGTCTCAATTGTGGTGTACTTGCAGATAAACTTAAAGCTTGTACCCTGGAGTGAGATTCTCCCGTTTGTGTTCCCTGGTGATTTGTTGCGGTAGTTTTGCAATCGGTATTATGTTTCAAAGTTTGCAATTTTGCCAAAGGTATTATATCGCAATTAGTAGGTTTATGCCAAACTGTACACTGTGAACTAGCGTTGTAGTAATAGAATCTAGCAGTATTGGAATCAAATAACTCCCACCATTGGTTCGAATTTGTTCGCTTGACTGGCACTCCTTCAGGAGGATCCCAAACGCATTCTCCTGTACTTAAATTTGCATACATGTGCTCTTTTGTTTTTGGCTCGATTATTTCCACCCATTCTACTCTGGAATGTTAATAAAGACAAATTTGTGAGTACCATACAGTACCATAATATAGGTAGGTAACATATTACCTGTAGGTTCCTGATGCCATCTCTTAACATAATTTTATTTCAAAACCAAACCAAAATTAACTATCGTCTAACACAAATTTTGATTTAAATTTTATATTTGTAATAATTGCACCATTATTAACTTTTAAGAATTGATAAATTTATGATTGATCTGTCTTGGTTCCTAAATACTACTCCATTTGAACGAATGCGCACAACTTCTAATACGCAAAAGTTAGAATTTATAATTTTTAAACTCGTAAATTATTATCATTTTTTATTTTATTTTAATAAAAGTGCATTTACTTAATTTTAGATTACAATATTTATTAAAAGTGTAAAAATTTACTTATATACGGAGTGAATCATAAAAATTTACATAATTGACAGCTGACAAATGATCTTTCACCCTTTCATCTTAAGCTCAGTTTACATGTGTTTTCTTGGGTCCAAACTGTATTTCTTGCCGGTCAACAATTTTAAATAAAATTCGTCTAATCGATATAATAACCATTTTAAAATTAAAACAAAGAAACAGAAGTTACATGAAAATCGACAAACTAAAAATTATTTTTCGACTACCGAAAAATTAAAGTTCCGAAAATTGAGGAAAAAGTTAAATAGGAATTAAATGGCTTCGTGTTGTTGTTGTTAATCGACTGGTTTTAATTTAGAGAGAGATGGTTTTTGTTTAAATTGAATTTGAAGACTCTCCCTATGTGACTCTTCGGACATATGGAAATGATGATAGAATCCAGATGGATTCTATTCGTGGAATCCGTCTACCTCCTTTTAGGCTCATGGTCTAAATTAACTACTAATTATGCAGAACTAATTAATTAATTAAACTGAAATAATTTAATATTCAAAGTTTCGGCCAATGATATATCTAGATTTAAATAGATTAGAAATAGATTTCGGTTCGATTGTGTAGGTCTGCATACAATGTGCGCTACATACCATCGAACATCGAATTCATAGACAAGAAAAACTAAAACCGCCATATTATCGTTCGATAAATTGTTTGAAGCTACGGTTGGGTTGTATTCGGAATAAGATTTAAAATTTTAAATTTGCCGCGTGAAAATAGAAAATGTCGTGTTTAATTTTTTTATGACGCTAAAGTTTTCGACGTTTGACAATTTATTTTATACGAAATCAGAGTAACACACATATACATAGATAATATTCTCATACACATGATAATATTTGGAGTTCTTGCAGAATAACTCGGAATTTTGTTTAAATATTCATTTGGCGTTTGTGATGTGCTTCTATGTCAAAACACAATAGAAATATTGAGGACGGGTGTCCGTTGAACATTAGAAAGATCAACAGTGGTGATTGCTCCGGTGGACTGAAAAGAAAACGCGAGACTATCGAAGTGGATGAAAATATGAGCGACAATTTCAACGAGAAAAATAAGAGACCAAATTTTTCGGCTGCAACTTCCAATGGGTTAAACCGAAACCTCAACAATGTGAACTTAAGACCTGCTGCGACCAAGAAGTTGGTGATCAAAAATTTTAAAAGTGAACCGAGACTCCCCGACGATTATCGAGAATTGACATGGGGAAAACTCGAAGAGGCCGTATTAGCTATTCAAAATTCAACTCGGAACGAGTATTCGCTAGAGGCACTGTATCAGGCTGTACAAAATATGTGTGATCATAAAATGGCTAATACAATTTATAATAATTTACGTAGATTAACCGATAATCATGTTAGACGAAACATAGAGCAATTTCTTGCAGAGAATATGGATAGGTTTGTGTTTCTTAGAAAAATGAACGAAACTTGGTTATCGCATTGTCATCAGATGATAATGATTCGTAGTATTTTTTTGTATCTAGATCGTACATACGTCTTACAGAATGCACAGGTTGCATCGATATGGGACATGGGTTTGGATTTGTTTAGACAATATATAATGGCAAACACGCTAGTACAGACACGTGCAGTCGAAGGTCTGCTTATGCTGATTGAAAAAGAACGACATGGAGATGCCGTAGATCGTACTCTACTCAAATCGTTACTTCGCATGCTAACCGATTTGCAAATTTACCAAAAAACTTTTGAAGAAAAGTTTCTGGTTGCAACGGAACGTTTGTATGCGGGCGAGGGTATGCGTTTGATGCAAGAGTTAGAAGTACCAGAATATCTAGCTCATGTGGATAAACGGCTTACAGAAGAAAACGAACGAATTTTGCATTATTTAGATTCTAGCACAAAGCCGCGGCTGATACACACCGTCGAGAAGCAGCTACTCACAGAACATATAATTAATATTTTACAAAAAGGGTTAGATGGATTACTAGAAGGAAACCGCTTGAACGACTTAACTTTGTTGTATTCATTATTTGGTCGTGTGAAAAATGGACATTCAGAATTATGTATTTCTTTTAATTCATATATTAAGAAATTTGGTAGAACTATCGTCATCGACCCCGAGAAAGATAAAACTATGGTTCAAGAATTACTAGATTTTAAGGACATGATGGACAACATAGTTGCCACATGTTTTAACAGAAATGAAAAGTTTAGCAATTCCTTAAAAGAAGCATTTGAACACTTCATTAATCAAAGAGCTAATAAACCTGCCGAGTTAATTGGTAAGTTGACTTTTTTTTAATATTTTTTAATTTTAGTAAAAATTGTGTTTTTTAGCAAAATTTGTTGATTCGAAACTAAGGGCAGGAAATAAGGAAGCTACGGAGGAGGAATTAGAAAGGTTGTTGGATAAAATAATGGTGCTATTTCGTTTTATTCATGGTAAGGATGTCTTTGAGGCTTTCTATAAGAAAGATTTAGCTAAAAGGTTACTGGTGGGAAAGTCGGCAAGCGTGGATGCTGAGAAAAGCATGTTAAGTAAATTGAAACAGGAGTGCGGAGGAGGATTCACGTCTAAGCTGGAAGGAATGTTTAAAGATATGGAGCTCAGTAAAGATATTAATGTGGCTTTCAAACAACACTTGGGAAACGTCGGTCAGAGTTTATTACCTTTAGATATGACTGTAAATATACTAACCATGGGATATTGGCCAAATTATCCTCCCATGCATGTGACCATGCCGGAAGACATGAATCGTTATTCAGTAGTATTTAATAAGTTTTATTTGAGCAAACACAGCGGGCGTAAATTAACCTGGCAGCCTACGTTAGGTCACTGTGTGTTAAGAGCAAAGTTTAATACGGGACAAAAAGAACTTGTGGTTTCCTTATTTCAATCTTTGGTGTTACTTTTGTTTAACAGTGCCGATGAGTTAATGTTTGAGTATGTGAAGGCAGCTACTAATATTGAAGACGGTGAACTTCGTCGCACCTTGCAATCTTTGGCGTGTGGGAAGGCCCGAGTTTTAAATAAAATTCCTAAAGGACGTGATATTGAAGATAACGATAAATTTAAGTTTAATAATGAATTTACTAATAAACTTTATCGAATTAAAATTAATCAAATACAGATGAAAGAAACGGTAACTTATTATTACTATTATTATTTGCAATTTATAAAACTTCAATTTTTAGACCGAAGAACAAAAGGCTACCGAAGAGAGAGTTTATCAAGATAGACAATACCAGATAGATGCCGCAATTGTAAGAATTATGAAAATGCGAAAAACTCTTAGTCACAATCTACTCATTAGTGAGTTGTATGTCCAACTTAAGTTTCCCGTTAAGGTAAACCTCAACTAAAACAAATTTATATATCGTATCAACGTATTAATAACTTTTTAATTTTTCAGCCTGCGGACCTTAAAAAAAGAATAGAATCTCTTATTGATAGAGACTATATGGAACGTGATAAGGACAATCCCAATCAATACAATTACGTTGCGTAGATAAAGTTACATTTATTTAGTTTGTTGATGTCTTGTGTTTTATAGTTTTTTTGTGTCATGCAGTAAGTTGCGTATAAGTCAACGAAAAAGTTTTTCATTAATTGAAATATTAATTTGTTAATTATACGGTTTTTAACAATTTGCAAAGAATGTTTTTCTCTAATTATTTACTTTTATTTTAATTATAAGTTTTCAAGACATAAAGCAAGTTCCTTGATGTCTTTGTAAATAAAACAAAATGGTAAACTCGAAACAAGTTTTCAAAAAATTACAGATCTAGTCTCTCAAATTCATTCAAAATTTATAATAATAATTAAATACGGTTTGTATATAAAAAAAATGTGCTTAGCCTTATTATTTACTTAACATTTTAGATTAAAATTTAGGGTAATTCGTTTCGTATTTGGTGAAATTGTAAATAAAGTTTCAAATAAAATTATTTTATATAGCATGGCCGTCTTCTTTCTTATATCCTAACCGAAAATAAATTTCTGATTGAGGCTTGCTTGTGTCTGTGGTAGGTCCCATGCTATTTATATACATAAAGTCATCGTTTGGAGCATTCTCTTGTGTGCAATTCTTTTCTTGTCATAAATCGCTACTTATACTTTTAATTTTATATAACATATTTTAAACCTTCAACAGTTTTTAGTTGTGGCTAACATCTAAAAAATAAAAAAATAGTAACTTTGAATGCTCCCAACAACTAAGTTTTTGATTATAAATTTATGTTGTCACGGACTTTTTTGTAAACAATTTTATTAGGTTTGTTGCTGAAGATCGAGAGTGCAGTTCTCGCTGTCGATATTTTTATTAAAATCTGTTAGCAGAGTGATGAAACTTGTCAATACTCAAGTTTAAAACCTTTACAACCTCCCCTTCGTGATTTCTAGCTATATGTTGACATAAGCATTTCATATCGATCTTCCTATAGATGAAGCTATTGAGTTTGCAAGCGTATAAATCCCTAGATCTTGTAAAGCAAAATTCTTCTGTAGTTGATCCTCGTTTCACATAGACCAGTTGAAATACGTCAAATGAAAAAAGTGCAAGTCCCACACTTCCAAGGGGGTCCGATTGAGACTATCGAAGTCTGTGGAACGGGAAAAAATCGAGTCCATTCACGAAGTCTTTATGCAGATTTGCAAAACCTTGGTTTTTGATCACCTTCTTAAATACGGATCTGTGAATAAACGCAGACTGGTTCATACTCAAAACTTTTTTTTTTATTAACTTTTTTATTAGAAAAAAAGATGCCAATTAATTTATCGTAATAAATATTTAATTGTAAATATTATTATACTATACATATTATTATGTATAATATATTAATTTAATAAAATAATTAATCTGTTTTATGTCGGTCAATACTATCGTGACGTTCCAGTTGCATTTTCAATAATTTTATCTGTCAAAAACGTAAAAAATCAGGTTATGAGTGAAAGTTAAAGTTCATAATATTGACATTCAATCGTAATTATATGATTTTCTCGATGTTGTTATAATTCAAAAGAAAACCATGGATCCGTTGGAAGAAATTAGCGAAAGCCTGGTTAAATGGTTACAAGCTTTGGTTACGAAAGGTACAAAATCTCTGGTGGAAATAAGCGATGGTGTGGCTATGTGTCACCTCCTTGTACAAATAGCTCCAGAGCACTTCACAAAATTAGAATCTAAGCTTAAAATGGACAGTTTAAATTGGCGATTAAGGGTCAGTAACTTAAAGAAAATTGTAGAAAGTATTATCGAGTATTACCAGGATAGATTGAATTTGAATATTTTGGATGTAGGAAAACCCGATCTCTTAAAAATTGGAGAAACAAGCAATCTTATTGAACTGGGAAAGCTGTTACGCCTAATATTGGGTAAGTGAAATGGTACTTCGTAGGTACTCGTTTAATGTTTAATTTATAGGTTGTGCGGTTAATTGCGAAAGAAAACAAGAATATATAACTAAAATCATGGCCCTAGAAGAATCGGTGCAACAATGTATAATGCAAGCCATTCAACAATTGGAAGAAGTTACAGGTAATACCGGACGTTCAGGTTTAAGTCTGATAAGCATGGAAAGTGATTCCCGCATATTCAGATTGATGCAAGATTTAGAAGCGGCAAATGAATCCAAGGAAGTTTTAGCTCAACGATGTCATAATTTAGAAACTCAGCTTCAGTGTTTGTTAGAAGAGCAGCAAACTATAGCAGCAGATAACCGAACGTTGACAAACTTACTGAAAGAACGAGAAACAACAGAAAATGTTCGTAGTCCCGACAACCGAAAACAAGTGGAACTACTCAAAGAAGAAATATTTAAATTGGAAACGAGTCGAGACGACTTCAGAGCTAAAACCATAGAACAAGATAAACAAATAATAAATTTAGAAGAAAAAATTTCAACTTTACAAGTATCTTCGGATGCCGCTGCTAGGTTAAAAGACGAAGTGGATGCTCTCTCCGAATCGGCTAGTAAAGTGGAAGCACTGGAGCAAATTGTTGCAGCCTATAAAAAGAAACTTGAAGTCCATGGTGACATAAAAAAACAGTTATCTATTTTACAGGAAAAAAATGTTGAGTATTACCAGTTAAATCTTAAATACGAAGAAGAATTAGAAAATATTCTGGTGTGGAAAAACCAGTGCGAAGTTTACAAAAAGCAAGCTGCCGATTTACAACTCAAGTTGGATGAGGAAATCGAGCGTGCCGATCGTGTAACCTATCAAATGGAAAATTTAAAATCAAAATACGCGCTAGTAACTGGTGAGAGAGACAGAATCACTCAGGAACGTGATACTTTACGTGAAGAAAATGAGGAATTAAAATTGGGCAAAGAAATTAAGAAAAGTTTTGATGAAGCTGATGTAGCTCAAGAATTAACTCCAACCGATATGGTGGAACGCTTACGGTTTCTAGAAAAAGACAATCGAGCCTTGAGAGTTGCTAGTCAAGATGCTGCATCCAAGCAGGCACTTCTCGACGATTCTTTAAATCGAATTGAGAAATTAATCGAGACCAATCGCAGTATCAACCAGAAAGTGGTTGAACTTGAAGAACAATTGGAAGAGCAACAAAAGTTACCTCGTGACGACCAGGCTCTTAATGCAGAAAGTAGTCTTAAGGAGTACAAGCAGAAAGTGTTTTCTCTTCAGGAATTATTAACGAGTAAAGAAAACGAATTGCAACTTACACAAACTAAATATATGAGAAATTTGGAAAAAGCCAAACAAGTAGCCCAAAATTTAGAAATAAAAAGTTCTGATGGAATTGAATCGTTGAGGCAAAATAACATGAAGGAGATAGAAAATCACATGTTAACAGTGGCGTTCTATCGTTTAAGTTTAACTCGTCACAGGGAAGCAGTGGACGAACGATTAGCAATGCTGAGTGCAGGTCAAGGTCAATCATTTTTGGCACGTCAACGCCAACCTATGTCTAGGAAACCAGTTCATCCTTTTAAATCTAAGTAATTTTATTTAACTAATTAAATTTATTTATGCTTATAAAATATGGAATTTTCTGAATTTTTGTATGAAAATAAGAAAAAGTTTGATACCTAATGACAAAAATTAAAAATGTTTTATAACTTGTAGCATTGTATTGGATTTCTAGTCTTAATTTCTTAACATGTAAATAACTTAGGTATAATAGAAATCACTCAAAAATATTAATTACATTTTTCTCTACCTCACTTAGCATCACCGGTAGACCACTTTCCAAGTATTCATCTGGAATGGTTCTTAACTCATAGTTGATGGCCAAAGATAACAAAAATAGATCATTTTTTGCTCTTGTGATCCGAAAATTTTACTTGAATTATTATAAACGTCATTCTCAAATACGAGCATTAGTTTTTTTTTTGGGTATATTTAATAAGAATCCAAATCTTGAAATTTGGAAAAGTTATTTCTTAATTAATTCTTAAGTTATATAAATCAACAATTTGCAGTGGTTCATATATTTGAATGCCTAATAGGGGCAACTGTCTAGGGTTTTAAGGTTTGAGTTGGTCATTTTGAAAATAAATAGTTTGATAGAAAATTAACTTAACAATTCATCAAATAAATTTCAAATTGTTAGTTTTAATTTGATTAGAAGGTAAGAAATACTACAAAAACAGGATTAATAAAATTTAATTTGTTTAAATGCTGTGTTCGGTCTTTAAATTTGTTACATTTGGAAAATGTTAAAACAAGTTGGATGGACAGATTTTTATAATTTTTTATTTTTCAAGGCTTATATAAGCAATAATCAATCATAAACGATAATGTTAAATAAAAATCACGTAGTTTATGTTATTAAACTTTGACAATGGTTGGTTGTTCAAGTTAAAACTATCATTTTTATTTGTGCAAGTACCAAATCGAGGCATTAAAAGAACGTTTGTGTAAGCTATAGCTGATTTAAGAAATTATTGTTGATCTTACATACATCAAAGTCTGAAAATAATTCAATAAGCAGTTATAATCAATTTGCCTTCTGCTAGCTCTAGTATTTCAAATATGAAATACTGGTTTTGTAATAACAAAACACTAAGCAATCTTCATCGGTGAAGTCATCAATTAATTAGAAGTTTTCTTTTGAAGTTGTTTTGAATGAAGTAATTTTTTATTTTTCAGGGTTTAGAAAACAAACCATACGTAAACGACTGCACCCGTCGGGAGAATATACTTGCCAATATAGAAAAAGACTAAATGTGATGAACAACTTTTACGACTGACAAGGATTGCTTTCAAACTTTGACAACGTTTTGCAGAACAACTGCCAGATAGGAAACGAAAGGGATTGTGACATTTTATTTTTGGGTATCTACAGATTAGTGATTATTATTAGTATGCATTTAAAGTTTTCCGAATATCCATAGTTGGTGTTTTTACATTTACACTGACGTTTAACAAGCAGTTGTTGATTTTTAAATTTTATTTCCTATATTTATCGGTAGGTGTCGCGGTATGTCGTTGAGTGTCTATTTTTTGTTTTAAATCTTTAAAATGACACTTCGTGTTTCGGTAAAAAAAAGCATTAATTAGTTTTCGCGTGTGTTTTAATTAAATAAATTGTGAACTTTTGAATTTAGTGTAGTGTTCATAGACAAATGAAATGGTGCAGTGTAGTGAATTTGGACCACGACAATCAACTGGAACGCGATGTCGAATCAACATTTATTGGAGTAGCAGTATTTGGAAATAAAAGGTTAGTTATATTGCTATAATATTTTGTTGTTCTACCAGAAGTTACCAAGTTCAAAATTATTTAAAAATATTCACTATACTTTGTTATATATAAATTTAATCTGTAAAACCGCTAATTTTAAACCAGATAAAGTAGTATAGTGAAAATGTAAAACGATCTACAATTGTATTGTTATTTCTGCCAAAACAACGATTTGTGTTATTTCTTTCTTTTGCTTGTTACTATGGTTTTCTACCAATTAAGATAACAATTCTAAAACTTTTGAATAAATTAGAAATTAACTTTAAAACGGTTTTTCGTCAAGATATACTCGCTAAATAATCGTTGTCGTCGTAAATAATATTTGTTTGTTGCCGAGTAACTCATTTGAGTAATAAACTGTACATCAAATACCCAATGGTCCAACAGGCTTTAAAGGATTACATCTTGATGGCTTTCTGCGACTACTTTTTGTAAAAATTTTTCAACGAACATCGAGGAAAACAGGTGTATCAATATTCGCTTCCAAGTAGCTCGAACAAAACCGCAATGTGTACCTACCTTTAGAGGTGCACATGCTGTATCTCTTGTTATTAAATTTTTTTCTAATTATTGCTAGTTAAAAATTGACGTTGGCTAGTTTCCTGGGTGTTTAATTTATGATGAATTAGTGTGAATTAGTAATAGTTTTGCATTTTCTGACTTTCGTGTAATACAATATATGTGTACTCGTTATTACATAAAGAACTTAAATTTTTATAAAAACAACATTTTTTCTTAATTGTACAGTACAGGGTATGGCATATTTAGGGGATACAATTTTTTCGGATTTTATAAATCACTTTCTTATCAGATCTAACACGATTTTTCGTCGCCTACTATTTGTTTTTTAAATTGGGTTTTTAATTTATCTCAAAAAACTGCATAGGAAAGCGCCAAAAAATGCTTGGATTTGAAACTTTCGATTTTTGGGGTCAAAAAACACCAAAACCTAACGTTTTTTTCAAAAATCGCCAAAAATTTAGATGGTCTTTTTTTGACCAAAAGCGACGTGTTTTTATGCCAGGAGTTCGAAAAACGCGTTTTCGTTTGGGGGAAATGCATGTAAGCGGTTCAAAAAGACGATCGAATTTTGTCAACTTTAAAGACGTATAAAACCTAAAATATCGTACTTAGGGAAAATCTGTCTGCGCCAATCGATTTATCTCGAAAAGTTGCATAAGAAAATGCCAAAAAATGCCAAGATTTAAGACTTTCAATTTTTGGGGTGAAAAAACACCAAAGGGGTTAACCTTACGTTTTTTTCAAAAATCGCCAAAAATTTAGATGGTCTTTTTTTGACCAAAAGCGACGTGTTTTTATGCCAGGAGTTCGAAAAACGCGTTTTCGTTTGGGGGAAATGCATGTAAGCGGTTGAAAAAGACGATCGAATTTTGTCAACTTTAAAGACGCATAAAACCTAAAATATCGTACTTAGGGAAAATCTGTCTGCGCCAATCGATTTATCTCGAAAAGTTGCATAAGAAAATGCCAAAAAATGCCACGATTTAAGACTTTCAATTTTTGGGGTGAAAAAACACGTTAACCTTAACACGTTAAAAAAAACGTTAACCTTACGTTTTTTTCAAAAATCGCCAAAAATTTAGATGGTCTTTTTTTGACCAAAAGCGACGTGTTTTTATGCCAGGAGTTCGAAAAACGCGTTTTCGTTTGGGGGAAATGCATGTAAGCGGTTGAAAAAGACGATCGAATTTTGTCAACTTTAAAGACGCATAAAACCTAAAATATCGTACTTAGGGAAAATCTGTCTGCGCCAATCGATTTATCTCGAAAAGTTGCATAAGAAAATGCCAAAAAATGCCACGATTTAAGACTTTCAATTTTTGGGGTGAAAAAACACGTTAACCTTAACACGTTAAAAAAAAACGTTAACCTTACGTTTTTTTCAAAAATCGCCAAAAATTTAGATGGTCTTTTTTTGACCAAAAGCGACGTGTTTTTATGCCAGGAGTTCGAAAAACGCGTTTTCGTTTGGGGGAAATGCATGTAAGCGGTTGAAAACAACGATCGAATTTTGTCAACTTTAAAGACGCATAATACCTAAAATATCGTACTTAGGGAAAATCTGTCTGCGCCAATCGATTTATCTCGAAAAGTTGCATAAGAAAATGCCAAAAAATGCCACGATTTAAGACTTTCAATTTTTGGGGTGAAAAAACACGTTAACCTTAACACGTTAAAAAAAACGTTAACCTTACGTTTTTTTCAAAAATCGCCAAAAATTTAGATGGTCTTTTTTTGACCAAAAGCGACGTGTTTTTATGCCAGGAGTTCGAAAAACGCGTTTTCGTTTGGGGGAAATGCATGTAAGCGGTTGAAAACAACGATCGAATTTTGTCAACTTTAAAGACGCATAATACCTAAAATATCGTACTTAGGGAAAATCTGTCTGCGCCAATCGATTTATCTCGAAAAGTTGCATAAGAAAATGCCAAAAAATGCCACGATTTAAGACTTTCAATTTTTGGGGTGAAAAAACACCAAAGGGGTTAACCTTACGTTTTTTTCAAAAATCGCCAAAAATTTAGATGGTCTTTTTTTGACCAAAAGCGACGTGTTTTTATACCAGGAGTTCGAAAAACGCGTTTTCGTTTGCGGAAATGCATGTAAGCGGTTCAAAAGACGATCGAATTTTGTCAACTTTAAAGACGCATAAAACCTAAAATATCGTACTAAGGGAAAATCTGTCTGCGCCAATCGATTTATCTCGAAAAGTTGCATAAGAAAATGCCAAAAAATGCCACGATTTAAGACTTTCAATTTTTGGGGTGAAAAAACACCAAAGGGGTTAACCTTACGTTTTTTTCAAAAATCGCCAAAAATTTAGATGGTCTTTTTTTGACCAAAAGCGACGTGTTTTTATGCCAGGAGTTCGAAAAACGCGTTTTCGTTTGGGGGAAATGCATGTAAGCGGTTGAAAAAGACGATCGAATTTTGTCAACTTTAAAGACGCATAAAACCTAAAATATCGTACTTAGGGAAAATCTGTCTGCGCCAATCGATTTATCTCGAAAAGTTGCATAAGAAAATGCCAAAAAATGCCACGATTTAAGACTTTCAATTTTTGGGGTGAAAAAACACCAAAGGGGTTAACCTTACGTTTTTTTCAAAAATCGCCAAAAATTTAGATGGTCTTTTTTTGACCAAAAGCGACGTGTTTTTATGCCAGGAGTTCGAAAAACGCGTTTTCGTTTGGGGGAAATGCATGTAAGCGGTTGAAAACAACGATCGAATTTTGTCAACTTTAAAGACGCATAATACCTAAAATATCGTACTTAGGGAAAATCTGTCTGCGCCAATCGATTTATCTCGAAAAGTTGCATAAGAAAATGCCAAAAAATGCCACGATTTAAGACTTTCAATTTTTGGGGTGAAAAAACACCAAAGGGGTTAACCTTACGTTTTTTTCAAAAATCGCCAAAAATTTAGATGGTCTTTTTTTGACCAAAAGCGACGTGTTTTTATGCCAGGAGTTCGAAAAACGCGTTTTCGTTTGGGGGAAATGCATGTAAGCGGTTGAAAAAGACGATCGAATTTTGTCAACTTTAAAGACGCATAAAACCTAAAATATCGTACTTAGGGAAAATCTGTCTGCGCCAATCGATTTATCTCGAAAAGTTGCATAAGAAAATGCCAAAAAATGCCACGATTTAAGACTTTCAATTTTTGGGGTGAAAAAACACCAAAGGGGTTAACCTTACGTTTTTTTCAAAAATCGCCAAAAATTTAGATGGTCTTTTTTTGACCAAAAGCGACGTGTTTTTATACCAGGAGTTCGAAAAACGCGTTTTCGTTTGGGGGAAATGCATGTAAGCGGTTGAAAAAGACGATCGAATTTTGTCAACTTTAAAGACGCATAAAACCTAAAATATCCTACTTAGGGAAAATCTGTCTGCGCCAATCGATTTATCTCGAAAAGTTGCATAAGAAAATGCCAAAAAATGCCACGATTTAAGACTTTCAATTTTTGGGGTGAAAAAACACCAAAGGGGTTAACCTTACGTTTTTTTCAAAAATCGCCAAAAATTTAGATGGTCTTTTTTTGACCAAAAGCGACGTGTTTTTATACCAGGAGTTCGAAAAACGCGTTTTCGTTTGCGGAAATGCATGTAAGCGGTTCAAAAGACGATCGAATTTTGTCAACTTTAAAGACGCATAAAACCTAAAATATCGTACTAAGGGAAAATCTGTCTGCGCCAATCGATTTATCTCGAAAAGTTGCATAAGAAAATGCCAAAAAATGCCACGATTTAAGACTTTCAATTTTTGGGGTGAAAAAACACGTTAACCTTAACACGTTAAAAAAAACGTTAACCTTACGTTTTTTTCAAAAATCGCCAAAAATTTAGATGGTCTTTTTTTGACCAAAAGCGACGTGTTTTTATGCCAGGAGTTCGAAAAACGCGTTTTCGTTTGGGGGAAATGCATGTAAGCGGTTGAAAACAACGATCGAATTTTGTCAACTTTAAAGACGCATAATACCTAAAATATCGTACTTAGGGAAAATCTGTCTGCGCCAATCGATTTATCTCGAAAAGTTGCATAAGAAAATGCCAAAAAATGCCACGATTTAAGACTTTCAATTTTTGGGGTGAAAAAACACGTTAACCTTAACACGTTAAAAAAAACGTTAACCTTACGTTTTTTTCAAAAATCGCCAAAAATTTAGATGGTCTTTTTTTGACCAAAAGCGACGTGTTTTTATGCCAGGAGTTCGAAAAACGCGTTTTCGTTTGGGGGAAATGCATGTAAGCGGTTGAAAACAACGATCGAATTTTGTCAACTTTAAAGACGCATAATACCTAAAATATCGTACTTAGGGAAAATCTGTCTGCGCCAATCGATTTATCTCGAAAAGTTGCATAAGAAAATGCCAAAAAATGCCACGATTTAAGACTTTCAATTTTTGGGGTGAAAAAACACCAAAGGGGTTAACCTTACGTTTTTTTCAAAAATCGCCAAAAATTTAGATGGTCTTTTTTTGACCAAAAGCGACGTGTTTTTATACCAGGAGTTCGAAAAACGCGTTTTCGTTTGCGGAAATGCATGTAAGCGGTTCAAAAGACGATCGAATTTTGTCAACTTTAAAGACGCATAAAACCTAAAATATCGTACTAAGGGAAAATCTGTCTGCGCCAATCGATTTATCTCGAAAAGTTGCATAAGAAAATGCCAAAAAATGCCACGATTTAAGACTTTCAATTTTTGGGGTGAAAAAACACCAAAGGGGTTAACCTTACGTTTTTTTCAAAAATCGCCAAAAATTTAGATGGTCTTTTTTTGACCAAAAGCGACGTGTTTTTATGCCAGGAGTTCGAAAAACGCGTTTTCGTTTGGGGGAAATGCATGTAAGCGGTTGAAAAAGACGATCGAATTTTGTCAACTTTAAAGACGCATAAAACCTAAAATATCCTACTTAGGGAAAATCTGTCTGCGCCAATCGATTTATCTCGAAAAGTTGCATAAGAAAATGCCAAAAAATGCCACGATTTAAGACTTTCAATTTTTGGGGTGAAAAAACACGTTAACCTTAACACGTTAAAAAAAACGTTAACCTTACGTTTTTTTCAAAAATCGCCAAAAATTTAGATGGTCTTTTTTTGACCAAAAGCGACGTGTTTTTATGCCAGGAGTTCGAAAAACGCGTTTTCGTTTGGGGGAAATGCATGTAAGCGGTTGAAAAAGACGATCGAATTTTGTCAACTTTAAAGACGCATAAAACCTAAAATATCGTACTTAGGGAAAATCTGTCTGCGCCAATCGATTTATCTCGAAAAGTTGCATAAGAAAATGCCAAAAAATGCCACGATTTAAGACTTTCAATTTTTGGGGTGAAAAAACACCAAAGGGGTTAACCTTACGTTTTTTTCAAAAATCGCCAAAAATTTAGATGGTCTTTTTTTGACCAAAAGCGACGTGTTTTTATGCCAGGAGTTCGAAAAACGCGTTTTCGTTTGGGGGAAATGCATGTAAGCGGTTGAAAACAACGATCGAATTTTGTCAACTTTAAAGACGCATAATACCTAAAATATCGTACTTAGGGAAAATCTGTCTGCGCCAATCGATTTATCTCGAAAAGTTGCATAAGAAAATGCCAAAAAATGCCACGATTTAAGACTTTCAATTTTTGGGGTGAAAAAACACCAAAGGGGTTAACCTTACGTTTTTTTCAAAAATCGCCAAAAATTTAGATGGTCTTTTTTTGACCAAAAGCGACGTGTTTTTATACCAGGAGTTCGAAAAACGCGTTTTCGTTTGGGGGAAATGCATGTAAGCGGTTGAAAAAGACGATCGAATTTTGTCAACTTTAAAGACGCATAAAACCTAAAATATCCTACTTAGGGAAAATCTGTCTGCGCCAATCGATTTATCTCGAAAAGTTGCATAAGAAAATGCCAAAAAATGCCACGATTTAAGACTTTCAATTTTTGGGGTGAAAAAACACCAAAGGGGTTAACCTTACGTTTTTTTCAAAAATCGCCAAAAATTTAGATGGTCTTTTTTTGACCAAAAGCGACGTGTTTTTATACCAGGAGTTCGAAAAACGCGTTTTCGTTTGCGGAAATGCATGTAAGCGGTTCAAAAGACGATCGAATTTTGTCAACTTTAAAGACGCATAAAACCTAAAATATCGTACTAAGGGAAAATCTGTCTGCGCCAATCGATTTATCTCGAAAAGTTGCATAAGAAAATGCCAAAAAATGCTACGATTTAAGACTTTCAATTTTTGGGGTCAAAAAAACACCAAAGGGGTTAACCTTACGTTTTTTTCAAAAATCGCCAAAAATTTAGATGGTCTTTTTTTGACCAAAAGCGACGTGTTTTTAAGCCAGGAGTTCGAAAAACGCGTTTTCGTTTGGGGGAAATGCATGTAAGCAGTTCAAAAAGACGATCGAATTTTGTCAACTTTAAAGACGCATAAAACCTAAAATATCGCACTTAGGGAAAATCTGTCTGCGCCAATCGATTTATCTCGAAAAGTTGCATAAGAAAATGCCAAAAAATGCCACGATTTAAGACTTTCAATTTTTGGGGTGAAAAAACACCAAAGGGGTTAACCTTACGTTTTTTTCAAAAATCGCCAAAAATTTAGATGGTGTTTTTATGCCAGGAGTTCGAAAAACGCGTTTTCGTTTGGGGGAAATGCATGTAAGCGGTTCAAAAAGACGATCGAATTTTGTCAACTTTAAAGACGTATAAAACCTAAAATATCGTACTTAGGGAAAATCTGTCTGCGCCAATCGATTTATCTCGAAAAGTTGCATAAGAAAATGCCAAAAAATGCCACGATTTAAGACTTTCAATTTTTGGGGTGAAAAAACACCAAAGGGGTTAACCTTACGTTTTTTTCAAAAAAATTTAGATGGTCTTTTTTTGACCAAAAGCGACGTGTTTTTATGCCAGGAGTTCGAAAAACGCGTTTTCGTTTGGGGGAAATGCATGTAAGCGGTTGAAAAAGACGATCGAATTTTGTCAACTTTAAAGACGCATAAAACCTAAAATATCGTACTTAGGGAAAATCTGTCTGCGCCAATCGATTTATCTCGAAAAGTTGCATAAGAAAATGCCAAAAAATGCCACGATTTAAGACTTTCAATTTTTGGGGTGAAAAAACACGTTAACCTTAACACGTTAAAAAAAACGTTAACCTTACGTTTTTTTCAAAAATCGCCAAAAATTTAGATGGTCTTTTTTTGACCAAAAGCGACGTGTTTTTATGCCAGGAGTTCGAAAAACGCGTTTTCGTTTGGGGGAAATGCATGTAAGCGGTTGAAAAAGACGATCGAATTTTGTCAACTTTAAAGACGCATAAAACCTAAAATATCGTACTTAGGGAAAATCTGTCTGCGCCAATCGATTTATCTCGAAAAGTTGCATAAGAAAATGCCAAAAAATGCCACGATTTAAGACTTTCAATTTTTGGGTTGAAAAAACACCAAAGGGGTTAACCTTACGTTTTTTTCAAAAATCGCCAAAAATTTAGATGGTCTTTTTTTGACCAAAAGCGACGTGTTTTTAAGCCAGGAGTTCGAAAAACGCGTTTTCGTTTGGGGGAAATGCATGTAAGCGGTTCAAAAAGACGATCGAATTTTGTCAACTTTAAAGACGCATAAAACCTAAAATATCGTAATTAGCGAAAATCTGTCTGCGCCAATCGATTTATCTCGAAAAGTTGCATAAGAAAATGCCAAAAAATGCCACGATTTAAGACTTTCAATTTTTGGGGTGAAAAAACACCAAAGGGGTTAACCTTACGTTTTTTTCAAAAATCGCCAAAAATTTAGATGGTCTTTTTTTGACCAAAAGCGACGTGTTTTTATGCCAGGAGTTCGAAAAACGCGTTTTCGTTTGGGGGAAATGCATGTAAGCGGTTCAAAAAGACGATCGAATTTTGTCAACTTTAAAGACGTATAAAACCTAAAATATC
Organism: Cantharis rufa; assembly: GCA_947369205.1. NCBI lineage: Eukaryota > Metazoa > Arthropoda > Insecta > Coleoptera > Cantharidae > Cantharis > Cantharis rufa. Next base: position 26,904,481 of record OX376309.1, read on the forward strand.
GTACTTAGGGAAAATCTGTCTGCGCCAATCGATTTATCTCGAAAAGTTGCATAAGAAAATGCCAAAAAATGCCAAGATTTAAGACTTTCAATTTTTGGGGTGAAAAAACACCAAAGGGGTTAACTTTACGTTTTTTTCAAAAATCGCCAAAAATTTAGATGGTCTTTTTTTGACCAAAAGCGACGTGTTTTTATGCCAGGAGTTCGAATAACGCGTTTTCGTTTGGGGGAAATGCATGTAAGCGGTTGAAAACAACGATCGAATTTTGTCAACTTTAAAGACGCATAAAACCTAAAATATCGTACTTAGGGAAAATCTGTCTGCGCCAATCGATTTATCTCGAAAAGTAGCATAAGAAAATGCCAAAAAATGCCACGATTTAAGACTTTCAATTTTTGGGGTGAAAAAACACCAAAGGGGTTAACCTTACGTTTTTTTCAAAAATCGCCAAAAATTTAGATGGTCTTTTTTTGACCAAAAGCGACGTGTTTTTATACCAGGAGTTCGAAAAACGCGTTTTCGTTTGGGGGAAATGCATGTAAGCGGTTGAAAAAGACGATCGAATTTTGTCAACTTTAAAGACGCATAAAACCTAAAATATCCTACTTAGGGAAAATCTGTCTGCGCCAATCGATTTATCTCGAAAAGTTGCATAAGAAAATGCCAAAGAATGCCACGATTTAAGACTTTCAATTTTTGGGGTGAAAAAACACCAAAGGGGTTAACCTTACGTTTTTTTCAAAAATCGCCAAAAATTTAGATGGTCTTTTTTTGACCAAAAGCGACGTGTTTTTATACCAGGAGTTCGAAAAACGCGTTTTCGTTTGCGGAAATGCATGTAAGCGGTTCAAAAGACGATCGAATTTTGTCAACTTTAAAGACGCATAAAACCTAAAATATCGTACTAAGGGAAAATCTGTCTGCGCCAATCGATTTATCTCGAAAAGTTGCATAAGAAAATGCCAAAAAATGCCACGATTTAAGACTTTCAATTTTTGGGGTCAAAAAAACACCAAAGGGGTTAACCTTACGTTTTTTTCAAAAATCGCCAAAAATTTAGATGGTCTTTTTTTGACCAAAAGCGACGTGTTTTTATGCCAGGAGTTCGAAAAACGCGTTTTCGTTTGGGGGAAATGCATGTAAGCGGTTGAAAAAGACGATCGAATTTTGTCAACTTTAAAGACGCATAAAACCTAAAATATCGTACTTAGGGAAAATCTGTCTGCGCCAATCGATTTATCTCGAAAAGTTGCATAAGAAAATGCCAAAAAATGCCACGATTTAAGACTTTCAATTTTTGGGGTGAAAAAACACCAAAGGGGTTAACCTTACGTTTTTTTCAAAAATCGCCAAAAATTTAGATGGTCTTTTTTTGACCAAAAGCGACGTGTTTTTATGCCATGAGGTCGAAAAACGCGTTTTCGTTTGGGGGAAATGCATGTAAGCGGTTCAAAAAGACGATCGAATTTTGTCAACTTTAAAGACGCATAAAACCTAAAATATCGCACTTAGGGAAAATCTGTCTGCGCCAATCGATTTATCTCGAAAAGTTGCATAAGAAAATGCCAAAAAATGCCACGATTTAAGACTTTCAATTTTTGGGGTGAAAAAACACCAAAGGGGTTAACCTTACGTTTTTTTCAAAAATCGCCAAAAATTTAGATGGTCTTTTTTTGACCAAAAGCGACGTGTTTTTATGCCAGGAGTTCGAAAAACGCGTTTTCGTTTGGGGGAAATGCATGTAAGCGGTTCAAAAAGACGATCGAATTTTGTCAACTTTAAAGACGTATAAAACCTAAAATATCGTACTTAGGGAAAATCTGTCTGCGCCAATCGATTTATCTCGAAAAGTTGCATAAGAAAATGCCAAAAAATGCCAAGATTTAAGACTTTCAATTTTTGGGGTGAAAAAACACCAAAGGGGTTAACTTTACGTTTTTTTCAAAAATCGCCAAAAATTTAGATGGTCTTTTTTTGACCAAAAGCGACGTGTTTTTATGCCAGGAGTTCGAAAAACGCGTTTTCGTTTGGGGGAAATGCATGTAAGCGGTTGAAAAAGACGATCGAATTTTGTCAACTTTAAAGACGTATAAAACCTAAAATATCGCACTTAGGAAAAATCTGTCTGCGCCAATCGATTTATCTCGAAATGTTGCATAAGAAAATGCCAAAAAATGCCACGATTTAAGACTTTCAATTTTTGGGGTGAAAAAACACCAAAGGGGTTAACCTTACGTTTTTTTCAAAAATCGCCAAAAATTTAGATGGTCTTTTTTTGACCAAAAGCGACGTGTTTTTATGCCAGGAGTTCGAAAAACGCGTTTTCGTTTGGGGGAAATGCATGTAAGCGGTTCAAAAAGACGATCGAATTTTGTCAACTTTAAAGACGCATAAAACCTAAAATATCGCACTTAGGGAAAATCTGTCTGCGCCAATCGATTTATCTCGAAAAGTTGCATAAGAAAATGCCAAAAAATGCCACGATTTAAGACTTTCAATTTTTGGGGTGAAAAAACACCAAAGGGGTTAACCTTACGTTTTTTTCAAAAATCGCCAAAAATTTAGATGGTCTTTTTTTGACCAAAAGCGACGTGTTTTTATGCCAGGAGTTCGAAAAACGCGTTTTCGTTTGGGGGAAATGCATGTAAGCGGTTCAAAAAGACGATCGAATTTTGTCAACTTTAAAGACGCATAAAACCTAAAATATCGCACTTAGGGAAAATCTGTCTGCGCCAATCGATTTATCTCGAAAAGTTGCATAAGAAAATGCCAAAAAATGCCACGATTTAAGACTTTCAATTTTTGGGGTTAAAAAACACCAAAGGGTGTTAACCTTACGTTTTTTTCAAAAATCGCCAAAAATTTAGATGGTGTTTTTTTGACCAAAAGCGACGTGTTTTTATGCCAGGAGTTCGAAAAACGCGTTTTCGTTTGGGGGAAATGCATGTAAGCGGTTCAAAAAGACGATCGAATTTTGTCAACTTTAAAGACGCATAAAACCTAAAATATCGCACTTAGGGAAAATCTGTCTGCGCCAATCGATTTATCTCGAAAAGTTGCATAAGAAAATGCCAAAAAATGCCACGATTTAAGACTTTCAATTTTTGGGGTGAAAAAACACCAAAGGGGTTAACCTTACGTTTTTTTCAAAAATCGCCAAAAATTTAGATGGTCTTTTTTTGACCAAAAGCGACGTGTTTTTATGCCAGGAGTTCGAAAAACGCGTTTTCGTTTGGGGGAAATGCATGTAAGCGGTTCAAAAAGACGATCGAATTTTGTCAACTTTAAAGACGCATAAAACCTAAAATATCGCACTTAGGGAAAATCTGTCTGCGCCAATCGATTTATCTCGAAAAGTTGCATAAGAAAATGCCAAAAAATGCCACGATTTAAGACTTTCAATTTTTGGGGTTAAAAAACACCAAAGGGTGTTAACCTTACGTTTTTTTCAAAAATCGCCAAAAATTTAGATGGTGTTTTTTTGACCAAAAGCGACGTGTTTTTATGCCAGGAGTTCGAAAAACGCGTTTTCGCGTTTGGGGGAAATGCATGTAAGCGGTTCAAAAAGATGATCGAATTTTGTCAACTTTAAAGACGCATAAAACCTAAAATATCGTACTTAGGAAAAATCTGTCTGCGCCAATCGATTTATCTCGAAATGTTGCATAAGAAAATGCCAAAAAATGCCACGATTTAAGACTTTCAATTTTTGGGGTGAAAAAACACCAAAGGGGTTAACCTTACGTTTTTTTCAAAAATCGCAAAAAATTTAGATGGTCTTTTTTTGACCAAAAGCGACGTGTTTTTATGCCAGGAGTTCGAAAAACGCGTTTTCGTTTGGGGGAAATGCATGTAAGCGGTTCAAAAAGACGATCGAATTTTGTCAACTTTAAAGACGCATAAAACCTAAAATATCGCACTTAGGGAAAATCTGTCTGCGCCAATCGATTTATCTCGAAAAGTTGCATAAGAAAATGCCAAAAAATGCCACGATTTAAGACTTTCAATTTTTGGGGTGAAAAAACACCAAAGGGGTTAACCTTACGTTTTTTTCAAAAATCGCCAAAAATTTAGATGGTCTTTTTTTGACCAAAAGCGACGTGTTTTTATGCCAGGAGTTCGAAAAACGCGTTTTCGTTTGGGGGAAATGCATGTAAGCGGTTGAAAAAGACGATCGAATTTTGTCAACTTTAAAGACGCATAAAACCTAAAATATCGCACTTAGGGAAAATCTGTCTGCGCCAATCGATTTATCTCGAAAAGTTGCATAAGAAAATGCCAAAAAATGCCACGATTTAATACTTTCAATTTTTGGGGTGAAAAAACACCAAAGGGGTTAACCTTACGTTTTTTTCAAAAATCGCCAAAAATTTAGATGGTCTTTTTTTGACCAAAAGCGACGTGTTTTTATGCCAGGAGTTCGAAAAACGCGTTTTCGTTTGGGGGAAATGCATGTAAGCGGTTCAAAAAGAAGATCGAATTTTGTCAACTTTAAAGACGCATAAAACCTAAAATATCGTACTTAGGAAAAATCTGTCTGCGCCAATCGATTTATCTCGAAATGTTGCATAAGAAAATGCCAAAAAATGCCACGATTTAAGACTTTCAATTTTTGGGGTGAAAAAACACCAAAGGGGTTAACCTTACGTTTTTTTCAAAAATCGCCAAAAATTTAGATGGTGTTTTTTTGACCAAAAGCGACGTGTTTTTATGCCAGAAGTTCGAAAAACGCGTTTTCGTTTGGGGGAAATGCATGTAAGCGGTTCAAAAAGAAGATCGAATTTTGTCAACTTTAAAGACGCATAAAACCTAAAATATCGTACTTAGGAAAAATCTGTCTGCGCCAATCGATTTATCTCGAAATGTTGCATAAGAAAATGCCAAAAAATGCCACGATTTAAGACTTTCAATTTTTGGGGTGAAAAAACACCAAAGGGGTTAACCTTACGTTTTTTTCAAAAATCGCCAAAAATTTTGATGGTGTTTTTTTGACCAAAAGCGACGTGTTTTTATGCCAGGAGTTCGAAAAACGCGTTTTCGTTTGGGGGAAATGCATGTAAGCGGTTCAAAAAGACGATCGAATTTTGTCAACTTTAAAGACGCATAAAACCTAAAATATCGTACTTAGGGAAAATCTGTCTGCGCCAATCGATTTATCTCGAAAAGTTGCATAAGAAAATGCCAAAAAATGCCACGATTTAAGACTTTCAATTTTTGGGGTGAAAAAACACCAAAGGGGTTAACCTTACGTTTTTTTCAAAAATCGCCAAAAATTTAGATGGTCTTTTTTTGACCAAAAGCGACGTGTTTTTATGCCAGGAGTTCGAAAAACGCGTTTTCGTTTGGGGGAAATGCATGTAAGCGGTTCAAAAAGACGATCGAATTTTGTCAACTTTAAAGACGCATAAAACCTAAAATATCGCACTTAGGGAAAATCTGTCTGCGCCAATCGATTTATCTCGAAAAGTTGCATAAGAAAATGCCAAAAAATGCCACGATTTAAGACTTTCAATTTTTGGGGTGAAAAAACACCAAAGGGGTTAACCTTACGTTTTTTTCAAAAATCGCCAAAAATTTAGATGGTCTTTTTTTGACCAAAAGCGACGTGTTTTTATGCCAGGAGTTCGAAAAACGCGTTTTCGTTTGGGGGAAATGCATGTAAGCCGTTCAAAAAGAAGATCGAATTTTGTCAACTTTAAAGACGCATAAAACCTAAAATATCGTACTTAGGAAAAATCTGTCTGCGCCAATCGATTTATCTCGAAATGTTGCATAAGAAAATGCCAAAAAATGCCACGATTTAAGACTTTCAATTTTTGGGGTGAAAAAACACCAAAGGGGTTAACCTTACGTTTTTTTCAAAAATCGCCAAAAATTTAGATGGTGTTTTTTTGACCAAAAGCGACGTGTTTTTATGCCAGGAGTTCGAAAAACGCGTTTTCGTTTGGGGGAAATGCATGTAAGCGGTTCAAAAAGATGATCGAATTTTGTCAACTTTAAAGACGCATAAAACCTAAAATATCGTACTTAGGAAAAATCTGTCTGCGCCAATCGATTTATCTCGAAATGTTGCATAAGAAAATGCCAAAAAATGCCACGATTTAAGACTTTCAATTTTTGGGGTGAAAAAACACCAAAGGGGTTAACCTTACGTTTTTTTCAAAAATCGCCAAAAATTTAGATGGTCTTTTTTTGACCAAAAGCGACGTGTTTTTAAGCCAGGAGTTCGAAAAACGCGTTTTCGTTTGGGGAAATGCATGTAAGCGGTTCAAAAAGACGATCGAATTTTGTCAACTTTAAAGACGCATAAAACCTAAAATATCGTAATTAGCGAAAATCTGTCTGCGCCAATCGATTTATCTCGAAAAGTTGCATAAGAAAATGCCAAAAAATGCCACGATTTAAGACTTTCAATTTTTGGGGTGAAAAAACACCAAAGGGGTTAACCTTACGTTTTTTTCAAAAATCGCCAAAAATTTAGATGGTCTTTTTTTGACCAAAAGCGACGTGTTTTTATGCCAGGAGTTCGAAAAACGCGTTTTCGTTTGGGGGAAATGCATGTAAGCGGTTCAAAAAGACGATCGAATTTTGTCAACTTTAAAGACGTATAAAACCTAAAATATCGTACTTAGGGAAAATCTGTCTGCGCCAATCGATTTATCTCGAAAAGTTGCATAAGAAAATGCCAAAAAATGCCAAGATTTAAGACTTTCAATTTTTGGGGTGAAAAAACACCAAAGGGGTTAACTTTACGTTTTTTTCAAAAATCGCCAAAAATTTAGATGGTCTTTTTTTGACCAAAAGCGACGTGTTTTTATGCCAGGAGTTCGAATAACGCGTTTTCGTTTGGGGGAAATGCATGTAAGCGGTTGAAAACAACGATCGAATTTTGTCAACTTTAAAGACGCATAAAACCTAAAATATCGTACTTAGGGAAAATCTGTCTGCGCCAATCGATTTATCTCGAAAAGTTGCATAAGAAAATGCCAAAAAATGCCACGATTTAAGACTTTCAATTTTTGGGGTGAAAAAACACCAAAGGGGTTAACCTTACGTTTTTTTCAAAAATCGCCAAAAATTTAGATGGTCTTTTTTTGACCAAAAGCGACGTGTTTTTATACCAGGAGTTCGAAAAACGCGTTTTCGTTTGGGGGAAATGCATGTAAGCGGTTGAAAAAGACGATCGAATTTTGTCAACTTTAAAGACGCATAAAACCTAAAATATCCTACTTAGGGAAAATCTGTCTGCGCCAATCGATTTATCTCGAAAAGTTGCATAAGAAAATGCCAAAGAATGCCACGATTTAAGACTTTCAATTTTTGGGGTGAAAAAACACCAAAGGGGTTAACCTTACGTTTTTTTCAAAAATCGCCAAAAATTTAGATGGTCTTTTTTTGACCAAAAGCGACGTGTTTTTATACCAGGAGTTCGAAAAACGCGTTTTCGTTTGCGGAAATGCATGTAAGCGGTTCAAAAGACGATCGAATTTTGTCAACTTTAAAGACGCATAAAACCTAAAATATCGTACTAAGGGAAAATCTGTCTGCGCCAATCGATTTATCTCGAAAAGTTGCATAAGAAAATGCCAAAAAATGCCACGATTTAAGACTTTCAATTTTTGGGGTCAAAAAAACACCAAAGGGGTTAACCTTACGTTTTTTTCAAAAATCGCCAAAAATTTAGATGGTCTTTTTTTGACCAAAAGCGACGTGTTTTTATGCCAGGAGTTCGAAAAACGCGTTTTCGTTTGGGGGAAATGCATGTAAGCGGTTGAAAAAGACGATCGAATTTTGTCAACTTTAAAGACGCATAAAACCTAAAATATCGTACTTAGGGAAAATCTGTCTGCGCCAATCGATTTATCTCGAAAAGTTGCATAAGAAAATGCCAAAAAATGCCACGATTTAAGACTTTCAATTTTTGGGGTGAAAAAACACCAAAGGGGTTAACCTTACGTTTTTTTCAAAAATCGCCAAAAATTTAGATGGTCTTTTTTTGACCAAAAGCGACGTGTTTTTATGCCATGAGGTCGAAAAACGCGTTTTCGTTTGGGGGAAATGCATGTAAGCGGTTCAAAAAGACGATCGAATTTTGTCAACTTTAAAGACGCATAAAACCTAAAATATCGCACTTAGGGAAAATCTGTCTGCGCCAATCGATTTATCTCGAAAAGTTGCATAAGAAAATGCCAAAAAATGCCACGATTTAAGACTTTCAATTTTTGGGGTGAAAAAACACCAAAGGGGTTAACCTTACGTTTTTTTCAAAAATCGCCAAAAATTTAGATGGTCTTTTTTTGACCAAAAGCGACGTGTTTTTATGCCAGGAGTTCGAAAAACGCGTTTTCGTTTGGGGGAAATGCATGTAAGCGGTTCAAAAAGACGATCGAATTTTGTCAACTTTAAAGACGTATAAAACCTAAAATATCGTACTTAGGGAAAATCTGTCTGCGCCAATCGATTTATCTCGAAAAGTTGCATAAGAAAATGCCAAAAAATGCCAAGATTTAAGACTTTCAATTTTTGGGGTGAAAAAACACCAAAGGGGTTAACTTTACGTTTTTTTCAAAAATCGCCAAAAATTTAGATGGTCTTTTTTTGACCAAAAGCGACGTGTTTTTATGCCAGGAGTTCGAAAAACGCGTTTTCGTTTGGGGGAAATGCATGTAAGCGGTTGAAAAAGACGATCGAATTTTGTCAACTTTAAAGACGTATAAAACCTAAAATATCGCACTTAGGAAAAATCTGTCTGCGCCAATCGATTTATCTCGAAATGTTGCATAAGAAAATGCCAAAAAATGCCACGATTTAAGACTTTCAATTTTTGGGGTGAAAAAACACCAAAGGGGTTAACCTTACGTTTTTTTCAAAAATCGCCAAAAATTTAGATGGTCTTTTTTTGACCAAAAGCGACGTGTTTTTATGCCAGGAGTTCGAAAAACGCGTTTTCGTTTGGGGGAAATGCATGTAAGCGGTTCAAAAAGACGATCGAATTTTGTCAACTTTAAAGACGCATAAAACCTAAAATATCGCACTTAGGGAAAATCTGTCTGCGCCAATCGATTTATCTCGAAAAGTTGCATAAGAAAATGCCAAAAAATGCCACGATTTAAGACTTTCAATTTTTGGGGTGAAAAAACACCAAAGGGGTTAACCTTACGTTTTTTTCAAAAATCGCCAAAAATTTAGATGGTCTTTTTTTGACCAAAAGCGACGTGTTTTTATGCCAGGAGTTCGAAAAACGCGTTTTCGTTTGGGGGAAATGCATGTAAGCGGTTCAAAAAGACGATCGAATTTTGTCAACTTTTAAGACGTATAAAACCTAAAATATCGTACTTAGGGAAAATCTGTCTGCGCCAATCGATTTATCTCGAAAAGTTGCATAAGAAAATGCCAAAAAATGCTACGATTTAAGACTTTCAATTTTTGGGGTGAAAAAACACCAAAGGGGTTAACCTTACGTTTTTTTCAAAAATCGCCAAAAATTTAGATGGTCTTTTTTTGACCAAAAGCGACGTGTTTTTATGCCAGGAGTTCGAAAAACGCGTTTTCGTTTGGGGGAAATGCATGTAAGCGGTTCAAAAAGACGATCGAATTTTGTCAACTTTAAAGACGCATAAAACCTAAAATATCGCACTTAGGGAAAATCTGTCTGCGCCAATCGATTTATCTCGAAAAGTTGCATAAGAAAATGCCAAAAAATGCCACGATTTAAGACTTTCAATTTTTGGGGTTAAAAAACACCAAAGGGTGTTAACCTTACGTTTTTTTCAAAAATCGCCAAAAATTTAGATGGTGTTTTTTTGACCAAAAGCGACGTGTTTTTATGCCAGGAGTTCGAAAAACCCGTTTTCGTTTGGGGGAAATGCATGTAAGCGGTTCAAAAAGACGATCGAATTTTGTCAACTTTAAAGACGCATAAAACCTAAAATATCGCACTTAGGGAAAATCTGTCTGCGCCAATCGATTTATCTCGAAAAGTTGCATAAGAAAATGCCAAAAAATGCCACGATTTAAGACTTTCAATTTTTGGGGTGAAAAAACACCAAAGGGGTTAACCTTACGTTTTTTTCAAAAATCGCCAAAAATTTAGATGGTCTTTTTTTGACCAAAAGCGACGTGTTTTTATGCCAGGAGTTCGAAAAACGCGTTTTCGTTTGGGGGAAATGCATGTAAGCGGTTCAAAAAGACGATCGAATTTTGTCAACTTTAAAGACGCATAAAACCTAAAATATCGCACTTAGGGAAAATCTGTCTGCGCCAATCGATTTATCTCGAAAAGTTGCATAAGAAAATGCCAAAAAATGCCACGATTTAAGACTTTCAATTTTTGGGGTTAAAAAACACCAAAGGGTGTTAACCTTACGTTTTTTTCAAAAATCGCCAAAAATTTAGATGGTGTTTTTTTGACCAAAAGCGACGTGTTTTTATGCCAGGAGTTCGAAAAACGCGTTTTCGCGTTTGGGGGAAATGCATGTAAGCGGTTCAAAAAGATGATCGAATTTTGTCAACTTTAAAGACGCATAAAACCTAAAATATCGTACTTAGGAAAAATCTGTCTGCGCCAATCGATTTATCTCGAAATGTTGCATAAGAAAATGCCAAAAAATGCCACGATTTAAGACTTTCAATTTTTGGGGTGAAAAAACACCAAAGGGGTTAACCTTACGTTTTTTTCAAAAATCGCAAAAAATTTAGATGGTCTTTTTTTGACCAAAAGCGACGTGTTTTTATGCCAGGAGTTCGAAAAACGCGTTTTCGTTTGGGGGAAATGCATGTAAGCGTTTCAAAAAGACGATCGAATTTTGTCAACTTTAAAGACGCATAAAACCTAAAATATCGCACTTAGGGAAAATCTGTCTGCGCCAATCGATTTATCTCGAAAAGTTGCATAAGAAAATGCCAAAAAATGCCACGATTTAAGACTTTCAATTTTTGGGGTGAAAAAACACCAAAGGGGTTAACCTTACGTTTTTTTCAAAAATCGCCAAAAATTTAGATGGTCTTTTTTTGACCAAAAGCGACGTGTTTTTATGCCAGGAGTTCGAAAAACGCGTTTTCGTTTGGGGGAAATGCATGTAAGCGGTTCAAAAAGACGATCGAATTTTGTCAACTTTAAAGACGCATAAAACCTAAAATATCGCACTTAGGGAAAATCTGTCTGCGCCAATCGATTTATCTCGAAAAGTTGCATAAGAAAATGCCAAAAAATGCCACGATTTAAGACTTTCAATTTTTGGGGTGAAAAAACACCAAAGGGGTTAACCTTACGTTTTTTTCAAAAATCGCCAAAAATTTAGATGGTCTTTTTTTGACCAAAAGCGACGTGTTTTTATGCCAGGAGTTCGAAAAACGCGTTTTCGTTTGGGGGAAATGCATGTAAGCGGTTCAAAAAGACGATCGAATTTTGTCAACTTTAAAGACGCATAAAACCTAAAATATCGCACTTAGGGAAAATCTGTCTGCGCCAATCGATTTATCTCGAAAAGTTGCATAAGAAAATGCCAAAAAATGCCACGATTTAAGACTTTCAATTTTTGGGGTGAAAAAACACCAAAGGGGTTAACCTTACGTTTTTTTCAAAAATCGCCAAAAATTTAGATGGTCTTTTTTTGACCAAAAGCGACGTGTTTTTATGCCAGGAGTTCGAAAAACGCGTTTTCGTTTGGGGGAAATGCATGTAAGCGGTTCAAAAAGACGATCGAATTTTGTCAACTTTAAAGACGCATAAAACCTAAAATATCGCACTTAGGGAAAATCTGTCTGCGCCAATCGATTTATCTCGAAAAGTTGCATAAGAAAATGCCAAAAAATGCCACGATTTAAGACTTTCAATTTTTGGGGTGAAAAAACACCAAAGGGGTTAACCTTACGTTTTTTTCAAAAATCGCCAAAAATTTAGATGGTCTTTTTTTGACCAAAAGCGACGTGTTTTTATGCCAGGAGTTCGAAAAACGCGTTTTCGTTTGGGGGAAATGCATGTAAGCGGTTCAAAAAGACGATCGAATTTTGTCAACTTTAAAGACGTATAAAACCTAAAATATCGTACTTAGGGAAAATCTGTCTGCGCCAATCGATTTATCTCGAAAAGTTGCATAAGAAAATGCCAAAAAATGCCAAGATTTAAGACTTTCAATTTTTGGGGTGAAAAAACACCAAAGGGGTTAACTTTACGTTTTTTTCAAAAATCGCCAAAAATTTAGATGGTCTTTTTTTGACCAAAAGCGACGTGTTTTTATGCCAGGAGTTCGAAAAACGCGTTTTCGTTTGGGGGAAATGCATGTAAGCGGTTGAAAAAGACGATCGAATTTTGTCAACTTTAAAGACGTATAAAACCTAAAATATCGCACTTAGGAAAAATCTGTCTGCGCCAATCGATTTATCTCGAAATGTTGCATAAGAAAATGCCAAAAAATGCCACGATGTAAGACTTTCAATTTTTGGGGTGAAAAAACACCAAAGGGGTTAACCTTACGTTTTTTTCAAAAATCGCCAAAAATTTAGATGGTCTTTTTTTGACCAAAAGCGACGTGTTTTTATGCCAGGAGTTCGAAAAACGCGTTTTCGTTTGGGGGAAATGCATGTAAGCGGTTCAAAAAGACGATCGAATTTTGTCAACTTTAAAGACGCATAAAACCTAAAATATCGCACTTAGGGAAAATCTGTCTGCGCCAATCGATTTATCTCGAAAAGTTGCATAAGAAAATGCCAAAAAATGCCACGATTTAAGACTTTCAATTTTTGGGGTGAAAAAACACCAAAGGGGTTAACCTTACGTTTTTTTCAAAAATCGCCAAAAATTTAGATGGTCTTTTTTTGACCAAAAGCGACGTGTTTTTATGCCAGGAGTTCGAAAAACGCGTTTTCGTTTGGGGGAAATGCATGTAAGCGGTTCAAAAAGACGATCGAATTTTGTCAACTTTTAAGACGTATAAAACCTAAAATATCGTACTTAGGGAAAATCTGTCTGCGCCAATCGATTTATCTCGAAAAGTTGCATAAGAAAATGCCAAAAAATGCTACGATTTAAGACTTTCAATTTTTGGGGTGAAAAAACACCAAAGGGGTTAACCTTACGTTTTTTTCAAAAATCGCCAAAAATTTAGATGGTCTTTTTTTGACCAAAAGCGACGTGTTTTTATGCCAGGAGTTCGAAAAACGCGTTTTCGTTTGGGGGAAATGCATGTAAGCGGTTCAAAAAGACGATCGAATTTTGTCAACTTTAAAGACGCATAAAACCTAAAATATCGCACTTAGGGAAAATCTGTCTGCGCCAATCGATTTATCTCGAAAAGTTGCATAAGAAAATGCCAAAAAATGCCACGATTTAAGACTTTCAATTTTTGGGGTTAAAAAACACCAAAGGGTGTTAACCTTACGTTTTTTTCAAAAATCGCCAAAAATTTAGATGGTGTTTTTTTGACCAAAAGCGACGTGTTTTTATGCCAGGAGTTCGAAAAACGCGTTTTCGTTTGGGGGAAATGCATGTAAGCGGTTCAAAAAGACGATCGAATTTTGTCAACTTTAAAGACGCATAAAACCTAAAATATCGCACTTAGGGAAAATCTGTCTGCGCCAATCGATTTATCTCGAAAAGTTGCATAAGAAAATGCCAAAAAATGCCACGATTTAAGACTTTCAATTTTTGGGGTGAAAAAACACCAAAGGGGTTAACCTTACGTTTTTTTCAAAAATCGCCAAAAATTTAGATGGTCTTTTTTTGACCAAAAGCGACGTGTTTTTATGCCAGGAGTTCGAAAAACGCGTTTTCGTTTGGGGGAAATGCATGTAAGCGGTTCAAAAAGACGATCGAATTTTGTCAACTTTAAAGACGCATAAAACCTAAAATATCGCACTTAGGGAAAATCTGTCTGCGCCAATCGATTTATCTCGAAAAGTTGCATAAGAAAATGCCAAAAAATGCCACGATTTAAGACTTTCAATTTTTGGGGTTAAAAAACACCAAAGGGTGTTAACCTTACGTTTTTTTCAAAAATCGCCAAAAATTTAGATGGTGTTTTTTTGACCAAAAGCGACGTGTTTTTATGCCAGGAGTTCGAAAAACGCGTTTTCGCGTTTGGGGGAAATGCATGTAAGCGGTTCAAAAAGATGATCGAATTTTGTCAACTTTAAAGACGCATAAAACCTAAAATATCGTACTTAGGAAAAATCTGTCTGCGCCAATCGATTTATCTCGAAATGTTGCATAAGAAAATGCCAAAAAATGCCACGATTTAAGACTTTCAATTTTTGGGGTGAAAAAACACCAAAGGGGTTAACCTTACGTTTTTTTCAAAAATCGCAAAAAATTTAGATGGTCTTTTTTTGACCAAAAGCGACGTGTTTTTATGCCAGGAGTTCGAAAAACGCGTTTTCGTTTGGGGGAAATGCATGTAAGCGGTTCAAAAAGACGATCGAATTTTGTCAACTTTAAAGACGCATAAAACCTAAAATATCGCACTTAGGGAAAATCTGTCTGCGCCAATCGATTTATCTCGAAAAGTTGCATAAGAAAATGCCAAAAAATGCCACGATTTAAGACTTTCAATTTTTGGGGTGAAAAAACACCAAAGGGGTTAACCTTACGTTTTTTTCAAAAATCGCCAAAAATTTAGATGGTCTTTTTTTGACCAAAAGCGACGTGTTTTTATGCCAGGAGTTCGAAAAACGCGTTTTCGTTTGGGGGAAATGCATGTAAGCGGTTCAAAAAGACGATCGAATTTTGTCAACTTTAAAGACGCATAAAACCTAAAATATCGCACTTAGGGAAAATCTGTCTGCGCCAATCGATTTATCTCGAAAAGTTGCATAAGAAAATGCCAAAAAATGCCACGATTTAATACTTTCAATTTTTGGGGTGAAAAAACACCAAAGGGGTTAACCTTACGTTTTTTTCAAAAATCGCCAAAAATTTAGATGGTCTTTTTTTGACCAAAAGCGACGTGTTTTTATGCCAGGAGTTCGAAAAACGCGTTTTCGTTTGGGGGAAATGCATGTAAGCGGTTCAAAAAGAAGATCGAATTTTGTCAACTTTAAAGACGCATAAAACCTAAAATATCGTACTTAGGAAAAATCTGTCTGCGCCAATCGATTTATCTCGAAATGTTGCATAAGAAAATGCCAAAAAATGCCACGATTTAAGACTTTCAATTTTTGGGGTGAAAAAACACCAAAGGGGTTAACCTTACGTTTTTTTCAAAAATCGCCAAAAATTTAGATGGTGTTTTTTTGACCAAAAGCGACGTGTTTTTATGCCAGAAGTTCGAAAAACGCGTTTTCGTTTGGGGGAAATGCATGTAAGCGGTTCAAAAAGAAGATCGAATTTTGTCAACTTTAAAGACGCATAAAACCTAAAATATCGTACTTAGGAAAAATCTGTCTGCGCCAATCGATTTATCTCGAAATGTTGCATAAGAAAATGCCAAAAAATGCCACGATTTAAGACTTTCAATTTTTGGGGTGAAAAAACACCAAAGGGGTTAACCTTACGTTTTTTTCAAAAATCGCCAAAAATTTTGATGGTGTTTTTTTGACCAAAAGCGACGTGTTTTTATGCCAGGAGTTCGAAAAACGCGTTTTCGTTTGGGGGAAATGCATGTAAGCGGTTCAAAAAGACGATCGAATTTTGTCAACTTTAAAGACGCATAAAACCTAAAATATCGTACTTAGGGAAAATCTGTCTGCGCCAATCGATTTATCTCGAAAAGTTGCATAAGAAAATGCCAAAAAATGCCACGATTTAAGACTTTCAATTTTTGGGGTGAAAAAACACCAAAGGGGTTAACCTTACGTTTTTTTCAAAAATCGCCAAAAATTTAGATGGTCTTTTTTTGACCAAAAGCGACGTGTTTTTATGCCAGGAGTTCGAAAAACGCGTTTTCGTTTGGGGGAAATGCATGTAAGCGGTTCAAAAAGACGATCGAATTTTGTCAACTTTAAAGACGCATAAAACCTAAAATATCGTACTTAGCGAAAGTCTGTCTGCGCCAATCGATTTATCTCGAAAAGTTGCATAAGAAAATGCCAAAAAATGCCACGATTTAAGACTTTCAATTTTTGGGGTGAAAAAACACCAAAGGGGTTAACCTTACGTTTTTTTCAAAAATCGCCAAAAATTCAGATGGTCTTTTTTTGACCAAAAGCGACGTGTTTTTATGCCAGGAGTTCGAAAAACGCGTTTTCGTTTGGGGGAAATGCATGTAAGCGGTTCAAAAAGACGATCGAATTTTGTCAACTTTAAAGACGCATAAAACCTAAAATATCGCACTTAGGGAAAATCTGTCTGCGCCAATCGATTTATCTCGAAAAGTTGCATAAGAAAATGCCAAAAAATGCCGCGATTTAAGACTTTCAATTTTTGGGGTGAAAAAACACCAAAGGGGTTAACCTTACGTTTTTTTCAAAAATCGCCAAAAATTTAGATGGTCTTTTTTTGACCAAAAGCGACGTGTTTTTATGCCAGGAGTTCGAAAAACGCGTTTTCGTTTGGGGGAAATGCATGTAAGCCGTTCAAAAAGAAGATCGAATTTTGTCAACTTTAAAGACGCATAAAACCTAAAATATCGTACTTAGGAAAAATCTGTCTGCGCCAATCGATTTATCTCGAAATGTTGCATAAGAAAATGCCAAAAAATGCCACGATTTAAGACTTTCAATTTTTGGGGTGAAAAAACACCAAAGGGGTTAACCTTACGTTTTTTTCAAAAATCGCCAAAAATTTAGATGGTGTTTTTTTGACCAAAAGCGACGTGTTTTTATGCCAGGAGTTCGAAAAACGCGTTTTCGTTTGGGGGAAATGCATGTAAGCGGTTCAAAAAGATGATCGAATTTTGTCAACTTTAAAGACGCATAAAACCTAAAATATCGTACTTAGGAAAAATCTGTCTGCGCCAATCGATTTATCTCGAAATGTTGCATAAGAAAATGCCAAAAAATGCCACGATTTAAGACTTTCAATTTTTGGGGTGAAAAAACACCAAAGGGGTTAACCTTACGTTTTTTTCAAAAATCGCCAAAAATTTAGATGGTCTTTTTTTGACCAAAAGCGACGTGTTTTTATGCCAGGAGTTCGAAAAACGCGTTTTCGTTTGGGGGAAATGCATGTAAGCCGTTCAAAAAGAAGATCGAATTTTGTCAACTTTAAAGACGCATAAAACCTAAAATATCGTACTTAGGAAAAATCTGTCTGCGCCAATCGATTTATCTCGAAATGTTGCATAAGAAAATGCCAAAAAATGCCACGATTTAAGACTTTCAATTTTTGGGGTGAAAAAACACCAAAGGGGTTAACCTTACGTTTTTTTCAAAAATCGCCAAAAATTTAGATGGTGTTTTTTTGACCAAAAGCGACGTGTTTTTATGCCAGGAGTTCGAAAAACGCGTTTTCGTTTGGGGGAAATGCATGTAAGCGGTTCAAAAAGATGATCGAATTTTGTCAACTTTAAAGACGCATAAAACCTAAAATATCGTACTTAGGAAAAATCTGTCTGCGCCAATCGATTTATCTCGAAATGTTGCATAAGAAAATGCCAAAAAATGCCACGATTTAAGACTTTCAATTTTTGGGGTGAAAAAACACCAAAGGGGTTAACCTTACGTTTTTTTCAAAAATCGCCAAAAATTTAGATGGTGTTTTTTTGACCAAAAGCGACGTGTTTTTATGCCAGAAGTTCGAAAAACGCGTTTTCGTTTGGGGGAAATGCATGTAAGCGGTTCAAAAAGATGATCGAATTTTGTCAACTTTAAGGACGCATAAAACCTAAAATATCGTACTTAGGAAAAATCTGTCTGCGCCAATCGATTTATCTCGAAATGTTGCATAAGAAAATGCCAAAAAATGCCACGATTTAAGACTTTCAATTTTTGGGGTGAAAAAACACCAAAGGGGTTAACCTTACGTTTTTTTCAAAAATCGCCAAAAATTTAGATGGTGTTTTTTTGACCAAAAGCGACGTGTTTTTATGCCAGAAGTTCGAAAAACGCGTTTTCGTTTGGGGGAAATGCATGTAAGCGGTTCAAAAAGATGATCGAATTTTGTCAACTTTAAGGACGCATAAAACCTAAAATATCGCACTTAGGGAAAATCTGTCTGCGCCAATCGATTTATCTCGAAAAGTTGCATAAGAAAATGCCAAAAAATGCCACGATTTAAGACTTTCAATTTTTGGGGTGTAAAAACCAAAGGGGTTAACCTTACGTTTTTTTCAAAAATCGCCAAAAATTTAGATGGTGTTTTTTTGACCAAAAGCGACGTGTTTTTATGCCAGGAGTTCGAAAAACGCGTTTTCGTTTGGGGGAAATGCATGTAAGCGGTTGAAAAAGACGATCGAATTTTGTCAACTTTAAAGACGCATAAAACCTAAAATATCGTACTTAGCGAAAATCTGTCTGCGCCAATCGATTTATCTCGAAAAGTTGCATAAGAAAATGCCAAAAAATGCCACGATTTAAGACTTTCAATTTTTGGGGTGAAAAAACACCAAAGGGGTTAACCTTACGTTTTTTTCAAAAATCGCCAAAAATTTAGATGGTCTTTTTTTGACCAAAAGCGACGTGTTTTTATGCCAGGAGTTCGAAAAACGCGTTTTCGTTTGGGGGAAATGCATGTAAGCGGTTGAAAAAGACGATCGAATTTTGTCAACTTTAAAGACGCATAAAACCTAAAATATCGTACTTAGGAAAAATCTGTCTGCGCCAATCGATTTATCTCGAAAAGTTGCATAAGAAAATGCCAAAAAATGCCACGATTTAAGACTTTCAATTTTTGGGGTGAAAAAACACAAAGGGGTTAACCTTACGTTTTTTTCAAAAATCGCCAAAAATTTAGATGGTCTTTTTTTGACCAAAAGCGACGTGTTTTTATACCAGGAGTTCGAAAAACGCGTTTTCGTTTGGGGGAAATGCATGTAAGCGGTTCAAAACGACGATCGAATTTTGTCAACTTTAAAGACGCATAAAACCTAAAATATCGTACTTAGGGAAAATCTGTCTGCGCCAATCGATTTATCTCGAAAAGTTGCATAAGAAAATGCCAAAAAATGCCACGATTTAAGACTTTCAATTTTTGGGGTGAAAAAACACCAAAGGGGTTAACCTTACGTTTTTTTCAAAAATCGCCAAAAATTTAGATGGTCTTTTTTTGACCAAAAGCGACGTGTTTTTATGCCAGGAGTTCGAAAAACGCGTTTTCGTTTGGGGGAAATGCATGTAAGCGGTTCAAAAAGACGATCGAATTTTGTCAACTTTAAAAACGCATAAAACCTAAAATATCGCACTTAGGGAAAATCTGTCTGCGCCAATCAATTTATCTCGAAAAGTTGCATAAGAAAATGCCAAAAAATGCCACGATTTAAGACTTTCAATTTTTGGGGTGAAAAAACACCAAAGGGGTTAACCGTACGTTTTTTTCAAAAATCGCCAAAAATTTAGATGGTCTTTTTTTGACCAAAAGCGACGTGTTTTTATGCCAGGAGTTCGAAAAACGCGTTTTCGTTTGGGGGAAATGCATGTAAGCGGTTGAAAAAGACGATCGAATTTTGTCAACTTTAAAGACGCATAAAACCTAAAATATCGTACTTAGCGAAAATCTGTCTGCGCCAATCGATTTATCTCGAAAAGTTGCATAAGAAAATGCCAAAAAATGCCACGATTTAAGACTTTCAATTTTTGGGGTGAAAAAACACCAAAAGGGTTAACCTTACGTTTTTTTCAAAAATCGCCAAAAATTTAGATGGTCTTTTTTTGACCAAAAGCGACGTGTTTTTATGCCAGGAGTTCGAAAAACGCGTTTTCGTTTGGGGGAAATGCATGTAAGCGGTTCAAAAAGACGATCGAATTTTGTCAACTTTAAAGACGCATAAAACCTAAAATATCGCACTTAGGGAAAATCTGTCTACGCCAATCGATTTATCTCGAAAAGTTGCATAAGAAAATGCCAAAAAATGCCACGATTTAAGACTTTCAATTTTTGGGGTGAAAAAACACCAAAGGGGTTAACCTTACGTTTTTTTCAAAAATCGCCAAAAATTTAGATGGTCTTTTTTTGACCAAAAGCGACGTGTTTTTATGCCAGAAGTTCGAAAAACGCGTTTTCGTTTGGGGGAAATGCATGTAAGCGGTTCAAAAAGATGATCGAATTTTGTCAACTTTAAGGACGCATAAAACCTAAAATATCGTACTTAGGAAAAATCTGTCTGCGCCAATCGATTTATCTCGAAATGTTGCATAAGAAAATGCCAAAAAATGCCACGATTTAAGACTTTCAATTTTTGGGGTGAAAAAACACCAAAGGGGTTAACCTTACGTTTTTTTCAAAAATCGCCAAAAATTTAGATGGTGTTTTTTTGACCAAAAGCGACGTGTTTTTATGCCAGAAGTTCGAAAAACGCGTTTTCGTTTGGGGGAAATGCATGTAAGCGGTTCAAAAAGATGATCGAATTTTGTCAACTTTAAGGACGCATAAAACCTAAAATATCGCACTTAGGGAAAATCTGTCTGCGCCAATCGATTTATCTCGAAAAGTTGCATAAGAAAATGCCAAAAAATGCCACGATTTAAGACTTTCAATTTTTGGGGTGTAAAAACCAAAGGGGTTAACCTTACGTTTTTTTCAAAAATCGCCAAAAATTTAGATGGTGTTTTTTTGACCAAAAGCGACGTGTTTTTATGCCAGGAGTTCGAAAAACGCGTTTTCGTTTGGGGGAAATGCATGTAAGCGGTTCAAAAAGACGATCGAATTTTGTCAACTTTAAAGACGCATAAAACCTAAAATATCGTACTCAGGGAAAATCTGTCTGCGCCAATCGATTTATCTCGAAAAGTTGCATAAGAAAATGCCAAAAAATGCCACGATTTAAGACTTTCAATTTTTGGGGTTAAAAAACACCAAAGGGTGTTAACCTTACGTTTTTTTCAAAAATCGCCAAAAATTTAGATGGTGTTTTTTTGACCAAAAGCGACGTGTTTTTATGCCAGGAGTTCGAAAAACGCGTTTTCGTTTGGGGGAAATGCATGTAAGCGGTTCAAAAAGAAGATCGAATTTTGTCAACTTTAAAGACGCATAAAACCTAAAATATCGTACTTAGGAAAAATCTGTCTGCGCCAATCGATTTATCTCGAAATGTTGCATAAGAAAATGCCTAAAAATGCCACGATTTAAGACTTTCAATTTTTGGGGTGAAAAAACACCAAAGGGGTTAACCTTACGTTTTTTTCAAAAATCGCCAAAAATTTAGATGGTCTTTTTTTGACCAAAAGCGACGTGTTTTTATGCCAGGAGTTCGAAAAACGCGTTTTCGTTTGGGGGAAATGCATGTAAGCGGTTCAAAAAGACGATCGAATTTTATCAACTTTAAAGACGCATAAAACCTAAAATATCGCACTTAGGGAAAATCTGTCTGCGCCAATCGATTTATCTCGAAAAGTTGCATAAGAAAATGCCAAAAAATGCCACGATTTAAGACTTTCAATTTTTGGGGTGAAAAAACACCAAAGGGGTTAACCTTACGTTTTTTTCAAAAATCGCCAAAAATTTAGATGGTCTTTTTTTGACCAAAAGCGACGTGTTTTTATGCCAGGAGTTCGAAAAACGCGTTTTCGTTTGGGGGAAATGCATGTAAGCGGTTCAAAAAGACGATCGAATTTTGTAAACTTTAAAAACGCATAAAACCTAAAATATCGCACTTAGGGAAAATCTGTCTGCGCCAATCGATTTATCTCGAAAAGTTGCATAAGAAAATGCCAAAAAATGCCACGATTTAAGACTTTCAATTTTTGGGGTGAAAAAACACCAAAGGGGTTAACCTTACGTTTTTTTCAAAAATCGCCAAAAATTTAGATGGTCTTTTTTTGACCAAAAGCGACGTGTTTTTATGCCAGGAGTTCGAAAAACGCGTTTTCGTTTGGGGGAAATGCATGTAAGCGGTTGAAAAAGACGATCGAATTTTGTCAACTTTAAAGACGCATAAAACCTAAAATATCGTACTTAGCGAAAATCTGTCTGCGCCAATCGATTTATCTCGAAAAGTTGCATAAGAAAATGCCAAAAAATGCCACGATTTAAGACTTTCAATTTTTGGGGTGAAAAAACACCAAAGGGGTTAACCGTACGTTTTTTTCAAAAATCGCCAAAAATTTAGATGGTCTTTTTTTGACCAAAAGCGACGTGTTTTTATGCCAGGAGTTCGAAAAACGCGTTTTCGTTTGGGGGAAATGCATGTAAGCGGTTGAAAAAGACGATCGAATTTTGTCAACTTTAAAGACGCATAAAACCTAAAATATCGTACTTAGCGAAAATCTGTCTGCGCCAATCGATTTATCTCGAAAAGTTGCATAAGAAAATGCCAAAAAATGCCACGATTTAAGACTTTCAATTTTTGGGGTGAAAAAACACCAAAAGGGTTAACCTTACGTTTTTTTCAAAAATCGCCAAAAATTTAGATGGTCTTTTTTTGACCAAAAGCGACGTGTTTTTATGCCAGGAGTTCGAAAAACGCGTTTTCGTTTGGGGGAAATGCATGTAAGCGGTTCAAAAAGACGATCGAATTTTGTCAACTTTAAAGACGCATAAAACCTAAAATATCGCACTTAGGGAAAATCTGTCTACGCCAATCGATTTATCTCGAAAAGTTGCATAAGAAAATGCCAAAAAATGCCACGATTTAAGACTTTCAATTTTTGGGGTGAAAAAACACCAAAGGGGTTAACCTTACGTTTTTTTCAAAAATCGCCAAAAATTTAGATGGTCTTTTTTTGACCAAAAGCGACGTGTTTTTATGCCAGGAGTTCGAAAAACGCGTTTTCGTTTGGGGGAAATGCATGTAAGCGGTTGAAAAAGACGATCGAATTTTGTCAACTTTAAAGACGCATAAAACCTAAAATATCGTACTTAGGGAAAATCTGTCTGCGCCAATCGATTTATCTCGAAAAGTTGCATAAGAAAATGCCAAAAAATGCCACGATTTAAGACTTTCAATTTTTGGGGTGAAAAAACACAAAGGGGTTAACCTTACGTTTTTTTCAAAAATCGCCAAAAATTTAGATGGTCTTTTTTTGACCAAAAGCGACGTGTTTTTATGCCAGGAGTTCGAAAAACGCGTTTTCGTTTGGGGGAAATGCATGTAAGCGGTTCAAAAAGACGATCGAATTTTGTCAACTTTAAAGACGCATAAAACCTAAAATATCGTACTTAGGGAAAATCTGTCTGCGCCAATCGATTTATCTCGAAAAGTTGCATAAGAAAATGCCAAAAAATGCCACGATTTAAGACTTTCAATTTTTGGGGTGAAAAAACACCAAAGGGGTTAACCTTACGTTTTTTTCAAAAATCGCCAAAAATTTAGATGGTCTTTTTTTGACCAAAGCGACGTGTTTTTATGCCAGGAGTTCGAAAAACGCGTTTTCGTTTGGGGGAAATGCATGTAAGCGGTTCAAAAAGACGATCGAATTTTGTCAACTTTAAAGACGCATAAAACCTAAAATATCGCACTTAGGGAAAATCTGTCTGCGCCAATCGATTTATCTCGAAAAGTTGCATAAGAAAATGCCAAAAAATGCCACGATTTAAGACTTTCAATTTTTGGGGTTAAAAAACACCAAAGGGTGTTAACCTTACGTTTTTTTCAAAAATCGCCAAAAATTTAGATGGTGTTTTTTTGACCAAAAGCGACGTGTTTTTATGCCAGAAGTTCGAAAAACGCGTTTTCGTTTGGGGGAAATGCATGTAAGCGGTTCAAAAAGATGATCGAATTTTGTCAACTTTAAGGACGCATAAAACCTAAAATATCGCACTTAGGGAAAATCTGTCTGCGCCAATCGATTTATCTCGAAAAGTTGCATAAGAAAATGCCAAAAAATGCCACGATTTAAGACTTTCAATTTTTGGGGTGTAAAAACCAAAGGGGTTAACCTTACGTTTTTTTCAAAAATCGCCAAAAATTTAGATGGTGTTTTTTTGACCAAAAGCGACGTGTTTTTATGCCAGGAGTTCGAAAAACGCGTTTTCGTTTGGGGGAAATGCATGTAAGCGGTTCAAAAAGACGATCGAATTTTGTCAACTTTAAAGACGCATAAAACCTAAAATATCGTACTCAGGGAAAATCTGTCTGCGCCAATCGATTTATCTCGAAAAGTTGCATAAGAAAATGCCAAAAAATGCCACGATTTAAGACTTTCAATTTTTGGGGTTAAAAAACACCAAAGGGTGTTAACCTTACGTTTTTTTCAAAAATCGCCAAAAATTTAGATGGTGTTTTTTTGACCAAAAGCGACGTGTTTTTATGCCAGGAGTTCGAAAAACGCGTTTTCGTTTGGGGGAAATGCATGTAAGCGGTTCAAAAAGAAGATCGAATTTTGTCAACTTTAAAGACGCATAAAACCTAAAATATCGTACTTAGGAAAAATCTGTCTGCGCCAATCGATTTATCTCGAAATGTTGCATAAGAAAATGCCTAAAAATGCCACGATTTAAGACTTTCAATTTTTGGGGTGAAAAAACACCAAAGGGGTTAACCTTACGTTTTTTTCAAAAATCGCCAAAAATTTAGATGGTCTTTTTTTGACCAAAAGCGACGTGTTTTTATGCCAGGAGTTCGAAAAACGCGTTTTCGTTTGGGGGAAATGCATGTAAGCGGTTCAAAAAGACGATCGAATTTTATCAACTTTAAAGACGCATAAAACCTAAAATATCGCACTTAGGGAAAATCTGTCTGCGCCAATCGATTTATCTCGAAAAGTGTCATAAGAAATTGCCAAAAAATGCCACGATTTAAGACTTTCAATTTTTGGGGTGAAAAAACCAAAGGGGTTAACCTTACGTTTTTTTCAAAAATCGCCAAAAATTTAGATGGTCTTTTTTTGACCAAAAGCGACGTGTTTTTATGCCAGGAGTTCGAAAAACGCGTTTTCGTTTGGGGGAAATGCATGTAAGCGGTTCAAAAAGACGATCGAATTTTGTCAACTTTAAAGACGCATAAAACCTAAAATATCGCACTTAGGGAAAATCTGTCTGCGCCAATCGATTTATCTCGAAAAGTTGCATAAGAAAATGCCAACAAATGCCACGATTTAAGACTTTCAATTTTTGGGGTGAAAAAACACCTTACGTTTTTTTCAAAAATCGCCAAAAATTTAGATGGTCTTTTTTTGACCAAAAGCGACGTGTTTTTATGCCAGGAGTTCGAAAAACGCGTTTTCGTTTGGGGGAAATGCATGTAAGCGGTTCAAAAAGACGATCGAATTTTGTCAACTTTAAAGACGCATAAAACCTAAAATATCGCACTTAGGGAAAATCTGTCTGCGCCAATCGATTTATCTCGAAAAGTTGCATAAGAAAATGCCAAAAAATGCCACGATTTAAGACTTTCAATTTTTGTGGTGAAAAAACACCAAAGGGGTTTTTTTACGTTTTTTTCAAAAATCGCCAAAAATTTAGATGGTCTTTTTTTGACCAAAAACGACGTGTTTTTATGCCAGGAGTTCGAAAAACGCGTTTTCGTTTGGGGGAAATGCATGTAAGCGGTTCATAAAGACGATCGAATTTTGTCAACTTTAAAGACGCATAAAACCTAAAATATCGCACTTAGGGAAAATCTGTCTGCGCCAATCGATTTATCTCGAAAAGTTGCATAAGAAAATGCCAACAAATGCCACGATTTAAGACTTTCAATTTTTGGGGTGAAAAAACACCTTACGTTTTTTTCAAAAATCGCCAAAAATTTAGATGGTCTTTTTTTGAACAAAAGCGACGTGTTTTTATGCCAGGAGTTCGAAAAACGCGTTTTCGTTTGGGGGAAATGCATGTAAGCGGTTCAAAAAGACGATCGAATTTTGTCAACTTTAAAGACGCATAAAACCTAAAATATCGCACTTAAGGAAAATCTGTCTGCGCCAATCGATTTATCTCGAAAAGTTGCATAAGAAAATGCCAAAAAATGCCACGATTTAAGACTTTCAATTTTTGGGGTGAAAAAACACCAAAGGGGTTAACCTTACGTTTTTTTCAAAAATCGCCAAAAATTTAGATGGTCTTTTTTTGACCAAAAGCGACGTGTTTTTATGCCAGGAGTTCGAAAAACGCGTTTTCGTTTGGGGGAAATGCATGTAAGCGGTTCATAAAGACGATCGAATTTTGTCAACTTTAAAGACGCATAAAACCTAAAATATCGCACTTAGGGAAAATCTGTCTGCGCCAATCGATTTATCTCGAAAAGTTGCATAAGAAAATGCCAACAAATGCCACGATTTAAGACTTTCAATTTTTGGGGTGAAAAAACACCTTACGTTTTTTTCAAAAATCGCCAAAAATTTAGATGGTCTTTTTTTGAACAAAAGCGACGTGTTTTTATGCCAGGAGTTCGAAAAACGCGTTTTCGTTTGGGGGAAATGCATGTAAGCGGTTCAAAAAGACGATCGAATTTTGTCAACTTTAAAGACGCATAAAACCTAAAATATCGCACTTAGGGAAAATCTGTCTGCGCCAATCGATTTATCTGGAAAAGTTGCATAAGAAAATGCCAAAAAATGCCACGATTTAAGACTTTCAATTTTTGGGGTGAAAAAACACCAAAGGGGTTAAACCTTACGTTTTTTTCAAAAATCGCCAAAAATTTAGATGGTCTTTTTTTGACCAAAAGCGACGTGTTTTTATACCAGGAGTTCAAAAAACGCGTTTTCGTTTGCGGAAATGCATGTAAGCGGTTAAAAAGACGATCGAATTTTGTCAAATTTAAAGACGCATAAAACCTAAAATATCGTACTTAGGGAAAATCTGTCTGCGCCAATCGATTTATCTCGAAAAGTTGCATAAGAAAATGCCAAAAAATGCCACGATTTAAGACTTTCAATTTTTGGGGTGAAAAAACACCAAAGGGGTTAACCTTACGTTTTTTTCAAAAATCGCCAAAAATTTAGATGGTCTTTTTTTGACCAAAAGCGACGTGTTTTTATGCCAGGAGTTCGAAAAACGCGTTTTCGTTTGGGGGAAATGCATGTAAGCGGTTCAAAAAGACGATCGAATTTTGTCAACTTTAAAGACGCATAAAACCTAAAATATCGCACTTAGGGAAAATCTGTCTGCGCCAATCGATTTATCTCGAAAAGTTGCATAAGAAAATGCCAAAAAATGCCACGATTTAAGACTTTCAATTTTTGTGGTGAAAAAACACCAAAGGGGTTTTTTTACGTTTTTTTCAAAAATCGCCAAAAATTTAGATGGTCTTTTTTTGACCAAAAACGACGTGTTTTTATGCCAGGAGTTCGAAAAACGCGTTTTCGTTTGGGGGAAATGCATGTAAGCGGTTCAAAAAGACGATCGAATTTTGTCAACTTTAAAGACGCATAAAACCTAAAATATCGCACTTAGGGAAAATCTGTCTGCGCCAATCGATTTATCTCGAAAAGTTGCATAAGAAAATGCCAAAAAATGCCACGATTTAAGACTTTCAATTTTTGGGGTGAAAAAACACCAAAGGGGTTAACCTTACGTTTTTTTCAAAAATCGCCAAAAATTTAGATGGTCTTTTTTTGACCAAAAGCGACGTGTTTTTATACCAGGAGTTCGAAAAACGCGTTTTCGTTTGGGGGAAATGCATGTAAGCAGTTCAAAACGACGATCGAATTTTGTCAACTTTAAAGACGCATAAAACCTAAAATATCGTACTTAGGGAAAATTTGTCTGCGCCAATCGATTTATCTCGAAAAGTTGCATAAGAAAATGCCAAAAAATGCCACGATTTAAGACTTTCAATTTTTGGGGTGAAAAAACACCAAAGGGGTTAACCTTACGTTTTTTTCAAAAATCGCCAAAAATTTAGATGGTCTTTTTTTGACCAAAAGCGACGTGTTTTTATGCCAGGAGTTCGAAAAACGCGTTTTCGTTTGGGGGAAATGCATGTAAGCGGTTCAAAAAGAAGATCGAATTTTGTCAACTTTAAAGACGCATAAAACCTAAAATATCGTACTTAGGGAAAATCTGTCTGCGCCAATCGATTTATCTCGAAAAGTTGCATAAGAAAATGCCAAAAAATGCCACGATTTAAGACTTTCAATTTTTGGGGTGAAAAAACACCAAAGGGGTTAACCTTACGTTTTTTTCAAAAATCGCCAAAAATTTAGATGGTCTTTTTTTGACCAAAAGCGACGTGTTTTTATGCCAGGAGTTCGAAAAACGCGTTTTCGTTTGGGGGAAATGCATGTAAGCGGTTCAAAAAGAAGATCGAATTTTGTCAACTTTAAAGACGCATAAAACCTAAAATATCGCACTTAGGGAAAATCTGTCTGCGCCAATCGATTTATCTCGAAAAGTTGCACAAGAAAATGCTAAAAAATGCCACGATTTAAGACTTTCAATTTTTGGGGTGAAAAAACACCAAAGGGGTTAACCTTACGTTTTTTTCAAAAATCGCCAAAAATTTAGATGGTCTTTTTTTGACCAAAAGCGACGTGTTTTTATGCCAGGAGTTCGAAAAACGCGTTTTCGTTTGGGGGAAATGCATGTAAGCGGTTCAAAAAGACGATCGAATTTTGTCAACTTTAAAGACGCATAAAACCTAAAATATCGCACTTAGGGAAAATCTGTCTGCGCCAATCGATTTATCTCGAAAAGTTGCATAAGAAAATGCCAAAAAATGCCACGATTTAAGACTTTCAATTTTTGGGGTGAAAAAACCAAAGGGGTTAACCTTACGTTTTTTTCAAAAATCGCCAAAAATTTAGATGGTCTTTTTTTGACCAAAAGCGACGTGTTTTTATGCCAGGAGTTCGAAAAACGCGTTTTCGTTTGGGGGAAATGCATGTAAGCGGTTCAAAAAGACGATCGAATTTTGTCAACTTTAAAGACGCATAAAACCTAAAATATCGCACTTAGGGAAAATCTGTCTGCGCCAATCGATTTATCTCGAAAAGTTGCATAAGAAAATGCCAACAAATGCCACGATTTAAGACTTTCAATTTTTGGGGTGAAAAAACACCTTACGTTTTTTTCAAAAATCGCCAAAAATTTAGATGGTCTTTTTTTGACCAAAAGCGACGTGTTTTTATGCCAGGAGTTCGAAAAACGCGTTTTCGTTTGGGGGAAATGCATGTAAGCGGTTCAAAAAGACGATCGAATTTTGTCAACTTTAAAGACGCATAAAACCTAAAATATCGCACTTAGGGAAAATCTGTCTGCGCCAATCGATTTATCTCGAAAAGTTGCATAAGAAAATGCCAAAAAATGCCACGATTTAAGACTTTCAATTTTTGTGGTGAAAAAACACCAAAGGGGTTTTTTTACGTTTTTTTCAAAAATCGCCAAAAATTTAGATGGTCTTTTTTTGACCAAAAACGACGTGTTTTTATGCCAGGAGTTCGAAAAACGCGTTTTCGTTTGGGGGAAATGCATGTAAGCGGTTCATAAAGACGATCGAATTTTGTCAACTTTAAAGACGCATAAAACCTAAAATATCGCACTTAGGGAAAATCTGTCTGCGCCAATCGATTTATCTCGAAAAGTTGCATAAGAAAATGCCAACAAATGCCACGATTTAAGACTTTCAATTTTTGGGGTGAAAAAACACCTTACGTTTTTTTCAAAAATCGCCAAAAATTTAGATGGTCTTTTTTTGAACAAAAGCGACGTGTTTTTATGCCAGGAGTTCGAAAAACGCGTTTTCGTTTGGGGGAAATGCATGTAAGCGGTTCAAAAAGACGATCGAATTTTGTCAACTTTAAAGACGCATAAAACCTAAAATATCGCACTTAAGGAAAATCTGTCTGCGCCAATCGATTTATCTCGAAAAGTTGCATAAGAAAATGCCAAAAAATGCCACGATTTAAGACTTTCAATTTTTGGGGTGAAAAAACACCAAAGGGGTTAACCTTACGTTTTTTTCAAAAATCGCCAAAAATTTAGATGGTCTTTTTTTGACCAAAAGCGACGTGTTTTTATGCCAGGAGTTCGAAAAACGCGTTTTCGTTTGGGGGAAATGCATGTAAGCGGTTCATAAAGACGATCGAATTTTGTCAACTTTAAAGACGCATAAAACCTAAAATATCGCACTTAGGGAAAATCTGTCTGCGCCAATCGATTTATCTCGAAAAGTTGCATAAGAAAATGCCAACAAATGCCACGATTTAAGACTTTCAATTTTTGGGGTGAAAAAACACCTTACGTTTTTTTCAAAAATCGCCAAAAATTTAGATGGTCTTTTTTTGAACAAAAGCGACGTGTTTTTATGCCAGGAGTTCGAAAAACGCGTTTTCGTTTGGGGGAAATGCATGTAAGCGGTTCAAAAAGACGATCGAATTTTGTCAACTTTAAAGACGCATAAAACCTAAAATATCGCACTTAGGGAAAATCTGTCTGCGCCAATCGATTTATCTGGAAAAGTTGCATAAGAAAATGCCAAAAAATGCCACGATTTAAGACTTTCAATTTTTGGGGTGAAAAAACACCAAAGGGGTTAAACCTTACGTTTTTTTCAAAAATCGCCAAAAATTTAGATGGTCTTTTTTTGACCAAAAGCGACGTGTTTTTATACCAGGAGTTCAAAAAACGCGTTTTCGTTTGCGGAAATGCATGTAAGCGGTTAAAAAGACGATCGAATTTTGTCAAATTTAAAGACGCATAAAACCTAAAATATCGTACTTAGGGAAAATCTGTCTGCGCCAATCGATTTATCTCGAAAAGTTGCATAAGAAAATGCCAAAAAATGCCACGATTTAAGACTTTCAATTTTTGGGGTGAAAAAACACCAAAGGGGTTAACCTTACGTTTTTTTCAAAAATCGCCAAAAATTTAGATGGTCTTTTTTTGACCAAAAGCGACGTGTTTTTATGCCAGGAGTTCGAAAAACGCGTTTTCGTTTGGGGGAAATGCATGTAAGCGGTTCAAAAAGACGATCGAATTTTGTCAACTTTAAAGACGCATAAAACCTAAAATATCGCACTTAGGGAAAATCTGTCTGCGCCAATCGATTTATCTCGAAAAGTTGCATAAGAAAATGCCAAAAAATGCCACGATTTAAGACTTTCAATTTTTGTGGTGAAAAAACACCAAAGGGGTTTTTTTACGTTTTTTTCAAAAATCGCCAAAAATTTAGATGGTCTTTTTTTGACCAAAAACGACGTGTTTTTATGCCAGGAGTTCGAAAAACGCGTTTTCGTTTGGGGGAAATGCATGTAAGCGGTTCAAAAAGACGATCGAATTTTGTCAACTTTAAAGACGCATAAAACCTAAAATATCGCACTTAGGGAAAATCTGTCTGCGCCAATCGATTTATCTCGAAAAGTTGCATAAGAAAATGCCAAAAAATGCCACGATTTAAGACTTTCAATTTTTGGGGTGAAAAAACACCAAAGGGGTTAACCTTACGTTTTTTTCAAAAATCGCCAAAAATTTAGATGGTCTTTTTTTGACCAAAAGCGACGTGTTTTTATACCAGGAGTTCGAAAAACGCGTTTTCGTTTGGGGGAAATGCATGTAAGCAGTTCAAAACGACGATCGAATTTTGTCAACTTTAAAGACGCATAAAACCTAAAATATCGTACTTAGGGAAAATTTGTCTGCGCCAATCGATTTATCTCGAAAAGTTGCATAAGAAAATGCCAAAAAATGCCACGATTTAAGACTTTCAATTTTTGGGGTGAAAAAACACCAAAGGGGTTAACCTTACGTTTTTTTCAAAAATCGCCAAAAATTTAGATGGTCTTTTTTTGACCAAAAGCGACGTGTTTTTATGCCAGGAGTTCGAAAAACGCGTTTTCGTTTGGGGGAAATGCATGTAAGCGGTTCAAAAAGAAGATCGAATTTTGTCAACTTTAAAGACGCATAAAACCTAAAATATCGTACTTAGGGAAAATCTGTCTGCGCCAATCGATTTATCTCGAAAAGTTGCATAAGAAAATGCCAAAAAATGCCACGATTTAAGACTTTCAATTTTTGGGGTGAAAAAACACCAAAGGGGTTAACCTTACGTTTTTTTCAAAAATCGCCAAAAATTTAGATGGTCTTTTTTTGACCAAAAGCGACGTGTTTTTATGCCAGGAGTTCGAAAAACGCGTTTTCGTTTGGGGGAAATGCATGTAAGCGGTTCAAAAAGAAGATCGAATTTTGTCAACTTTAAAGACGCATAAAACCTAAAATATCGCACTTAGGGAAAATCTGTCTGCGCCAATCGATTTATCTCGAAAAGTTGCACAAGAAAATGCTAAAAAATGCCACGATTTAAGACTTTCAATTTTTGGGGTGAAAAAACACCAAAGGGGTTAACCTTACGTTTTTTTCAAAAATCGCCAAAAATTTAGATGGTCTTTTTTTGACCAAAAGCGACGTGTTTTTATGCCAGGAGTTCGAAAAACGCGTTTTCGTTTGGGGGAAATGCATGTAAGCGGTTCAAAAAGAAGATCGAATTTTGTCAACTTTAAAGACGCATAAAACCTAAAATATCGCACTTAGGGAAAATCTGTCTGCGCCAATCGATTTATCTCGAAAAGTTGCACAAGAAAATGCTAAAAAATGCCACGATTTAAGACTTTCAATTTTTGGGGTGAAAAAACACCAAAGGGGTTAACCTTACGTTTTTTTCAAAAATCGCCAAAAATTTAGATGGTCTTTTTTTGACCAAAAGCGACGTGTTTTTATGCCAGGAGTTCGAAAAACGCGTTTTCGTTTGGGGGAAATGCATGTAAGCGGTTCAAAAAGACGATCGAATTTTGTCAACTTTAAAGACGCATAAAACCTAAAATATCGTACTTAGCGAAAATCTGTCTACGCCAATCGATTTATCTCGAAAAGTTGCATAAAAAAATGCCAAAAAATGCTACGATTTAAGACTTTCAAGTTTCGTTTTTAATCGATTTAACTCCATAAATTGCATTAGAAAATGCCAAAGACTGTTTTTTTGTCGGCATAAACTGAAATTCGAATCAGCCGAATGAGATTTTCAGAGAATGATGTTGTCAGTTGATGCCTTCCAATGCTTGAAATATATCTTATTAATTATTGTTAAAATTAAATTGTAAACTTAACAAATGATAAAGTGCACACTGCGTGTAAAGAAATTTTAGTGACCTTGCAAAAAAGTATTAAATAAAATTAATTTTAGTATAGTACTGTTAATTTGTATTGATCTTGGTAATCTTAAACTCCTCACGTAATTTTGGAATGTTGTATATGAAACTTGGCAAATGCTAACGGCATGTGATGTCACATCTGTTTATTTTTCTTTGCATTAGTTTATTAAAGTTTTCAAAATGTATAAAATTGGGTTTACAAATTTGGGTGACATATTCTTAAAGATATGTTTAGATTTTAGAACCCGATAAGAATGCCGTTGTGGAAGCAGTGAAGATCATTGTAGAACGATCGGATGGGATTATGTGAGGTTTGTGACATTTAACAGTAATAATTTTTAACACAGTGGGCTAATTGTAATTCGAACTCATTTCAAAGTTAGTTATTTATTTTGAAAATTAGATTTAAAATAAAATGACATTTATTCAAATTAATTATATTAGGATTTGCCATCTAACGTCAACACTGAAAAGGATAACATCGGTATCTATATGTCCGGCCATATTCAAAGCGGAGAAATCTAGAAAGAAAGGTAAATTTCCAAGGTGACGTAGTTTGATTTTTTTCCGTTAGGTGTCGTGACACGTCATTTAAAATTTTTAAAAATAACGTATCTACTTTGACAGCTACGATTTTTTAGTTTGGTATGTTTACATTTGATTCAAATGCAACTTTTGAGAAATTATGTGTAATTTTAAATTGATTGTACTTCTAAACAAATGTTACATTTAACATTTTTTAAAATAGTTATGAATTCGCTTTATTAAAATAGTTTCGAAACTTGGATTTGGAATTTGGATGGTTACTCGTTTGTTAAATTTAATGACATTTAACAATAATTAGTGATGTTGATAATTTATTGATCGCAACTTGGCATCAATTTCTACATTGGAATTTGCACAGGGTTTTATAAACCTAATTTATTAAAACATTGACAGTTAGATTTTCGTTCGCTCAAAAGCACATGCAGTTCAAATTGACACTTTTGGAAGGACATTTTAATGAATCGATCACAAATAGCGTGAAATCAAGCAACATTCGGTGGTTGCAGTTTAGTAGGTTAGGACCCGTCAAACAACCACAAAAGGATCCGGTTCAGCTATAGGGACGACAATTTGTTCATTGTTCAGCAATAGTTTAAATATACGGAATGTCTGCAATCATAAAAAAAATGAGTCCAGAACATATTATGGCTGAGATTATGGACTTCCTCGACATGCATATTTCAGTTTTTTCGTTGCAAGTGTGCTATTGTGACACTTGTGGGCTATGTTTTTCAGTTGAACGTGTAGTAAATAGATATTTACGATATGTAAATGTAGGATTTTACGATACGTGATGGAAAAGTTATCCTAGTATCATAGAGATACCTTACGATACAAATATTGTACAATGTTTTTATATAATAAACATTAAGTGAACTTTTTGACAAATTATTACTAATTTTTGGATTTTTACTTTATTTTAGTGTTCATAACAATAATTGTATTGAAGCAGTGCTGGTGTAGTGAATTTGGATCCACCACAATCAATTGGAAATTGGAATTTGTAGCTGAAGCAGTAATTATGAGAATTGAAAGGTTAGTTATAATTCTACAATATTTTGTTGTTCTAACAGAAGTCATCAAAGTTCAAAATTATTGTTTTATTTGTAGGCTTTTTAACGTACAAAGCTTATCGATAAATAAATTATACATTTACTTTGAAATTATGTGGTAGGTATATTTGAATATTACGTTATTATATTTAAATTAATCTACGCAGAACAAGTAGTTTCAAACCGAATGACGATATAGATTTGAACGGATGACTTGTGTCAAAACTTTTGAAGTATGAAAGTTTTTCTTCTAAAAATAATAGCTTTCATATCTTTTGGGTGGATTCTTATCTTGCATGTCCTTCAAATTTCAGTAAGGAATATGTATTAGTTTTACAGATATAGTTTTTTGAAAATTTACAATCATCTAGTTTATAATGTTTTAAATGAAACGATAAATCATACACTGGCTGCGTTGCAAATTTTAGCGTTTGAAAAATATGAAAAATCTAAATCGGTTACTTTTATCAGAATTTTGTCAAACTTTTAATTAAATTAAAAATTAATGTTAGAATTTTTTTTTGAACAAAGAAAAAATATTGTTGTTAATAGCTTTGATTTCATTTTTACCTTTTGGAGTTAGGAGCGGTTAAAATTAAATTTTATTTATACTCGTTTTGCAATAAAAATCTAGATTGGGTAAATTATTGGTTGTAATAATTTATATAAATCCTTCGCTGGCACAAAGACATCTTTATATTGGGTGTTTTATTTTCGATGAATTTTATTATTAACAGTTACTTATCATTTAAAAATAAAACTTCTGTGGTTATTACAAAAAACACTTAAATTTGTATAAAAGCAAGGTATTTTTTATAAGTTTTGGTATGAACAAGAATATTTTTTTACCATTTTTGCCAAGGAAAACCTATTTTCAAATACGATTAGTTTCATATGAATCCACATAAAATCTTCAGGATATTATACTTTAATATTCTCTGCAAATTAGCCGAACATTTAGTTTTAATCAATGCATTAGGTAATTATGTTATAAACTTTAAAATAAATTGTATTTAATCTTTTGTTTGCAAATTTGAGTTCATAATCAAAAACGATTTAAATGGCATGCCTACACGAGTCATCCAGTTAATATGAGTAATAGAATATGAATTTAAATTAGCTGATAGGAGATAAGAATTTTTGCTTTTATAATATAAAAATGCTGTTTGTTTAACTATAATAAATTGTGCAGGGGTGGAATTAGTCGAATTTGTAAATTGGAATTTAGAATGCAAAGAAATTATTTCTTAGGACTCTTTATATCAAAACTTGAAAAATGTCCTTGTGGTGTATGTAGTAATTATTGAAAATTTGTAAAACATTTTCTCAAAAAATACTGCCCAAATTTCAATTTGTTCTACGAATGCTATTTGTTTTCGATAGTTTGTAGATAAATTATTGCGCTGTGTCATAGAAAAGTTGCATCTCTTTGCTTTGAAGTTTTGTGAGGAAATAATTTTTGTTCGTACACTAAAGGATAAAATTTTTATAAAATCTCTTTACAGAAAGAGTTAATGCGTTATTACTTTGACATGGAATGGCTTTAATCTCTCTATTTATTTTTTATTGGTACAACAAATAGTATAATATTAATGGGGTACCACGGTACATTTATTATTGCAGTGTAAAATGAAGATTACGTGACGAATCTTTTGTATTTTTAATTTAAACGAATTAACATTTTTGGTTTTACAGATTAATCATTATTAATGTAATTGGCATGCATTTCAAATTTTTCAAATAAATATAATTAATTAATTATGTTTTGATAAACGTCAAAATTTCAAATGACCAACAAGAAGTTTTATTTAAACAAATTTTCGTTAGGTGTCGCCCATATGTTGTTTATGTTTTAATATTTGAATCGTTGTCAAATATTTTTAAAATGACGTTTTGTCGTGCGTTTTGTGTTTCGGTAAACTAAAAAGTTCATTTGTTTTCGCGTGTTTTAATTAAATTAATTACCAACTTTTGTTCAATTGTTACTAATTTTTGGATTTTTAATTTATTTTAGTGTTTGTAACAATTGAAATGAATCGGTGCCGATGTTGTGAATTTGGATCTTCGACAATCGATTGGAAATTGTAGCCGAATGAATAATTATGAGAATCGAAAGGTTAGTTATATTTCTACAATATTTTGTTGTTCTAGCAGAAGTCGCCAAGTTCAGATTTATTGTTTTATTTGTGCAGGTTTTTTAACGTACAAAATTTATGGATAAATTATACAATTGCTTTGAAATTCTGTGGTGGGTATATTTGAATATTGACTTTACGTTATTATATTTAAATTAATCTACAGATCGAGTAGTTTTAAACCGAATGTGTAAATATCTGAAAACGGTGTAAATTTGAATCGACAACTTCTGCCAAAACATCGATTTGTGTGATTGTTTTCTTTTGCTCGCTATTAATTTCCAATCAATTAAGACAAACATTTGTAATGTTTTAATAAATTGGTAATTAATATTTAGACTGTTTTTGATGAAATCATAACGACTAGGGAATTTTTGGAACAATATTTGTCGTCTTTGGTATTGCGGAGTAGGTACAGTTACTCCAGCAATTATTAATACACTCCTATGTTAGTATTGTAAATTTTACCTTTCTAAGACTTGTTTTGTGATGTAAAAATAGATTTTATATAAAACAAATTTTTTTTGTTGCAAATTTTATTCCCTTTATCAAGGGATATTTTATTTTTATCGTTTTTGAGTGACAGCGACTTGAAGAAGACTGTAAAAATTTTAATAAAAATTAACGTTACTCTTATAGGAGTTTTATTAAATTTATTGCCGAGTCTTTTTAAAGTCGATGTCCCTAAAACACGGTGCAACAAAATAGAAAAATGTACAGAAACAAAAGTAAAGGGAATAAAATTTGCAACAAAAAATGTCTGAAAATTTTTTCTGGAAAATCTATTTTTATGTGACAAAAGAAGTCTTCGAAAGGTAAAATTTACATTACTAACACAGGAGTGTGTTAATAATTTCTGGAGTAACTCTACTCGTATATTATCATGACTTTGATTTTATCTACTTTGAATAGTAAAAAGAATATTAAATAGTTACAATCGAGCAGTCATTAAAGGAACACATGCGGCGGGAGGGCTTTATGCGGCTATTATTTAAGTAATTTTTGTAGGAAGTAAAAAGACGAATTTAAGTTTTCTTGTAATCTTTTGCGAGTTAAAAATCGATATAGGCTGGACTTTTGGGTGTTTAATTTATGACGAATTAGTTAGTAAACTAAGTTTTGCATTTTGTGGCCAAATGTTTTTAAGTAAAGGGGGTTTCCCAACAGCAATGATGTGTTTTTAATTTTGAATAAAACACAGAAAAAATAAAGTAAATCGGATTTATTTCATCAAGTGGCCGTAAATTGGGTTCGTGGAATTCGCTCCTGCATTAATAATGCTATCGATCAACTTTCAAATAAAAAAAATATTGGATTTACTTTATTTTTTCTGTGCTTGATTAAAAATTGAAAACATATCGTTGCTGTTGGGAAACCCTTTATTATGATCATGGCCATTAAAAATATTAAAAAACCTATAGACGTTACTTTGGAAAGGATTTTTTCTCTTAAAGGATTGTATCACGTCCATGTCCCAAGTTTAGGGGTTGCATCAATAGTAATATTTTCTCGACATTCTAAAATGTATTTATAAAAATATTAAATTTAATACGATAGTGCGTTTAACACAGTTATGCAACTTTAAATTATATTAATCCTTTGTTCGCAAATTCGACGTCATATCCTGTTATTCGTCTTTTGGTACATTTTAATATCAAATAAATATTATGTACCTACGAGTCATGGAATAATGGCTACGAATAATATAGAATATGAACCGAAATTTGTGGGCAAAAGATTTTTAGTTTAACTTTGCCTAAACATAAAATAAACTGCCAAGTTAATATTTTCGAATAAATTGCTTTTTTATTTTGTTTGCACTCTTATTATGGAATCGTAGCCCAGTAGCCATGTACGAAATTTATTGTCGACATTGCCTTAATTCAATTCAACAATTATTATCTTTTTCCAATTTATTATTGAAGAGTGTCAGGGTGGAATTTATTTTTTTAAATAATTTCTTTTTCAAGTTTTTACTAAAATTGTTGATAATCTTGTATAACTTTGGTGGTTACCATTTTTCGTCTACGATCAATATTTTTCGACTTAAACCTGAAAAATTGATCAAAATTAAATTAAAATATTGTATCTCGTTTAGTTTAAACTTTGCGAATAAAAAGGTAGTCATTGGGTAGTCATTAACAAACTTGTAGGGATTGTAGAAAATGCGACTTGTTATTTTGGAAAAGTGAATAAATATTTCCCCACAATAATTATTATATTCGACAGAAAAATCCCTTGTAATTTTCTTGTACAAAAATATTAAAAAATAACCAAGTTGCAGCCGCCAATGTTCTCCAATTTTCTATTTTCAGAAAAGCATTTTGAGATGTGCGAGATGTTTCAAAAACTAATTCATAAATATATCTCGTATATTTTTGTGTACTTCTTTTAGACATCCAAATCTTGTTTTCGACGGAGCCATTTTTCGAAAAATTGAATTTTGACAAAATGGTCAAGCCGTTTAAAGTTAAAATATCGATTTTCGTAAAAATGAAAATAATGTTTTTCGTCCATTAAATAAAAAGGACGAATGGAAATATTAAATTCCTCCGTTAAGTTGTAAGATTTTGATGTCTAAAAGTCAGTTCGAAAATGGGAAATAAATTTGTGCACTAGTTTTTGAAATAACTTGATTGCACACCGCAAATGGTTTTTAAAAAATATTATAAATATTATTTCTTAAAATTTTTGTACAAAAAAATTACAAATTCCTGAAGACTGGGATTTTACTCCATTTCACAAGAAATGAATCATCTTAACAAGGGCTCGACGGATGATTTGAAATTTTGAGAACATAATAGGTAATTAGAATTTTTAAAATATCATGTGTTGGTTGATGTCTTTCATAAAGGAATTACATATGTTACGCAACGGGGATTCAACGCACATTGTAAAAATTTGAGAAAACGGCACGTTTACATGTATTTTTTAGATTTCAATTATGAAGTGGCTATGTTAACACAATTTAAAGACATTAATTTTTGTTAACATAGCCAGTTTGCAAATAAAAATCTAAAAATTACGAGTAAACTCTGCCGTTCACTCAAATTTTTGCAATATGGGTCGGATAACACCATCGCTAATATGTAATTAAAACTATGAAAACAAATAAGAAATGCAATTGTTTTATTACTTCCCAGGCAGAAAGCTGTAACTCATTTTTGCCTTTTTCTGGGAGAGCGATTTGGAAAAATTTTTGCAAGTTTAGTTTTACTACGAAAACTTGTTTGAAGTTACTGTTAATTTAATGGCCGTTTATAATTTGAATCCAACACTTGAGAATTATCAAAACAATTGAAAATTTAAAAAAAGGACATTTTTTAGCTTAAAAATCGCTTTCCAGATAAAAGTAAAAATTAGTTACAACTTGATTCCTCGGGGGGTGTCGATATTTTGTTGTCAAAATTTTAAGTCAATCCGACGATCCGTTATAAGATGACTTATTTCTTGTGATACAGAATAAACTCCCAATCTTAAGGGTAGCGGGGTATATCGTCTTATGTTTTTGTGAATTAGGGCCAATTTCATAATAAAAGTTGGCAGGGCATTAAAATTTAAAAAGCGACTTAAGCCAAACCAGACTTAAAAAAATCAGCAGTTTTGTTTCAAGTCGCCTTTTGAATCTAAATGCCCTGTTAACTTTTATTATGAAATTGGCCCTTAATGTTCCTCGGATTTTAAAAGATAGCAATTTTCGGGATCATCCCGAAACTAGTTGGCATTAATTTTTAAATAAAAAACACACTATAATAGTGCTTAAGATTTTCATTTTATTTAAAAATAGTATCTGACGGTTTTTGAAATGAGTTCAAAAATAATATCGCTAATTTTCATAAGGATATCTTGGGCGATTT
Source organism: Cantharis rufa (assembly GCA_947369205.1). Lineage (NCBI taxonomy): Eukaryota > Metazoa > Arthropoda > Insecta > Coleoptera > Cantharidae > Cantharis > Cantharis rufa. The sequence goes on from OX376309.1 coordinate 26,945,119, forward strand.
TGGAATTACTAGAAAAAATATTATCATCATCCCCAAAGACATTCATTTAAAATTTGTCAAGTATGTTTGAAGTTATTTGTAAATGCACTTGCTATTTTTTGAAAGTTGCTTTTCTTTAATTTACAAAAAAAATAGGGGTGTAGAGAAACGTGGGATAGTTTTGAGAAGTCCGGGGTAGTAGTTGGGAATAGGAATTAGTCTGGCGCAAGGCGTAATAAATTTTTATCAGTCTTTACCCTCGCGTATCCGCAATTATTGTGTATTGTGTAAATTAAAAAGAAATAAAAATTGGGTCAATAATGGGGAAAGCGAGGGATAAATTAGCCCGGTAGTTTGGCTTGGGAAAATGAGGAACTCGCGAGAAGTTTGGGTAGTAGGAATTAGGTGGTAGTCGAGCGAATAAACTTAGCGCGGAATTGGATTTGTCTACAATAATTATTTCCACAGTAGTTGATGTACTTTGTGAATTTTAAAAACGGATAGTAATTTGTGTTTTCAATTGCAGATAGACGGATTCACCAAGAGCATAGCGGATTACGTAATTGGCATCAAGAGGGGCGAAGACGGAGGCGCGAGCGACGAGAAGGAAGCCAAAGTGTGAAATATTAAAATTGTAACTTATATTGCAAATCAGAAGAAAATGACTTGTACTTATATGTTTACAATAAAAGTGTTTGAAATGACGCAAATGTTTGATTCATCGAAACGACGTAAATTTTGAATCACCGAAAAGATGTAGGTACGAGGTGGCAGGAAGTCACGTGACTAACTCCTACTCAAAAGGCATGAAATGAGGTGGGGAAATTTGCAAATATAAGTAAGTGCAGCTCGACGGGCGGGTTTGTGGGACATTGCGAAGCAACCGGGAAAGACCTAGTCAAGAGGATTGCCGAGCGAAGCGAGGCCTCCCAGAAAAGATACAACGCCCGGCGGAGCGTTGTATCTTTTCTTGGGTCGGCGGAGCCGAAATTTTTATAAGGACGAACTGTCAAATTAAAATTTGACATTCGCACTTAGAAAAATAAATTTCAAAATAATATTTGTCATTTCATCATAACAACAAGATAGTACGGTTATAAATGTACTGTCAAAGAGTCGACTGCTGCACTTGCGATGAGAAGTTACTTACGAGGTATCGGGGAAGCTTACCCAGGAGGTATCGGGGAAGCTTACGCAGGAGGTATCGGGGAACGTATCGTACTTTACCTTCATTCAACACCTCGTGTGTTGTTACAATACGTGTGTCTCATCTGCGATGAGACATACCTTACAAATTGATGATGCATACAAATAAATATAATATGACAGTTTATTGTGTTTTACTTTTATTCCTGACACCCTATTACAAAGACATTGGTAATATAATTCAACGTACAACTGCAACACCTGATGTAGTAATAACTTGATGTGAGCGTCACTTGGTAGGTGTGTCCTTGTCCAATGAGTACTGCTGTCCTTGTATGGTGAGTATGGCACATAATCTGCAAAGTAGAAAATACATGTTAGAATATTTTTCCAAGTAATTCGGAAACATTCATTCGTAGCATCATACACGAGCACCCTACTCCTTTGTTGGTTACGCCTATGATGATGCTACTTACTTGTATCACACGAAACATTATTAACTCTAAATGAAAAGATACACATTCAGTGGTGTGCAGTGCACATTTTAATAACATAAAAATTAAATAATATGTACTTCTAATAGAAACAATAATTTTATTATAAATGCAACAAGTACATCTTCAAATTTATTTTAACCAATAGGTACTTTGCTGAACAAAACATTATTAATGTAAAATATTTAAATCAAAATACAAAGTTTCACAAAATTGTTACAGTAGATTGGTCCGGTTACCGATTTAACAAAGTTTAAATTATCCCATCATACCTTTTGTCAATCGTTTATTTTTTGGTCGTTGGTTTGATCTGTTCAATCCAACATCTTGACAAAACTTTATTATGGCAATATTACAAATACTTTTTAGTGCATTTCTTGAAATTTCATTCATTTTCTTGAAATTTTCCATTACAAAAATTTGTCGATAATAGAAAAATTACTACATAAATCTTCTTATATTGAAAGAAAGATTTAGAAAAATCTTTCTTCAAAATAAGAAACTACGCAACTGCTTAGAATTTTTGTACAGACAAAATATAATGCGCAGTTGAAGTATGAACAAAGTGAAAGTAAAAAATTGAAAATCGACCAAAAAATAAAAGGCAAACCAGAAAAATGCAGTAAACAATCATTGCAAAGTAGAATTATCAAATGAATATTTGAAAACATTTAGATGCACATCTCCTTCCTTAATGGCACATTAAAAATTGCAGGTCATCCTGACAACTGAAAGAACCCCTGAAGATTCCAAGACTTTCCTGTAAGATAATGGTCTACAAAAAAGGTGACGTGCTTTATCACCATATTTGCTTGACCTACTTACAGGAAGCTCCAAGAATCTCGGATAAGATGCCAAATAGGATGACTTGGAACCTTTAATATGTTATCAATAGAAGGGCGTACGTCCAAACATATTTCCCAAATTCCACTCGTTAATTCTGAATGTGTACCACTTTGAATTGTGGGAAACTAATTTTGGGGAATCGAATAAAAAAGATTTGTCACGGTTCTCCCACTGCAAGTCCCAAAAAATTGATGATATTAGCCAAATTGAGTCCCCACTAAATTTTCCAACAACGAATTACTTAACTTTTCCAGATATTGAAATATGTTTTAAGTCTTACTTTTAAATAACTTAGGAAAAGTTTAAATTCTTTACGTGTGTAATCTACTTCACTACATAACTTACTGATTATTGGTTCAAAACCAAGTGATTGAGTGATTTAGTTTGCGATGTGCTGATTATCATGCATATCAAATTTAAAATTCTCATTCAATCACTTGTCGATATTTCGCCGGGTCTCGGATTTGACTTGACGAGAGTCAGAGCACAAAATCGAGCAATCAAAATAAATCATTTTATACCCAAGTCTTGCTTCAGTTTTCCGCCAGCCAAGCATGGACTATAGGTACGGGCATTAATTTTATAGAATAATCAGCTAGTAATGCAATTGAAGTAGATTAATCACATGTAAATGAATTAAAACTTTTCATAATATTATCACATGTTAATTATGCTAAGGATAAAATGATTTAGTTGCGACTTGAGACAGAAGTAAATAAGAGCAACTGTAAAAAGAGTGCCTGACGTTACGAGTCCTTGATTAAATTAGTGGCCTGTTATCGAGACTAGCACCACCAATCTGAATAAGAAATAACTATAAAGAGATACCAATCTTTCAAGAGAAAGCTTGCAGTTGAAATTAACCATTATGGTAATCTCTCGAAAGATTAATATTATTTTTCCAAGGATATTTATTGTTAATACTGTTTGTCATTGCGAACCTTGATAATGGGCTTAAAAATAAAGTATAAATATAAATAATTGAGGTACTTCTTCGCAAAATATATATTTTTTCAAATATTTATTAAATTATTTAATTTTTTTTAATTAATTAAATAATTATAAAAAAAACTTAAATTTCATAATTAATCTTTTAAAAAGCTGAATTTCTTGAAGATGCATGCAAGCATGCGAAACATGTTGAATAATTTAATAAATATTTGAAAAAATATATATTTTGTGAAGAAGTACCTTCGCTAGACGTACAATTTCATCATTAACTATAAAGTATCGGAAACATCAGACACCACTTTCTAGTTGCTTTTATTTAGCCTCGTTACAACTAAACCGTTTTACTATTAATGGACGATCAACAAAAACATATTTATTTGCCCCAGTTTCAAAAATAAATTCCCTAATTTACGCACAAAAATCAAAAATTCGTCGTTTCCAGATTAAATTTGTTGCAAATATCTTCGTAAATATGCAAAATAATACTGAGTTGGGGGAACACACTTTCATTTAGTAAAACAAAACTATGGTGCACTATTAATTATAGTGTGTTTTTTTATTAATAATAATTATTAGAGCCCGGAAAAATAAGCACTGGGCCCCCGATATCTGGTATGCGGCGGACAATTTATGCATTAACACAAGATATTATATACGGCATAAATTATATGCCGTATATCAGATATCAGGCATATCAGTGCTTATTTGTCTGGGCTCTAATAATTATTGCTGACTAGTTTCGGGAGATTCCCATCATCAAGGCAAATCGTCAGATTTTAACGTGAAGATGTCTTGCGCACATTTTAAAATCTGACGATTTGCCTTGATGATGGGAATCTCCCAAAACTAGTGGACAATAATTATTAACACCTTGACGTCCGGAAGCCTAATAATAGGCTTTTTCAGATTGAATATATTAATTTAATCAAACAAGAATTTTTTTTAATGTTTAATATAAAACTAATCCACAGTTGAAATTTGAAACAAAAATATTTGCCCAATTAGGATTTACAACGATTTCTTGAAACATAGTTGTAATTGCAGGTGTAATAAAAATATTAATTGCCGGCGACACGGGTAAGTTTTAATATTACTTTGCCAGACGTCAAGGTGTTAATAAAAAAACACACTATAATTAATAGTGCACCACAGTTTTGTTTTACTAAAATAATAGAAGACTATAACTTAGAAAGATTCCAAACACCTAAAATAAAAAAACAATATTTTTATTCTAACCGGGACTATGCACCAAGCTCAATGATATTTAAAAAAGTCTATGTATTTTTACTTGTTAGAAAAATTACTTTTCTATTATTCCATGATAACCATATCTGGTTAATATGGTTAACCATATATGGTTAATATCGAGTTACACTACCTAAACCACGTATCAATCGATTATTCCATGATAGATAGACGTTTTTAAATGACATTGGATTTGGTATTTAGACTCATTTAGAATAAAAATATAATTTTTTTTAGTTTAGGTACTTAGACCTTTTTGAAGTTATGGTTTTCATTTATAGAACGTACAATTATTCACTAGACCACGGCTGTGGCATAAAATGCAATCTAAAGTACGTACTCTTACAAGGTTTATAACACAGCACCCGAGGTTTGTAATAATAGAAATCAAGAGACATAGGCGGACCAAAAGCACGGTAGGCGGTCGCCTTAATGTTAATCTAACAGAATAAATTTAAAAAACATTTCGAAAGAAAAATTAATATAATTTACTCTTCTTTAAAATGTCTTTTTTATTTATTGCTAAATAATAAGACCAAGACCCCAATCAGAATTGTATTAAAGTAATGTTAACAATAAATGCTACAATCTAAAGTAATCTTTCTGACGATCTTCCAATAAAAAAGGAGCTCTCATCGACATTAACACTATTCTGACCCGCATTTTGACTTGATATTTAACATTACGCACCTTTGCCGATATCCAAAACATGTTGCAAAAGTGCAGACTTGTGCTCATACGAAAAAAAAATAGTGAAATAATTTCACGTTCTATTATTTTGCTTCTTTACGGATCAATTGTTAAAATCCATGTTTATATTACCCCCGGGGGCTTAAAAGAAAATTAGAAATATTTCTTATTCGATTCCCTTATCAATTTTCAACTTGCAAAATCAAAAAACTTCAATATTGTTGTCAAACACAAGTAATCACAATAATGGGGGTTGACATCTGTTCCAGTTGACGTGTTCCAGTAAAATGATAAAGCCTAATGATTATTTTAGGATCGTTCCATATCAAGTGGTCCAATCAGGTCGCTCAACCATTTCAAAAAAGTTCAAAGTTACCCCATTTTTAAATTTTACTGTCTTTTGTTGCATGTGGTTGTTGCCATGTTTCTCTAACAAAGTGTTGTGAATGTTTTACATTTCGAAAAGTTTTCAGAAATTAAAATATCTTAAACCTTAGTTTTCCTATCGACGTGGGGCTAAAAGCAGTTTGCTTAAAAAGAAAAAAGCTACGAGATTGCCCTTTACACATTTTCAAGTAAATGCAATCTTAAAAGGTGAAAATTACCCTAAATGTTGACTTCTTGTAAAAAAAACTTTTTGCAAAAAGCGGAAGTGTCCAAAAGTCAAATTTTTTTTTATACAGAGATTGAACCTAGTTGTATTGGAATACTAAATATCAACCCTGAGATATACATTTCTTTTTTTCCAATTTTTCAAAATTTGGAAATTTAACAAAATGACACTTCTCAACACAAAGCAGTTATGATGAGGTACAAGATGAAAATGTAAAATTTTAGTCCATAGTACGGGAGAAGATTTTTAATTTTTATTAGGTCCTCTGCTAACAATCTTTAGCGTTAAAAAGTGCCCTTTTGTTTAATTTACAAACTTCAAAAAGTTTTAGAAAAAAAAAGAGGTATAAAACTCCAAGTTGATAATTGGTATACCAATACAATTAGATCCATTGTCCCTTGTAAAAAAATATTAACTCCCTTCAAAAACTACCCCATGAAGATGACGCTTTTCTAAAAAAAAGTAAACATTTAGGGTGAACTTTCACCCATTAGATTAACATTTAGGTGAAAATAGGTTAAGGATAAATTTTGTAGTCCGTTTCTTTCGTTTTTTTGCAAACAAATTTCTTTTAATCTCACATTATTAGGTTAAATAGGTGATAAGAATTTTCAATTTCCATAAGCCGTTTGGAATGCTAGAAATGCTGCACCTTGCCAAACAAAAAACAATATCCATCTTTTTAAAAATGGTTGAGCGACCAGAATATTACTATTTGATCTGAATGATCTGCGGTTTATTCTTAAAAGGACCACTATCGCATTTCATGTATAAAAGAGTTAATGGGGTTCGTGCTCCCATTAATGTCAATCTGACAGAATATTGTACAAATAAAACTAACCTTTCACTTTTAAATCCATCCATTGAACTTCACCTTGATAATTTTTCCAATGGTTATTCTTCCTATACTCTTTCCGTACTGCACTATTCGATTTGCTATGATATCTAGAACAAATTAAAATCTAAAATCAGTAAGAATTTCTGAAAAAATCATTATAAATTTAACTTTAAAACATCCAAAATAAGTTGCATACTCTAGGGATTTGATATGATATTCAGTATTGTTTACTCGTACACATTTTTTTATCATTAAACGAGGTTTAATGTCGTCAGTTTCACAATTCAATGTATTTCCGTATGTTTATTTGACAGCCGCCGTTAATGACTGAACTGTTAAAATATTAAACTGTTATATAGGAATATTTATGCAGGTGCTGTCAACAAACGATTACCAAAAGAAAATCATATTTTCATTTACATTTCGTTCGTTCAATATTGTTACAGCATGGAACTTCAATTATAATTTCGAATATTTCAAATTCAAACAAATAGCTATCTGTTGGCACAAAAAATTAAACTAAACGTACCTTTTAATTCGTATCCAGTTATAGCTCCATCGTGAGGGTATTCAAAACAAATCAAACGGTTGTTGTGAAATATGTAACAACCGATTTTTTAAACTTCCAAGTTTTGGGTGTCCCACACGCATAACCGTGCCGTCTCCTATCAGGATGTTGGCGATCATGACTATTTGCATCCGTGAAACTGCCATCCCGAATAATTGATTCTACATCTTATATTTGCAAATAACGTTGTCCACATCTTTTCCGTTCCATTTGCACTATTTGCTTCGTTATACATACTAAAAGAAATTAAAAATCTCAGATTAGTGAATAATATATTCTCATAAGTTCATAAAATATTGAACATACAAACAATCAAAACGAAAGTGCTTTCCGTACTTGTCATTTGACATGTCGTTTTTAAAAAATAAAAGTAAAACAGAAAACTGTACAAAATGTGGCGCCCTCTAAGCATAAATTTAATTACTACACTGCAGTCAGGCGACAAACCATTTATGCAGATTTCTTCGTTTTGGCACATAATTGTTTATGTAGATACCTATGGTGTTTCTTGAAATTTTAATCAACAAAAATCAAAAAATAAAACTTGAGAACATTTTAACCACATGCAATTTAAAAACTACCGTAAATCGTCATTCTGATCCAATAACGCTCAATATTGTTAATTTAACTAATCAAATTAAAACTTTAAGGTTGTTAAAAAGGAATTCAAAGTATATGAGAAGTTTTTAAAATCTTTCCAGTATTATTATTTGCATAATGAAGAAAATTCTTAAAGCTTATTTGGTCGATGTTTTAATCTGTTCAATTTACAAAACTTCTACAAAGTTTTCTGTAGCAATATTGCAAATACTTTTGAGTGCATTTCTTTCACCAAATTATTGGGGCCAATTTTCGATTTTATCGTCTTACTTTGGAATTTTCCACTTTATGTTCATACAAAAATTTGTGAATTATAGAAAAATTTCATCATAAACCTTTCGATATTGAAAGGAAGACTTAGAAAAATCTTTCTCAAAATAAGAAAATGTACGCAACTGCTTAGAATTTTTCTACAGACAAAATATAATGCGCAATTGAAGTATGAACAAAGTGAAAGTAAAAAATTGAAAATCGACCAAAAAATAAAAGGCAAACCAGAAAAATGCAGTAAACAATCATTGCAAAGTAGAATTATCAAATGAATATTTGAAAACATTTAGATGCACATCTCCTTCCTTAATGGCACATTAAAAATTGCAGGTCGTCCTGACACCTGAAAGAACCCCTGAAGATTCCAGGACAGGAAGCTTCAAGAATCTCGGATGAGATGCCAAATAGGATGACTTGGAACCTTTAATATGTTATCAATAGAAGGGCGTACATCCAAACATATTTCCCAAATTCTAATTGGTAATTCTGAATGTGTACCACCAGTTTTATGCAACAAAAAATGTAAGAGCCAAATTGTTGGCAACTAATCTTGGGGAAACGAATAAAAAAAGTTCGTCACGGTTCTCCCACTGTAAGTCCCAAAAAATTAAAGATATTAGAGCAGATTTCTCCGCTTTGACAGACGAAAATATCAACAAAAATCGAAAATCAAACCATCAAACCTTTCAACCAAATGCAACTTAAACACAACCTTAAAACATCATTCTCATTCAATTAACGCCAAGTAAATTAATAAAACAATAATCAAATTAAAACATTAATATAAAAACGTCCATAAAATCGATTTGCTATAGCGGTAAGTGAACGAGAATGCTGCTTTACTTTGTACATGCCAAATATAAAATATCGCACACCTGTTGTTGCTGGTAACAAAGTAACAACGGATCTTCCATCTTCACTTCATAAGAAATCGTCGATTTTCTTTCTAAACTTTCTGTTCTTACTACTAACAACTAGTAACGATAAAAAATCTGTTTTTCCATAAACCCTTAGGAAAAAGAAACAAATCCAACTGCTGTTATCAAATTTTGCACATCCCTATTGTTAATTAACTCCACATCATGATTTCTTTTACACAGAAAAGTTCATCTTTCTCCGGTCTCGTACAGCTTTCATATGGTTTGTCTTCTAAACTCTGTAAAATAAAAAATATATAGGGATTTGTTCACTTTTGTATTATTAAAATTTAAAAAGGCGATAACTTAGTATTGTTGCGGGTACGGAACCAAACAGAATATTTGTCACATTGTGCTTTATTAGTACTTATTACAATTTTGTTTATTATAAATGATTAACTAAAATGGGTAATCGATTTACACTACTACTAGTCTACGGATAAGTAGTATCCGATTATTTGATAATAACCAACAGTTGTTAATAACTGATTTTGATGTGTGCTAATGGGCTTTATATACCTGAGACAAATAGAAATTAAAATTATTGTTTTGTCCAAGTTATGAACATCTCGTTTAATAATCGACTAATAAACGTTAGCTACCTACAAGTGTACCTCTTCAAACCACGATTAACGTCAACTAAATTCCATAAATTGTATTTAAATCTAGTGGTACTTTAAACGTAACGGAACTTATAATACGACTAGATATTTTACGAATCAACTCGATTGAAAATTTTAATCCAATTAATGGGATGTGTGCTCAAAGCAATGTCATCTTGGCATAACATTGTAGAAATAAAACTAACCTTTAATTGTCAAATGCAGCAACTCAATTGATTGTCCTTCATTTTCGTCAATGTTCCAATTGTTGTCCTACACTGCACTATGCGATTTCTTAAGAAACCTAGAATAAATTAAAAACCATAAATTAGAAAAGATTTTACAAAAGTTCATAACCAAGAATACCTTAAAAGCACTACTTACGCAAAAGAGAATTGCTTACAAACTGTCATTCACGAAAAGTCACTTGTAATTTATAACGACATACAGCGCCACCTACCGATAAACATTCGAAGCACGAGTCTTGTTACTCATGTCAGATGACGTCACTTTCAATGTCATCAGCCGTGCATGTAGAAACCTATATAATGCTTTTAACTTTCGACGTTAGATGACAGCCCCTATATGTAAACAAAGCTTAAATTAATGACGGTACTTGTCAAACGGAAAAAATAATAAAAACTTAAAATGCATGCAAATTACAAATAGCAGTTAATTTGTAAGGATCAAGTATGGAGTCACAAACCTTGAATATTTTCCAACAAGTTAATCTCCCTTAAATCGTTATCCAAGTTCCAAACAGATCTAAAAGGAAAATGGGGTATCGAAAGTTGCAAACACCTGTTTGTACAAAGCACTTTCTACCAAATCTTGTCTTATTCTATATAAGCAAGTATATCAATTCTGAGCCTGTATCGGTTTCGTATGGTTAGTTTCATACACCCTGAAATTGAAAAAATGTAACACAAAATAAGAAAAATACTTTTTGAAAGAATTACGCACTCTACAATTTTCTTCATATTATCACCTCCACCTTTTCGGAACTAGCAAAGTTGACAGTTATTTAAATACATATTTTGAAAATTTGTTAGGTGGCAAGTTAATCGAACTACAATTGTACAAAAAGTTGAAGCAAATTTTTTTTCGTTTTATTGTTTATTTAAACATAATTAATTAACTCTCATAAAGTAACCAAAAACAAAACAAAATTTGCCGGCAAACTGAGTAGACATTTTTACCTAATCGTGTTATATGTTCTGTGAAATGTTTGGGGGTAAATTTAAATTAAAAATAAAAATTTCTATAATTTTAAAAATCCATTTTATTGAAACGAATATTTTACATTTTAATTCATTTAAAATGATTACCTTTCCTTTCCATCGGTTACAATGCTCCGATCTTCATTAAATCACGATTCAACAGCTTCATATTTTTATGGTACTTACTGCTGACGATATCTTCGAATAGATACCACATATTATAATTGTGTGTTATAACCGGGTATTATTAAGAGGTTCTATTACCTCATCTAGCATTGGTTGGTAGAATGGAACAGATGCTTCAACACCTTTTCCACAAAATTGCATGTAATTATGCTATGCAACCATTACAAGCTGATTATTGTTAACACCTCGTTTCACATTTACATCTTGAAATTAAAACATCGACTAATAAATAATGTTTGCTACCTACAAGGGTACCTCTTCAAACCACCACTAACGTCAACTAAATTCCATAAGTTGTACTTTAAATGTGACAGAACTTATGACACGACTAGGAATTTTACGAGTCAACTCAGTTGAAAATTTTAATCTAATTAATGGAGGATTTGTGCTCAAATCAATGTCATCTTGTCATAACATTGTACAAATAAAATTAACCTTTCATTTTCAAATGCAGCAACTCAATTAATCGTCCTTCACTTTGGTCAATTTTCCAATTGTTGTCCTCTTACACTGCACTATGCGGTTACCTATGAAACCTAGAATAAATTAAAAACCACAAATTAGAAAAGATATTTCAAAAGTTCATAACGAATAACTTAAAAACACAAAAGCAAAAGTGATTTGCTTATGAACTGTCATTTATGAACGAAACGTCACATTTGAAATTTTAAAATGACTTACGCGCCATCTAATGTTAATTGTTCGAAGCAACAGGATGGTTATTTTCAAGATTTCTTTTTTCCACACTTCCAAATTCTGCAAGATATTTCCAAATTTTCACCACCCCATATTTCCATTCCAGCATCGTATTCGCCCATCTTCATAAAATAATCTCTATTGCAAACAGACCACCCGCCATTGTAGGCGACTTGATCGGTTTAACAAAATCTTCTCCTGTTGCCAAAGCTCCTACAGTTAAAGTTCTCTAGAGTCCTTCACTCTACATAAGAGCATAGTGACCACTTCTTTTTTTTTAGAAGGGTTCTCTTGACATACCTGGGTGGTTTGCAGAGGGAAGACGGTCAGAATACAATTTTTACTTCGGCTGGGATCGAATAGGCACCAGTTTCATATAAAATAAGAAAGTTGTGTTTTAGTGTTAACAAAATGTAGATTTCGTATAGACACAGCTACAAAAACGTGGCTGCTTATTCGGCGTCACATCTTGGCTGATAAATGGAGATCTACCTATAATAAAAAAAAAAAGATTAAATTTTATTCAACGTTTTCTTTATTCACACTACTACTACTTGCGCCCTGGCCTGGTGGTGAATAGAAAGAAAAATTAAGTTGTTACGTTGTTTGTACTTTTTATTTTTTAAAGATCCTAAAAATACAGAAATAGTCTACATATCAGTATATTGAATAAATAAAACGTAAAAATGAAAGTGTTTTAACGTAAATGAAAGACATTACCACAGACAATAATTATTTATAAGAGACAAACAATGTTTTAAGCACATTAAATGTTTTTCAACTAATAATTTAAAAGTAGAAGCATTAAAACATTTACACAAAATGAAGTTGTCAATTTACACAAGGAACTAGGGTGACCAAATTTGCAAAATTAATAAACGAGACAAAAGACAATTGGAAGGGGTCCAACAAATGTTTTTCTCTTCACTTCATACAATTAATTTTTCTTAGCTTTTCCTTTAATTAATTTCAGCATTTCAAAATTTAAATTTTTATGCGTATCTTCATAAAACAAGACAATTTGCATCTCATTTTGAATTAATCAGGTCAATAGGACATGAAGCTAAAAAATGGGACGTATGGTCACCCTAAATAATGGATGGGAATAATTAAAGCTCATATTACACTGTAAAACCAATTCATAATCTAATTTGTCAATTTCTTCTCAGGAATAATCCTGATGAATAATCATTAGTTTACAGTATGTTATATTTTTGTCAAAATATTACTAAAGTAACAATTAATTTTTAAGTAATTTTGAGTTGAGTTTTGTTCAAAGATTAATTATATTTAATTAATAGAATAGAAATATCTGCACTTGCAAAAAAAAATTGCTTCAAAATAGAAAAAATTTTGATGTTCCTGATCCTGAAATTAATTTAGTAAAGTTCATTTCTTTGTTCATCCAACAGAGAAATTCCGCTGTGGTGCTATAGTTGATGCCCACAGCATCCCGCACATCGACGCATTTATGGACGAATATTTACTGGATAGTTTGAATCCGTTAATTATTTTTGCCATAAGTGTTTTTATTTGATATAAAATATATTTTCATTTCAACTCACAGAAATAATTATACAAAAAGACAACACAAATGAGCAAAAAAATAAGCAAGTTACGCTCCAAAGTACAAATAATACGTACTTCTAATTGCAGAGCAGACTCCGTTTTTTTGAAAACACAAAGTAATCACAACACTAGCAATAATAAAGTAATAATAGTGTAATGACCTGAAAATAAGCTAGGTTGGCAGTAATATAAAATACAAAATAATTCCAGAAGTCACTACATAATTGACAAAAATTAGAACATGTTCCATTTTATTAATGAATCTGTGGTGTTACGAGGTTCTGTATAATTAAATAAAACAAACATGCACTCTTCTTGCATTTATTTTCAATTTGGGTTATTTAATTAATTTACCCAATCACCGAAATAAATACAAGAAGAGTGCATGTTTGTTTTATTTAATGTTCTATTTTGTCAATTTCTTCACGCCACACGCTCGAAGTTGCACTACGAAAAAATCAGTAAATTAGTTTAGGCTGTGTAATATGAGCTTAAATAGTTTTCCATGATAATAAAGCGAATGGTTAGAAACAAAAAATATGAAACCAAACCACAGATCCACATATTTACATAAATAACGTACATCATCAATAGCTTTGTTGTTCATTTAATAAAACTTGAATCTTTTTATGATGTACGATACATTTCATAATCTTTAGGGTTTAAAATTGTTTCGCAATTTTTCAATTAATCTACTTAAAATTGAAATAATTAATAAAATTACGAAAAAAACATGATTTTTTGCACTAATTTAATGCTATGCTAAATACTAAAAACATCAAAATTCAAAAATTAATTTCTTACATCATGTCAAAATATAAAATTAATTACATACACTATTATCTTAACTTAGAAGTTGTTAAATCGTAAATGCAGTTCATAGAACTAAAAATTACCATTGCATTTAACATTCATCATTATCCTAAAATTTATCACAAATGAAATATCTATGTGTTAACTATTTTAAAATACTTTATGATGGATGTAGGAAATAAAACGAAATCGAATGAATTTATTTGTACAGTGCTCTTGCCTTTTCACTAAACTTCTTTAAGCATCGATAGTGGCTGGGTAGAATCTGGAGATTGTGGGTTATCGGATAATTGGCTTTCGGGAGACCGTTGGAGATTTTCAAAAGCAATACTGGAACGAGAGCATGTCATACAAATGTAATCTTCATCTTCATTAATTTCTTGAGCAGATAAACCAACACATGCCATATGAAACCATTGTTCACAACCACCATCACACTGCACCCAGTCCACCTCATCACTGGAAGGTTGAAGGCAATTAACACTAGCACACTTTTCTTCTACTTCATCGTCAGAACTACTTTGTCCTTGACTACGTCGTGAATTGTTTGCATCTGACCGCTGCTTCCGAGTTACATCCTTAAAATTTTTAGTTTTACGCTTTGTTAACTTTTTAGTACCATCATTTTTAAATTGTTTTAGTTTTCTGACGTCCACTTCCTCTGATCTCCGCTTACGAGTCTTTTTCAGCAAAGATACTTTCGAGGGACTCTGTAATTTATCAGATAATTAAAATGAAACAATTAAAAAAAGATTAGGAGATTGTAAGCAAAGAAAATCACAAAAAGGCATTATTAAAAAAAGGTGAAAAATTGGAAGAGGATTTGCTTCTAAAAAAAAATTCCTCACGCGTGTTTTTAAGCTTGATCAAATAATATTATAGACCTTAAAAATATAAAAATAAAATATAAAAATAAAATGTAAATTAAAAAAAATTAAACTTACACTGAAGTCCATTAAAACTGGTTCCTTTTCAGGATCCCGAGATACTTGGATAAGCTTCCATAACTGTAAAGTCTCATCAAGTGACACTTCTAAAAGATCGCCTTCTAATAAAATATCTTCCAAAAGTTGTTGTGTCGAAGTTGGCAATTTTAAAATGTAATCTCTAGAATCAATGTTCGGAATATGTAAAGAATAAGCATGTTCATCGATCGTGTCATCTTGAGATGAACTGACGGTGGATGTACATTCGCCTACTTCCATAGTTGCATCAGCTACATCTGGAGTTATTCCACTCCACGAAGCAATATCGTGCAAGTGTTGTTTCAAATCTGGATTACTAGCAGCTTTCTTTAACTCTGAACTGATGATTTTCTCTGTTTTTTGACGAGCAGCTGCTTCTGAATATTTTTGTGTTAAGAGTGACAATTTAGACATTGCAATTTCTATATCGGTTGTTTGCAGTAATTGTTTTACTCTATCTTGCCACGTCATTGCACGCTCCGTTAAACACTGTAAAGCCTCACCTTCTGGTATACGAACCGATAACTTCTGAAGGGATACCAATAAACTTAAAATAACTTCAAGTCGAGGACGTTTTGTACGAAAACAACTTGGACATAGAAATTTAGAATCTTTAAAACCCAACCTAAGCGAAGTAGCAGTAAAATTACTCTTCACTTTAATGTTAGCAATTTTTGGCAACGTTACACATGTCGAGTGGAACCAATCTTGACATAACTCACAACGCATCATCACACCAAACGCATTTCGTTGACAAACACAAAACTTGCTATCACTTTCCGCGTTAAAACTTTTAGCTGAATTTATGCTCCGTAGCTGTCGTATTCCTTCTAATTCGCGTTCTTCTGCTTCTTTAAATGTGTTTACCACATCAACCGGTTCCATTTCGTTGGTTACCATAAACGGTTGCATTTCTTCTGTGAGTTTCCGACGAGCCTTTGCATTATTTAACGAAAGCGGATGACGAGGAGATAAAGCATCGAGTAAATTTAAGACAGAATTCTTACGTAAAAATATTCGACTAGTTTTATCTCTCCAGTTATAGCCAGCTATGACGTATTGTTCGAGATCCGAGACATGTGGAATGGGCAGAGGAATAGTACGACCCTTTTGAATTAAATTTTCTACAACATTAATGTAAGGGTAAAACTCTGCAGCATTAATTTCATCCAATTGTTTTGACCACTGCTTAACACAATCTACAGTTTCAATTAAAAATTTTTCAGTTGGAAGGTAAGCGTTGATTTGTTTAGCTTCTGCAAGCAGCAATTCAATCTCCGTTATCAATTCTGGATGAGGTTTATTTAAAATTTCCTGAGCACGTACCTCCCAATTGTCAGCACATGATAATAAAGTCCGCAAATTACTTAATTCTTTTTCAATTAGTACATCCGAATTTAGCAGCTCGCCGCTTTCAATAAAACGATTTATTATGTCTTTACTTAATGGTTCGGATTTTTCTCGTGTTTCATTAACATCCTCTAACCATTTAACTTGACGTAAACGTTCACGCATTATATTTAAAGATGGTAGTTCAATACAAATAGCTTCACCGTGTTCCAAGCACTTTTCAATTTCTGCACAACTGCAATCGGATAATGACATATTCATAAATATTTCACTATTGGCTTCAAATTTATTTGAATCTTCTAACAAATCTCTTACAATTTGTGCCTCCTCCAAAATGCAAGCCAAGCTTTCAATTTCGCCTATAAATAAATTAAGTTCTTCTAAGTTTAAGTGATATTTTCTATCAGTAGAATTTCTAGTACGTGTGCGTGCCATTGTGGAATCGAGCTGTCGTATAACACTTGCACATTTTTCTGCATCCTCGATGGCGCTCGATAAAGTAGCTAATAAATCGCTTTTCGGAAAATTTTTTTCTTCTGCTTCATCTAAAAGACCTTTTAACTCATTAAGAGTTAAAGAAGAGGGTACACAGGGATCTAAAGAATCTCGTACCTTGCTTAACCACAAATCAAATGCTTCTGCTTTAATTTTCAATTTGTTTAACATCTTTGGTAATTCGTCAAGAGTGTAACGGTAACGCAACGTGTGAGTACTAGGCGGACATTCACATAGATTAGTAAAATGCCGCAAACATACGATAGTTTTACCACTACAAGAACAAGTTATGGCTGACAGAAAGCACGTCGTCTTACACACTTCACACTGTCGTTCGTCATCTGGGTAAAGTTCAAATGATTCCCTTAACGCGTTAGTGACACCCTAAATAGACAAATATTATTTTTTATTTAAAAGATTTATTCTCGACTTACCCAATCTAAAAGATTTTTACGCATTCGTTTTTCTGAGTCGACCATTTGTAGCATGTCTTCGTATAAAGATGCAGCTATTAACGGAGTCAATTTTTCGGGTTCTAAAGCCATTTTACAGACCAATTCGTCATGAGAGAAAACACAAAAACGTCGTAAAATCGAATAATGTTGAATACACTCTCGACCCATTTTTAGCCAATCGGCAGGAGCAAAATTTACTGCTTCAGCAAAGTTGTACCTAAACAATAATATTTATTTATATTTATTTGTTGTGAAAATAAATCAATACCCTTGGTTAAATCCGGCATGATAAGCTCGAGGAAAAGTGACCACAAATTCTCCTGCATTTTGATCGGTTCTGAATACTGGAACTCCAGCACTCATTAATATATTCGGGTTCATGATCGTCACTAACTGATGCAATAAATCGGGTTGAGAATGAAATAATTCTGGAGCAGCTGATTTCATAGTCTCTTCAAAAGCAATTGCTTTGGTACCTGGTACGCCATACCTATAATGTTTCCAAATGAGAAAAAAGAAATATAACAAAAATGTGATTGTATTTACCATGTTTTTGGTTCACCCCAATGAAGGTAATTAATGGAATAACTCCAATGATCTTCATTGTGCCAACAAAATGTAGAAAAACACATCCCCACATACATCCAAGGCACCTGTAATATAAAAATCTGTTTTATATGTCGCCAATAAAATTAGGGCAAGATTGATTAGAGAAAATCAATTAAAATCACATTTTTAGTAACACTAATCACAGATTTTGGACAAAATTCGACCAATCTTTGGAGTAATATTTTTTAAATCTCCTTCCGTAAAGTTCATTTAGAACTCTTATTATTATGATTCTATAGCATTTCAATAATATGTTTTTAATACCCCCACTACGCACTTTGCACCCTGCAAAGAGGCTTTTAATACTTCAAAGATGTTACCAGTGCCGGATTAACCCATAAGCAAATTAAGCAATTGCTTAGGGCACTACGTCTTGAGGGGCACCATGCACCAGAAACAGCACAAAATATATTTTTTAGCTATAACTTTGCAAGTTATAAATTTATCTTGCATAAAGTTTTCAACCTACTAAACTTAACTTAGAAACATTTTCCAGGCAGTCACAACAGAGATATGAAGCTGTCTTCCATGTTCAAGCAGCAAGGTAAACAAGGTCAAGAGCAACTCATATGGAGTATCTGTTACGTGTTTTGCTAGACGATACAATTTAGTGTGCCGAAGCAGTACAACATCACTACACAATGTCATTGTGCAGTTGCATATAGCTTCATTTGTTCACTGCGTATTTGTAAATTTTGCATAGTGGTTTACTAAAGATGTTCTCCTTCCCATATTTAATTATGAATCATATGTGACAGTCGACTGCTATACTGTGATGAGAGCAAAATATATAGCTGCGCCACTGATGCAATTATTTTTCAATAAATGATACATTTAAAATAATATTTCTGATGAATATTTAAATATAAAAATAACAATTTGTTTATTTATTGTTTCAAAACAGGTAATAAATTTTCTCACTCACTTTTCATTTTTTCTGAATATATGGTTCATATTTTTAAACCTATTTTATTAGTTTCAATTTTATGTATTTTATTTATAAACTTTATTTATGTATAATTGAAATTATAAATTTCACTATTTCAATTGTAAATATATAAAAATTGGTAAATTAAATAAACCAAATCAATATTTTAGAAAAACCAAAAAATTGTGCTCACTTTTAAGAACCAGAAATAATGTTTTCAGCTTTTACCAAGTGTTTTTTATTCAAAAAAATTCAAACCGTAATGATTATGGAACTTCTCTAATATTAGATAATCATTTGTTTATTATTACTAACAGCATGGTAATTAATGCATGCTTCGAGATAAATAGCATTCTTAATATAAACAAAATGATAAACTCACTGAAACTCAAAACCCACTAGGCTGATCAAGTCTTACGTATATCTATTGCAGTTACATTGAAAACGTGTCTAGCAAACCAGGTATAATGGTTGTCCCAGACGCCTGCAGTAACTGATCTGCTGCCACTGCTTCTGACAGAACATACATTTAGAGCAGGGATCAGTAATTAATTTTAAATAGGTTTAAAATTAATGTCCAGGTTACAACCTGGTTCGCCTATTGCTGATCGCTGTTTTAGAAAACCTCAACTATCAAATTAGAGTCAAGCAGCGTAATTTTTCTAAATAATCTAAAAAAATATTTGATCCATCAAAACCTATGGTTATGGAGTTTAGAAATTTTGAACTGATACACGTCAGAGGTAGGTATTTGATGACGTCGATCATCATTACCACAAAAATAAAATTCCAATTTATCACATTATGCCAAATACGTATGTATAGTGATTTTTATAAGGTTGCTTATGTCAATTTGTATACACAGTGTTGTGTGTAATGGTTGATTAACGATAATGCGCAACTAAGCAGGGCATTGACCATTGCGAACCAATCATTAATATAAACCACCAAAATACAAGGCTGCACTAAGCAAAACTTCAATAAAAATCTAAAATAATTGAACAAATTTCAAAAAAGTGATTGGCAACAATTAATTATGAAAAAACTACAGAGTTTTTTTCACGTATCTAACACCGTAACACCCAAGATATCAAAGAAAAATTTAATTTTTAATCCCACGAGAAAAATTAACAGTAGTTTCCCCATAGCTGTAAATTTTTTTCTGAAACAAATTTCTACAAGACACCATGTTGCAAAATTATTATGTTTTTTCATACTTCAAAAAGATGAAAATTGATTGTGGTTTTCCCAATTCCCACCCCCAGGTTAATTTTTATGTGGTAAATACCTTCATTCCAGAAATGTCTGCATTTATATATCCTAATACGGAACCTTCGAGGACTGGCAAATTATTTAAATTCCACTGGGAATCTGCATATTCTATATCGCCTGGAAGCAGGTTAATTGATGTGGATGTCGGGAATCCAGAACCGTGATCCATAGTATGTAAATCTGCTCCATATTCAACTGTAACATCTTCATCAATGGAAGACACAATGCGCCAAAATTCCTTTTCTACATCACAAGTTCTAACCAACTAAAATATAAAATTAAATTTTGGTCAGTCATTTGAAGTAATTCTTACATGTACAGGCGAATTGAAATAGTCCGATTTAAATTGATCAGCCATTTCACCGAACTGTTGTAAGCTGTATTCACGTTGAGCTTGTTCAAATCCAAAAGCTTCAGTCGGTTTTGATACTTCCACAGCTACACAACTAGGGCAGCGCCAATCACCTTTTGGAATTTCAGTTAGAGGTGGCATAAGGCAAAATGTATGGTAACTGTCATCACAACCATCACATAACAGCATGGATTCCTCAACATCCCCACGTGAGCAATGTTGGCAAACATACTTTGCAAGCTAAGGGTATTTCAAAATAAAATTAATTAAACCAAGAAATAAAATAGTTATACTCACCGGATCATCACAATTACTGCTTTTAGATTTCATCTTTCCCTCGTTTTTAATGTTATAGCCTGCCATTTTTGGTCCTGCACCGTAAAACTGTAATCGCTTCAGTTCCTTATTTCGATCTGATTCGACATCATCCATGGGTTCTAATTTGACAGGTGTTGTATCCTAAAAGTATATAAAAATATAAAAGCAAAAATATGATTAAAATAAATTTACTTTTGTGTTTATCTCCGACTTGGAATCTGGGTCATCTTCGTATCGTTTCGACCGTCTAAAATGTTTATCGTTAGGTGGTTTCACATTCATGCGCCCAACTATTCCATGTGGTTTATAATCCCGATCACTATCTGGTGGACTGTTTTCAACACTCTAAAAATTAGGAAAACACAAAAATAAAAACCAAGAACTAAGCTGTTGAAGTAATACGCACAATACTGACTGATTTTCCGTTTTTGAATACATCATATGGATATAGTAGTCTTTCGTAATGCGTTTTTAGAATGGTTCCTATGCCTTTTCCAAGTGGATACCCCATAAAACCGGCGATTTTCGACCATTTTCTATCTTTCGAGACGACATCTGAACCTCCTGAAGTTTTTGTTATTAACAAACCGAATTGAAAATGAAACTTACAAAATTTACCTTCTTTTTGGACTAATCTATGTAAAGTGTATAAATCTAATGCTCTCTTTTCTACCATCGGGATCCGAAGTGCGGATCCCTGTAGTTCCCAAAATTTTGCTATTTGATCTAAAAAATTTAATTTGACTCTTGTTTTAGCTTCCAATTCATTCAGCCTTTGGATTCTAGGAGTAAACCTAAGTTTATCGACATCGACGGCAAATGGAGGTTGCCAATTCTGAAATTTAATGAAAATAAGCAATGTCGATTATTGTTATCATCAAAATAAAATAAATTTTTTAAAATTATCTGTAGCTAGTAGTTTATTCAAAATTTATGATTCAGATAAAATGTGTGCACAATTGCAGTAATCAACTAAAGGTATGCAAAAAATAAATAGCTAAGCAGGCTCTTCCCACATACACAGCCACATTCTTGCATAATCTAAAGATAACAGAATTTACATCTTGGGCATAATTGAAGATAACGAAATTACTATCCAGAATTTCGAAAACTTATTATATGAACTACCAACTTTTCCAATGAAGTTTACTCGGACAGATAAATTAAAATTTAAAAAATATACAAGGCTATTAGTTTGTAGGAATTTTCTTACTCATGTCACGGGGTTTAATGAATTCGTTTCATTAAATTTTCTAAGTTACACTGACTAGAAAAATTGTCTACATGGTTTGTTATCCCAGTTTAATGTACATTTTAAATAAACATCTGCATTATTTAAGTTGTGAACAACTGTAGTTTTACACTTGGAATAAAAAAACAACGCTAACATTTTATGAACATAGAAATTTTGAATAAAGTATTACTTACGGCAGGTGGTTTGATTTTGCATATTCCAGTACTTTCGGCAGCAGGCCTAATTTGATTTATGTAGGCTAGGGGATCTTTAAATTCTTCTTCGGATGGATAGAAGACGGGAGCTTCGGGTGGTATTTCGAACTCAAAATTTTCAGATTTAACAGATCCTGCAGGATTTTTCGATCCATTTAAAGGTGCTATTTTACCATTTATTTTATAATCACCCAATAGAGAGTTTTGATTTGAAGACTTTAAACTGTTAGGAGAATTTTCTACTTTGGAAGTCATTTTGAACACTTTTTCACATTATGGTTTACGTATCAAATTTGTTATTTAAAATGTTTAAAATAAAAATCGGTGCGAATTAATTTAACTTGTGTACGACCGTGCGATTGTTGAAATATAAAAGTAACAATAAACAGTAGCACAACAAAGTTATTATTTAAGAATATGTTGTATATCGCAAAGCACGTTAAAACTTCATCATGGGGCGGAAATAAAATCAAGAAAAAACCGATTGATGTACGAACGAAAGCACGTATACCTTCAATTAGATAAAAAAATAAGAAAATATTCACCTTACTCCTGATATACCTATATATGTACTTATGCACCACACAACAATATTTATTAATTTATTATTCCTCATGCATGCGTAACACTAAAAAAATTTTAAGAATAATTAGTTTCACATTTAATATTGTTAAAATCCAGCGCGACTACAACTTTATTTTATTTGTTAAAGAAATTGCTTCAAAGTACATTTTGTTCACCCCACTCAGAATTGATTGCAACCATGAAACCCACAAAACAAACATCTCCAAACAATTTTTACCAAAACTCGGTTTATAACATTGCAGAAATATTGCACTTTTTCGCTATTAAGTTACTTTAACAAAGCGGCTGTGATTTATTCGTCCAGTTACCAATACGATAGGGTTTTTGACTTATGCAAAAGTGTATACACGGTTTAGGTTAGAATTACTAAAACACTACGTGATGAACAATCGACCAAACAAATAGTTACTTTAAAAGTGCCACCTTTTCATAGATTTTTGCGTTGGTCCAATGGACTGTCTGACCGAGGTTGGACATTTCAGGAGGCAGGGAGTGACATAGAAGGTAGGTTGGTATTATTAGGTATGGTTTGTGTCCCCTACGAAAACACTCCTGAGGTTGGTAGACCCTGACATTAACAATAAAAGGATAACATTTGCCCATTTTGAATAAAAATCCAACTTTTGTGCCTTATCCGATTTTATCTACTCTACCTATAATAATAAAATCGATTAAACTTTATTTGTTTTTGATTGATCAAACATTGATGCAGTTCTCTAACTTAACGATCTGCCTTCGGTTTGTTTTTGTTTTTATTTTGGCACTTGACCATATCGCATATTTATTACCAGGCAGGCTTGACAGTTTATTATCGTGATGAGAACGTGTTATAAATAGAAATGACATTTACTTTAATTTACAGTATTAATTTCTTACAATTATAGTTTTAGCAAAAATGTTAGTAAGTGTAGCTCAAGAATTTCGTAAATTTGCAAGGCATTGTTATACTTTAAAAGTCATACTCAAAGATACTTTAAGATCCTTGGACGATATCAGATGTAACCCTGTGTTGGGAGGTACGTAATTTGTGGAAGTGGTCCTAAATTTAACTATAATCACTATTTTGACTTGAAGGCGAACTTAAAGAGAAGCTATTAAACCATGAGTTTATCACTACGTTGCAGCATGTTCTCGACGACTGTTATCCCGTCTTTCTTGTTTTTGGACAACATTGTCATGCAAAAGCTCTCTTTATCAATTACATATTAGAACAGTCAATATTACCGTTACACAGTTCCAATTGGAGATGGGTAAATCATAATTTTTCAAGTTTGTTTATCTCTTAATTGATTGTCAACGTTCAGGTTAGAATTTCCTACGGACACTCGAAAGAAATTCGATTAACTCTAGGCCAAGAATACGAAATTGTAGAAAAGCTGCAGGCACACGAAGGACCCTGGATTACCGTTCCTGAAAATGATCTATTACGATCCAACGAGGAGTTAGCCGTAGAACATTGCCCAGCATTAGACATCAAATTAAACAATAATTTTTTAAAAGATAAAGTTAATCTACTAATTCCACCTGATTGTTCGTGGGAACAATTATCTGAAATGCTGACTAAAAGTTTGGATAATGTTTTACCTGTGATAGTATATGTTATTAGCGAAGACGTACTGAATCAGTCGGTAAGCAAAATTTGATAACTCTTGTTTTACTGATTTTATTTGTTTTGTTATTAAAGCACATACACGAAATTTGTAAGATTAAAAAAAATTTTCAAGATGTTCCTATCCTTTTTGTGAATATGACAGAAAATGAAGCTTCCTTAACTTCCGAATCCTTAACAGAATCAGAACAACACTTTTTAGAACAAGCAACTAACGCTTCACCATTAAAAAAAAACATTTTTTCTGAAAATAAGAACAGCAGTAGGTTTAATTCTGTAACAAATCAACTTGTACGATTAGGTAATTTTGTTCAATTGTGCTTCCGTATGATTCTTCATTGGTAAATTTATTGTTTTTCAGGCTACTTAAGAGAAAGTGATGAAAACCATTCTACTCAAGAATCTCATAACACGGAATCGTTTTGTACACAGTGTACCGTGATTAATAAGTTTATTAATGATTACGAATGCAAAGATAAATTTGTTGAATTTGTTCAGCGTGCTCTAAAGTCGTATCTTCTTAAAATGTCATCTATGCTAAGCGAAGTGAGTATTTTTTTATCATATGTTCAAAAAGAAATCGTTGTGTAGAAATGTGCTATGCTTTGTAGATACTGCAGTATTTTTATATTGAAAAACATTTGTGCTGTATTTAGTTTAGCAATTAGACTACCTATTTTGGCAGGGTTCCTACTTATTTGATCATTCTGAGCTAAAAAAAATTAAGCTACATGGGGAAGGAGGGCTCAGACAACTCGAAATTGTAAATTTTTACCTATTAGCTTGTTTTTTCCAAATTTAGTAAATATTTATAAGTAAATTTATTACAGTTTTTGAAGTTCCTACATAATGTTGGTCAATATGAGCTATTTTGCATGTTGCACTTAAAAGAAACCAGGTGTAGAAAAAACATTTCAGATTTTCTGCAATAAAACCAAAATTTAATTTTCAGGTTCATAATTATTGCCTTAAAAGTTTTGTTTTAACTGCTTTTGACATGGCACGAGAAATTCAAATTACACCTCGTCGAATCAAATATGCTCAAGCAACAGAGGGAGAGTTATATTTGTCTCTGATGACAATAGCAGGTCAAAAACAAGAAGAAATAACGCGAATTATTCATTCGACACTCCAAGATATGAAGTCAAACGCCGGTCAAATTCTGGAAGATTATTGTTTTCGTCAGGGTTGGTTTGCTTTACCTTCACAACATTCTTTTTACTTTTACAATTTCAGATTCAGACGTCCGTCAGCAGTCCTTAAAACACACCACCAATGCAATTCAACAAATAGTTTTAACAAAGTTGGGAAATTTAGTTGCAAATCAGTTAGTGAAATCTGTTGGTTGTTTACATGAAAGTTTCACTGGAACGTTGCAAAGATGTTTAAAAAGTTTAGAAAAAGATTGTCACGACCAAGATAGTGGAAGTTTGCTTGCATCTGATGCGGTTAAACAAATTATAAGTGCTGCTTACAGCATTGAGTTAAAATCGTCGACATCTATATCGGTGGTTCAAACTTTCATGGAAAGATTAAGAAAATTGTTACAAAATTTTCAAATGCCTTGGGCAGCTTCTTCTCCGCTTCAGTGTGACTTTCATTGGCAATTACAGGTGATTTCCAATACGATAGACTCGTTAAGTTCGTCAAAACTTGCAAAGACTGTTTCGACTCAGGTAATACTTGATCAAACTTTGACTGAAATATAATAATTGATTACTTTGTTCAATTGTTAATAGTTTCAAGAAGTTGTAAAAGGCTCTCACGAGTCTTTTCAATCGGCAATGCGTTCATTAGAAAATCAATTGACAGGTAAATTAGAACAAACTGAGGAACAACGAATTGCTATTAGGAAACAGTATGCTCCCCGTTTTGCTAGGCTGTCTTTGGAGAGTACATCTTTGTGTGATGTAATACGTTTTGGTATGCCTGTACAAAATAGAGAAATTGGTCGAGGGCAATATGGTGTTGTGTTTGCATGTGACCGCTGGGGAGGTGTCGATCCATGTGCCGTAAAATCTGTAGTCCCACCCGATGATCGACATTGGAATGACTTAGCAATGGAATTTTATTACACACGGTGAGAAGTGAGATATTCTGCAAACTTAAATTTACCGTCTTAAATATTTAGCACAATCCCAGAACATCCGCGAATTGTTAAGTTAAAAGGTTCTGTTATTGATCATCAGTATGGTGGAGGTTCTTCATCGGCTGTGCTCTTGGTGATGGAACGAATGAAAAGAGATTTGTATTGTGGCTTACGAAGTGGTCTTAAATGGACTGCACGACTGCAAATTGCTATCGATGTTATAGAAGGAATAAGATATTTGCATTCTCAAGGGCTCGTACACCGTGATATTAAATTAAAAAATGTTTTGGTAATTATTAACTTGGATTAACCCAAAATATTTTTAGTTTTATTTTAATTTTTAGCTTGATAATCAAGATAGAGCTAAATTAACGGACTTTGGGTTTTGCATACCAGAAGCTATGATGTCTGGGAGTATAGTTGGTACGCCAGTTCATATGGCTCCTGAATTATTATCGGGACATTATGATTCTAGTGTTGATGTTTATGCATTTGGAATACTTTTTTGGTACATTTGTGCCAATCAAGTGAGGTTACCCTACGTCTTCGAACAGTTTCACAATAAAGAGCAATTATGGACCAGCGTTAGAAAAGGTAAAATTATATGTAATAAAATTGAAGACAGAAAATTTTTATAATATAAATATATTTATTAAGAGAAGTTCGGGTATTGTTTGTAGAATAAAATTAATTTGAATTTTAAGGAGTCAGACCTGAATGCCTACCACATTTTTCTGAAGCCTGTTGGAATTTGATGGAGCAATGTTGGGCTGCCGAACCATCAGCACGCCCGTTATTAGGTAACGTTCAACCCATATTGGAATCTATTCGTCGCAATGCAGTAGCAGAATCAGTTCCCTCAGGCAAGTTACCTATTCGAAACTGTAGTCCTCCTTTTCAGAGACGTAAAATACAATACGTCGATAGTTATTGTTATGATAGATATCCTCTTGTTTTCTTGAGAGAATTTTAATAAAAACATAATTTACTTGTTAATGTTAAAAGAAAAATGTTAAGTAGAAAAATTTGTTATATTTTACGTGCTCTTTATCTAATTGTTTTATTATAGTTTTGATATTAAAGAAATGTTGGTACATATCTGTAAACTGATTTTTTCTTCCCTATTACAGATCCGTAGTTAACAGAGAATGTGGAAATTGAGACTAATTTCATTTTATCATCATAACTTGAAAAAAGGTTGTTGTAAATAATGTATAATTTTTATTTTATTTTCTACTTGAAATAAATTTTTAAAAAGCTGTGTTAATTATTTGTAATACATTTACTTGAAAGTTGTTAACACAAACTTCACAGCAACCCATTTTACTGGCTTTAAAAAAAATAAACAAAAGAAATGCACTGAAAAAATGTTAATAAATAAATTTTTAATGACCAATAATGTAGTTCAGGAGCTACCAGTTTGCAGAAACCTAAATTGTGAACATGGCAAACTGCTTTTAGAATATTTTAAACTTCCCACTAATTGCTTTAGCATTCAGAAGTGTTTTATTGTTTATATTTTTTTCAACTGGGGGGTTTTTAAATTTTTCTCTTGAAGACCAAAATAATTATTTTCTTAATTTTTAACATTTATACCGCTACCTGAAAGCTACAGTCAGATATCTTGCAAAAATACGATTTTGAGTTAGGTATTGAATTAAATTGCTAATTGCTAATTTTTCTTCAAATGCCAATTGCAGTTTAAATCTTTTACATGAATTATTTCAAATTGACTATTGTCGTTATCTCTCACTATAGCTTTCAGGTTTTTATATTTTAAACTTTTATAGTCAACAACATTGGCTTGATGTGATGTTTTACAGAGCAAAATTCTGGGTTTGAATAACAGAAATTTCTTAGCTTTACTCTCCTGCAGACATCAACAAAACCGAGGATTTACCATGTTTCTGTTAAAAAAATTATTATTTTTTATTAAAAAACCAATCAAAAAACTACCTTATCTAATAAATTCTACCAATAAATGTGCGAATGCCCTTGTTCAACATCAAATAGTCCTACCTACTTTCATGAAAACTAAAAAAAACCTTTTTTTCAAAGTGATTAATTAGAAATAATATATTATTTACCTTTAATAGTTATACGAGTATAAATGTACAAAATAATGCAAATACAATATTTTTATAAACAATTTTTTGCTAAATAAGAAAGAAATTTTACCTTTTAGATAAATTAGATTTCAAAATTAAAGGATTAGATACTTTAAAAATACTTGGTAACATAGCTGTCAGGGATTGAAATACGTCACTGGAGATTCCCTAAAATGAAAAAATACAACAAATAAATTTCATAACTTGAGTTATATTTGAAGGGCAGGCATAAGGAGGGTGTCATATTTTGATTACTTTCCAGAAATGACATGGAATATG
The DNA here is from genome assembly GCA_947369205.1 of Cantharis rufa. NCBI lineage: Eukaryota > Metazoa > Arthropoda > Insecta > Coleoptera > Cantharidae > Cantharis > Cantharis rufa. Next base: position 26,974,225 of record OX376309.1, read on the forward strand.
ATCACTCATTTCATTCCACTAAAGAACTGAGTTTGAGTCAATCAAATGATGGAAGACATAAGTTCATTAAGATGTAAACTCACTTGTGGTAACAAAAACTGCAAATTTTTCAGATCTGAACCACCCCACGAAGCCATTTCAATCATAAATCCTTTGACACACTTAAAAACCAATTCTGCACGTTTTGCACACCATGTAACCGTCATTTCCTAAAACATACAATTCAGAAAAATAATTTCAGTAGATTGAACCTTTACTTCTGTCATTTCATATTGGAGTAACAATGGAATAGTAAGTGAAGTAACATCATTGGAACAAGCAGTTTTCAAAATGTTGCGTAAACCTAGCACAACAGGATGTCTACTATTTATGTCATTTCCTCGCAGACTATCGTCGCTTACAATATGGAAAATAAGATGAACTCGAGATAAATTTGAATGTTTCGTAACATAAACATCACCAGGCTGTAAATGTTTAGTATTGGCACTTCTATTTTTATTAACAACACAATGCTGCTGAATAACGTCTGATATTTGTTCTAATTGGTCGTCTATATGTGAAAAGTGAAACTCGGTAGAACTCTGACAAACCTCCCTAAAATCTAATTTCAAAAATTTAGTGACATATTGGTGTGTTTAAAAACGCACCTTTAGCAAGTCGAGAACCAATAACATTATCGGTCATCAGAACCAAACCACATAAATCATTTGAATACAATCCTAACGCTCGTTGAAGTACTTCAGGTGTTGTATCAGATCTACAAACATTTGTAAAACAAAATTTTCCTACATAGAAAAAGTTTCCTTACATTTCTTCCATTTTATCGGCGATGCAAAAATCCATAACATTCGTTGAAAGTATTCTAATGTTGTGCATCTGTTTTAATTGAGATCCTAAGTGTATGGTAAAACTTTCTTCTAAAACAGTCGATTCTAACACATTTCTACTGGGTTGTTTAGAGCCCCATGTTGGATACGACGGAATGACAGCCAAAGGAGAGTTTCTAAAAGTTTTAATAATAAACATAAGAAAAAACGACAAGATCGATAATTTTTACTTGGGTGTTGGCAAAGAACTGTTAGCCTCATTTTGTTCTAAAATTTGCATCACCCACTCTCTGTACTCTCTCCGTTGGGCTTCTTTTATAGTTTCTAACTCACTGGTAAGCTGAACTTGCAGAAATGTTTGGTCTTCGAAATGCCGAGTAGCAATTTCGTTTATTTCAAATTCTGTCATATCTTCTTCCAACCTATCAACTGCTTTATTCATTTCATCTGTTTGTCTGTTAATTTTAAAAATTATGAGACACTAAAAGTGTTAAAAAATTCATCAAAACTAACTTTTCAGACAATACTGATATTTGCTCATCTTTTTCGTTAACTCTTTGGCGTACAGTATTTGCATAGGTATGCTCCAATTGAAGCATAGTTTCAAGTGCCGGAGAATGAACAAGTTTATGATATGCAGTAGCAAACAGCTCTTCATCGGATGCGCACCCTTTTTCACCATATTCGGCTGTTTCCTATTATGAACACAAAATATTTAATGAAGTAATTGAGAAAAGGCAGATAGATACCTCACGCATTAACTTCTCCCATTCTTTGGTAATATCTTCCACATCGTTAATGCTTTCTTTATAATTTTGCGTTAATTCTGATGTAGCATCGCCATAATAATTTATAAAATATTCCGATAAAAATTGAGATATCTTAAAAAATAAATCTACAAATAAAATAATATAGAAGAAGTACTCGATGGGATATTAGTGGTTATTTACCCTCGTAGATGTACAGCGGTAAATCATATTTACTTATTAAAATGTACGTTAATTCTTCAGGAGAATCGATAAGTGGGACGTCTAAAGTAACATCGATGGTATTTTCCGAGTCCTTAAACATATATCGAAATACGCGAATTACTTCTTCCATTATTTAGCAACAAAGTTTTTGATGGGCAGCTAAACGTCAAAATAGGTTATAAAACAGAATTTCTCAAACTGTTGTTGCAATCATTTCAGCGATACCCAATCTGTACCTAAATAAACTTAAATTAATTTCGATGAAACTTAAAAAATTCAGGTGGTTTATTTCCTTCGACAAGCTAATAAATTCAACGAGGATATATTTAGTGATATCGATATAAATGCCATTTGAAATTTATTAAAAAGTAATTCTTTGTTGACGTTCCATCTATAAATTTGTTGTACCTTTTCGATGAACATGGACTGGACACAACGTAAACATACAGACACATAACCTCATATTTAGCAAAATTGTTACCAAAATTTATCAACAATTATTGTGTCTTTTATAGCAGTTAGTGTAAAACAATGATAACGTTATCCCAACGCTTGAAAAAACAACAATCTCAATCATCTTCTTCCAATAGAATATCGATTCGCGATAGATTATTACCTAGGGAATTACAAGAATTGGCGCAAGTACTGCCCAGCAACTGTACCATACACCATGAAAATGTTAACGAATTAAGCGATTTTACGTTAACCATTAGACCTACAGAAGGATATTGGTTAGGTGGATGTTTTAAATTTTCTGTTATTGTTACGGAAGAGTATAACATGGTGGTAAGTTATTTTCCTACAACCTCTTTAATATTTACTTAATTAATATGTTTAATATCAGCCTCCGATTGTTAAATGCCTTACTAGATTATGGCATCCCAACATAAGCGAAAATGGTGAAGTTTGCTTGTCTCTTTTACGTGAACACAGTGTAGATGGTCTGGGCTGGTCTCCCACTCGACGACTAAATGATGTTCTTTGGGGTTTACTAGCATTGTTTACTGTAAGTACACTGCATTAACTTGAGTTAACCATAAGCAGCTGTTTTATTTTAGGATTTACTTAATTTTGATGATCCGTTAAATATTGAGGCAGCTGATATGTACAGAAATTGCAAAGATAATTTTCAAAAAAAAGTTACTGAATTTATAGTCAAATATGCCATCGACTAACATTTAATTATATTTAGTTACAAAATATTACTCATTAATTTTTTCCAATTGTGTAGTTTTAATTCGATTTTTTACCAATTATTTTAACTTATGTGACAATTATACATCACGTTTTACCACGATTGTAAATCACTACATTTTAATTAGTCAATTTTATTGTAACTGTAATTTTTTGTGTAATTGTAATATTTAAATTTCATATTATAATCAAGGCTTTACATATTACTGAAGTGCATCTTTACCAATAATTTATAATTTATTAGGAAGGTAGGTAGCACTTTCTAGTCAAGCCAAGATTATAATAAAAGATTATTATAAATTTTAATTAGGTGGTTATGGGTCATTCATACTTAATTATATCGTAACTTTAACTGTTGGACGAATTGGAAAGCAGCTAAAGAAGTCATAAAATTTGATCATATCAGTATTTTAGAATAATTAAAAAATACAGGTTATAGATACAAATTTGATGACGTCTACCATTAAAAAATGAATTCAAATTTATCACATGCAAAATACGATTGTCCAGTGATTTTTATTTCTATAAATTTGTTTATGTCAATCTGTGTTTACCGTATTGCATGTTCTGATGACAGTTCAGTATGTTGAACCGTTGTAGCCGCATGGTGTTTAAAATTTTTACAACACTGTCACAGTGTTCATCAATGTTCATGACGTGCATTTGCTAAGTATACACAGAGACGTATTTTAAAATTTGGCACCCTGGGTCCAAAAGGTTTGCCGCCCCATAAATTAATTAAAAAAAGCTAAAAATTAATTTTTTAAATTCATCCTAATTATAAAAGACGCCCCGGGCCATGGCCCTTAGGTAAATATGTCTCTGAGTATACATACTCCTTATAACTAAAATTCACCAAGTTTTTTGCAAACGTTTCCACTATACAGTAATTGGTCTATATTAGAGATGCTAACTTATGACTGTCTATGCTTCATTGGATATGCAGAGTTGTCGGTCGCTAATGGTTTAAAGATGGCCACATCGACAATAAAATACAGTCACGGGCACATTCCCCAATCTGGTTTAAGACAACTTTTTCTTAGAAAAAGGACAGGAGAAACTTAAGAAAAATTTGGTGTATTTTATTTATGAAAATGATGTGCATTGTCCTTTGTTTTATTGTTCTAAAATGCTCGCTACTTGAACCACAAATGTATCGTATCATAAAATTTGATTTTGTCAAGTGTGAATTGACCTTTACTTTTGTAACGAAAGTTTGTTCATTTGAAGTAATTTGTAAATTTGCAAATTTTGTGATTTCTAATTTAATATTCTTTAATTTATTATTCATATTCTTACATTAAGTATCGACAAAATTCAAGATTAATTGAGTAACACAAATGAACAAGCAAATAAACTAAAGTTAAGTTCTTTTAAATAACTTCTTATGATGTTTACTTAATTGTTGTGTATGAATTACTTAGTGAATGGAAATACTTACAATTACATTTTTTTTTATTAACGATTTTAAGGCCTAAATTTATTCTTCAGATCCCACTTAAATTTTTTTTAGATATTTTTAAAAAGTTTAAATTTTTATTAATTTTTAAATTTATTTAAAAGGTGTCGACGGCTTTTACAAACGCCAATTGATCAGGGACGTCATCAGATTTTTTGATTTGTGTTGTTCATGGGCGTACCCAGCTTTTGGCCTAGGGGGGGGGGCAAATCAAGAATTTTCTGTTGATAAATAATTCAACATAAATAGAAATGTGCATTTATTACAGGTATTAGGTAGAATCCAGGGAGGGGCAGCTGCTCCTCCCTGCCCCCCTGGGTACGCCCATGGTGTTGTTTCTGATTCAAAAATTACCTCTTTGTGTTTATAATTGTCTTCTCATTTTAAAGAATGTGGTGACGTTTTTTAACTTACCGAGAAAATATTTTCAGTTATTCGTTAATGTACTTAACTTCTCTTTTACCAATTTATCTCGCTGCATACTATGAGTGTTTGGCCAAACAAAACAAACCAAAAAATATTAAATTCACAAGGTTTTAAAACAAAATTTTATTTTTGCTTTTATCCTAATCTTGCCATGATTTTATAGGAACAATGGCGACAATAGCCTCAAAATCGATCCAAGATGAGACAAAACTTGCCGTATTTGGTCAAGAATGAGTCAAGAAATACATTCTCTAGAACGACATAGTCTTTAAATTAAAAGGTTCCAGGTCAATAAAATGCAATTATGACGTAAAAAAATCTAAAATTATTTACGAGATACTACTTCTACGAGAGTTGTAGCAACCAGAGGCGGATCAAGCTTGGTGCGCAATATATTGCGCACCAAGCTGAACCAAAATATGCGCCCCCCCTCAACGGGGGGGGGGCATTATTCAAGATGAAAATATACAATATATCCAAATAAATTTTTATGAAAATTATATTACTAACTACATACATTGGAATTTCGTATAAAACTAGGTCTCTATAACCTCCTCTGATTGGTCAACTTTTCTTATCAACCTAAAAATATATGGCATACAATTGACTTCCATTGTATCCACGTTTAAGTCAGATAGGCAGGCCCTATTTTATCAAAAGGCCGGTTAGGTCCGGGCCTGGGGCCCCGAGTTAGAGGGGCCCCCTGCTTGATCCAACTGTAATTGTTTAAATCAACAGTTTATTTTTTATATAACAATTTATTAAAAAATAATATTTAAAAATATCTGCTGATAGCGCACTCTTGCCTACCCCGCTATTTTTTAAATTTCCTATTTCAATAAAAATAATAATTTCCTAATCCTACCAGGGGGCCCCAGCGCATCCCGGAATTATTTTTAATAGTTCAGGTGTAGATCACATTTAAAGCTGCCGATAACCTCATGCAGTCAAAATGATTTCTAAAAGTTATTTCCTATTTTTGAATTTAAGAATTCTTTAAGAATTTTCGAAAAAATTTCTTGTTAAATTGAAATTTAAGAATTAAGGGTTCAGACTGCCTTTTATCTAGTTCTAAACACTTCAGCGTTCTTCTGGTGACAATATCGATCACCCTAAGTGCTTCTTCACTGCTTCATGTTCTGGTTCTCACAACTTTGATACGATATTCCACAGAAAAAAATTGGTTAGCAACTTTTTAACTAAAAAAAAAATTTTTTGCTAGTGTACAATTTAACATTTAATAATTTAAATCAAATATTCCTCGAAAGGAGGCAGGGAGGGTGAAATATAAATATTTTTTCTATAAAACTTGCTTATTTCTCCACAACTTTTTCAACAAATCATTTTGGATCCGCAGTGTTATTTGAAAAGCTGGAAGTTTTTGATATTCTATATTTTCCAAAAAAATAAGTTTGTCTAAGTTTATAAGGTATTATTTTATAAGCCCAAATAAATGTAATTTGTTTTCAAGAATGTTTTATGATACGAGCGGCCAGCGATTAACGTAATTGTATATTTGGGGAATACTATTTTTTTTTCAAAAACGAAGTAGGTTATGTTGAACACTTCAGGGATGCTTCAACGTTTTTGAGTTATTGTTTTCGTGGTGACGACGTTTCTTCTGATAACTACATATAAAATTTGCATAAAGACAAAAAAGCAAGTAATTACGAAAATTTATCTTTTATTCCCGAGTGCCTTATTATACCTAATGCCTAATACCTAAGTGCCTAATTATACGCTATTAATTTTTGAAAGTTATTGAACAACTTTTGTCTTTCAATAATTTCCAAGCTATGAAAATGGCGGTCAAAATTGTTTTGAGACAGTTTAGTACGTAAGGTTTTCTTTGTTGTAGAGCGATAACCTCTGGTAATTTTGAAAATATTCCTTCCCGAAATGAGAAATTTATCATTTCGGATAACCGAGAGGAAACTTGCTCTGTTAAAAAATGGATGAAGGTAGGCATTTATTTATACATGGCTGTTCAGGTCCTATTAGTGTTTCAAAGCAAAGGAATTGTTTTGTAAAACAATATTTATATCAACACACGAATATTTTGTTTATGACCTTTGTTTAATTTTTCATAATGTTTTGCTTCTGATTAGAAAAGTGGTGGAATCAATATTGCTCTTTTGTTGATGCTGGGTTTCATGGAATCCTTTTTTTTTAATTTGGTATTTAAGTTTGGTGATTATTTAATCTAATTAGTGCAAAGAGGTAACACAAGGTGTAGCTGCGTGTGTAAATATCGGAATAAAATTATCGTTATCAAATTTTCATCTATCAATTTTTATCACTAAACTGGCGTTTCACGTGCTATTACAAACAGAGTGACAAGTAGGTAGTGGTGGTTTGTATGTGGTAAGTCTATATGGGTGCTGCTATTATTGTAAAAGCCGCGGTTGTGACTCGTTCTTCTAAACAGCGATTTTCAACTGTTTCATCCTGGCCGCAAACCTCATCAGTTTCAAAGCGACGGAAGGGGCAAAGTAGGATTTTTGAAATGGTATGTGTGGTACTTCCTGTTTTTCTTTTCTTATTTTAATTATTGCACCGATGATTTATATGTTTAAAAATTGCGCTATCATATTTATCTTTAATTTTAATATTAGTTATTGTTTACATTTGTATAGTTATCGTTTTGATAACAAAGTGGATATTTCACTGCGGAACATTTTAAAGTTGTGTTGTAGGTATTCCAAAAACACTGTGACAATTTCAAAATTCTCTTCCAAATATTGTGCAAACTTTCATCAAATTATTTAATTTATTGGTGTCCGAATACCTTTGCGAAGGACCCAATTGGTACCCGGCAAAATTTATCCCCCCCCCCCGACTTTTTTGGTGTTTCTTCACAGTTTTAGAAGATATATAAATTCCAAGACAGAAATCCTATTGAAAATAAATAAATTTGTCACTACTGTACTAATGACCAAAAATTATCTCGATGAAATTATTTAAAAATTTTTTCGCAAGTTACATGTCACCAAATTTTTTTTTCCAAAATTTGTCAAAGCGTATATTTCTACGCTTAAATATATAAAAAATATTTTATTGTGATTTATTATATTTTTTATGTAACTTTAGTTATTTATAAAACTTATTAACTTTTCCCAGCAATACTACTAGAAAACCGGACGAGAACCTATTTATTTACATATCTCTATTACCATGTCAAGAAACCGATAAGAACGATTAAAATATATTTTTTATAATTTAATATATGATCATTAGCGTTATATTTCTGTTACATCATGCCAAATTGCTAATCAATATAATTGGTTACTAATATTATATAAATATACTAACTTAATATTATTATGATGAATGATTTATAAAAAATAATGAACTTGTTGATTTATAAAAAGCCTAAGAATTATCTTAAAATATTATTGGGAAAACTCAATATCAATATCTCCTATTACGTTCTGATAGGCATTAAAGTGAGGTGATTCAATACCCTTTGTCTGATTATCATAAATATTAATATAGATTTAAAGTTTATTTATTTTTTTGATCAAAACAAAAAATTCAAGTTTTACTTATTTTTAAATTTTGGATTTTGTTATTTGAACTTAATGTAATAATAATAATATTCGATTGTTACGAGGAGGACTTACTGCAATAAAAAAACAAACAACTAATATGGATGAAAATAATTTTTCCATGATATGTTTTTAAAAACATAAGCATGTAAATATGCAACATTTATGATAAAAATAATTAACCAATAAATGTATAATAGTAGTTTACATATATATTTACATGCTTATCTTTTTAAAAATATTCATCATTGAAAGCTCAAACACCTTATTTCCTAAATTAATTATTGCCCAATTATCACAAATCGCAACAGTTGTTTGTTTTTCGCTCTTTCTTTCTTTCTTTTTTTTTTTTGATTTTCTTTTCTTGAAATACAGAAGTTTCTCTTCTAAATACAAAAAATATTTGATTCGTCAACTGCGAGAACATTTTTAAATTTTTAAATATTGTTCGAAAAATCTGTCCGTTTAATCGAACAATATAACAATTGTTTAAATTGTTTATTATATTGCGGTATCTTATTGTTGAGTATTATTTACCAAACCTAATAACTATAAAGGAGATTAGTCGAACGTACATATTTATATTAATGCAAATTTTTTCATTAATTTTAATCTGTGCGACTGATGTAATTTTTGTGAGGATACCAATTTTATTAAAAAATTTGAAAAATAAGCTCCGAGTAAGATACATAGAATTCAAAAAAATATGTGAGCCAAGTGCATATTTAAAACTTTTTTTTTTGCTTCGAGTAATAAATACCTACTTATACGTTCATTACAATTGCAAATTTTTGTAAATTAATGATGATAGTCGTCATCATGGTATTGAGTAATGAACCTTGGAAGGGTGAACATTGCACTAGTTTGTTAACTAATTATAATAATATAATATTAATAAATAAAGCATATTATATTCTTGTTGGAATTCTTGGAAAATATTCTTCTTCACTCTTGTCAATTAAAAACTTGAATCTCCGATATCAATCACTCTAATTTTCCTAATCCTACTATTCCATTTTAGGTCTTTTTTTATTCGATTATGAGTTTGTTTTTTGATATTTCATGTATTTTATCTTATTTTGTTTTCCCTTTTTTCTATAACTTCTTTGATATTTTTAAAAAATAAATTAAGAAATCTTTAATATCTGAAGAATGTTCTGATTGTTTTACACGAAAGAACAACTTCTCATCCAAAATTAAAATATAAAAGAAATATCAGGCTGATGAGATATAAATCTAAGTATTATTTGTTAAGTCGACGTTTTGCAGATATATATTTACTCCATCTTCAGGACTGAAATATAGAATATAAAAAAATGATTGTTGTACGACAATCTGCCATTTATTCAGGCAATCTTCTCTTTTTGTGCTTAACCACACTATCAGCATTCGTTCTTAAGGTGGATATAATCAGTGCAGGATTTACGCTTAGACCCGCGAGGCGCGGGTCCTTGGCGGCAAAATTCTAGGGGCGCCTAAACTTTAGAGGCGAGATAATTTAGAATTTGTAAAGTTTAAAAAAAAATTAAAATTAAAAATGTGATTCGGTTTTGCTTTGCTGTGAATGTATGAACAAATTTACAGTTTTTCACAAATCTACATTTAAACTGGAGGTGGGGCTAATATTTTGGCTCCAAAATCTAGCTCTTAATTTATATACAGTGACTCATAAATCATAATGAAATCCTGAAGCTCCTATGTTAACAATGCTAATTGCCAATTTTGAAGCCCTGTTTTGGCATATAAAAATCGATTTTACAGCAAAACTTTTTAAAGGTTTTTTGTTGCAAATTTCAATGCCTTCAATTTTATTTATATACATATTTTTATTTTGTCTTGCCGTTTCTGACTGACAGCTGCTTAAACAAGACTCGGTAAAATACGAAAAATATTCTCATTTATATCTCGGAAACGGTGCTACCCAATAGAAAAATTTATATGAACAAAAATGTAGAAGATAAAATTTACAAGAAAAAACGCCTATTCATTTTTTTATTTTGTAGCACTATTTCCGAGATATAGTAGATGACAATATTTTAGTATTTTACCGAGTCTTGTTTAAGCCGCTATCAGTCAGAAACGGTCCAAAAAAATAAAAAAATGTATATAAACAAAATTGAAGGCAATGAAATTTTCAACAAAAAACGTCGAATAAGTTTTGCTGTAAAATTGATTTTTAAATGCCAAAAAACGTCTTCAAAACCGGAAATTTGCATTGTTAACATAGGAGCGTCCGGATTTCATTATGAGTCACTGTAGCTAGCACCCAAATATTAAAGCTAGCACCTTTACAGGTTTTTCAGTTAGTTGATGTTTTCTTGAAATCAAGAAAAACAAAATTGATGTGATTAGTCATAAAACATTCATTCATTGTTTCGTTTTAAGAAATTTATATTTGGATTAATACACCTCAAAATTAAATACAGTCGAGTCCAGTGGCGGTGCAAGAGTAGCTAGAGGGCCCTTAAGCAAATATACAAAATGGGCCCCTAAAAAAAACAAAGTATTAATTTTGAACTGAATGGCGAGATTGTTATTGAGAACATCCCAATATTTTTTCTGAAGCAAATCGCAGCATTAAACTGCTTCGATTTATTTCATCTTCAAAATGATCCTAGGTTCTAACAATCCAAAATTTTCTTTTAATTTTCGAAAACTCTCAAGGCGTTGTATTACAATGTCTAATGTAAAATAAAATTAATTTTAAACGAATCATCTGGATTTTGAAAATGGCAATCAGAAGCTAATTCATCAAAATATTTTTTAACTTTTGATTGCTGTTTTATGGGGGGAAAGTAGGTTCGACTCCCTATTTTTTTGTTAAATCTTTTGCTTATCTATGGACATAGCTTTTAGCTTAATTGATGGGCAATAATCAAAACTTATAGGTTTAAAAGGACGAAAAATTGTAAAGGAAAAATCTAAATCATGGCTTTTCAATCCACGAGTCAAGATTACATTCAGGAATTCTTATCAATTGAACTTATTTTAATACCGTTAGTCATAGATACATTTTTTCGTACTCTTATTATATCATAAGTATCGATATGTATATTTATAATCGAATTATCACGATTACCAATATAGTTTTTTGTCACAATTAGTATAAATAGAAATGCTTTTAATGTTTCGTATAAGCTTTAAAACTGTAAAATATATATTAAAAGCACAGTTTTAAATATTGAAGAATAATAACCGAAGATCACATAAACTGTTTTAACTGCATTTTTGAAAATATTACAAAATTTTTGTTGTGAAAACGGATTTGTCGCCCTAACAAAACTTTTAGTAGCTGCCTCAAAAAATTTGTTATAACAGCAAAAAAAAGCTCAGTTGAGGCTATAGCTACTAATAGCTCTGTTAGAGCAACAAATAATTTTTTTCAGTGTCTAGTTAACATCTAAATTTTAATGGTAAATTTTCTTAACGAAATTAAAAAATGCTGGAACCAAAATTAGAAGAGATCAACGAGCAAATAAAAGTTAAACTTGAACTACAAGAGGAGGTATTATCTTACAATACGTTTTCTACATTATCATGCATCTTACCACTTTGACCGACTTAAATATTTATTAAATTAATGATTTTTTTAAATAATAAAATCCAAGTATTATGGTTAGGATCGTCGATAATAATATATGTATAAATATATTTTTAACAACATAATTTAATATTATCGTAAATGTTTTTAAATTAATCGGCAATTTACTGACTTCTGAATAATATGCAATTCATTCTTAGTTTTTTAACGATTTAGTTACTACCGCGTTTGATTAAAGCATCTATCGTAAATTAGGTTTACTGAAAGTTGTAATCACGAGATTATTAGGCAATTTTAATAATAGATTAAATCATACACTGTAATCTTTTCAAAATAGCTGAACATTCTACTCATTTTGAAAAAATATTAAAGATATTAAATTACACATTAAAAATTAGCAGATTAAATTAAATTAAACTTTTTTAATTTTGTTCTACAATAACTAAATATTTTGTTTCGAAAACTAAATAAGAAATTTAAAACATTATTGTTATTTGACGATAGCAATTTTATATACGTAGGTACACTGTAAAAAAATACAACGAATTTCCGCTCTGTAACTCAACCTGCGATCACACCAATCCACTGTTGTGGTTGAATTTTCAAGACACGGTGCGGTGCGCACACGTGATATAATGTAATGTTTGCAAAAATCTATCATAAATACAAATTAATCACTTGATTGTTTAAATAAAAAATAAATGATAAAAATTTAAAGTTTTATAGTCAATACGCTGTATGTTATAATTTTCATTGAAGTAAAACTGTAAACTTAGATAATGAGTTTATCAGGGATCAGTGGAACAATTTTCTACGCTTTATAGACCAGAACTTTCTGAGTAATAATGAAAATGTTTGAGAATAAGTTTGCGATCGAAGTGCAGTTGTAGAATGCAAAGGGATTTATTTATTATTGAAAAGTCAAATATGAAAGAAATGTTAATTCCATATTATAAAATTTTGGCAAGTAAACAGAATACAAAAATGCTTTCAAACAATGATTCAACTTATAGGGCGAGAATAATTATTATATTAAATAATACATTTCGTTAAAAAATAAATAAAATTATTATATGTTTAATATATAAATATTCATCTGCCGGTGCAGATGAGTTTTCCGAGTTGATACTACGTCACATTACGGATACAATATTCACCCCACTGAGTAAAGTAATCAACGCATTATTTTTGGGGGTTATTTTTGGTTAGCGTGACAAATACTGCATTAATAATTACCGCCCAATTATCCTCAATGACAATTTTCTCAAATCATGGAAAATTCAACACAGGGAAATTGATTATCTTGAGTTGAAAAATCTACTGCAATGAAAAGATAATTTACACGTGACGCCATTTTGGGTTTGCTGTTGACTATAATTCAATAAGTCTAAATAGAAAGTAATTTTTTTAATTCATTCTCTTCCACAAGGTCGAAAGCTTTGGAGTAACAAGTCCATCCAATGAACGGATCCAAAACTCTTGAGGGGCAAACACAAGTCATCAACACAAGTTTCACACTGGGTATTTTGCTTATCTTGTTGATGAAATGATGTTGAAATGATGATTTCTTCAACCAACCCCCCGTGATTGGGTTTTTACATTAAAAAAAAATATTTATAAATTTTGCTAAAAATTAATAACGAAGCTGAATTTGATAACGACAAGGTAACCTAGATTCTAAAAATTGGTTCAAAACATGTTTATTTAGTTTTCCAAGTTAAATAATTAGTAAGCTCTAATTTGATTTTTTTGTTTTTATCTTCTCTGTAATTTCTTTAAATTTAATTGGGTTTTTTACACGCTAATGGTTAGTACAAAATAAAATCTTGCAAAATGTCTGTATTTTATTAAGAATTTTCAATGGTAATAAAATTAAAGTAAAGTATAAATTTTTCCTATTTGTGTTTTGAATAGTTCCGCTTCTTTTTAATGAAAATATATGTTTTCGGAATCTACTAAAACAAAAAAATTATTATAATCACAAAAAGCTATTAAAAGCTAGTAAAAAGCGGAACTCGAAAAGAATGGGGCATCGCCTAAAAGATTAATTCAGATAAGCAAATGGGGATGAATTTAATTTTTCAAACGTCAAAATAATTTTTTCTAATCTAATCTAATCATGCAGCTTTACAACCCTGGGTGGGTTCACAATCTCCCTCCACCTTTCTCCCTGTGACATGAGCGTCTCTATTTTGGACTTCATCAATTCCTATTGCTTTGCGGTCTGCTCTGATGTTGTCTCTGATGTTTTTGGATTTCTTCTAGTTTTTATTTTCTCTGCCAAGGATTTTATCTGCTTCCTCAGTTGTCGCATTTAGGATATCTTTCCATGCACCTTCCACGTCGTCTTGGGGTGTTCTTTTCTCGAGTTGTTCCACTATTGATTCTTCAAAATTTTTTCTCTCTTCCGCATTATTTAGTTTGGCTACATTCCAACGTACAATTCCAGCTCAAAACATTCAAAGACCGTTTGCGTTGCTGTCGTTTCCGTATTTCCGTCTAATAATTCCAAGGCTTTGTGTAAGTCTTCACAACATGTTTTGTTTTCCGAGGAGGGGTTGTTAGCCCCTCGCTCAACCCTCCTCCTTTATCCGGGCTTGGGACCGGCAGTGGGAAGCGATGAGCTACTCAATGCACCCACCGATTCCCCCAGGCGGAGTTAAAACAATAATTTTTTGGAATTTAAAATTTTTACGCTATTGTAAAGTTTACTAGGGACTTCGTCATGACTATCTTTCGGAAATACATTATAGTGATGGACATTGAGTTATTTTAATAGTGATTTCATCTTAGTTCATATGATTACGAGATGACGTAAATATTGAAGATTGCAACTGCAATCAATTGTAATGAGTAGTGTCATTCACACATGAGTAAGTGTCTGATTGGTTGATTTATTAGTATGCTTATATTTCAGTTTTTGCTCTGCTCTTCATCGCAGTAGTGATACCTTTCTTCCATATGAGTCTCGGTGTACCGAGACAAAACTAGTCAAAACGGATTCAGGAAAGGTCAAAACGGATATTTCTATCAAAATCTGAAAACCGAAAAAAATCGGGATTACAATACTGCCTTTTTTTACAAAGAAGTAATAATCCAAATATTTTCTATAGTAAACCCTATTTACACAGGGGGATTCCCTAAATTAATTTGTGAAAAAATGAAGGAATAGAATTTTTTTTCTAAATATCTTTGAAAGTACTATTCGAAAATTTATGATATACTTTTAATTATACCGGAAATAGATACCAACTTTTTCAAATTATGAATTTTGAAAAAAATGTACATTTTTTTTTATTTGTTTAGAAATCTGAATACATCCTAAACAGTTAATCTTGAACTAAAAATTTTTAAATTAGTAATAATAGAAGATTACCCCAATTCAATTCACCATAAAATGTTTTTATATTCATATAAAACGAGTTTAAACGTTCAATTTATTACCAATCTTTAGTATCCGTGTAATTGGCGTTTACGTTACAAAAACTTGTTGTTTAGAAAAAAGAAAAATATTACCGATAGATTTGAACACGAGCCGTAAGGCGAGTACGAAAAGCTAAAAGGCAAAAATATATTTTTAGTAACAATGGACGAACAATATTAATGGCAACCTGGTGTTGAATATTTTTCTTGACATTTTTTTGAAAAAAAATTGAAAATACGAAGAAATACTTCTAAGAAGGTTGTAACTCGGTGTTATTATTTTTTTTAAATGCGAATTTTATAAATTATTTATTAATTCAAAAGCTATAATTAGCAGTTTGTTTACGATACTAGAACGAGTTAAATGAAAAAATATTGTTTATCACGTTTCCATTTGTGAATGGACGTGGAAAAATTGTTCCTTCTTGTTTTAAGTTATTTTAAAAATTTCCAATGTATGAAGTTTTCAATTTGATTTTCTTCAGTTGTGAAAAAGTTCAAGATAGTTTGGATTGTTGGCCGATGTTTCAAATTAAAAAGAGAAATTTAATAATTTACGTAAATATTTTAATATTTACAATCAAGTGACGCTTTCGCAATCAGAAATCCGGAGCCTTTTATCGATATAATTGCTATGTTTTCGTCTACATCTTGCTTTTTCTTAATCTTTAAATGTAGACGTTCCTTGATACTATACCTTACAACTTACGAAGTATTCATAAAGTAAAGGTCATATTTTTATCAACAACATTGAATATTGATATACAAACATAGTATACTATTATTAGTTGAGTAAAATTAGTGAGTGGTGATGATCGAAGAAGCTCAAATAAAATCACTAAAACGAAGAACTCGTGGAGAGCGTACAAAAAGAAGGGAAAGGTACCTTTTGAAAAGTGAACAATTAAATGCTCCAAGTAAGAAAGTGGAAGACGAATCACCTACAAGATTAATTGAAAATAATAATTGTGTGAAATGCCGACAACGGCCAAACGTTGTTAAACAAAGTTCCGACGAATCGGTAAGAGCGATTTAAGTTAATTGCGGATTATTAAGAATTTTAACTAATTTTTCATATTTGTATAACGACTACAAAATTTAAGAAGTTCGCTCGCACACGATCCATAAAATTTCTCATACAAGGTTACGGTTTATCAATAATGATAAACTATAATTACTTTTAAACTACATTTAAATTTGTTTATTATTACTAAAGCTCTTAAAATATATTATTTCGCTCAAACAAAGCGAACCGAACATTACAGTTTATAAAATGAACACATCAGTGATAACTACTCTCATTCAACATCAGCGTTAATTTATTTTGACTTTCCAAATTATGTCAAGATTATTCCTGCAAACATGTAAAAATGGTAAAGACTTTTTTATTTAATTCTTTTTTTTTATCGCAAAGGTTTGTTTGTTAATTGTGCACCCAAATTATTAATTAACGTTAGCAGATAATTTCAGGAAAATTTATTTTTGATAAGAGCGGAATTTGGAGAAGGTTTATACTTTGGCAGCGTGTCTGATTAATTTGAAAGTATATTTTCGATTCATCGATAAGCTTTGTGGCATGTGCATGATAATATAAAGAAAGCAGATTTGTGGTGGTTATTAACTTTTATCGTTTGGTGATAACAAATTAGTTCTCGTCGCTTGTTGTAGTGATATAAAGATATTTTAAAAATATCGATTAATAAAAATAATCTTTATAGATAAACTTAATCTTGTGCCTGTATCGTGTTACGTATCTACGTATATCTTATAAGAAGCCACAACAGTGTAACTCCTAGCCTACTAGTGTTACATGAGGGAATTGTGAAACCTTTTTACGTTAAGTAGACGTACAACTTGGTATTTTATTTTTCGACGTCCTATTAAAATGTTTGTACAATTATAAGTTGCTATAGTATAAAATGAAATTGAGTTGTGACAGTGAAGACAATACTTCTGTGGAAGGTTTAACTAAAAGTGCTGAAAAGTGTACACCTGAGCTCGATGATGGAATCAAAATAGGAAAAGATAATTCCAGCCCGTTAAGTCTATCATCGTCTCACGGCATTACTGGATCAACTTCATTTCCTGAATTATCTACATCCCACGATGATCAATATCTAAGTTATTCCAAATCTGAATCCGATGCTAATTTAACCGAAACCTCTTGGAAAACTGCTAATAGCTCGGGAAGGGACAGTAGTGATTCCAAATCTTGTACTAAGAGTGTTATCAGTGTCGACAGTAATAAACACTTACTGCAGACATTAGAATTTCCCGAAACAAAAACCACCGACAAAACTAAATCGTTGGAAAATATGCAAAAAATGCCCGCATATGGAGATTTAATCATGGATCCCGCTGGTTCGAGTATGGTAAATTTAATTATTCACTTTTTATTTACGTTACATATTATAACTGTAAATTTAACAAAGAAATATATAAATTAATGTAAATCGTAGTAAAATAATAATAAAAACTGCTATGAGAAATATTAGAGTTAGTTTTCTCAACGGAGATAAATTATAGCTATACAAAAAGTTAACGTAACGACTCGTGAATTTTACTTTACCTTCGCATCGTAGAAAACTTACATTTATTTGAATTCATTAAATTAAAAATATTAAAAATTTACTTTACCTAAAAGAATTTAGAAACAAAATCACAGCTGTTTGATCATACCGATTAACTTTAGTTTGATTGGAAGCTTAACTTCTTTATAAATTAAATTTATTTAACCGATTTCTTATTTTTGAATATCAAGTCTTACTTCCTACTTATCAAAATTAACGTCTACGCATGCAAGACTGGGGAGGGTTGATACCTTGGTTCTGGAAGGATTGATACACGACAAACAGGGAGACACAATTTAATAATTATTCATTTTGCATTTAATTAATTTTGTAAGTTTTTGATTCTTTTTGATTCTTTACTGAATTCGATAATTCCCAATTTCAAGTTATACTTCATGCTTATTATCAGTTTTGTTCAAATTTTCACAATAAATTTTTTGATAAAAACAAGATTTTTATAGCATTTCGATATTTATAGTTTTATTTTAGTTACCATAACCAAATTAAGATAAAAATATAATTATCAAGTTTAAGGGAACAGTTTCAAAATTTTGGTTTTTATTCGGAAATTTATTGTGCAAATTTGAATAAAGACAAACAGTGTCAAGTTAACACTTTTAATCATTACTTCTAGGCCACTTTGCAAACAAACATGAAAATTTGTTAATTAAAATAAAATTCTTGTGATCATTTGGTGATGTCCTTACTTACTCTACAATTTTGTTTCTTATTAAAAATATATTGCGTAAGTTTGTAATTTTAATAGCAGAAATATAGCAGAAACAAAGAACAAATTTAACAGCCGCTACTCCGTTGATCGATTAAAAGTTAATTTGCAAATTATTAAATTATCTGGATCTCAAGTGTCTTATTACTGAAATTATCGATATAAAATCTTAAACGTTTTACCTCATATTTTAAATTTCCTAGTGAAAGTGATTAATCTAATATAATTAAATTGTAAAGGCGACAATAATTGTCACACTTCATTTGCGGAGAGCTAAATACTTTCAGCTTTACTTTCTCGTAGTTTAAAATTTAATAATTAAATTTTTTGAATAGCAAGTTTTAGGTTTTAATTTTAGTTTTCTCCAAATTCTTCCAAAACTCCAAAATGGCTTGGTAGGATACTTGTTTCAAATTTCGGGAAATTCTTTAATATTTCTCATATCAGTGGTGTATCACCGGGAAATGTTCATAAGACGCTAAAATTGGGTAATTCATCCATACAATATGCAAATTCGTTAAACTTAAACTACGATGATCCGAATAGACGAGTACAGTTTTGTGAAGAAATTTAACGCTTCGTTTATTAACTACGAAATCATATTTATTGAAATGCATTGATGAATAAACCTTGTTTATAAATTGATTCATCAATAAACACAACTGTTGTTACTGGCGTGATAAAAATTTTCATGTACTTACTCATGGAAACACATGTAGCCGAAAAAAGTAAATGTATGGGCTGGTACATTGGGTGATAGAATTATTGGAACATTATTTATTGGTGGCAATTTTAGAAGCCAAAATAATTTGGAAAAGCTTGAAGAAGCCGTTAGGAAACCGTATTAAGTGCTATAAGCTGAAATAAAAGCTCCCCAATAAGATTAAACTTTTTTATTTTTAATATTAGACTTCCTGAACGGTCAACTTGATTTCAAGTCTCACTGGAAAATGTTTGCCCTGGGTTGAAAATGTATAGCAAAATAAATATGCAGAAATCTGAGAGTAAATTTAGACCACCTACGAATAACCGGTCTTATTTCACAATTATTTTAGAAAACATTTTTATATAATATATTATGGCCTAAACTCTAAAAATATTGCATATCTATTTGCATATTATTGCATATTAAACTCAAATTCATGCGCTAAATTCAAAACGCAATTGACGTTGTTTGTGGAAATTTGTGTTTCTTTTATAATTAATAATAAATTAAATTTTCTAGAAAAGCAAACATTTATTTTGTTGCGAAACTTCCTTACATAATGTGTTAAAAACCTTCTTCTAGTTTCACTTCCCACGTGTAAATAATTGTAAGTAATTGATCTTCCCACAAAGAAAGAATAAAATTTGGATATTTTTGAGTTAAAAGACGAAATCAAGTAATTACGAATTTTATAAACGGAACCTTGCATGTGTTTGTGACCGCGCGACCCGTTGATGTTTTTTCACTTTCATATTCCAATATGTAATCTAATTCAAAATGAAATTAAATATTTTTTGCAAGGTTTGTGAGTTCATACTCACTTAAGGAAAAATAACAACTAATTATTATTAATAATATTTATTTACAATTAATTTGTAAAAATATAAAAGCAAAAATTTAATTACCTAAATGCAAATAATGTGGTAAAGAAATTAAACTTTGAGTGTTTGCTGTGAAAATCAATTACTTACCTGACCAGAGGGTCATATTAAAAACTAAATTTTTTTCTAATTTGTGAAAATTCTGTTTAATCAATTAAAATTTTATTATTTCTATTTTTTCAAGTCTAATCAAAATTCAGTCAAGCCTAAAGATCATTTGTATAAAATACTCGTTATTGGTGATTTGGGAACTGGAAAAACTTCCATAATTAAACGTTATGTACATCAATTTTTTTCGCAACACTATCGAGCTACTATTGGAGTTGATTTTGCATTAAAAGTTTTAAATTGGGACGCAAATACACTAATACGATTGCAATTATGGGACATAG
This sequence comes from Cantharis rufa, assembly GCA_947369205.1. Classification (NCBI taxonomy): domain Eukaryota; kingdom Metazoa; phylum Arthropoda; class Insecta; order Coleoptera; family Cantharidae; genus Cantharis; species Cantharis rufa. The sequence goes on from OX376309.1 coordinate 26,994,890, forward strand.
CAGGTGAGTTTTCAGAAATGCAATAATATTTTTCGTTAATACTATTTTAATTCATTGGTTGAAATTTTATTGATTCAATTAAATTTGGTTCAGTGTAAAATAAACAAAAACAAAATTAAATTAAAGAAAAGAAATTAGAAAATTTAAGTGGTTACCGTTGTATATACTAACCAGATTTTTTTAGGCCAAGAAAGATACGGTAACATGACGAGAGTATATTATAAAGAAGCCGTAGGAGCTTTTATCGTATTTGATGTTACTAGAGCAAATACATTTGAATCTGTCGCTAACTGGAAGTCAGATCTCGATTCAAAAGTACAACTACCAGATGGCTCACCAATACCTTGTGTTCTTTTAGCCAACAAAGTAAATATTCTCATATTTTTCAGCATTATGCTGTTGTAATTATCATTTTTTAAATATTTCAGTGTGATCAACAAAAAGAAGGATTAGTTAACTCCAAATCAAAAATGGATGATTACTGTAAGGAGAGAGGTTTTACGGCATGGTATGAAACTTCTGCCAAAGAAAACGTTAATATTGACGATGCTGCTCGTGCACTTGTCAGCCAGGTATTGTTTTATAGCCGTATAATTATTGCAGTCTCTAATAACATAGTTTTAGATTCTTCTTAATGACAAACTCATAAATGACGTAAATAAAGATGGCGACCAATTTTCATTGGCAAATCATTCCAAGGAAACCAGTAAAAAATCGTGTAACTGTTGACGAAACTTTATTATTTTTATCGCAGCTGCAGAATATCCTCCAATCACAAAAGTATCTAATATGTTGTTATTGTTAAGTTGTTTTAATTTTACTAATATAGATTTTTTATTTATATATTTTATATTAACTATTATTTTCAAATATGTTCGTATACCAATTATCTGAAAAATATAACTAAATAAAAGAAAAATAAAATTAATGTTAGTGGTAAGTTTAACTTTTATATTTGATTATTAAATGTCTTTTTTATTTGTAATTTCATTATGGCAACTATTTTTTAGTAAAGTATTTGTACTTAAAAATTTATATTTTTAATTCGGAATTTGTTTAATAATACTAGACTATTTGAAAAATGTATAAATGGAAGCTATATTTTGAACTTAAACGAATACATTTGTTACACTTTTAGTTTTTTTTCGAAATTTATTTATAGTTATTGTATAAACAACGTACTCAACGTTTCTACGCAAACGAATTTCTATTATTAATTATTTTTATTCTCTAACTTACATTGTTATAAATTAGTGTAAACAACGTGTTTTACACTGATTTTTAACAGTGCAGTAAATTCACTTACGTTGAAAACACGTTCAAAAATTACCAACATTTAACGTTCAGTCAACATCATAATATATGTGTTAATTATTTTATCAAAACTGAAAAAAGGTCTTTCAAACACCAGTTTTTAAATTTATTTATCTGCAATTTTAGAATCTTTCAAAAATTAAAAGGTATTGGCTATTTTCAGTCCCAGAAAAAAATATAATTTTGATAGGAACCAACCAGGTATTTTAAAAAAATTACAATTTATTATCGCTTTTATTCAGTGCCTTGTATATTATATGTTACCATGTTATCTTTTTTCTGATATCTTCTTCCAATAAATTTTTAAATATGACAATACTTTTTAATACTCTTGGAAATACCAACAGTTACGCCATTGCATGAAGATATTTTAAAATTTATTTTATAAACCAACTATGCTAACTAGAGATAATATATAATTATCTGTATGTTTATCTCATATAAATAATGCTTTTCTTAAAATTGTTTTTAACATAAAATGTTGCAATACTTTAGAACATTTCTTGATTTGAAAAAATGTAGATTGGGTATTCTGGATGGGAATATTCAGGGCCGTAACTTAGGTGCGTCCGATGTAAGTTAAATATTTCACCCCCTCCTGCTAAAAGACGAAAGAAAATACAATAATTTATTTTTTGCAAACTTTGCTAAATTATTTGGCAGAAAGGAACTATTGAAATATTGAAGAAAAATGATTTCACAAAACAGGAAATTCATTTGCATAATATTTAAGCCTCCTTCAGGACTGCCTGATTCAAAATGAATCACTTTGATTCTAACGTTTTATTTTTTCCGTTTCGGTACGGCTCTGGAAATATTCTATTAATATACGGGAATGAACCGATGTCAGTACGTTGACGTAAAAAGATATTTGGAAAAAAGTAATTCAAACAGTTTATTATCAAAATAATAACCTCTACCAAAATTATTTTGGTTTGTTAGGGCCAAAATAGGTTTTGGGGACGATTTGAATAACATGCATTTATTTAAAAAGTAGTTGTATGTATTTTAATGTGAAAACCAAAAATACATTTTTAATTCATTTTTTAACAGAAATGAACGCTTTTTTGGGAATTTTTTATGTTAAAATTTGTGGGTGCAATTATATTGTTAATTTTAATGAAGAATCAGGCCACGCTATAGGCGCTTTTTTGAAAAATTTCATTCAGATATCAATCGACGGTTCTTTAATTTTGATATAATTTATTTTTAATAAATTAAATATTATTAGTACATTTAAATTTTTGAATTTTGAAAAAATTTAAAATTTTATTTTTTTTGCTTTAAGGATAACTGTAAATCTTAAACATGACTTTGAACATGGAAATTAATTAATTATACATATTAATGATTTCATATAGAAAATATAGGATTGCATGCTGAGGAGCATATATCGTGTCTATAGTTCCAATCTAATTTACTTGAATTTGATTGTGTCTTGGTTCAAATTTCACGTTAAGCTGGCTCCACTTGTAAAACCGTTTAGTTGTTCTGTTATCGGAAATTAATTCATTGAATGTTCGTTATCTGTTTTTAATACAAGATAACAAATAAAAAAAAAATGAAACTTGTGTCTGAACCAGGGTCGGGTGAGTTTCAAATTAATTTGATTATGGGGAGATCTTCGAAATACCCAAACGCTGCACACTTTACCACAATACAATTAAATAGTAAAATAATGAAAAGTTTTTTCCGGCAATGAACAATATAAACTGTTTATGGTTTTGTCATTACTACGACATCGTCAGGCAAAATAAAAAAATAATGAAACACGTTTAGACTATCTTCGTGTGCTAGTAATGAAAAAAAGGGTTTTCGTTTAAGGATTAAAAAAAAAAGAAGAAGAAGAAGAGGTTGGTTACCTCCCCCCTGGTATTTTAAAATATTATTTGACCATATTTGTTTTTCTGTAGTTACGCCACTGTTTTAATATAAAAAATTTCCAGGAAATAATTTACAAATATTATTTCGAAATAAGTACTATAGATTAAAATATTATCTTAAAGAATGTATCAATAATTTTTGAACTTGCATGGGACTAATTAAGTGGTTTTTTATACCTTGCGGGCCAACGAAATAATTTTAACCTTGGAGTAAGATTTATTTCAATAAGATAATCAGTAGAATACAATTTACGGAATGGTTAGGCAGCCTTTGCTCCGTAGTAAAATAAAAATTAACTAAATAATATAAATAATAACCATAAAGTAACATTGAAATAAAATTAGAATGCACGTGAAAGTGTTGGTGTTATGTATTCTATACCATTTAGCATTGGCAAACGAAAGCAGTTCCCTTGAACTGATTCAAGTTGTAAGTTTATTTATTTTATTTAAAAAAAATAATAAATGTAAGGTTATAGTTTGTATAGTCCAATATAAAAAAAAATTTTTTGAACCAGAAATTCAATTTTTATAGTATATTTGATAGATTTTTAGACATGGCGATCGAACTCCGACCGAAATTTATAAAAATGACCCAAACAAAGTTTGGCCGGAAGGGCTAGGACAATTGACCAATGTATGTATTTTTTCAAAATGTAAATTTTCGCTTATAAAAATCATTTTAGAAAGGAAAAAATCAAATGTATCAGTTGGGCTTACGTTTACGGGAGGAATACAAAACGTTTTTATCGGATAAGTACTCTCCGGATAAAGTATCCGTTCTCAGTAGCGCTCTAGATAGAACAAGAATGAGTGCTGAGCTAGTGTTAGCAGGTTTATTTCCACCTGTAGGAGAACAAATTTGGAACAGCAAATTGTTATGGCAACCTATACCTGTGAATTACGTAGCAAGAAAACAAGATAATGTAAGATACTCATCAAAATTTATTTTCTCGCTTTATACTTTTAAAACTTTCCTAAGGTAATTGCAATGAAAAAAGACTGTGTAACATACAAACAAGAATACGAGGCAGCTCTTGATTCCGAAAAAATGAAGCTTATTAATGAAGAAAACAAGGAATTGTACCAGTACTTGTCTAAAAATTCGGGCAAGGAGATTCGCGATGTCAGAGATGTCGAAACTTTTTATAATACACTTACCATCGAAGAAGAAAATGATCGAGAAGTACCTGAATGGACCAAAAATCTATCGAAACCAATACTGTATAAATTGGCTTCAGAAAGTTTGGCGACTTTTTCCAATACTCCCACATTGAGGCGCTTACAAGGAGGTAAAAGTATTATCATTTTATTAGGTAGTTAGATAGTTTAGTAGCTTTAAACAGACCAATTTATAAAATAGCATACTGTGCATATAGAAGAGTTCTGATTTTAAAGTAGTCTTCGGAAAAAACACCTTCCAAAACAAGTTTGCCAGTGTCGATTCTTCGAATAGCAATTGTACCATTGGAGCACCACAAGACACCATCAGAAAATTCGGAAGAAATATTACTTTTTGAAAGAACTTGCTTAAAATCTGACAATTTAAGTTCATTAACAAAAACTGGATTGTGTCGTTGAGCTACTCTATTCGTTAAAGGCATCAATGCCATTAACTTATTATCTTCATCATCAACTTCCATTGATTCATCATTGACACCAAAATGTTCTGCATCTGATTGATTTTCCCTTAACGTATCTTCTGCATCAATCCAAGCAACTTCAAAATCTTTAACTTTGTTAAATTTCAATTGTGAAATTAAAGCTTCTGTTAATCGAACCTGATAAATATGAGTTTCACTAGTGACATCGATAATTTCACCACGAGATGGTGCAAAAACGCGAGATTTAAGATATTCCTTGCATTGCTTTTTAATTACGAAAGTATTTTCCGGATCTCCTCGTACAACTATTACCCTTCTTGGCCGTAACTGTGTTAAAATTTTATTTAATGAATTTCCATCTGATTTTCCTTCAAAATCAAGATATTGAACACGAGCATTCACTTGTACCGTACGATTAATCACAATACACTTAGTAGGGATTTCAGTTACTTCACAAACTTCTATTTCTTCCTTCTTAACGACAACATTTTCTTTACTATCTTCAGCTTCGGTGACCTCCACAAATTTGTAATCATCAGGGTTAATAATTTCACCATATTCATCCCATTTAACTTTTTGTTCGTGGAAAGGAAACATAGGATATTGTTTCTTGGTAGCTTTAAAGAAGTTATTGCTAATTTTTCCTTCTTGTTTAATGACAATTTCGTGGCGATCTTTTGTTATGACGCTCATTTCTATATCATCATCCGAGTCAGATTCTTCTTTCTCTATTTGATTTATATTGTTGTTCCTCTTGGCAAGCTCGCTTTCATATTCCTCCAATTCTGTACCTTCCAATTTGACTCTTCTTTTAATTACAAGATCTATGGTTTTATTTTTATCATTATTATCTACCAGATCTCTTGCTAAAGTTCCAGGCAATGTTTTGGTGGTTATAATAATACTATTATTAGCGTTAGAACACCATTTCAGAAATAATTCTCTCGAGAAACCACTTTCCATGTCCGCAGAACTAGCTAAAACTACTTTTGGATTTGACACCTTAGCCAATTCTTGCATATCATGACAGACATGTAAATGTTTGAATTGGAAGGGATTGTCTCTTCCACCTTCGAAACTTTTTGTGAGTTTGTCACTCATCCATTCCATTTGAGATTTAGCAAATTCAACAACATTATAACTAACATTGCTCAATAAAGCTAACGAATAAGCCGAGAGACCAGACTCTTTATGTCTCCACAATTGATCCAACATGTGAGCCAATTCCAAAACTCGCCCTGCTGTATCTACAGCTACTAAAACATTGCCATTGTTTCGTAGTGTTTGCAATATGTTAGTCATCAATTTTTCATCTTTAAGTTTTTGTGGTATTTGTCTGTGTGATGCATTACATGCACCGACAATGAGCAAAGAAGGACGTTGCAGTTTTTCCAATTCACATCCATTTAAGTGACGTTCCTTCTTATGGTTGAAGTCATTGGCATAAATAATATCTTCTCCACCTTCTGTCATGATTTTCCAGACCGTACCACCAATCATGTGACCAGCCTGTAGTGGTGTTATCGTCAGGCCACAATCTTTTCCTTTTAACGGAACACTTTGATTATACTTGAGTTGTATAATCTTATCAAATGCAGCATCAACATCATCCAGTGTGAAAAGATTAAAATCTTCCATGTTATGACGCGATTGAAATAGGTCATACATGAACATTTGTCCCATTTTATAAACCGGTACTGTAGCATAAATGGGACAATTTAAACCCAGTTTTCCTACTAAATACGGTAGAGCACCTAAATGAGCAAGATCTGGATACGATATCAAAACGGCGTCGATAGTATGAACATGTCGTTTGAGTTCACCCATAAATTCTGGATTACACTTTCCGTCCCATCCACAATCTAATAAAATTCTTACTTCATCCACTTGTAATATATAACAAGGTGGAGATTCGTCCATAGCACCTGATAGGGCTTGAAATTTTACAATTGACGTCATCGATGTCATTTTATTTAATAAAATTATCTAAATTAATCGTAGGAGTTTTTCCTTTGATCCTTTTAGGTTTTAAATACTGTTAATACTAAATTGAAAATATTTTTATTCCAAGCTGATATGGAATCTAAGTTGCGATGAGTTGCGCTGTATGTAGCTTTGCTGTTTGTTTATGTTGTTGACAATTTTTCCTTTATACATTAAATAAGCCGGTTAAGCAGATAATCGCTTACAATGATCCGTTGATAAAAAGATTATCGGATCAGCCAATTTAGAGCCGCTACAACACTAATAGTTTTATTTTAATCTGTGGAGATGTGAGGAGATATGGGGGAGATACGAGGAGATGTAAGGGAGCTATAAAAATATGGAGGAAATGTGGGGAGATGTGCGAAAATGTCGGGAGATTTTTACCACATCTTCTGTAAATACCTGAAGATATACGATATTTCGTGTGAAACGTCGAGCTAAATAAAAATTAAAATAAATATAATCTTTTATTATTTGCGAAATAGTACAAACTATAATTATTAAAATAATTTCACCTGACGTAAAAATGTTATTATTATCATATTATTCAATGCAGATAGCAGAGCTGAACTTTACCTGAAACATGAAACTGATCAGAATTGCATACTTGGGCAAAATTTGAAAGTTTTTTTTTATTGTAGGTAAATGTTGCAGGTTAATTTCACAATACAAAGTATATTTGATTGCTAAAAGCTTCAATTATAAATTGATTTGTTGCATGACTTTTAATTCGAAGGAAAACGCCAAGTTATTTTCAATTTTAAAAGCAATCTCCAGCGTGTCTAAAAATGTTTATTACTTTGCACCGTGTCTTTCTGTAGCAAAATAATCTATTATTGAGCAAAATTATTTTAGGTCCATTGTTGAAAAAAATTACAACGGCAATGGTGAATAAGGGAGAAAATAATTTGAAGCCGGATTTTGATTTAATGATGTACTCAAGTCATGATTTGACAATCGTTAGTCTATGGAAAACTATGGGATTTGAAGAATTACTGAAGCCCGATTATGGAGCAACAATAGTTTTTGAATTGCACAATATCGAAAACGAACACGAAATACGGGTAGGCAATACTGGCATTTAAGTTTTACGAAAATTAAAATTTTTTCTTTCAGTTTCTTTTCAGGAAAAATTATTCTGAAAAGCTTGAAAAACTAAATATTCCGTTTTGTAACGAGCCATGTTTATTAAATACGTTTGCGGAACAAGCAAAATTGTTGTATCCAGATAATTGGGAAATAGAATGCTCAAATGTGTAGCAAACTGAAATGCAGGTGTTAATATTTTAAATAAAATTTTCTTTTGTAAGTTTTGTATTTATTAGGCACCGATACAGTTTTTTGGTATAATACACAATAATTTTAGATTTGATTAAGTAAATTTATTAAAGTGAGAAATAAATCGTATAACTGGGCAAGTAAATTACATATAAATAAAATTAATTTAAAAAGGCGTCTTGCAATCGGCAGCATCTGTATTAAAATAGCTAGTTTTTGTAAAAATTTAGTACTTCGGACTTTTTTTTAAGCTCTGGTGTTCCATATTTTTCATATCCTAAAGCGAGAGCTTGCAAAATTGATTCTACCGAGTCAAACGAACGTTTTTGTGAGTTTTTATTCATATTCATTTCAGATGTCATAAATTGATCTATGTATGTGAAGAGACTTTCATCGCAATTTCCAAAAAGGTAACAAAGTTTATACGCAATTAAGGGCCAAATAAATGCTCCCAACGCTATTAACCCTGACACCACTACCACCACCGCCACGGAGGTCGCTATTATGGTATAACTATTCCAGGTAATAGGATATTGCTGCTTTAAAAGCTGCGTTTGAAATTTGTTGTCCTTGTTGATGCTGTTATCGGTCAGGTTATTATCGAATTCTGCTTTTACTACGCCATATAACAGGAAAGAGAACGTTAAGATTCTCAAGACTGCCATTCTAGAATCATTATAAAAACATTTATGTTCATCGAGATCTTTTACATCTTATTGTTATTTGAAAATAACCAAGCAAATGGAAAAACAGATTATAGAGATTTACTAGTATCGTTTCTTAAAAGATAACATTTCATGCTATTGCATTGTATAAATAATAAAAAATATTAAAAATTAACAACGCAAGCACCAACACTTCTTTCCACTTCTTAATATTAAATTAAAAGTTAAAAATTAACAAGTTTCCTTAAATTACAATACTTTATTTTAATTTAATTTTATTGCATTGGCTTAATAATTTACAAATTGCAATTAAATAATAATTAGCTATTCTTTTAAATTTGGTTTTTGAATATACGAATTAAACTGTTTATTTCCAATTTCCAAATTTCCAATAAAATCTAGAAGTTTATTTCAGAGAAAAACTATTTTTCAAAATTTTAAATTATTGTGTAAAAAATTATCTAAAAATTTTAAATTTTTCATACCTTAATGTTTGCTGAACGACGATTTGCCAACGACTGGAGTTTTGGAGACCACAGACGACTTAAATCCAGGTAGACAAATTTTAATCTCATCTTATCCTCACGTATCTTTTACCGTAAATTTTTAAAATTGGTTTTGACTTTTATGGTATTCAACTAAACTGCATTATCTAATTAAGAAAGTTACCTAAAGTCATATTTTATAATTTTAAGAAATACGGAACAATCGTGGAACAATTACTGTAGCCATAGGGCAAAATAGTTTTGCTATCGTTTTTCAGTATCACGGAGTCGATAAAAACTACAATGTTTTGTATTAAAAATTGTTTATAATAATTTTAATATTTGTAAATCATTTCAAACTTTCCTGATATGATTCAGATCTGCATTTCTCAATAACTAATTCGCAAAGGATTATACAAACAGCAATTTTCAAATTGGTTTAATTAACAACAAGGATTAAGTAAAATAAATAAAAATATTAAAATTTTCACTGTTAAAAATATTCGTAAGTTTTGGGCCGATTGGTTGAATTTAAAATTGAATATGAATTTTAGAATTATCCTGTATATGAACTGCTTTATTCAGATTTTAGTTTTATAAAACTTTTGAGTAGCAATCAAAGAAGAACTTGACGTAAAATCAAATAAATTCTTGATTAACCGTTGTTCCTTTAAAAAGTTTCTCGATTGTTGAGAAAGGTTAAACAAGTTTTCCATATTTATTTTCTCTTACATCAAATGGCTACTAAATTAAAATGCACGTATCTAAATACTTCAAAGGCATTATTTACCTACCCTCTCACGATAAGCTTTTACATGTTTTAAGCAAATATATTTACTTTCTTTTGAAAAATTCCCTTATATTACAATTTAAAATTTATTTAAGTAAAAGTAGTACTTATATTAAGAGGACCGTAAGTACATCCTGCAACGCACAGATTTATATACACTTGACAGGCATTCTCCATGAAAATTTAAAAATATTTGTTATTATCCATTTTCGTTGCGTTTGAAAAACCAATTTTATTTTAATAATAATTAATTAGCTGTAAAATATTTTTCGCACTTTTTCAGTTTAGTCCTAAACTATGCGTTTTAAAAAAAATATTTTTTATACCTTTTTAAAGTAGACTAAAATTGCTACAATTTGAGACTAGAGCCAGTTCTGTAGGTTCAATACTTACCGAGATACAGCCCTCCAAAAATGGGACAATTTTTTCCAAAAAAGTGAAATTTTAAGATTTGGTCAATTTTCGACCACGATATCGGGGGAAATACTATTTTAATGGTAAAACCATAGGGAAAGATGTTGTAGCAAATGTAATTAGCTTTCATTTAAGCATAGAAGGAAGTCTGTAGGCCATATAATATTTTACTCACAAATCTTAAAAATCCAAAAAATGAGAAAACTGCATTTTTTGCAAAATTTGCTGTTTAGTTCTCACGATAATTTGAGGGTAGTTTGAAAGGAAAACCACATTTGTGGATGTACATGGGTACATTTTAACTAGTAATAGTTTAAATATATTTTATATTCCGCTACAGCCTTTGCACCCGCATGGTAAAATTTTCAGAAGGTTGGGAGGTACCACTTTGCTCATCATTTTTCCATCCCCGTTGAGTGGCATCTTTTTCCAGCCCTAACCACTTCTGAACGTGGTGGTAAGTTCGCCCAACAAACGGGCGAAGTTTACCTTAGCAAAGACGGCTGTTTTCACAAATTTTTTGTAGCGCAGGATGTGGAGGGTATTTTCAGTGTAGTCTCCTCCATACAGAGCTACTAGGCACTTCGCTCCGGCATCTGGGATCTTCAGTGAACAATGCCATGGGGTATGGAGATAACTCGTACTTGAAATGTTCTTTCAACTCGTTGTCCGACTGCTTGATGATACACAAACACTGGAATATTGCCAGTGTCTCTATATCCACACGTTTGTCTCTTACTTTGATGGAAGTGCTCATTGATGCCAAAGTTGCCACTTTCTCTTTTCGCTTAAAAGAAACCTTTTCAAATGAGTTGCCCGTGATTTTTTTGCCACCTTTTATTCCCATTTCTCTAGCCATGAGGCAATTAATCCGAGGGGCCCCAACGATGCCACTACTGATGGATAGCGGTTTGTTTGTGGAGGGTGGATATCAAAGTAGTGCTTCAGTTTTTCCACATCACTAGTATCTCTTTCAATTTGTGCTTTCACATCAACATACTACTCACTGGTGGTGCACACGTTTCTCCAATATCGGGGTCAAAAATTTACCAAATCTTAAAATTTCACTTTTTTGGAAAATATTTTTAATTTTTGGAAAGTTGTATCTCGGTAAATATTGAACATACAGAGCTGGTTCTGGTCTCAAATTGTAGAAATTTTAGTCTAATTTAAAAACATATAGCAAGTTATAACACAAAGTTGTGTGTTTTTAAATAGAAATCATAGTTGAATATAATGTTTCTGAATAGCGTGTTTTGTCCTATTTTCAATGACATATAATATGTGGGGTCCATTATTTCGGTTTCATCCCATTTTATTAAAAAATGTAATAAAAATAAAAAATATCAAAAAATTAAATATTATAATAACAATTTTCGTATCCGTTTCCGCATCCCATCTTTCAAGCCTGTCTGTTGGTCCGGTCATTGTCTTGGAATCCTCTATCCTTCATTGCCTCCTCAACTTCCTGTGCCCATGTTCTAGCAGATCTTCCACGTTTCCTTTTGAAGGGTGGCTTCCATTCTCATATCCTGTTTGGCCATCTGTTGTTCATTATTTGAACGTGACCGAACCACCTCAGTCTCTTAAAATTATTATTGAGCCTTCTGCTTTCATCTTTTGTCGGATATCGTCATTTCTAATATGGTCCATTATGGATACACTACAACTTCGTCTTAGGAAATCCATTTCCAAGGCTCCCAACTTGCCTCTATTCCCCGCGCTGACCCATAAGTTGTTAGACTTTCAATAATTGATTTATATATTTCTTGTTATTTTGTCATTCCACAAGACTGAGTTGTCAAAATTTTCTCCAATTTTAGTTATTATGTCGTCATTGCTCTAGAAAACGTATTACAAACGTATTACGTATTTTTTTCATCATTCATATTCATTTCATTAAATGATGACATGTAATGAGCCTTTTAACGTCTTGCTTAGGACGATTCCTCAATTAATTAGAATAATAGAATAGATCAGCACCAAACAGAAATCCAAAATTTTTGTCAAAATTGGTCAAAATAATGTCGAATGGAAACTTTTATAATCAAAAACTAACTTAGATATTTAAAATCTTTTTAGTCCATTTTGTTGCCCTTAAAAAAGTGTCTGAAGAAAGTGTTAACTCTTTTTTGGAAACTTATAAAGAAACCGAGATATCGAAATTTATCGACAAGTCCAATAATCGAACATTTGGCTATAACTAGAGAACAAATTCCGATTTTGGCCATTGAGCTTTTCTCAAAAAGAGAGATCGAGTATAGTTACAGATTTCCTCATAAAAGGCATCGAAATTAAACCACTCTGTACAGTCTCATTCCCTTTATGGTATTGCCCATTCCATTCCTAATCATTTTCTTCTGATATAAACAATTAATTATCAATCGTTGGAGATTAGCCTTGTTTTCTGCCACATACTTTTTCTCCGTTTAGTTACAATTTCAAAGTTAAAATTTTCTATTGGCGATTGGCATTAAAGGATAATAGTTATTTGCTTGTAATTTAAAACAACGTTAAGACAATAACGGTTTTATCTGCGAAAGTTGAAAGTTGGAGCCGGCCTTGTCATTTTCCTGTAAGATAATTCTAATGGTTTAGAAAAATGGAACTTAGTTCGCCACATAAATGAGGAAGATCGCAGGCGAATAATAAATTGACAAAAGAGGATAACCAAAGGTTGCATTATTTTTATGTAAATAAGGTCGATAAATCTCTAAAAAGTTAATTTTAAAATTTAATTGAATATAAATTGTAGCTCTTGGTTTTTTGGACATTTTTAGAAAATGATTTTATATTCTTGTAAAATTTGATGATAATTTCAAATTGTTGACTTCAATTTAAAGTAATTGGAAATTTACATATCTATATGAAGTTTTACATGGCAACCCTCATAAAACAACCCCTAAATTTAAAACGAAAATGCAATGCATTGTAAATCTGACTTTTCATAACTATTATGTTCAGCAGACGTCTCCTCAGGTGATTTTAACTGTCAGGGGTTGCAAAGAGTGTTACGCGAAATATTTTCTTATACATGTAACTATATATAAAATAAAACATAAAAATTTATTTATGTTTCTGTTTCGTTTAATTTGTTTTGTTGTGTTAGAATTGTTCAACCGTCTACCCACACCTGGATCAACCAAATGATGTAGGTACAGGTAGGTAATATATTTATATTATTACAATAAACAACATTTCAGGCATTTCATTGCCTAAAATTACTATCGTGAAGAAGAATCCGACTATCGTTTTTATCAATAAATACTTGTACCAAAGTAGCTGTTAAGGAAGTTAATTTTTTTAATTAAAATTTATAAAACTGTTTACAGAAGCATAAAGTTGCTTCTAAAAATAACTTATTTTTCTTTCTCCCGTCAATCGCTTTTCGTATATATTACGTTTCTTGTAATCTATACGTACCTATTTTAATATGCGTTAGGGGAGCATACCTACCCTAAAAATTATGCATAACCGCTAAAAAATGTTTGAATTAGATTGAGACTCGCTCGAAATGTGACAAATTTTTATTGTACATACATGCAGAGGTATTTTGTTTAAAATTTGATTTTAACTGTAAAGAAAAAAAAATTTATATTAAAAGAAATTTGTGTTTGATGCAAATATTGATGAACGTTCAAAGGATAATATTTTATTTATGTAAGGGTATATGATATAATTTTATTTAATTTATTACAGAGGGGGGTCCGTAGTTTTTCTAAAAGTTCAAAAACAAATCCTTTTTAAATGCTTTGCTTTGGGAATGCTCCAAGTTCCTTCAATTCTTTGAACGGAGAATAAATTAGACTTTTGTGTTTTGTTCGATCGGTACACTTATCTTCTTTTAGCCACTTATTGATCTGGTAACTTTGTGGCTGGAACACAGCCTTCCTTTGGTTGGCAAGCAATTTAAGAGTTAATTGATAATAATGACGAGTACTACCTCCTGTTGGACTTTGTAATCCGCAGAGTCAACTTCAAAATGAAGTTTGTACTTCCATGGTTTGGAGCACACGTCAAGTAGGATATAAGATATAGGAGAAGAGGACATGGCATTTGAAAAAAGAAATTTTAACCCTGTATATTTAATTAATTCCAAATTCAAACAACCGATACGGTGCGAGTATTATTTGTACAATAATAATTAAATTAAAAACAAACATACATGATTACGCAATAAACAATTGAACATACCTAATTACTATTTATAGTATAATTTATGGTAATTAATTTAATCACTAAAATAATTTTGGTAAAATTCTGCTTAGTTGTAAAATTTCAGTCTTCATCAAGTTGCAGTATCGAACAAATAATCTCCAATTTATCGGCGATCATAAAAGCCAACTGCTTAGGTTAAGTAATTAAATAATTTTTTAATTCACATCATCAATAAAATTGAAAAAATGAAAAGCATTAAAAATGAAGAAAATTAAAAATAATGTTGTTTGACAAACGTCGGCAAGTCTTCTGTTCTAGTCTGCCCCGAAGTAACAGTTTGATGAAATGGCGTAAAAACAACACTGCAATCTTGACTATTGCTATTATTTAAATCAGTAGGAAGCACTATAAGAGGTATAGGGTGTTGTGAAGTGTGTACGCTGTACGTTGAATGAAAGAGTTGCTGATTGTCAGGAAACAGTAATTGCAAAGCAGCACACACCGACATGAACAGCACTTGCTGTTCTACTAATTAGAAGACGAAAACCCCTCTATTCTGCACACCTATTTCATATTTTCAGCTCATAGCACGTTATTTTAACGCGGTATAGTTATTTCTCAGACGATTTTAATTGAAATTCAGAACAGTGCCACATTAAAATGATGTAGTAGTCAAAAAAATTAATTTTGGGGTGGGAAGGTTTTGCTACCTCTTTTCATCCACATAGTATTTTTTAAATAATGTAATAATTATTGAATGCTTACGGAAAGGTGTTCCAAATTGAACGGCAAGGCACAACAGGGTAGATACCTATCCCCAACAACCTAACATCTTTGTCTTATGATTCTAAACCGTCGTTAACAAACGTATCGGCTTAATTAATAAAATAATTGCACCAACAGTTGGTGTTATTGGTCGAGAGCTTGCTTATGAATATCCGAGTTCGAATCCTACAAATTATTTTACTTTCTTAATAAGAACGCAGATAATTAAATTTTTTATACAGCCTGACAATCCTTACACATTTATTAAATAAAATTAATTATAGAATCTAAAAATGTAATGTTACTCTTTAAAAATAAAATATTTGAATGCTGTAAAGCTCTAAACAATTTCTAACTGATAGTAAAGATGTCAAGAATATAATAAATATACCTACGTATAGTTGTATCTATTTTAATATTAGAAAACGTGTATTATTTTTTGAGTTTATTTTGTTTTTGGTTGGATTTTTCCGTTCTTTAAGTAAAAAGGAATTCCATTCCATTTGATACTTACTGACCATAACTATACATTAGCCGCTCAAACTACAAGAGCTGGACTTGAAAACTCTCTTTCACCAGACCTTGCACCAACTGGCTACAACTTCCTCCAGGCATAGAACCAGTTCTTGCAAAGAAAAACTTCAATTGTCACTCCTTCGCAATTTCTTGCACTGCATTTTATTTGGAAAAACTTAACAACATTTGAGTTCTAAAATTAATTTCGAGTTTCTTTTTAAATTTTCTTATGAACATTTTTCGGGTAGCAATATTGATTTTAATTTAAAATTATACTAAACGGTGGGTATATACTTTGTATTAATGTATGTACTTAAATAAATTAAAATTTCTTGTACCATTATACGTTAATCAAATAATTATCACATGTTGTGTAAATTTACCTTGAATTTACGATACACCTTGAACATGGATCAATTTATATAAAATTTTTATTTATTCACCTTTGTTCCCCATATACTTAGTAGAAATGTATATATGTAAGTATGTAAATAAACAATATCAATAACAGTTTTTCCGAAAACCACATAAACACGTTCAGTTAATTAAATGACGAAAGGGAGTTTGAGAATAAAATAATTTGAAAAATAGAGAAAAAAATTTTAAATTGAGAGTAAAATAAAAAATTTTAATATAAAAATCAACAGTTTAGAAAACGGTTGAAAATCCCTGCTTAAAGCAAGCCCGTAATTACAAAGTATAGTAATAATCTTTATGCGAAATCGTTAAAGGAAACGGTAATATTAATTACAATTTGAATTATAATTGCTCGTAGGCCTTATTTCGGATGTAACCCCTAGGAAATCCTAAAATGTTTTCGACTTATTTAATACGCGCAGGAGGTATATATATATTATATACCTGCTATATAGGAAGCTTTTTAATAAAGAAAAATTTATTCACAATAATTAACTATCACGAAACAGTCTTTATTAGTAAATCTACAGTAGCGATATCATAATATAATATAAAAGTTTGACTTGAAATAATAATTAAATACAAACTAGGTACATAATATAATTTTACAAAAACGATACATGATGGAGCAAAATAATAATTTAAATTACTAATAAATTAAACTTAAAACTAAACAACATGATAAATAACGTGGAAACCCGTACAGATTATACTTTGCAATAATTTATTAATTAACAATGGAAAGTATACTAATTTTGTTTATGAATAGAGAGGGCACGTCTGCGCAATAAATTACGTTGAGACGGCATCGCAAAGTATACCAATCCCAAAATTGCCATAACTACAAAGTACACACTTAATGCGGTAATAGCAGCAAATGACCAATTATTTGGACTGTTTGATTTTGCAGTTAACTCATCTAGAGACATAGCCGTGAGGGACCTAATAGATCTTTTCAATTCCATTTTTGGTTCACATCCCGATTCGCGAACGTATTTAGCCCACGTACGATTTGTCGAAGTTAATATACGGCTAGATTTAATAAATGGTCTTCTTCCTGTCACCGTACGATTCATTACCAACGGCATTTGCACACTGGCATCATAATTACAAACTAAAAGTTTCTTCTTTTTATTTTTTCCAGCCGTAATTTGCTCCTGATCCACCGTAGTACCTTCCAGAATATTCAAACTGCCTTTTTGTAGTTGAGCCCAATCCCATAATTCAGCCACCGAACAATCACACTTCCAGGGATTGCCAATTAATTTCAACTTTTCAATTTGAGGGTTGAGTGACAAATCTTTTGGCAATAACTGAGTTAAATTATTATACCGCAAATCTATCATCCTTAATTGTGGAAGTAATTTTAAGAAACCAAAAGAATCGTCACTAACGCGACTTAAACGGTTTCCTAATAAACTTATGTGAGTAATATTCCTTGTCCAAAAGAAGGCCTCGAACGGCAAAAACGTTAAATTACAGTTATTAAGATCCAATATTTGTAATCTAGATAATTGCTTAGGAAGCAATGGACCTTCCTTCGCCACTTGCAAAGGATTACCGGCTAACTGTAGCTCCGTAATATCTGTATACGTTAAATTGTTAAAGAATAACGTAGCATTTAGCGAACGTTGCAAACCGCAATTATTTAATTCTAAACTCTCCAATCGAGTTAATCCGGCAAACAGCCCAGCTTCTAGATTATACAAATCGTTTCCGGAAAGAACTAAACGTTTCATTGATGTCATTTTAGAGAAAGTAGTTGGAGAAACGTACGATAAATTACTGTAACCCATATTTAAATATTCCAACGTTTCTATAGGCGAAATAAGCTTAATAAACACATCGTTTAATGGATTATGCGATATGTCCAATTCTTGTAAGCTTTTAAATTTATGGAACGTATCCGGCAGTTGACTTAATCCACAATTGCTCAAACTTAATTTTTGTAATTCCACCAGTGGCGCTAATGCAACTAATAAATCTGACGCAAATAAAGAATTTCCGGACAAAATCAATACTCGTAATTTTGTAGAATTTGAAAAGGCATCTTCCGATAATGGATTATCTAAATTACAGTAAGATAAATCAAGTGTTTCCAACTCGTGTAATTGTTGACCAATTGAGGAAGCAACATCGTAGCCGCTTAATTTATTTTGGCCTAACAAAAGAGTTCTAATGTAGTCGTTGTTGTTGAAACTGTTTTCTGGCAAATTGGTGACGCTTGAATTTCTTAAATCTAGCATTTCCAATCTGATAAGATGTCCGAAAACGACGGGCCAATCTATATTCACTAAAATATTTTCAGCTAATTCGAGCGTCCGCAAATAAGTCAAATTTTTAAAAACGTTATCGGAAATGTGACTTAAATTACAGTTGTTCATTCTTAATGTTTCCAAACTGTTCAAAGGCTCAAACACCGAATTGCTAATTTCGCCAAGCGGATTTCCGGACAAATCTAATGTTGTTAAAGCGGTAATGTTCGAAAAAAAATCAGAGTTTAAATAATTTAAACCACAATTACTGATGTCTAAATAAATTAAGGTTTTGCTGGACAAAAATAGTCCATGGACTGGTTCGAGTGGATTTCCCTGAAGTTCTAGTGTTATAAATCCAGGCAAGTCGCTAAATAAAAAATTATTTTAATACAAATTACTCTTACTTACGTTCAAGTTTCACTTACATAAAGGAATCCGGATCGATTTTTGTTATTTTGTTTTCTGACAAATCGGCATCGATCAGGTAATTTAGACCAGCAAACGATTCTTTTCTCACTTCCGTCATACGATTATCCGCAAGTTGTATACGACGCATTTTTATGTCTTGAGGAAATGGCATTATGTCGGTTATATGGTTTGAGTTAACATCCAGTATATACACATTGAGACTAAGTTCGTCGTACGGAATTTCGGTTAAGTTGCTGTCTGAACAATCTGTTACCCAATTGACGCGAAAATAATGGCAATCGCAATCATCCGGGCATTCTAGCTCTGCTAATTCGCCATTGAAAGCCCAACTATTACTTAATATGCAGGCAAAAATTATCGAAATGTACCACTGCATCTTCTGAAACAAACAATTTAAGTAACCAGTTAAGTGTCGAATCAAGTTTCATGATTCATCTAATAAAATTTTTGATAAGTTTTTATCCAAGTGTTAAATTTCTATTATAAACTAGACTGCCTCCGTTACCGGTGTCATGTCGGCAGAATAATTTACAAACCGTTGCCTTCACTTCAGTGGCGCACTTGTGGGCGACGTGATAAATTACAAGCTTTAACCAATGCATCATACATTTAATAATTATTATTTAACATAAAAACATAATTTTGAAAAAATACTAGTTTTTTTCCTCATTTTTCCGGCATTGGAGGAAGTCCCTATAAAATATTTTCAATAACGCCATGTATTTTACTTGAGGTTAAAAAGGAGTTTCTCCAATAATAAGTAATTTATTATTGATGTGAGTATAATTTATAAATGGTACTCGACTAGAATTGGAGTGCCAAAATTTTTCCACTTTCAAAGCACAAAAAATTTATATCCAAAGATTCGTTCGGCAATGCAGAATATCTCAACAGAGTTGATATTTACAGCTGTACCGGGTGTTTGGTTTACCCTGGGTGGTATGGGTGAAATTGAATTAATCGTAGAGCCCCCTATAAATAATTACGATTTAATAATAATAATTATTATTATTATTCTCTATTAAAAATATACAATAAAATAATTAGAATCGGGTTGGAATTTTATTGTTTTCAAAAATATGCAAAACAGACTTCAATTTTATACAATTAAAATAAATAAATGATTATTCTGTGAAAATTAATTTCAAATTAAAATTTAATAATAAATAAGCTAACCAAGGGTAATAAAATTATTCAAATTAATTCATATTATGTGTTCTTCATATGTTTTTAATTTAAAATATTAAATTAAATTTTGATCCATTAGCTTTAATTTACCACTTTGCTGTTTTACTAAATTTTTCTTGTTACTACCTACGTAAGATAACAAGACTTGATTTATCATCTGTAACAAAATTTTGAGGCACCAAAAATACGGTGCAAATGAATGATATTTACATAAAAAAAAGATTAAATCAATATAATCCTTGAGCCCGTTGATCTGTATCAATGTTTTCACGTCTAAAACTTTAGAGTTTAGAGAAACCACGGCCCAAAACTTTAGCTTCATTAGTTTCTATCTAGATCCGCTCATTAATTTTAGCGGTTACTTTGTAATTGGTAGACAGTCTTGGTTTAGAGATATACAATACAAGTTTTTTTAGTTTGCGATTACTTGCGCAATTTAAATTAATTTAAACTGTAAACAAACACTCAAAAACTTTTTTTTTCGAATTTGAAACTTGAAGCTGCAATGCCAAAAAATTAATCGCCGAACAATTACAAATATACCCAGTGAAGGACTTGGACTTTAAGAATTCAAAAACTTTCGAACAGTGATTTAATCGAAGATCATACCAAGTTATGGTTGTGATTCCTTTGATCCTCATTTTACATTATCAGAACAGTTCATGTTATGAAACGGTTGGACAGTTCAAAATCCAGTCGATTCTGCTAATTCCAGTCGATTAGTGTAAGTTCATAAAGTAGAATGTTTCCGAACAAAACAACATTTTAAATGGTTTTTGGCAAAAACCGCAGATATGGTTCACCATTTCAGTTTAGCTATTGCAGTCGTTGGTTTAAAATTTTCACCAGTGGTTACAAAAATATTTAATATCAAAGCTTACGATAACCGTCTAATATAGACGCAATAGACACTGCAATATTTTCTTATATGGACAAGTCTGGGCTTGATATTAAAAAACTTAAATCTTCCAAAAAAATCATTAACACAGAAGCATGCAGGATATTTTGTTAGGCAGTATAAACTAAATAAATTGCTATTTGATGAAAATTTCTATAAAATCTTCGTGTTAAATTATTACTTTTAACATTCGGGTCGATTTTTCGATTTGGGTTTCCTTAAAATTTACCAGCAAAATGTATGCTCGATGCAAGGACAATGAAAATTTAAGGTCGATATGAAAAAATTAATAAATTATTAAAGGCATTAAAATCAATAAAATGTTTGGTTGTAAATAATAGTTTTGGTTTAAAAAATGAAAAACTCGTTTGAGAGAAAATGACGAAATTTTGCAATGCTTCTCGAGCTTTTCCGGTATTCGTAGATAAAAGAAAACATTATTATTTATATGTATATCGCTAAAGGTCAGTTACATTACGTCTATTGTGTAGTTTTACGAGTTTTAGAAACAATGATTACGTATATAAGTGAATAATTAAATTTAAATAAAGGCGGATATAATAAATGCGCACGCAAAAAGCGTCCAAAGCAAGCGCAGATAAAAGCAAAATAAACCGAAGTCAATATTAAATTTTTTGTTTATTTAAAGCTCAATAATTGATAAAAAGGCTTTAGGTCTTAAGAGCAAACGTTTTTATATATTTTTCATGTCCGTGGTTATAATTATGTTTACTTACCACTAAAGGATGAACGTAGTTTACCGAATCGCACACATACTCAGCGCATGTCGGTATACTGAGAGAGCATGAAAATTTTGCTAGCAGGTGCCACTGGATTATCCCCGCACCGCTTCTTTCCTACGTATGTATGTGTTTACGATTCGACCATCAGTCATAATTGCATATATTTTTTTGTAACTTAATTTAATAATTGCACCAACACACCCATACAATTAATTTCATATTTTTCAAAAATTAATTTATTATAATTTATGGTAAAATTTTCAAAAATCAATACAAATAAAGCTTACGAATTCTTGTCATTTTTTTCTTAAATAAAAATATGAAATTAAAATGTATTAGTGACACTTTCACTTTATTTAATAAAAAAGTTTTATTGATAAAACTTGATGAAATTAAATGGTTCAAAAAGCGTCAGAAAGTGTTCAACTGTGAAGAGCTGGAACTTTTCGGAGATTTTTTTTTAAATTTATTTTTGTAACTTTCATTTTTTATTATTGCATAAAATGTGTAGGTACTGTGTAATTTACTTATTAGAATCTCTATGCATCAACTAATTAGTGGCGTTGTCAAGGTTGTGTATTGTGTCTGATGTCTGATGACGCTAGGTCATTGTTGCAACATTCAGATTAACCCTACTTGGAAAAATCTCAATTTCCTTTCTAAGTTGTTAGTTCGAAAATGCAATCTCACCGTCATAACACTCCTGCAGTCGATTCTTAAATATGCATCCACTGACTCGTATCAACTTGTTACTTAACCAATGAGTAACTATTGCCTTGTGACTTACCGGAAAAAAACTTCGAAACGTCGCAATTAAAGCAAAATGTTTTTATTAAATATGTAATCACTAATTAGCGTTCAATCGTGAGAGATAACTGAATTTAAAGAAACCTTACTGAATTCCAGAATTTTTAGTTCTATGGGAGCTATCAGCATGCACGCGTTCCAGAAACTTCAATGAACTCTAACTAACGAGTTATTGATTTTTTAAGGTTTCTAACAATTTTCTCAGCAATTGAATCTTAATTATTTGGTTTTCTACCAAAAGAGTTCTTTAACAAAAGAACGAACATCTTCTACTTTCCGTTTATGAACTAACATCTGCTGCATTAAGCAACATAAGTATTTTTTTAAAAAGATATTTCAGTTTCAAACACATGGAAAGTTTGGGCAACTAAATTCACCAAATTTTATCATTTAATAATTTAAATCTTCAAAAAAAATTTTACGAAAAGAACCACTCGTATTTGATGCTGTAAATTATTTTTTAATAAATGAATTTTTCATCAAGTTTTTTGATGTTTTGAAAGTTTTGGTACTGTAATTTCTAATTTAAACAAAATTTAAATTGCATGTAATAGTATAATAGCGGATGTAGGTAAATGCTCTATAATGCGTCTTATATATATATTATTTATTTATGTGACTCAGGTTTTGCCAAATCACCACTTTATTATATTATTGTGCAGGCAATTATAAATATTCATAAATTAAGCAAGGCATAGTTTAGTTGACATATAAAAACAAGTTATTTAATTTATTTATTTTATAATCAATAAAATGTGAATGAATCATAATAATTAAGTTATTTAGGTTAGAAAATTGAAGTTCAGCATATAATCACTTTTTATAATACCTAAGCAGTCACATTGTTTCGCTAGAGGAAAACATTATTTTTCTTTGAGTAAAACTGATTATTTCTTCTTCAAAATTAAAAATTTCTCACTTCCGGGAGTAAAAAGTAGAGTTACCTCTAGAATTAACTGCTGTTAATTAATGGTTTCTTCTCTATTATAAAATTAAAGGAAAAATTCTGGGATGTCTTCGTTGGATATTGCCCAAATGTATCGATTATCTTATAGTTTTTTTTTAACGACGTTGACAAGACAAAAATCATCAAATTTCTAAGAATAACGATCGATTCTCGATTGGACTGGAAATACACATTGCCGCTCTAGTAAATAGATTAAATAGCACAGAATAATTTACCTTGAAAACTATGCATACCTGCAGTATCTACGAGCAAGGTACATAATCGAATCATATACGGAACCAGGGCCGTCTTAAGCCACGCAGGGATCCTTGGGCACACAGAGTTTGGGGCCCTTGTAGAAAACCAAAAAAACGTGAATGAAAACATCAGAATGCACTTTTGTTTAGTGACTTTATTGGCTATTATTGGCAACCGCAACCTGTCAAGATGACTGCAAAAATTTTACGTGTAAGTTAAACAACGATAGGCCCGAGGCTTTGGACTTGTGCTACACGTGCCCTGAAAAAGACGGAACTGTCTTTAAACAAAACGAAATTCTTACAAAACAAAATAAAAACATGTGTGGTGGCACAGTCATGCATGCACACGCATGCAGGACAATGTCACTGCAGTTACATTCCATGGCATTACTTGGCCATTGGAAATTAATTTGGAAATCCAGGAACTCAAGGATAATGTTTCCGGTTAATAACAAAAAAAGCAAATGCTAAGCGTTGTTAAGGTTTTTTTGTTATTAGCTGGAACAGCGAGTTTAACCGAGTCCGCCAAAGGGATAACACGTTCCCGAACACAAAAATAAGTCTTACATATTATTGTAACTATTTTAAAATCAAACATTATAATTATTGTTCATCTTCCTTTTTTATTTATATTATTCAGACGAATAAAAAGTTTTTTTGTAATAAAAACTAAAATTATTGTTAACCATCCTAACACATGATACCTATATTCCACCTATGTATTTGTAGACGAAACAGTTGTAAAAAGGATATGGTTTAGTACCTAGTACGTATGTATGTATGTACATATTCAAATAGAATACAAATAATTGCTTAGGTGAGAATAATCAAAACTTATAATTAATGACCATTACCACTACGAGAACTTTCTACTGTAGCACTAAAGAAGAAGTTGTTCCGTTGTTCCGGGGTCGAGATGAAAATTAGCTCTGACTGATCTTCACCTTTTGTACCTATCCATTAATTTTTTAATAAAAATTTAATTTTGGGTATAACATCATTATTATTGATGTGTTATCAGATATCACTTATTATTATCAGAAAATATGTAGCTTAATAGTTATAGTATGTTGATGTTTTTCCTCAATTTTCCAATTAATATTTCACAATATTTCTGTCCTCAGATTTTAATCAATGATGTTCCATTCCTTGGCATCAAAACTCGAAGTGAGCTCCACATCATATAGGAGGATTCCGAGAATATCACCTATGCGAAAACGTCTAATCATTTCTGATTTAAGCCAACTTCTTCTTTCACTAGTTATCGCCTTCACTGCAGTGCTTCTGGTATTATTTGTAGATAGTTTCGTACATTTTAAAAAGAGATTTTTTGTTAAACAGATTTTTTGAACCTGAGATGTTATCTGCTCAACTGCCTAATCAATATAAATGCGCTTAATTATATTTCCATCTGTATTATGGAGATTTTCCAAGATATCAATAGAAAAAGGAAGAAAAACAAGCAAATGCTAAACTATTGTTTTATATTTTTTTGACTTGATTTGTTTGGCTTTGTAATTTTTGTAATAACTTCAAATTTGATTATTGTACAAGTAATGTTTGTTGCTTCCTGTAACTATTATGTAAAACACAATTATTAAGCTACCACATGCGTAAAATTAGCCCCGCCGTTTTTGAAAATTTAAAAACTGAATATTGTGCCGGGCTGTGTCCGATGTGTGCCACGTTGTGCCGTATTTTTTAAAATATATTTTGGATTTTATAGAGATTGTTATTTTGGGATAGAAGTTAGCCCCGCCATTTTTGATTTTTTTAAAAATCAAAATTGTATTGTGTGCCGTCGTGTGCCCTTAAATCATAAAATTTTATTTTGATAAATAACATTTTTTTGGGCCAAAAACTATTTTATCGATAGAAGTTAGTCTCGGTATTTTCGAAGTTTTTTAAAGACAAAATTGTATTGGATTCTAATCGACGTATGCCGTTGTGTGCCGTAAATCATAAAATTTTATTTTCAGACGGTTCTTACTGAAGCAAAAATTTCCAGTTCGAATCCATGAAATATGGAAAAGTCTAACTTTCTTATACACGGAATGAAAATCCCTTTTCGTTGTACTTGTAGTTCTCCGAAAAAATTCTTTCTATTAATCGCAGACAAAAATTTTATAGTAAAATATTCTTGGAAGCTATAAAAATCCTCAGACAGCGCCATTCTCCGAAAAAATTCTTGTTTTTATCACAGACAAAAATTTTATAGTAAAATATTCTTGGAAGCTATAAAAATCCTCAGACAGCGCCATTCTCCGAAAAAATTTTTGTTTTTATCACAGACAAAAATTTTATAGTAAAATATTCTTGGAAGCTATAAAAATCCTCAGACAGCGCCATTCTCCGAAAAAATTCTTGCTTTTATCACAGACAAAAATTTTATAGTAAAATATTCTTGGAAGCTATAAAAATCCTCAGATAGCGCCATTCTCCGAAAAAATTCTTTCTATTAATCGCAGACAAAAATTTTATAGTAAAATATTCTTAGAAGCAATAAAAATCCTCAGACAGTAGAATTCTCCGAAAAAATTCTTTCTTTTACCGTAGACAAAAATTTTATAGTAAAATATTCTTGGAAGCAATGAAAATTCTCAGACAGGGAAATCCTCCGAAAAAATTTTTGAAGCAATAAAAATAATATTTTTTTGGACCAAAATCTATTTTATCGATAGAAATTTTGGATTTATTTTAAACAAAATTGTATTGGATTCTACTCGACGTGTGCCGTTGTGTGCCGTAAACATAAAATTTTATTTTGATAAATAAAATTTTTTTGAGCCAAGAACTATTTTATCGATAGAAGTTAACCCCGTCATTTTGTTTTTTTTTAAATTAATTCTACTAGAAACTAGAGGATTCTACTTGAGGTGCGTTGTAAACCATTAAATGGACCTGAAATAATAAATTTTCAAAATTACCATTGCATAAGAGGGAGTTTATTATAGTGGAAAACTGTTAGTGTTAATTTTTCAGCATGCAATTTAATGGCTTACAACACACCTCGAGTAGAATCCAATATAATTTTGATTTAAAAGAAAGACCAACATGGCTGGGCTAACTTCTATCGATAAAATAGTTTTTGGCCCAAAAATTTTTTTTTCCAAAATAAAATTTTATGATTTACGGCACACGACGGCATATACATCAAGTAGAATCAAATATAATTTTGATTTTTAAAAAATTCAAAAACGGCGAGGCTAACTTTGACCCCAAAATAAGCAATCATTATAAAATCCAAAGAAGAAAACGGCACAGCGTGGCACACATAGGGCACAGCCCGGCACAATATTCAGTTTTAAAATTTTCAAAAATGGCGGGGCTAACTTCACGCAATTTAAGCTACCACTGACCACCACCATGTTTTGTTAATAAAAATATGGATTTAATAAATTAATAATATATTAAATGGTTGTATAGGGACCGAGCGAATACCGTAAAGTGGCGCCTAACGGCGGACACCCTGAACATTATTGATGTGAAGGTCATAGCCAATTTGAGGTTTGAGTTATGTGTTAAATATTGTTATTCGTATATTTTTATGATTATTTTGTTACATCTGTAATATTATATTTGCTGAAGTATATAAGAGTTCACATTGGAATAATAAAACACACATTCTTCAACCCTTAAATTAATAGATTTCAATATACACACATTCGATAATCGATATAGACAATATGGAAGTTGTTATGACATTTGGGTTTCAACCCATTCATTATGAATGTATAAAATAAAAATTTTTAATTTGAAAAACCCCTGACTGTAAAATACTTTCCAAAAATAAAAATTAATAATAAAAGCACCTTACTTTAAAACTACTGCTCCCTTTAAAAATAAAAAAATAATGTTTTCTTTTTCACTCAATAAAGTCAGGGGAAACAAAGATTTGTTCCACTTTTGAAATCTGTTTCATATTAAAAATTATCCGTTTCCCCTAACTTCAAAATTAATGTTTAAATTTTGTAGTGGAGGGGGGTGAAATAAGTTAATTTTTTGAGTTAAGAGTCCGAGAATTTATGTTGTTGAGCGAAGAAGAAAAAATTATCTTTTTATTTTTAAAGGGAACAGTAGTTTTTAAAGTAATTTGCTTTTATTATTGAAATTAACATATCATCCCCTCCCCCCACACTACAAAATTTAAACATTAATTTTGAAGTCAGGGGAAACGGAAATTTGTTCCACTTACGAAACCTGTTTATCCATTCCATATTAAAAATTTATATATATAAAAAATAATAATAAATTAATTTTTCGAGTTTCAAAAATGTCCGAGAATGTATGTTGCTGAATGAAGAAGAAAAAATCATCTTTCTCTTTTTAAAGTTAGCAGTAGTTTTTAAAGTAAGGTGCTTTTATTAAAATTTTTTATTTTTTGAATTTGTATTACAGTCAAGGTTTTTTAAATTTAAAATTTTTATTTTGTTTCACTCCGAATCCGAATATATGTTTTAAACCGCTTCGTTATCCAGTCAGCCGATGTGGTAGCGCGAATAGTTAGCCAATGATATTAATTTGAAATCCCCTGTATTTTTTAAAAACAGTCAGTGGTAAAAAAACAGTTCATCATATGAGAAAGCTGTCGCACTTGTAGGATCGAGACATGTTATTAACGTTCGTGAAAGGAAAACCAACAAAAGTTTACAGATTTTTCGGTGTTTGAATAACTATTTGCACACCCAACAACACAGCAATTAACACTACTACCGTTTGCCATTGTTAAAAACACGTGATATGCTTATAATTTATAAACAAAATCAAATATGCAATGTTACTATTTGAAAACTATTTGAAATGATCACACCAATCATGCAAATTATCACCACTACTGGCGCTAGTTGCAAATACGCTCGGTCCCTATAGAGTAAAATTTTTGTTACTATTACAGGTAAGTATATACAAATTTCCGTACTAACGATTAATGAAGCACAAAATCCGTAGATGCATAATAACAGTGCCGGATCCAGGATTTTGGTTTGGAAAGGGCTTGACCCAGTTGAGTGTAGGCTTTATGAAGGTAAACATTAAGCAATAAAATAGTACATAAAATACTCAATACTCAGCTTTTTATCGAGTAATTAATTACTGAAATTTTAATTTATAAATGTGGACGAGGCCACGAATGATACTCCACCAAAATTTAGTTATTCTTGTCATTAATTTCGTTCCTTGTAAAGGAAATTCCCGTATTTCAAGAAGAAAAACTGTTTGGTATTTGATCAATAACGATAATTCATCTAATACTACAGTTTATCTAATACTTTACTTTGTGGTATATTTGTGAATGTCTGTAAGCACTACTATGATACAAATTTACACGGTAAGTACCTGTTGTTGCAGCGTACAATTTTACACAGGAATATAATTATTCACAGTTGAATTTTCATAATTTTTCATGAATGGCAGGAAAATGTACTTTACTGATAGAAATCTAAATAATAACATGTTTATAGTTCCAGACCAGCTATAATGTGTTAACAATTGCAACACATAATTTCAATTGTGAATAAATTGACCAAAATTGTATCAAAACTTATTGTTTGAATTTAATTTTTGAAAAATTTAAATTAGTAAAACTTTTATTTAAAAATCTTGCTTACGGCTACTTCGCTCGGTATAACTTGTTTTACTGCTGCCAGTTTATTTACATTATTAATATACCTCAATATTAAGCGAGTTATAAACTTTTACTAAAGTATGTCGTTTGATACGAATTACTCACCGGTGCACAGAATTTTCAATTCGATGATTACATGAGATGTAATAAGTTTGTCTATGATTGCTGAAAAAGTTTTTCGTGGTATTAAATACAGAAGTGTTTTCATCGTTTTCTGTTTAATTGCTATAATATATTTTTGAAATTTTGTATTTACTTATTAGGAATATTCCATAATTATATCCCATTCGACTCCGTTTATCCTGTGTATCTGATCGAATATATTACAAAAATACAATTCTAATCCATTAAATGCATTATATATTTTTATAAAGTGTATTGATTAGTACCACTAACCCAGTAGTGTTTATTTTGCCAATATTCTTACTGTTACTGGAATGATCAGATCCAATCCGATCTTGCAATGTAAACAAAGTGTTTTTCGAGTAACTTTCAGTTGGATTTATGCTATTATATTGGCTTATTCGATCTCGGATTAATACTTAAAGTAAACGTGGTCAGTTAGAGTTTTCCCGATATTATGAATGAGCATAAGACACATTTTATTAGGCACAAATAAAATAAAATTCCCGAAAGGGTTTACAGCATTTTATATTAAATTTTGGCATGCCGTTTAAAATAATAAATAAATATCTTGTAATTTATACGTTAAATTATCTTCTTTACAAAACTACCCGACGCGGCGCCGGCGTCGAAATAGATCCAGCGTTGAAATGCATTCATCTCGAAACGGTGGCGTAGAAGCGGCAGAGTCAAAAAGTTTTAAATCGAACTTCTGGTGTCAACAAATATTTATTATATATCATAAAATTATAAAATCGACAAACTTGAAAATGCATTTTCTCTCAAAATAAAATTTTCATTTGTATACCTATTTCTAAAAACAGATTTCATGCGAAATTAAAGCATCCATGAGATGAATTTGGCAGCAAACGAATAGTCTGAAACCAAAAAAAAAAAAAAATGTTTTAAATATCAATAAAAAAATAAAGTTTAATATTTTCAATAAACCTTATCCTTGCTAGTATCCTGGGCCGTAGTCAAATAGATCGACATTTTAGAAGAACTTTTTTAATATTGGAGAAAATAAGACAAGTATAGGACTGTATGTTTATTTATATAACTTTTTAACAAACATAGTATGTTACTATATAATATATTCGACATGTTAATATGGAAGTGACAAAATGCTGATTTACATGTACAAAATTTTTTGATTGTAAAGTCAAAATTATTAATATCTTTTAATAATAAATTTTCACAAAGTATTGCACATAATACACAGTAGGTATATATTAACTGTAAAAATATAATACTTAAGGCTTCTTCATAGGTGGCGTCCTAACTTGCCATAATAGGATCTAATCCTTTTCAGTGTCAGAGCAATTTGGAGCAAGTTAGAACAGTACAGCAGAACAAACCTTACAAATGTTACAAATTTAAGTTTGTAATTTAATTTTCATATTAAATATAATATAAGAGTATTTTTATAGGTACTGATTTTCCACAAATACATTGTTCGGCTTTTGTCGTAACTTAAAAGAATAAATTTTTCAGTTAGGCCCATGTAACAAAAAGAAGTGTGACTTTCGACACTTGAAATCGTGGAGTGAATCCCAGAAAATCCACTGTCACCTCTATTGTTAAATTTTGTTGTATGCTACACAGGTTTTGTTAAATCTGTTTTAAGCAAAAACGTTTCGATTGGTTGCCGATGAAACAGTTTTATGTTGCTTAACACAGTTTTACTAATCCGAGCATCAGCTTTATCGTGATAATCAGCAACATAATTAGAGAGCGAGAGCTTTAAATTTTAAACACTGCAAAAATTTTTGTTGTAAATTATTGCTTTTTATGTCAATACAGGCTAAGTTATAATATTTGACACAGTAGATCATACACAATTTATTTTTAAAAATAGAATAGGTGGTAGTACCCTAACCTTTTTCTTTCAATTCGTATACATAGAAATTCATTAGTTTTTGTAACTATATATCACGTAATATATAATATAATTACAAGGACGTACAGAATAACTGATGTACTATATAGTTATACAAAAGTATAGTATAGTTTATAGTTGTGTCAACTATCTCTATGTACTGCACTCATGTATATTATCAGAAGAACACTGGACGAACTCACACCGAGGTCATTACAAATTTTATCACTTTAAACGTATACAATGTGAGGTCTCGTCTTGACATTTGTATTAAATTGTTTATAAATGTCCATATCATTAGTTTTTGAAAAAGTATCCCAAGGCGGTAAAGCTCGATACTCTTGAATCAAAGGCGCTCCGATAATATACTTATCAACGCGTGGATCATCATATGTAAGAGTTAAAGTGGCACCGTCCGGACATGGGGCACTTTCTCCGCTGGGTAACTCACGCTTATTTAAACGCCGTCGCATGGGACCAAAATATAGCAGAATCGAAGCCGTCGCTAACAGTAAACAAGCAAAGAGAACCGCAGAAACCGCAGTCACCCATCCCATAGTACAGTCGACTTCAGATTCGGAAGCGTCCATGAGCAAAACGTCATTTAGTGGTTCTGGTCCGTTGCATCGAACGTGGTCTACGTCAATATTTAATTCTACTAGTTCGGTATCGTTGTTAATAATTATTCTATTCACCTGCTCTCGTTCTAATCTCCATAGCCAAAGCAAAGAACAATTGCATTGAAACGGATTCCCACCTAGTTTTAGAGTTTTTAACTGATCTAAAGGAAAATGCGACACTTCTAAAGTTACTAATTGATTGTTACGTATAGAAATATACGTGACACTTGGATTTCCATAAAATATACGTGTTGGAATACGCCGTAACGCTATATTATCGTCGAGCCATATTTTTTCCAAATGTATGTTGTCGACAAATGCTCTCGAGTCGATAACTGCAAGAAGATCTAATTTGTCTAAACGAAGATAGCGCAACTGAAAAAGACCGCGGAAAGCCACTGGCGGGACGGAGGAAATCAAATTTCCACTAAAATGCAGTTCTGTTAAATTCGATAACTTTGCTAGCGATGCCGTCGGTATCGATGTTAAGTTGTTTTCACTTAAATCTAAATATTCCAGAGCGAGCAATCCTGTCAGTGCACTAGGATGAATGTCGTTGATGATGTTGTTATCTAGTACCAACGTGGTTAATTCGGGAAGTGTGGGCAAATCGCCTTCTTCTATGGTCGTTAATAAATTTTGCGAAAGCGAAAGAATTCGTAAGTTGGAAGCTTCCCCAATTATTAAGCCCGGCATTTCCATTAATTGATTATCGTCGAGATATAATTCTTTCAGCTGTCTTGAGTGTTCAAATAATCTTTCTCTAAGAAACATTAATTGATTATTATTTAATATCAGAATTTGCAACGAGTGTAGCTCTCTAAACGTAGCAGAAGGTAATTCTTCCAAACGATTGAAACTAAGATCAAGATCCGTAAGGTTTCTCAAACCTTTGAAGGAATCTTTAGATAGACTTTCCACTTCGTTACTGCTCAGGTTTAAATGTTTTAAGTTGCGCTGGGATTCAAAATTTGAGGATCCCAGTGTTTGAATTTTGTTTTCAGATAAGTCTAAAGATATTAAATTGTAATATATGTTTAAAGTGAAATGAACGTTATTTATCTTGTTGTGAGATAGATCTATGTGACGTACTTCTGGGTTGAGTTGAATCGGAACGTATTCGAGACCTGCGGCAACGCAAGACGTTTGTAGATTATCGTCGTTGCAACGGCAACGAGCTGGACACATAGCACAAGCTGGACGAGCCAGCAATAACATCAACAGCACCCACATGGGCCGGGTACGCTCACCCCCCATTCCAAGCTCGCCGCACCCGCATGGGACCTGCAACAAACGAACAGACATTTAGTTTTGTAATCGTTTTGTGTAAATTATTCTATCGTTACTCGTTACGTTAGGGTACAATAATTAAACTAAAAGTTTTATTAAACGGGAATAACCGCAACTGTGGGCAGTGTAAGTTCCGTTGGTACAATTATTTTAAAATTAACTTAGGTATGCATAATACCGAAGAGAAACAGAATTAGATTTACTTGGGGATGTGCATCCCAGCTAGACTACCGCTGATTGATATCGCGAGGGTGCTTCAGGCCTTTTCTCATTTACATCGTTCTGAATGATAGAGCGAGCCTCGTTTACATTAGATACCTTTGCATTCTGTTGACGTAAAAACACATTACGTTACCAGATAACGGAACTGTCGAATATATTTCAACTGCCCGTCATTTACTTGAAGATTGATGTTTTGTAACCAATTTATTTACATTTATTTCCATTTCACGCTAAAAATTCTCTTTAATAAGTTATCGTTAGTTTATTAGTTGAGTTTATTAGATTTCGTTATTTTTAAAACGATACTGAAACCCTTTCTGCGTAACTACGCCCCAACGCCAAGAATTAAGACAAATGACTGTACAAAAACAAAAAACTAGAAGATACTGCATACTTGATAAAGATTTGATGGGTGCGCGTCGACGAACGAGAAAATCGATTAAATTCAGCATTCATCACGTCTTTTCTTTATAATGTGGCAAAAAGATTTAAGCACTTTTGTTTCACCTTGAATTTGCAAATCCGAAAGTAACAACTTCTTTTTACTTTATCAGAACAGGCAAGCAATCGTGGTCGCAAAATTTCAGATGCAAAAAAAAAATAAGCACGGCATTTTGATTGTAATATCCTAGGGAAATTAGTGGGAAAAAATTGTAAATGTAAAAGTAAAGCTAAACTTTTAAAATCGAGTCGAAACGAGGTAAAATATATTGTTCTTTCTTTTTCCGCTTAATGAATGTATGAAGAGAAAACGAATTCAAAGTGGAGTGCTTGCACGCTTTACGAACTTAGAGCATCTAATTCACCTGATCTTACGATTACAGTTTAGAAAGATGGATAATTATTACTACTACACCCTTTTGGGTACTACATAAATTTGTTCTATCTAAAGAATTTTACAATTATTTTACTTATATATATATATACTACATAATGTAATTCATCGTCTATTTCTCATAAAATTTTGAAAAACATATTTTCAAATAAGTAAAAACCATAATTTAATTTTCCAGATATTATAGATATATATACAGGGTGTCCCCGTGACCGTGGAGAACCTCTTAGGTGGTGATAGAGGACACTTTTCTAAGACATATTTTTAAATAAAATTTTTGTCCAAGTCCAAACCCTTTTGGGGTACCTCACTTTAAAGCAATTTTTTCAATTTATGATTTCAAGCGGCCATTGCACCGATATTTTTGATTTTTTGGGTTTAATGGATTAGAGCTTTTCTATAGAGCATTTGAATATCTACAAATTATGTTATAACCCCTTATCACCTAGAATCAACAGATTTCGAGTTATGAATTATGAATTATGAAAAACCCCGTATCTTTTAAACGAAACGTCTTAGAAAAAAACTAACGGCCCAAACCGGATAGGGAATTTAACGGGCTACAACTTTAGCTTAATAATTTTTTTTGGGAAACCAACCGTTTTCACAGAAATTACGAAAATAATGAACAAGGTGTAGGTTAAAAAAACTAAATAAATTCACAAAATTTATTTTAATAAATTTTCAAAATGGCCTCCCTCATTTTCAGCACACAGGCATGTTCTTTTCAAAAGGTGTTGCACTGTATTATTTGTAATGGTGCTTTTTTCGGTAAGTTCTGTTACACCTATCAGTATTCTTTCCATTAATTTATGTTTTTTTAACCTACACCTTGTTCATTATTTTCGTAATTTCTGTGAAAAGGGTCAGTTTCACAAAAAAAAATATTAAGCTAAAGTTGTAGCCCGTTAAATTCCCTATCCGGTTTGGGCCGTTAGTTTTTTTCTAAGACGTTTCCTTAAAAAGATTTGGTTTAAAAGGTTGGCAAGAAAAGTAAAAAAAATAAAACTCGGAATTTTTTGACATTTTTTCCCTTAATTTAATTCATAACTCGAAATCTGTTGATTCTAGGCGATAAGGGGTTATAACATAATTTGTAGATATTCAAATGCTCTATAGAAAAGCTCTAATCCATTAAACCCAAAAATATCGGTGCAATGGCCGCTTGAAATCATAAATTGAAAAAAATGCTTTAAAGTGAGGTACCCCCCAAGGGTTTGGACTTGGACAAAAATTTTATTTAAAAATATGTCTTAGAAAAGTGTCCTCTATCACCACCTAAAAGGTTCTCCACGGTCACGGGAACACCCTGTATATATTACAGTGTAAACAGCAGGGATAATTTAAGAAATTTTGAAGTAATTGAAGAAAGAAATTTTCGTAATTTGTAAATTTTAATTTAATAAATGCGAATTAGGTTTGGCGGCGAGTTTTGTGAGTAGATATACCGTGGTGAAAATGCCTGCTACTCGAGTTTTTCTGAAGCATACAAAATTTTCTTCCAAAATGAAAATAAAATTGGAAATGGTATACATATGAGTTTTACTTAATTAATAGGTATTAACCGTTAACTGAATTGTAGAAAATTTAAAGTAAATTTTGTAATTACCAACGATGGTAATTACCATAGTCTCATATATTTTCCAAACAATTTTAACATTAGATTTAAATTTTAAAAGTTAAAAGAACAAAAATGTCCAAAATATTAACAAAAAATTCTTACTCACTCAATCAAAAGTATTTATTTACAAAATTCAAAATTAAAAATATCAAAATTACGGGAGAGGAATTTCTTCTCAACCGCTTCAGGCGACCATTTTTGGCTAAAGCTCCTATCAAACTTTTATTTTAAAATTTAAAATTTAAAAAATATAAATAAAATTAAACTACATTAAAATTCAAAATTTTCAAAATTTGATGCGGTAACACGACAATATATTTAATAACAATAATAAAAAAAGTTGGCTTCACTTGTAATTTTAAAATTCGAATGCAAAACTGCTAGATTTCTTTCAGAAATTTAAATTTAAATGCGTTTTCACATTTATTTAACACTTTTCTTCATTGTCTTTTTATTATATTGGAATATTCTTTGTGTTCCAGCGGTATTCAACATCAAAGAAATTCAGCGTTCTGTAAGAGTAAACTATCAAAAAGAATGTAAAACGCTTTTGTATTCATACTACGAGTAGTATACAAATAATAACACGTTTCCGTGCATACACTTGAAAATAATTAATGCATCTCAAATGAAAAAACATTTTAATGTCTTCAGCTTTAAAAAGAATTTTAGCTTCGTGTTTGATTCATTACTGCATATGCATGTTTAAGATGTTTTTTAATTTATTTTAAATTACTTTGATGTGCATCCTTATAATATTACACACCTCTTCTTTATTTATTTTATTCTAAGTGAAAGCTTAATATAATCTCTCTGCCTTTTATTGGTCCACGGGGTAGCCCAGTTATAACTCATTATTAAATGCGTCATTCGAGAAATATTTTATAAAAACATGCAGTGTTTGATTAAACTGTTTCTTTTATCCTATATAAATTATTTAATTAAATTATTAACAGTGCTGTAACTAGACATTATAATAGTTTTGGGCCCCTTAATTTTATTTAATAACATAAATATACAAGAAAAATTAAATTTAAGAAATTAAAGTATCCACCCTGGTATAGAATTATAGCAATTTCTGCTTAAGCTAAATCCATAAATTAAAATTTAGTACAAACAAATATTTTAAAATTACACTTCGTAGAGAAATTGTACCAAATTTCATTATTTGTGATTATTATTGTTATTTCGAGTTTAAAATTGCAATGTTAATATGTTAAACTATATAAAAAAGCTGAACCTTGTCTACAGAACTTTAAAACGGAAGTTGTCAGATTTTGTGAACTCTTGACCCGTTTTTTATCTTTAGAACTGCAATAAATCAAAAATTTTAAAGTTGATATATAATCGAAAAAAGAAGAAAAATTATAATATGCGTTTGAAAACGTAAAATAGTTATCTGTTGATTAAGAGTGTATATTTTCAAAAATTTTCTAAAATTAAATTTCTTTAAAACCGAAAAAGTTAATTTGAACACTCTGTATAATATGATGATTTGCAAATAAATTTACTCATTTGCGTTTTTCCTAAAAACGGTGATCTTATAATGAAAAACAATTTTAACTACAATAGTTGGAGCCCAATGAGAACTTATCATGATTCAAATATTTTTCAAAATGTTTTAGAGATATTTCTGGGAGGAATAGAATGCATTATTTGCATGCAAAAACCGGAATTATTTGTGTAGAATAACAGATGACTTCATAATACCTCTGTTTTTGATTAAATATTCGATTTTGATTTAGTTTAAGTTTTGTAATAAAAATATATCGAAAACATGACGGCAATATCGTCAATTTGATTTTCACATTTGTTACAGTATGTTGAAAATTGGCTTTGCTGAAAAAAATCTGTTTAAAATGAAAATTGGCAATAATAATATAAATTGTTACTTATTTCATTCTCATTACCTATTTATTTCATGTTAGACTTTAAAAAGGGAAATAAAGAGTTGGATACACAAAAAAAATGTGTGTATAATAGTTATAAATAATACAATAAAATAATAAAAGTGTAAATAATACTTGCAGAGGTTGTAAATTAGAGAATTAAAAATAAAAGGCTTTCTACCCTTTTACAACGATAATTAGCAAGGCATTAAAATATAAAATAACCTTTTTAAGTTTATAATTTATTTATTAATTAATGCATAACGACCATCACATTGTCCTTGGTGTATTAACAAATAGAAAGTTGTTATACAATGTTCAATGAGCGTTAAAAATTTTATGAACTAAAAACAAATTTTTTACCTAGCGTCACTGAAAGTATAGAATTATTTAGCAAATAATTAATTAGGTTTTTATCGAGTGAAAGCGCAAAACATTAGGAAGTATTATTTATAATGGACCTATGCTCTTTGCTAAGAAGAATTCGGATAAAAATATAGCTTTATAGAATTTTCAATTAAGAGGTATCAAATTTATATTTGATATTTGATCACTATAGTAAAACACATAAAATGAATTTAATGCTCTAGCAGTTTAATAAAACGACAATCATACATCTTCAGTACAAATTGATTTTCGAAAGGTGTATTTTTGCATTTATTTAGGTTTCGTAAAGATGAAAGGCGCATTTTTATTGTAAATGAAGCTCAAATTTAAAATTAGATTAAATGAAAACGTTGAAAATTAATAAGGGTTTTTGTGTCGATTAAAATGTCAATAACAAACGGGAAAGTTTTAATTTGATTCAAATTATTAATAAAAAGTTACACATTTTTGGTTTTGTAAATCGAATGTTGATTTTGAAGCAAAAGATAATTAAACTGATTTGGATCTCGTAACAAAGTTTGCGATACGAAATTCAAAGGAAATCGAGGGCATCGCGGAAGTGAAGATGATTTTGTTCACAGCAGGAGGCGATTTCGGTCGACCTGCTAATCCTTCGTTCCTGTGGCGCCACAAATGCAGGCGATATACACCATATATAGATATTTTCAGGCTTAACACTTGGCATATCGCCGCTCGTTTTTAAGATGGTATTTATCTTGGAAACCCACATATTGGAAAATCTAGTCTGAACCGCAAATAAAAGAGACTCTAGGGAAACGAATAGCAAAAATATAAATGACTGAAAATGAAAAATTCGAACGATTTTTTCTTTCCAATCCAAAAGAAATCTAAACTCATATTTTCGGTACGAGCTAGTTTATCTGAGTGAGATGGAACTTGACGGATGAATCAAAGTTATGAACGTTTCTCGTAATAAACTGTGTATTATATCCAACTTATGAAATTTATTGATTTTACTAAATTTATTCTTTTATATTCATTTCCCATAGTATTAAATACGTCTTCCATGAAAAGCAATTTCAATTAATATTATCGACTTCTTGATTAGTTTGGTAACTACAGTAAATTTAAAAAATAAAACTTTTTATGGTTTATACAGGATGAATCAATTGTGAGAACTTCTTCGATATCACTTAATTCAAATGCACAGAATCTTAATTTTGTGATACCAATAACCTATTTATTAGTCGTCAAAGGAATAGTCGAAAAGTTTATATATCTTCTTAAAAATATGTAGTTTGTTCGTACAGGTTGCCTATAAAACGATAAAAACTAAAAACTTTGTAATCCTATGATTCAATTTTTTACACTTTATCACTTTGACTTACTAAGGCCTGGCAGGTTTTATTCGTAAGTTAAATGAAGTTCTAGAGTTAACTTACGTTTACGACCATTCTCATTGGTTATAAACCCAGGTTAACTCTTGAACTTGGGTTAAGGGAGCGTTCATAAACCACGTAGTTTGATTTTGACTTCTTTAGAACCCCTCCCTCCCATCATGTAGCTTAACGTAGCTTTTACCATGATACTGTTACCCCCCCCCCCTAGATGGAACGTAGTTTTTTTTCTATAAAGTCCAGAAGACATGTTATGCTTTCTGTTAACAAAACTATTTAAAAATTATTTGGCATAAAAAATGAATAACACCAATATTTGTTTTAAAAACAAATAGCGCACCTATATAAAATATAAATAAAAAAAGTCCAAATACGGAAATAAATATCCATATTATGTTGTCGCTTATATTTTGCAAATTGCTTTCATAATAAATGAAGAAAACTACGTAGCTTGACTATAACCCCCCCCCCGTACCCTCACGTAGCCCTGCGTAGCTTTCTACCTAACCCCTCCCCCCCCTTGGCCAAACCACGTAGTTTATGAACGCTCCCTAACTCACGATTGAAAATCCGAAATGTTATTATATCTTCATTATTTTATTTCTTTTCGGTATTACAAAATTTTGCAACATTTTTAGCTCTCGGTAGTAAGTACGTAGTTAACGTTCATATCTCATATTTTGTTCATATTTTATGTAAAAGCAAAATCTAACCAATGACTAATCTATTCTCTAAACTCTAAATAACTAATTGACTACCAATTGCTTAGCGCTTAGCGAGGCTGGCTAATTTTCAAATAAATAACAAAGCAAAATGTGTTATTTGAAACTAAACTAAGTTTAACAAAAGTCTCGAAAGCAATTTATTTAATTATTTACCGCAGATTTCTAAACTGTAATTCAAAATTTAAGGATTTTAAATAAATATTTTGAATTAATGAGAAAATATTTTGAATTAATGAGAAAATCTTTTGCTATAAATCGATTTATTGATTTCTTCTACTATTAAAATTGCAATTTAAATTGTTGACAATTTTATAGTTGTTAAATTCTGCAGTAATAGCATTTGCATTAAGTTCTGTAGTCAAACAGGCCTTTAAGGGAGTAAGAAAAAAGAGTATAATTTTTTTAAGGCATCATATCCATTCAAGTCGCTTTAATGATTTAGTGTCGGACTAAGGAAAATCGAGCTTTAGACAAGAATTTCTTTGAACCTGCTATGGAGGTTTACGATCCATCAAATAAAAATAAAGGTTTTCTTAACAATTTATTCAAAAATTGAAAACTCAAATCGATCAAGGTGATGAGTCATAAAATTAAAATTGTAAGTAAACCTAAAAAAAGTTTGAATTAAAAATTTTGTATGTAAGAAGATTCAATTTTTTCGTGAATTTTAGATTTCAAAAAATGTGGAATAAATAATAAATAAGAAGTTATAAAAAATTACTTTATGGAATTTATATTATACAAAAAATTTAATCTTGAGTTTTCAGCATTTCTAAAATTACTAACAACCAATCACTTCAAACTTTCAAGCATTTTGCTTAACCTACAATTTACAATTAATAAAACTTAAAATTATAATTTCTGACAGCGTTTGGTATGGTTTTAATTATTTTTCAGACACAATTGAGAATTGAAATTGGACTAAAACAGTCAGAATTTAAATCGAAATACGGATAAAACTTGTACCTACTTATTGAAAAGTTAGAGTGATACTTTTAGTAATATTTGAGCTTGAAGTTATTTTAAGAAGATATCATTGGTGCGTTAACGTTCAAATGCGACAGATGCGTCGCGACGGTGACGGTTAGAATCTCACTCGTTGTATGCAACAAGATAAAAAAGTTTAATTTTGTAAAATGAAATCAGTTTTTTTTATTTTTT
This sequence comes from Cantharis rufa, assembly GCA_947369205.1. Taxonomy (NCBI): domain Eukaryota; kingdom Metazoa; phylum Arthropoda; class Insecta; order Coleoptera; family Cantharidae; genus Cantharis; species Cantharis rufa. The sequence goes on from OX376309.1 coordinate 27,036,427, forward strand.
GTTTTTGTTAATCAACGTTAAATTGGATTTTTAATAGTATATTGTTTATTTCATTTTTGAAAATATAATGAAAACCCTATTTTAATGTAAGACTTTTTACTTGAAAAGAAGTGCTTAAAACATAGGAAAACACTTATTTTTAATTTTAATTAGTTCCTTTATGCCCCGTAATGATAAAAGTTCAGTAGTCGGCTTATTATCATTATTAGTTTCTTTTACAGATAAGTTGTTATTCAATTTCGAAAAGTAGGTCATCCACAAAGTTTGATGAAAAGCTGAAAATCTTTATGCATTTTTAAAAAAGATTTATAAAAAATAAAATTTTCCACTGTATTAGTAAATCAAATTTTTTTTACATTTTCTAAGCGTTCGAATTGGAAAGCTGGACGTGATAAGCTCCGGCTGTTCTGAATCGCTCTCTGGTGGCTAATGTTGCTTGCGATCAAAAACTCGTCCCGAGCTCAATTTTCTCGTCACTTTGAAACAACTTTCTTTCAATCTTCAATTTCAAAATAATTTTGTTTCCTATCTCCCTTGATAACTGTGACACGCAACTTGATATTTGAGATAAACTTTTATTTTACATTTAAATTAGCATTTAATTAAAATTGTTTTTTCTTTATTAAAATTTTGCGTCGAAGCTAATAATTATCAGACGCTAATTAAAATTTAATGATCTTTAGCAATATAAATTGATACTTGAACCATCTTAACGATGAGAGTTTAGTGTATGACCCTATATGAAAATTTAATAAATTAGGTTGTGATTAACTGTGCCCACAGCAACAACTTGTATGTCAAATTCCCCAGACACTTTCATTAGGCATTATATTTAATTACCGTATAGGCAGGCGTATAGTCAAATCTGCGCCTACCAAATTTATCTTTACTAAAATGTTTACTAAATTTACGGTAAACCGCTAACTTATTTCGGTACCAAAACGTTATAACATTAAAGACATAAAATAGCAAAGATATGGAGAAAGTTTACTTAGGATAATCGTATTTTCTTTTACATATTTCCATAAACCACCGGAGTTATGTTATTTCTTTGCTAAAGCAATTGAGCTTTCAAACAAAACTACTTGAATCAAACCGGAAATTGAATACCCAAAATACCTAAACATTTTTATTTAACGCTAAGTGTTATTTTTCACTTTATTACTTATTCTATCAAAATATATCTTATATTATAATTTTAATAAATGAAAATCTTTTTCTATTTTTCAAAATATTTGAAAAAGCTAAACTATAAGTATTATGTTCCAATCAATGTTACGGTAGTTTATTTGATTTTAATTATATTAACTTAGTCCCTCTTCTAACTCTATTCACATAATATAAGGGCGATTTATTAATTAAAATCAAATAAACGAAATCCCATTAAATAGTTCTAGGGGAGTAAAGCAGTATTGTTTAAGAAGCAGTCTAGTGTTTAACTTTTTTATTTTAATGATTTTGAAAGAAAAATATTGCAATTAAAATAGTATTTTCAAGTTACTCCGACGAAACTTTTTTTATTTAATTTAAAAGTTACGTATCTACTTGATATGCTAACTTACAAGTTTTTAACCAAACAGATAGTATTCATTACATATTTTATTTAAACTTTTATATATAAAATTATTCTGTATATTATTTTAGACTGATTGGAATATAGTAATATGCTCTCAAAATTTCAAATTAATTCGAGAAGCTTCTCCTTTAAAAATAAAAACCACTTTATGATTTTTATTTTTACGGATTACTCCTGAAAATGGAAAATACCATTTGGTCAACTTTTTTTTATTGACCGAACAATCCTTGGGTGGGGTAAGAGAAGTAAAATTGTTTCAAATTTTGATCGATATGCAACTTCTGAATTTTTTCAAAAATATAATTTTTCAGAATTTCTTTCTTTTTTTTCCATCTTCAAGTTTGAACTAAGATTAGGTACAATCTGCAAATTGTCGATTCTTGTTTTTGTTTGGATGAAAATGTGAAAGTGCGAACATCCAGTAAACAAGTTGCTCCAGTTTGGAATAAAATTTTTGAACAATAATTATAATACCAAAGCAACGAAATATTTCTGCCACTGACATTATAAACATTTTGTTTGCATTTTTTGCATTGTGGTTGTTTAGGTTTATCTACAAACCGAACCATAAGCTTGATTACAATTATGATATTTAAGCCGTTTAAAACGCTAGGAAGCCGTAGGATGCTCAACTCTCAGGAGTTCCGTTTTATTTTTTGGTTATTAAAAATTTGTATCTAACTACCATAGTTTTGGTTAATTGCCATTCAGATGTGATCTAGCTAGAAAATTTAAGACAACACGGCGTTTCTATCAAAAGTTTCAATTGTGTTTGCTTTTGATTCTGAAAAACAAATGTCATCGAATTTGGAATTAAATTTTCGTAATTAATTCGGAAAGCACCACACCACCAGTTTGGTAATCTGGTATTTTTTCCTTATTGGGAATCTTGGAATTACTCTTGAAAATTCAACGATTCAGAATAGCTTTGTTTCGCAAATCATTAATGTAATGAAATTTAGCCAAAAATTTCTTAAATTTAGAAAAAGGTATTTACAGTTCGCTGGATATAATTTTTACTAATATTTTGATTTTTATCAAACTTGGATTCATAATGAAACTGGTAAATAATTTTAATAATTGATTTATTGTCAATGTTGTTATGTTATGTTATTTTTGTGTCGTTCAAAAGAAACCGTGTTTGAATATTTTTTAGCCAGCTTGTTTGGGCTCTCGCTGACAAGCTAAACCCCGAATTTCTGAATTGTTGTCTGAAAGTTGTCGTTAATGTGATTTGGAGTGACAGAAGAGCCATCTTGTCAAGTTTACGCTGCAAGATCCTCACATCTGGAGCTATCGAGATTTTTATAATTTTCTTGACTTGTTTAATACACAAAAGGTAGTTTTCTTTAGTTTAATTTTATTATTTTTATAATTAAACTGGTTACTCTTGTCACTTTTTGATATTTTGAAATTATAAAATAATGAGATAAAAAGGTAGCTGACTAATCTTCTTTCAACACTAAAGAGTAATCATATTTTTACGTTTTCATATTTAATTAAATTGTATTATGGATGCTTTTTTTTGGAGAACCTTACCTTATGTATCATTTCGTCTTATGAATGTTTGCAGTGAAAAGCACAAGTAGCATGAAGAGCATTTCTAAACATGTTGTATAGTATGTGCACGCAATATCCGACTTAGTAGATGTAATTGAGTATGTTTGATTATAATACAGGCGTGAATTGAGTGGAAAATAATTTTCGAAATTGAAAGGAAACTTAATTGAATCTGCTAAAAACAGAATTCAGAAACTCGAGGGCAGTTGAAACTAGACAAATATTTATAATACATTATGAGTTTTACTTATTTGAATCTTATTCTTAAAATATAATAATAATTGTTAAGTAATTGCACGAAAATAGTGTTTTACATGAAAAATATTGAAAAATTCAAATTTAGTATTATAAACTATATATAGGAATTCAAAAGAATTTGCAAACAAAATACGTTAAGTATTAACCAAGACCCTTAAAGATATAGGATTAAGAATAAGATTTGAGTAAAGAAGTTCAATTTTTGTTTATATTTTATGAAGTTTGTCTATTTTAAATATGAATACAAATAAACACCGGTAGTGTCATCTATGCTTACGAATGCATAATGACGCAATATTTCGGTTGCATATCTTTGCTAAATTAATAATCAATACTTTGGAAGCAAAATAGTTTATTGTACCTAATGTTGAATTGTTGAAAGAAAAATGTGTTGCATATTTACGATAGGTAATTAACTAACCTTTGCGATTAAAAATAACATAAATTTCTTTATTGGAAAATAGTATATAGGAGTGGCAGCATAAAACGTTTACTGCTCAATTTGTAAAAAAAAATGTTTTACAAAGTGAGTATCGAGGTTGAAATGAGTTTAGAATCAATTTAGAAGAAAATGCGTCTTGGTGCTGTGTTGCGGAAAATACAGAAAAAGATAAAAAATAAGGAAAACTCTTGTTTCTAAGTAAATACAACAGGCACGTAGCTGTCTTGTTAGTGTATTTGTCCGTTAAGCTAAGACAGAATTACATTCTGTCGCCTGTTTACATGAAATGGTCGCCAATGATTCAAATTATCTTTAACGTAATAAGATTGCTTGTGAAATCACGTACAACGAGGATTAGAAATTGCACAAACCTAAATAAGCTCACTCATGTATAATGCATAAATTAACCATCATCTAAAATGCATATCGTCTTAATTTAATTTAAAACCCAGTTTTAATTATGTAGAGGTATACCCTACCCTAATGCAAATCAAATGTTTACCTAATTATTTTATTATTATAACATTAAAAATTAAATTAAAAATTGTTATCGTTATTTTTGCAAACGCTTCCATAGAGAAATCATTGCGCTAGTTTAGCCTTTCCTTACACCTGATGACGTTATTGAATATGCATGCCGATTTTTCTACAGGATTTGTTATAGCTGAAGGGATTTATTTTTCTTCCTTATTCTTAATAGTTGCTTTAAAAGTGATGGTTATATGAATTACTGGAAGTTCAAATGGCCATAGACCTCATAATATGTGCATGATATGGAAACTAGTTTTGGCATGGGATGAAGGGAATGCTGGATTAAGATTATAGATATTTATTATGACAAGAACGAAAGACAAACTGCTAGGTCGCAATACTCATAATGCCTCATTATATATACGTGTCGGGTTTTCTCTGTATAGGGGAAAGTAAGAAGGGATTATTTTCGTTACTAACTTTCGAACAGGCACAATTAAACTATCCGTGAAAAATATAGAAATTTCCGTAACGAAGCTTTGTTCCATTGGAAACTGAAGACGTTTCCGTGTCGTGAAATAAGTACAACAGAAAAATATTCAAAGCAATAAAACATAATTTTTAAGAAAAAAATTCTAGAGAGCAATAAAGTTAGTGTCTAAACAAAGTAGAAGTACCTATACTGACAAATGGGTGAGAGTTATGAGTTACAACGGGAAGACAAAGAACTAAGATCGGAAGTACAGGAATGAAATTTATTAGAAGAAAAAAGTTAGAATAAAAGAATAAAATTACAGAAGAATTGGGAATACAACTGATTGTGTTACCAGAAACTCTTGAAAGAAAATTGAGATGGTATGGACAGGTTAACAGAATGAGAGCATATCGTAGAAGAATATTTTCAGACAACCTGGGAGGAACAGTAATAAGAAGAACGACAAAAATTTATTTAAATTTATATTTAAAAAAATATATTGCCTGCCGATATTTATAAGGAAATTATAATTTCTCTTTTTGATTTCTTTGCTGCTGGAGATTTTACTGAGTTTTTATTATAAATATTGAAATACATTATTGAATTGAAAGCTTCACCTATGGGCTACGCATCTAGCAAGGTCAGCACCCTACTAGAATATCTGCAGTGCTCAAAAAACCATGAATGCCAAGTGTAAATTTGATACATTACATGGTAATAACAGGACGTAGTCCTAAATTAAGATAGACAAAAATGAAGAATATTTTTTGAAAATTGGTCCCTTTCAGTATCGACCCAAATTAAGACAAGACAACCATCAATTTTTTGTCAATCATTGACAAAATTAAATTTTATTACGTTTACTTATGCTAGGCGATTTAAAATTTAATCTTTGATTAAGATTTTACAACAATTAAAAAGCATGTTGTTAGGTTGTTGTGAAATTTTAATCATAGATTAAATTTTAACACATCTTGGCAAAACAAGGTATTAGTTTGTTAATTTTTAATTTAATTTTGCATAAATATTAATTTGATGTATTTGGGTTTTCTGGACAATTTGTAGGTAAATTTTGATTGCGATAATTATGATAACACTCACGAGCGACGTACGCATCTATGCACGCCAGCAGCGCTCGTGATAAAATTATTTTTAAATAATGTAAAATGTAATTTGACATGTTCTGCGAAAGAGTCTTTAATAGAATTTAATGTAATAAAATTGGAAAGATCACAAAACCGCACGTAACATCGACATTTTTTCTCAACTTGGCTATCGCTAAACTAAGCACGTCGGTTCAAGTTTGTTTTAAAATATGTATTTATGAGGTTCAAAGAAGACACGATCCTGCAACGCGAACAAATTTCCTTAGTAGACCTTTCTGTTTAAGAAACGACGATTCTCAATTCTTGCGAAGACGTAACTTGTAGTATAAAAGTAAAGTAATAACGACAACAAATAGTGATTGTACTTGACTGGAAATGTCCCAGCGGAGAGAGATTCTTGCAGAACCGCACTTACTTTTTCAATTTTACATGCAAGCTTATAAAAACTTGACTCAAATTAATTTCATCTATTTAATCAAAAACGTTCATACATTTAAAATTTAATTTATATTAAGTGGAATTAAATTTAATTACGTTAAATTGCCAGCAGCGCTTTTTAGTTTTTTTCCACGATTTATACTGAAATATGTATTTCGAAGTTTCTCCAATAAAAATGATAAAATATCTGTGAGAGTGCTTCTTCTTTTTTTCAAAGACATTAGCTTACAATTTTTGATTTACGTAATAACCACTTCATTAAAACGAAGAAAAAGGTTTTTAGCTTTATTTCGTTACGAATAAAGTCATAATAAAAAATCAAGTACGGTTCTGAAAAAGTGTTTAGCCCCGTGATAGCAGAAAGCAAACTATGCAACACTTAGTGAAGATATAAACATCGGACCCTCTCTATAAAAAACGATGGAAGTTATGATTGAACACATTCTATTTTATGTGAAACTAGTGAAAAATAAATAAGATTTTTATGTTTTAGCTATTTTATATCCCATAATTGGTAGTATATTTCTTGAACAACGTAGTTTATTTTTAGTTAATTTCAGAATTTACACAAAAATATTAAAAAAGTTTTTTAGAATAATTTTTGTATTTTAAAATTTCATACCGGCAATGAAACATTTTTCTCTGGGTAGTTTTACTATAATTATTGGCTTCCCGTTCAGCAATATTTAATTACTGCGCTTATTTCAAATTTTAAAATGTTTGAACCTGAAGAATTATAGCTTCAGCAGCTGTATCGTTTAGATTAAAAATTTAGGTCTTGTAAAATTTCAACCGTATAATGTAGTAACCTTTAATAAATAATATTCGAAATTTTTAAAGAATTTTGAAGTAAAATTGCAATTCACTTCCATTAACTATAAAAGATTATTTTCATATTTTGACAAGTGAGTTGCATTTCTAAAGAATCCGTAATTGAGATATGCTTTATCTACAGTAACATCAATCTTAGTGGGCCTTGGACATTGGTCGACTATGTAAAAGCTTTTCATTTTGATTGATGGTCTCTTCGATTCACGAATAAGTAGATTATTATATAAATCAATAATAAGGGTGCAAGGTTCGATAAAAATTTAAATAAGTAATGTATAGGGTGTGATGCTGTAATATACATATACTATGTAACGAATCAAACGGATTCGTATATCTTAGTTCTGAGTTTAGTGTATATTTTGGTGATTCCAAAATATTGATGATATGAAATAGAAAGTCAGTTTGGGATCGATATTGCTTTGGGGATGATAGTGCACCGAACTGCACAAATAAGTATAATTTGATTACAAGTTCAAATGTTTCAAAAAATTGTTATTTAAATTTTGAAACATTTTGAACTTGACTAACTATATTATACTTTTTTTCTAATAATAAACTACAAAATAAATATTGAAAAATATTTTATGTGTTTGCAACCGAATTATACCTATTATTTTGCGTGGAGTTTAAATTTTATGCAAAAGAATTAATTCCGTTAACACAAAAACCGAGTAAATACAAATAGAACTGCCAGTTTTGGTCATACTTGTGTAATTAAAAAGCATAACATTACATATTGTATGTGTAGAAAATTATATTTAAGTACCCTTTCAATACCAACAATATTGTACTGATAAAATTTGCGTGACAATGGCGTTTTTAAAAGTTGCAGTCGAATATTTGCATTGTAAATAAATTATTGAAAATACTTAATAAATAAGTAAAACTAAATTGAAGTATCTGCTTTTCTGAAAAAAGTGTTAGCGCATTCATTTTAAATTAGTTTTCCAAATAGGGAAGCAGGTTAACAAACAGTATTAAATTTTTTCGAATTACTACTCGCCGAAATATAACCTAAAGGAGAAAACAAACGATTAAAAAAGAATAAAATTCTCAGCTATTTTTTTAATTAAAAAGAGCGTCTTAAAACATAATCTGTCATTAAAGTCAAGCTAAATAAAAGCAAATTAAAAATTTTACGTCAAGGAAGAAAGTGCATTATGATTTTCTCCTACTTTGTAAAAAACAATTTTCAATTACAGTTCTGGAGTATAATTTCATTTTAATGAGTAACAATATAATATTTTCTAATGAAATAGAGATATTCAATAAAGCTCTGCTTGTATTATATAGTTAAAGAAACTAATTAAAACAGAGTTTCAATTTACAAATTCGAAAATAATTTTGATAATATGCAAAAATTTTCGGGTTTTATTTTATTATGTTTGAGCATAAATAAATATTATACTAATAAAATAAAGCATATGAAGAAAATCAATTCGATGGAATGGGATTTTTCCTGATTTGATCAGATATCGTATGATAAAAAATATTATAGTTCAGTCATCCTTTCTGAATGGACCATTTTCCGGCTTAGTTCCCTTGCAAAAACAGGTAATTTATAAAAATCCAAACTAACTTATCCGCATGCCGGGTGACTTGTAAAACGTAATTTATAAAACTCCATTTATGATAGCCCATTTGGCATATATTGACTGCTTTCTTGATTTGTAGAAATTGGAATGCAGGCATAAGAGTAATAAATTGGCGTTCGTAAATGTGATAAATGATTTTTTTACTGCTTGTATTTAATAGCCAAAACAATCTTGGTAATATTTTTAAAATAATAACAAATTGTTTTATAAATATAAGATTTATGAGTTTTGCAATTAAAATATAAAATTAAATTTTGAAACTGCAGTTTAATTGTGCGAAATTAACGATGGTAGTGCGCGAATGCTTTTTTTTTATAACTAAGAGAAAATTTGATCCTTTTCTAAAAGTTGTTTTCAACTTCTATGAATAGTAATGAGTTATGTGAAAACTATTTTAATTTTAAAGATCTATGAACAATGAGATTGAAAAGCTCGTAACTGGGTCGCATTCAAACGATTTGAGGTATTTACGAATGTATGTTGTAATTGTAAAGGTGAGTGATAACCGACACTAAGTTTGATGTGGTAGCCTCAACTGTACCATGCCAGACAAATTGTTGTTTTATAGCAGAGTTTGCGTTAATTCCATTTGAAGGATGTGTGCAATAAATCCGGATAATTGTTATCAGAAAGAAAAAACGTTGCTAATGCTAGGACAAAACTGTAAGCTGCTTGGATTACAGACACTTTTCTCTCGCAAATTTATTAAAGAATATTTATAAAAATGTATAACAACCGTACTTAATTATTTTTTCCTATATTTAAGCATATTTCCTAATTTCGATTTAGATTTTTTGTCTACTGATCATTTTCAATAGCTCAGTTTGCCAAAGTACCAGGTTAAGAAATTCCACGAAATCGAAATTTCATCCTCTCTGCAAAGGAACCAGCGCCAGCGATTGATTTTGTTTTTTATTTATTAACTGTAAGCCGATTATCGATCAACATATATAAAAGCTGCACTCATCAAACCGTTCGACTACTTCTAGACCACCCAAAAAGCTGAAATTTTGCAGATCAGGCTCAGGGAGTTTTCAAATATACCAGAATGTTTTTCCGAAAGAACTACACATTTTGAAAAGTTAAACATTATTTTTTAAACGTATTCTATTATACCTAAGCGATGATATCAAAAACTGAAAGATGATTCGGTTTAATTAATTTTATTAATTGAATGGTTTTCTATAAGTATAAAATGAAAGTTCATGAAAACTGAAGCTTACTTTATTAAATGGTAGTCGGTCGTTGCGTTGGTTATAAATATATGATAGTTATAAGTTGGTACTACATATACCGTATAGGTACATCAGTCACGTTTACACAGTAACCCCTAGTGACTTCCTTCCAATTACATATCGAGCCTCTTTTCTTCATGATCTACTACTTCACTCTTGGGTGCAAAAAAACTCGAGCACGTACAGTTCTGGCGACGCGTCATCTACAATCACATATTGTTGATGCTTACGATTCCATCGTCACGTTCTAACCTTGTTTTACAACTACCGCTTTTGGAATTTTCAATATTTCTTATGTATTCATTCATTCAATCACCCAACATAAGCTACGTAGCCGAATTGAACCATTCATATCATTTGACCTTTCTTATCTTCTTACCTACATAGATAGATATATAAACTAAAATTTTAGTATTTCCCTTTTCTAAAGATAAAGTATAAGTAATCCGGAAATAAAATTTTTTTTAAATTTAATATTGGAAAGCACCCCCAAGGGGATATTTTGATTAATTATTTACTGGGTTAGCATAAATCTCGGTGGGGCTTATTAAAAAGTGGTCACCACATATTTTATCTCAAAGGAATTATGTTATTGAAAACTGGCCGACTAGAAATAAATTTAATATTTAAATTATACAATTTTTTAAAAGTTTTTTATGTAAATGTAATTTAAAGTCTGTAACTTTTGGGTATAATTTACATTTAATCCAATCATATCTATTTATTTTAGTACGGTATATTAAATAATAACGTTTTTAACTTGAAATAACTTTTCTGATAATAATATAATATCATCGAAATTTTGGCAAATAAAATCAGACAAACGTAAAGAATAACAATGAAGCTAAGAATTTCGGAAGACAACATAAAGACATCCTTCAATTAGATTACGAACTCAAAATTCCCTAATTTGATATTAAAGATGGATATTATAAACAGCATCCCGTACTTAGTCCTGAATGTATAATGAGTTTCACAAGTAAAAAGCCATTTATTTTCTAATTTTAAGTTTATGCAAAATAATTTTATAAATAAAAAACTAACTTATTATCAAATATTTACATATTTTTGCATATATCATATTTTTTGCACTCAATAAATTTCAAAAATTTAAACTTTGTCACTTAATTAAGAAATATTTAATTATTTTAATTTGATGCTTTTAACCTTATAATAACAAAGGCTTATGATTAATAGTAGCAAATTTTCTCAACTTCATTCAAAACACTATAAATAGCAAGAACGAATAAGAAATCACTTAGCAAAGAGTTGATAAATACAACATTTCAACCCTTGTTTGCTTTACTTCAAATAATCGTTTGTTTTCAAATATGGCAAATTATTATCGATTACTAATTTAATTTACTCAAGACTAATTTACCAAGATTGTTTATCTTTTAATCTATAAGTTTCTGCTTTCGGTACATAATAAATAATTATCACCAGTCACATACGTATTATAAATAACAGTTTTTTAATTGTCAATTTATAATATTAAATTTTTTAGCGTTTAATTATAAAATGTTTAATTAAAATTTTTATTATTTGTAAACATTAAACTATTCATGGATATCACGATTTATATTTGGTTGAATAAGTAATCTTGTATAATTATCAACGATGAAAAAAAAATCTGTGGAAAGTGAAAATACGATATATTTTTAAAAATTTTCAACATGAAAACTGTACCACAGTTCCTGATGCTTTTACTTATATAATTTTTTCTTAACTAATAGACTAACGTTAAACAATAACACGATCAAATAAGAAAAGTGGAAATTTCAACCCCGGTATTAGAGTTAATAAAGAGGCTCGATAGCAATTTATTGCTCCTGCTGTTATGTACGATGAGGAAAATAAAAACTATGTTGAGAAATTTATGAGGAGAAGAAGCAAATATTAAAAGATTTAAAAGAAAACTTGAACAAATTTTTACAAAATATACGTGAGCAGTATGTTTTCCTTCTGATTATAAAGTAAACTTGAAATTTTTTACTCCAATGGCAAATTTTCTTTTAAAAAGTGTTTTGTTGGTTTAGTGTATTCTTGTTAGTTCATGACATAATTTACGAATACAAGAAGCCTATGTAGTAGAAGATGTAATATATACGTTTAAGTTTTTATTGGGGTACGCAGTATAAATTTGCATATTTGTCTACAATGTGCAGGAGCTAAACTAAGAAGTTCAATTTGTTTTGTTATAAACACTTCAATTTTATTATGCCATCTTAAAGAACGCATCTAATTATTTAAACTATGAAATCAAGTGGTCCCTAGACGTGAACATACACGTTTTGGCAGATTGTATGTACTACATGTAGAGCCTTGGTGAGAATTCGTGTCAGGACATTAAAAAAATTATCAATTTTGCAGGCTGCACACCTGATTTTTGATTTTACATTTTGAAAAGATGTAATAATATGGCACTGGCAGCGGTACCGAAAATTTAACACTTACATATGTTATTATCATTATTACAAATGCCATTAATCCTTATGATTAAGGTGTGGTTTTTGATTGGATAGTAAATACGTTGGTTATCTGTACCTTGTCGGAAAATCCAATTAGTGTATTTGAATAGATGTACACGAAATAATAAATACAGGTGCGTCAAACTATTTTCCTCAATTTTAAATGTAACTGAAAGGTGACTGATCCGTCCGTGAAATATGGGTTTAATTAAGGATTAACTAATAAATATTTGTAACTTTAAAAAAAGTTAAGTTAGAACACAGAATACTATAAGCTAATCCGGAAAAACTTTTTAATTAAATATTTTCTAAAGCACATTTATTTCATATGGATTGATACTAAACGGTTAAGTCTCATTTAATCTGTAGATTTAAGGACGTCAACGTTACCCAGATGTGCGTGCATGATGATCTATTACAAGATTACAAATTAGATCCGTTGGTCAGCGGGGTCATTAGGAAAACTTGTAATTTGTTGCCTGAGTGATGCGTCGCTGGGGAATGAGATGCAGCCTAATAGAATAATACGAAATGAGACAAAAGCCGCGAGGTCAGAAAACGTGACATGGCCGCAAATGGATCAGTTGGTATTGTAGGAATTGTGTAATTGAGCTATCCCAGGCACTATCCTATAGGAAATATGTAATTAATGAAGAATATTGTACGTGAGAACTTGTATTTCACTTGTAATGTTGAAATCCTACACAAATGCCCTTGTAATATAACTTGGTAAATCGATATAAATAATTTAAATAGAAATTTAACCACACAACATTTTCAATGCTGCAGTTTTAATGGCAAAATTAAAATTTCTAATTGGTATGCCGTTTAAATTTAATATTTTCGAAGGTGCTCACTTAAATATGCGCCGAGAGATCACAAAAGCGGTATATTATAAAGAAAATCAAAGGTTTCTCGGCGAAAAATTATTCTAAGATTTTCTTTTGTAATAGAAGCAGAAAAATATATGCATGGAAATTCGTTTATAGGTAGTAGGTAGGTATATTGGAAATCACAAATGGTTTCATTTCTCGAATAAAATAAATAAGAGTTCCCTCTACTGCTGCCAATATTTTCCAGTTTTGTATACATTTTTTATTTTAAAAGTATGCACATATTTAATAAAAAATATATTCCATTTTTACGGTATCACACATCAATCGATATTAATCAAGCATTTTTGTTATTATACCAAAAATGCAATCGGTCGACGAGAACCATTTCATTTACCAAGTTCTGTAAAACATCTTTTTCTTTTTACTCCGAGGTGCATAAATATGGTGCATCCAATTTAATAATTGTCATGTAAACAGAACAGAATAAACAATCCGGAAATTACATTTATAGCAAACAAAATTATTTCGATATAGAATAGAATTAATGGAAATTTAATTTTCAACTTATAGCACGCTAGAAAATTGCAATAATTTATTTAGTTTGTCTAAACCAATAAGGCACACATTTTTTATTATTGATCTTGATTTCTGATGATAGTTCAACATCGGGCATTAATTGTAGCTTCCATTGCACACGACAAAGCGTATTGTTTATCATTACCTACGGTTATACATAATATGTACACTCCGATATCTCGACATCTATTATACAATAATGTAGTTAACATAATACGAGTATATCGATAATACGACGTGCTGCTTTGTTTAACCTAAGTATACGCTTATATATATAATCCTATAATTGATATTTTAACGTTATACTTAATGCATGGGCTTAATAAACACAAGTCTTTTTGTCACATAGTGTTTCATGATTTAATTAATTAAACTTTAATTAACCGAATAAAAACGTTCTTATTTACATTATAAACATTATTTTTATAATAATAAAAAAACAAAAAATAAAGCTTTATAATTTTACGCCCATCCGCCATGTAGGCGTTTAAAAACGCCGAGCTTACAAGTCACTTACAAAGGTCAAAAGAGACCTGCCAAAAGCGAAATTGTACCGATTACGTCCGATTTTAATTTATTTGTGAAAAACTAGAAGTTTTTCGTTTAAAATTTTAAAATTTCATTTTTATGTTTATATTTCAACTTCCCTCTTTTTTAATTTTCGATTAGAGATTTAAAAACTTGAACATTTGTTATTAAGATAAACTTTTGTTCAGAATATTTGTAAAAAACTTATTTTCTTGGTTTAGTGAGTTTTGTTTTGTACTTTATATTCTCACCGTATAAAAGTTAAAATGGAATATTTCGTTAATCATCATTCTTTGGAGTATAAAACGGTTAACAGCGCTTCTCTGAAAATTTCTCCGCAGAGAAAATGTTAAAGGTGGGTTAAATATTGAGCGACATTTTGATATCCTTAACCTCGTGTTACACATTTAATTAATCATGCAAATTTATGTCATTTAAATTCATAACGTAAAAATCAGAAATACAGAAATATTGAGAACGATGATCATATTTTTAAGTCGCAGCACGAAACATATTTTAAGTAATTGCAACAAATGATAAATAAACATAATTAAGGAAATGTATTGAGATTGCTTTCAGTTATCAAGCAGAACGATCGTCGAATTTAGTTCTCCCTTTTGTTTCATTTTGCACAAGACTAAATATACACTACAGGGGTAATTTCGTAGCAAAAACCGTCTCCGAACTTTGAGATGCTCTTGTCTCGGATTCGAATTTGTGCATAAATACTCGGGGTACTCCCTCATGGCGTTATGCTGCCAATTCGTAACAGCCGTTCCCGTCATTACAATCTGCTAGCCGAGGACTTTTTGGTCTGTCTTTTCTTATTTAAAGATTTTTTATTATGATTCTTCAATTTTCAAATTGCAAAACATCCTAAACTTAATTTATCGACGTGAAAATTCATTTTTTATCATGCGGTTCTTTATTGTTCCACATTTTATTTACTCAAGTTTTAATTACAATGATGTAATTATCACGGTAAATTGTAGTACTTGAATGTTAAAATAATTTATACTGTAACTTAATATCCGTAGAGCAATAGTTGATCAGTAAAACAATAACATTTCAACAAATAAACAATACAAATACACTTAAACAATTTCATTACTTTCAATTTAAACTAAAACGCATAATGGAACTGGCTATAGGTACATTATTTTCTAACCAAATAGTATCAAAATAATTTGTTAATTAACACAATTTTAAAAAATTACATTGATTTGTGATATTGGTTATTCATTATCGATTTCATGCATATTACCTTATTAGCAATCAACGGAATGTTTGGCACCTCTGTTATTACAAAACGACCGACAAGTGGTCATAAGTTAATTAATCGGCTAAATTGAACTGATGAATTCTAATAAGCATGAAACATGTGTATTAGATTGCTATACAAACATAATTTTGAGATTTCTCGTTGTTTAGATTTTGCGCGTGCATCTGATTTTTAATAATTGAATTTTCCTTGAGTAAAATTTATATTAAAATATTAAATTCTTATATAAGAAAGACTGAAAATCGTTTCTTCCCAATTGTGAAAAAAGAA
Source organism: Cantharis rufa (assembly GCA_947369205.1). NCBI lineage: Eukaryota > Metazoa > Arthropoda > Insecta > Coleoptera > Cantharidae > Cantharis > Cantharis rufa. Next base: position 27,052,377 of record OX376309.1, read on the forward strand.
AAATATTCCGTTAAAACTGCAGAGGTGACATTATAATATATAATAAGGGGGGTATAATAGATCAAATTGGGATTAATTTTCAAGAAAAAATTAGAAATAAGCAAACCATGGAAAGCGTTTTTTGGTAACTGTATTATTTTCTTAATTCCCTTAGAAATTTATTAAGACATTTATTAGTACTTACTATACAATTTTATATTCCCTTTTTAGATTACTAAAGCATAAAAGAGCAGAAAAAGATATAAGAGAAATAAGAAGCCATTTACAATTTTAATTTGTAATCAAAATTGTTACTGATCTTTTAAACGTTTATACAGAATACGGTTTAATTAATTACACAAATTAATTAATTATTTGCATTTAAAATGCAGCAAACAGGGTAAGTGAATTTTGTGTATCTCAACCTAGTTCACATTGCAGTTCTAAAAAGTAATAAATTGATATTTGTTTTACATATAACAGGTTACTTTGGATCAAGTTAATTATTATGATAACTCTCGTACAGGCAACATAAAACTGTCCGCGAACAAAATAAGAAAGCTCCAAGTTAATTCCTGCAACCCCCAGTGACGGTCATTGAGCTTTTTTGATTTCTATGGCAAGGTTTAAGTAAAAACTAATGGTTGTACTTAAAAATTTTCTTATAATATTTTCAACTTTTTAAGGATCAAAATATTTCTTTGACCCTTTCCGGTATTGAATCTTTTATTCTTCTTCTTTATCTTAATTTAGAACTTCGTCCTGTTATTACTAATAATGTTCTGTGAGCACTTGAATAATATTCTAGTAGAGTGCTAATCTTACTAGATGTATAGTCCTTAGATCAAACTTGGACTTTAGATCACAGCATTCAACCGTGATTTCCCGCTTCGTAACCCGTCGATTTACGTTTTCTGTAAATCTTTTATTGATGCATATATTTCATTTCCCCTTCTTTGAATAACAGATCAGGTTCGAAGATCGCCGGTTGAGGTACATAATAGATATTCTAAATTCGAATAAAGAATTCTATCTAATAAACATAATTAAACGAAGAAAAATGTACTAATAATTTAGCGGAAACTTAAAAACTAATAGAATGATTTGACTTTTCACACCAAAAAACTCTTTGAGAGCTCAATGTGTGATATTACCAGGAATAGAATAGGTTAACCACGTAACATTGGTTGACGTGGAAAAAATTAGATATTAGAAGTAAAATCAATCGAAAAACGTCAGTTTTTGAAATAAAAAACACGAATCGGTCTAATCTAAAAAATAAATTGGTACAAAATTGTATAAAAATAATTAAGAATACTAAAAAAGCACCAACTTGTACTTTACATCTTGTCATTTCACTTTATGAAAACACATTTATTACAGAATGTCGTATTTCTTTGTTTAAAGGGACGCGTCACAAAAGTTTTGCATTTTATTCCAAAGTTGGTTCTTCCATTTGCATTAAGGGTGGTTTCGGGATAATAACATTATACGTACCTATACCATGTATATAGTTTAACACAGCCTGCTTTATTTTTTATTGTTATAGCACATGCTTATTAGCTTATTCATGTCTTTTTTAGAACGAAGTACGAGTACTTGCGGTTTGAAACTTGTAGTGTTAGGTCGTGAAAATTAAGCAAGAATCTAACTAGATACTAGATCGATCGTTTAAGATGTCAGATGTAAAAATTTAGGTGGGTTCGAGTAGGGGACGGCACAACGCCGTCAATTTTTCAAAACGCCGACGGCGACGTGCAAGGCAAATACTTTTTGATTTTCTAAAAACATCAAAGAGCACTATTTATGTATTGAAACAGATAAACAAAAGAAAATTATTTTACAATCAACACTACACCTTAATAAGTTGAGAAAAAATATATTTTGAGCAATCCAGGAATAATTTCGTTGGAATTTTCGCAGTAGCAAGTGTTTTTGGCAATGTAGAACGTTAAATTGAAATTTAAATTAATATAAGAAATAGGTAACTATGCCTAGAGGAATGTTATCGTAACATACCCTAGCTATTCCAAATAAAGAGAACGGGGAAGAGAAACTACTAACTCACCCTGAGAAAACAAAATACCTCCGTTAAAAACAATACATCAGACTTAAACTTAGAGACCTTAGCCGAACTAAAAGAGAGATACAGGATAATAATGTGTTTAGCTACACTAAACATACGGTCTCTATTTGTATCCGCTGGTAAAATCAAATTTTGAAATAATAAATTAAAAATTTGCTTCATACCGCATCAATACTTGACTTGTGAGAGAATAATTTTAATTAGATCATATTATTATAACTACAAGATTAATGATCATTTGATATGAATTTATAAATTTTAAAAGGTTAAATTTAGTAATCAAGCAATTAAGAGATGAAAAGCTTGCCTAAATTTATATAATTTTAGAAAATTTTGAGAAATAATTAATTGGCATTAAAATTTTTTTAATTTTATGACATATTTTCCATTAGTATAAAAGTAAATATTTTAAGTAATCTTAAAATTAATATCATAAATTTACACATAAATCATGGGCAACTTATTAAACACTTAAATCAAATTTCCTTAGCTTTCATTTTCTCTAATTTATTACTTGAAGCGTTTTCTTCCTATTTAATTAGTATTCTAATTTAGCACAAATTGCTAAAAATGCATTCTGCAACTTTGGGAAAACAGTATTTTGTAGGCTAAGTGAATCGTAATCTTTGCAAAACATAGTTTAAGTTGCAATTAAAGGAATTCAGTTTTTACTTTCGACGGTTACAAGTTGGAGAGAGCTATGAACTTCTTGTTACTTATAGAAGCTATTCTTGTAAATAAAAAGCTCGTAACAATATAACTTAATAGCACAACTGTGGTAAACTCCAACAGACTACAAACTCGGTAAGTTGTAAAATACTACAGAACACAGTCAAAGCAGAAACTACTCAAAATCAAGTTTTGGTTAATTAATTAAAGTTGCATACTTGTGTTTAAAATTTTGTTATGTAGAGATATGACAGCAACTTTCATAAAACTACAAAATACAACATTTTATTACAACAGCAGATATAATAAATTAATAGCAAAATAGTTAATATGGTTTATAGACATTAAAGTTACATATATAAATTACTCTTTCATTTTTTAGACCAAAAATATGCAAATTAATTTAATTAGTTTGATACACAGTAAAAAATTTGTTGTCAATTTAACAACAGTTATTTGAGTTAGTTAAGCTACTTGATGCCAAAATTAATTTTAAAAAAAGTTTTTTGAAAATTTTTAGCAAACTAATTCAATCAATTTGTATAGTTTTGATCTAAAAACTGAAAAATAAATTAGTATTATATAATCGCAATCTTTGCAAACTTTATAAATACTAATACAAAATAATAAGAGCATGACTGAAATGTGTGCTTGCTCTACAGTGCATTTATAATAATTCTTTAGCACCTTTTTTTGCAACAGATCGTTAATGTAAAAATAAGTTTTTATAGTGCTCCATTTTAATGAACAACACGAGTCTCTGATCTCCGAGCTTAGACGGTTAGCCCTGCAGCATTGCACTTATTGAGTGCTGCGGATATCGGTTTCGTTATATTCACGATTCGATATTATGAGTGTCGCCCCTTAATGAAATTTACAGATAACTGCTCAGCTAAGTCATATTTATGCTTGTCTCACCGCCATAACGAATGATGCATACCCGTATATCCGGTTTGATAAGACCTGGGATTTGGCCTCCGGGCTTTTCTTTAGAAATTATGCAGCTATGCAGTTTGTAAATTTACACTCGGTCTGAGGCCGCGTAAAACGTACATTATAGATACAATATTTAGCAAAACTAAACAGAACGTTACGTTAAGCGAAGAATACTTATGTACGTAAGAAAATTACCATTTCAAAAACACAATTTTATCACTTTTAACAGGTTAGCACTAAGAATATTTGAAAAGATTATACATACAGATACATTATGATATATACGATGAAATACAAAAATGCAAAAAGGATAATAGGAAAAAAAAACTTTTTCTGGAATATAAAATAAAGTTTAAATATGACCTAATGACAATTTTTGAAGTTAATTCTAAGCTTTTTCAGTGTTTTTTGAATAATAATTTTCTATGTATTCATTTTTTACACGATTTATTTTAAATTCTTATTGCCTTAAGTTTATTTCTGTTATAGATATTGAATCTTTCAATTCAATCTACTTTTAGCTTTTACCGAAGCAGAGTAGAACTTTGCGAAAAGTAGATTGTGGTCTGCAGGATTGCACTTAACGAATTACGAGAATTTCTGATCTGCAACAACATGTGACTAACATTGCAGGCTTCCGTTTAGAATTTGTAGAAAATATGGATAGTTTATACGCTGTGGCTTTTATAAAATATGTTACAGTTAAAACCCGATCTAGCTGGGAAATTCTGATTCTAATAAACCTCTTTAGTTAATTGACTGCTGTTAGTAAATTTAAATAAAAAAATAAAAAAGGGAAAGGTTTGATTTCTAATTGAAACTCAGTCTCAAACAAATCAAAAGTTCAAGTTTATTGTGGTAAATTTGGGTTTTGGCGAGCGCTCAAGAATAAGAGAGCTGAAAAGATTTCCTTCCAACCAATCAAATGCTGCTTTCAGAATTAAAAATTGTTCGTGGAAAATCGCGCCATAGCCAGAGTCAGGGTTCTGTCGAAAGAGTCAACCAGGACAATATTAATTTGTCAAAAGGCAAGTCTTTTGTGCAATTTATAAAAAATTGAGCTCTTCATTCAGGAATCAGAAAATCTCCCTACAAGGCCATGTTTTGAGTTAAACCAATAGAAAAACTGGCTACAACAACATTGCCATCCGATATTCTTACAAATCCGAAATATCCACAAATTTTGTTTAACGATTTTTATTTAGTAAATTTTTTTAATAAAAGCGTACTACACTATATTACAAAATATCATATCGCAAATATGTAGAAATCCCGTAAACCATTTAGATTGACACCATTTTGAGAAAATACTCTATTATTTAACAAACTTTTCACACCTTATTTTTTGGGCCGAAAGTAAAAAAAGTTCATCGTCAAGTCAAGATCCATTGGCATAAATTTATATATTGTTGTGTTATATCATACGACAAAGATGGGTTGCTAATTAAAGATCTAAAGAACTGACTTGCAACCTGAGGAACAATAATGGCAGGGCTTTACAATCCATTTTAATTTACTTTGCCATTTTAATTCATTTTTGTTCCATATTTTATTTGTTCGTTATATTGTTGATTTGATTAGTTTAAGTTGTTTGTATTTTTAATAGTTATGTTTGATTTTAGAAAGTTTAATTGTACAATTTTTATTTAATGTTATATTTTGGGACTTACATAAATGATGTCGGTCAAAACAAGCAGACCTGCAGCAAGTTTGATTTAAAAAAGAAAATAAAAAGGAGCGGAAACCAAGGCGATAAAATAATAACAAGGAGTTATGAAATTTTCCGAAAAGCAAAAAATTAATTAAAGAGAAGAAATCAATCATTTAATTATTATTGAAGAAGGTGTCGAAATACAAAGTGTTTTAACAATAACTTGTTTGGCCGACGAATTTATGTAAGTCCTGCCATTTGTTTATTTGATTTATTGTTAGACTGGTTGCAAATAAATTATTGTTCTATTTGTCAGTCTTTTATTGTTTTGAATGCGACAATTTTATTCGAGAACCAACGACCCAGATTCAGAAATAAGATTCACATTTTAAGGTAGGCAAAAGAGCACTACAATATATAGCATCCCCTAACTTTTCAATTCATATAAAAAAAAAACAAGAATACACTGTGAAAAAAGATTTGTCGCTCTAACAGAGCAATTAGTAGCTATAGCCTCAACTGAGTTTTGTTTTGCTGCTATAAAAAACTTTTTGTTGCTATAACAAATTTTCTGCTGCCATAACTAAGTTGTTTTCTATTCACTGAAAAAAAATTAGTTGATTTAACAAATTTTCTTATTCTGCATAGAAAAAAACTTTGTTATTTCAGCAGAAAACTTGTTACAGCAACGAAAAACTCAGTTGAGGCTATAGCTACTAATAGCTCTGTTAGGGCGACAAATCCTTTTTCTCAGTGTAAGCTCGCATAAACCTGAAAGTACCAAAGCGAAACCGAAGTGATCACACATCTGTTTTGTTTGTATTTAAGTTGTATTACAATTTATTATTGTTTACATTGTGAGGTTTGAGATGCTATATGTGATGACTCTTGCCGTTGTGATTCACAATTATATATGGTTTACATAGTTATTCAAAGGCTTATAAGTTTAAGATGAGCTCCTTTAATGCTACTCAATTATTTTAATTTTGTATTACCTTCCCTTATTTATACTTTTGCAATAAATAACAAAAACAAATATTTTAAAGTACCAACATTCAAAATTCCAAAATACCCACAAACATCTGTAATTCTTTAGAAAAACCTAGGCCAATTTAATAATAGATAATAACTAAATATATTATTAAACTGAAATTTTAATTTTTTGATGTAAATATGTATGCCAAGTAAAATAAATTATTAAAAGATTAAATCGTTTCATTAGCAATTATTAAATTTAACAATATAATAACGAAAATTGTCACAGAATGACAAATGCGGGTAGGTTAAGAACTGGCACAAGTTTAAAATTTCAAAGCACCTTTGAGGTGGAGTTTTTATTTGACAGCACGTTAAATTTAATTAAATGTATATTATATAATGTAACTGGCTTTTGCAGAATGGACATAAATAATTGGCTTTTGAATCATATAGGTTTGCTTTAAATATAAGCTTGTAATGGGAATAGCCCGAGATAACTATAAGCTGAGGAAATTCAAAATACTCTTAAAAAAATTATGGTAATAAAGCGAAGAAATACTAAGAAAATTAAAACTACTTTGAAAATAAGATATTTTCATTGATTGCATAAAAAGTAGGAAAGGAAAACATAATGTAGGTTGTGGAAAGCACACAGTAATAAGTATCGGCATTCCAATGGAACGTAGAAAATTTAACCGCTTTTGATATACGAAGATAAAATTTAAATAAATATAAGATTTCCATAAAGTTTAATAGTAGAAATTTGGTAACTACTCTAATTTTACAAAAGGGAACACTGCAATATACACGTGTATGGGTCTTTTACAGTTAATATCTTACCCCGATCTTTGTTAAGACCAAAAATATATGAAATTGAAGTTTTTGATATCTTTAATAAAAAAATCATTTTTTATCAACATTTTTTTATTGAAATGTTCTCCGCAAATATCCAGAAATCAATAGATCTCCGTTTTAAACAAAAAAATCCAAGTCAAAATAAAATGATAGAAGGATATGTTACTTTTTGTTTTCTTTCAATCGGAAAATCTAATTTATTATAGCATGAAACTTCGACACAATGAAAATCTCGTTAATCCATTTGTACAACACATATATATTATTACGTAAAAAATACATACAATAATCAATCTATTTTTCAAAATTTCAGATAACTTTTTAAAGTGAAATTAAAAAGAACTTGCATTTCTTAACATGAGATGAGAGAATAAAAAATATAGATTAACAGTTTCTAAAATTAAATCACCTTCCGTATGTGTGGAGTAGCCAGTAGGTATAATAGAAAGCGGAAAGAAAATACAAAATTTTGGACAAGAATGATTATTATTTTTACCTGTGGTTTGTTCTCATAGATTTGTCTACAAACACAGGTGGGTAACATCAGCGATTTAAAAAACCTAATTTAAATTGTTATTGCAACATTGACGTTGACATGTTACAGGATACATACGCAGATGAAGCTCCAATATTGCTTGGACATTATACGCTTGACAAATGATCCTGATAGACTTGATTGGATGTAACGTTGTAAGCAACAACTTTGAAAATAGACGAAGCACATGGGCGGCATTGTGGTTCAAAACTGAACTATTGAAAGGGTTCAAAATAGCAAATACATACAACAATACTTTGGTTTAGGTTTAATAAAAAATAAAATAAAGAAGAGAAGTAATGTTACTTACAGAAATTGTGTGCAAGGCCTTAGTTAGGCTAACGGTAATTGTTCCAAAGTTGATTTGCTGTTGATTAATTAAATAAAAAGCACATCCGTGGTTCTGTAACAAGAGATACATATACATTTAAAAACAATAAACAGCAACAATTGTTTAATTGGTTTTGATAAATTTTTAGTTTAATTGAGTAATAAAATAATATTAAGACATTATTTAGTAGAAAGGAAACCGCTGATAAAATAATTTCAGTAAATTTTGTGTAGTTGACAGTTGTTTTGCGAATTTGACGTGTTTGGTTTGCACGGTCTTCAGTTCTAATTAGGAATGTTTGTACAGCTGAAGTATATTTAACCTGCCTTCTTGTCACCAGTCAATTGTTAGTTTTGTTGTTAATTACAATGTTTGAGCTTTCTGTTCGAAGGCTAAGGCAATTTAGAGAATTTATTCGATACAAAAAAATAATAATGCAATAATTTTATTTGGGCAATAACCATGAAAGAAGTTTAATTAAAGTTGGAGAGAAATAATGAGAAACGATTGTAAAAATTTGCCAGATCAACGATCAGTGGCGGTTTATTGTTGGATAGCGAATTCGTTGTTCCATATAAATACTCGTTAAAATGCATCAGAACAAATCCCGCTTTAAAGCAAAAATCTCTCTTAACTGTCATATTTCTGGTCTTATATGTCCTTTTTTATCACCGGAAATACAGCAAAAGTTAGCGGTTCAGTGATTCGGCAGTAATAGAAGTGCGCTCTCTGTGCATGAGCCAAATCCGACACTCACAGAATTCCTATCAAGTTTAATGACAAGTGACAATAATATAATACAATAGTAAGCAAACAATGGATAGACACATCTGTATTCTAAAGATGTATAAGACAATTGCGTACAGATAGTGTTTTAAAACCTTTATATTATAACAATAATCTCTTGTTAGATATTCAAGTGGCAGATTTGTTTGGGATAATAATCACCTCTGCAGACAAAGTTGACACGGTTGAGAAGACGGCGGGCGCCTGACGACGTCGGGACGCATTTGAATTATATTTCTAAAACGCAATTGGCGCGTATATTATGTACCATCCACTGCAATGTGCCGATGCAGTCAACTTGGCTAGCCAACTTTGTCACATAGTTACTCTCCATAATATAGAAAATAAGTATTATTTGCACTGTTCACTTGAACAGTTTGTCATTTTTGGATTCGACGACTCATTCCACATTTTATATCGACTACTACCCACCACGCGCCCAAGGCTATCAAACTCCCGAATTCTTATTTCCATATCATGATAGATTCTACTTTTCCTCGTCTCAAGTCACCCTCGACCCACTTCCTTCTGAATATCTAAAAATCTGCACCCGCGTGAACTGTATTCTCATGCCTGATGTTAAACTTCCGCATAACGTCGTTCTAGTTTAGAATATCTGTTTTTATTTTCATACGTGAGGGTGATATACTTATATAAAAACTGATTCTTTGATAAATTCGGAAAGTTAAAGTGGATTGCTTTTCTTATTGACTTTTTAAAAACTTTTGTCTCTTTTTATTAAATAACCACCTAATAATATCATATACATATTAACCCCCTCCACGTTTTTTAACCAACTCAAATTGTAATTATTGCGTGGTTCTATTTGACACAAAGCCAACTTTTAATGGTCATTTAATAGTCAAGTTTGTGGTATTCAAGGGTAGCATTTAGTCGCAAGGGTTTACTTGGAGGAATTTAAGGTCATTTACTAAAATATTTGCTTAGTAATACATTGTTGCTTACTTGATCAAGTGCAGGTATATAAATTACGTCACCAATTCAACACGCTTATATAACAAGAATTCCATTCAACATTTAAATAACCATAAAAATAATAAATTCCCCTAAATTATCATTTTTTCAAATTCAAAATCGTCTATTTTGGAATTCACGTTAGGCTGTTATAGACCCCCTTGTTATTGGTTTTCCGTCCTTAGATGTGTGCTTTACACCGGACCATTCTGCCAACTTAACAATAAATTTACCATGTAAACGCGTCTAAGAGACATCTACATACATAATCCAGCTTTACAATATTAATATTAATAATAATAAACTTTATTAATATTAATACAGCTATGCGTATCTTTCCTAAATTTTATAATCATGCCCTTAGCAACAGCTAATCTTGTCAAATATGAAAAGATAAGAATACTAATTTACATGAAAAGTGGGAAATAAAAGCACCAGTAGCAATTCAAAAATATTTAAACACTAAATGGTTTGTGCCATGACCTTAAATTATATAGCATTTCCTTTCTATAAATTCAAAAATTTTAAGTTTTCGCACCCTAATCTACTTTCTTGATTGTAGAAAACTATAAAATTCAAATATTTTTACTAAGCAGGAAAACGTATCATTTTTCAAATGATCTTCCATAATCAAAAGCCAAGCAAAATTTTAGGAATACATCATGAAAAGTTTGTTTTATTAAACTAGCCGACATACATAGGGTTTCCCCCTAGTTCTTTTGCCAGTCTGCTTCTGATCGGATATGACTTAATATGACAACATAACCTGACGACTAATAATTTTAGTACAAAAGACAAACTTACAATGTCCCAAATATAATTTTGATGCTAATAAGCAGCTAAAAGCTGGCTAATAGCTGTATTTGACAGCTGCATTAGCTGCGTAGCCAGCAAAATAGCTTTTAAAAATTACTTACATTACAGAAATATTACTAAAATAGACTACGTTTTTTAATAAATTGCTAGCCATTTAAAATGTCATAGCTTACTGCCAGACAGCTGCCGCAGCGTGCTATTAACCAGCTAAAAGCGCGCTGCAGTAGCCAGCTATATTGTTACTACTACATTTGTTGCTACCAGCTAACTGCAGCAATAGAGTTTAGAAAATTTACTTATGTTAGCTGTTACATTTTGAATTATGAAAATGGGAAAATGGGTCACTTTGATTTTTTGAATGTCATCTTGTAGGAAGTGAAAATATTATTGTAAACCAAAATATTTACTTAAATAAAACTATTTCTTCAAGTCAAGTTTTCTTTAACTTTTTTTTTAATAACAAATGTGAAAAGTCGTTTAAATATTTTTAGAATTGATTTTCTTTTGACACATATTTAGAAGGGTAAGAAAGCCAGTGTTGTACTTAGAATGATATATGTGTTTTCGTGATAGGTTTTCGATAAATAATATTTTGTCAACAAACCTTTACAATATAAATAGCAAGATGAGCAGCACTTTCACCAATTTTTTGTAACCATGATAAATATATTTTTTTATTTGTTATATTACAAATACCGCAACGGATACAACATAGTATTATAATAATTGTGATTTTTAAATGTGCTTTTTCGAAAATTATTAATTCAATACAATTTGCTAATTTGATATCAACTTTATGTAATTGCTATAATTGTAACAAAACGGTTTGTTACAGCTAAAAGCCGTATTGAAGCTTTTTACCGAGGTACCTACATTTTGCTTTATACATCAATTAGGGCATAAATAATAATTTACTGAATATGTAACAGACAAATGTAAAATCAAAAAAGGTTTGATTTTTGATCGGATTATGCAGTTCCGGGTTCATCGCAATGCACTTTTTGCACCACCATTTTAAACAAATGGCGGCCAAAACTGCTTTTTTTGTAATATCGCCCTTATTATCCTATTACCAATATTACTTAAGAAACAATTTCCTACAACTTTTGTGGGAATCTTATTTTGTAGTACATTAGTTTCCATTCCTATTTTTACCTAAATTTCTGTAAGATTAATTATTATTTTTCAATTTTATTAGTTTTGAAAATTTCTATTTAAAAAAAGTTAAAATAAAAAATTGTGGTTTTCCATTTTTTCTCCACACGAAACACAAAGAGCACTTCAAGCAAGCTTTTCTCTAACTACAAACTGCAGCTAACCTGATTTTGCATTTATTCAAAATAAATTAGAGCAAGGTCTGAAGAACAAAATTTTTGAAAATTTTCACTGAACGAAGACCAGTTTTGTTTGTTGTCCAAACAAAGAAAAGATAAAAAGAGGCATAATTTGACAACAATTGCATATCTAATCTTTTTATTTAATCTATTAGTGAGGAAGGAGAAGCTATACCGGAGGTACATTAGACTATTTTGTTAGTTTTATGACATTGACAGAAAATAACTATAAATTCTTAAGTAACCCATTAAGATTTCATGTTTGCCATATGAATTTGAAATAATGCCAAATAGTATAAGTCGAATTTATTATTCTCTTGTTTTTGAAGACAGACACTTGGGCAACTGACAACTATTTCAAGACTTTAAAATATTGTCAAGATTTTATTTTAGCAAAACTTATTTTGTAAAAATAAATAGAAAAGTGTGTTAACTTTTTGTCTTTGCAATAATTATTAGATGCAGTTTACCGTAAGTTATTATCTGGTGACAGAAGACCCACCAAGTTGAACACGAGTAACATCTAACATTAACGAGTCCTCAAATTACTTTTGCTATTAATATATTTTAAAATATTATTATTTTTAGTGTATCTTTAATATGGAAACAAGTTTACGTGAGAGATTCTATTGGGAAGTGATGTATTTTTAAAAAGCATCAAATAGATTTACGTCAGTCAGGTTTTACCAATAATTTATATACCTACGTAAAAATAAAACTCATAAAACAAAATTAAACCCAAAACGCATGTCTAAATAATTGGAATACAAAAAGTGGCATAAATCATTTAATTTCATTCTTTGCATCCAAAAATTCCCATTGCAATATCTAATGGACACCAGGATATCATGATAAATGTTCTCATATGTCACAAAGCCATGTAGTGTTTGTGCAGACTCATGGACAAAGCTTTTCAGTTGACCGTTCACAAATCGGTTTATTTCATATTGTATGCGCTTAATTCATAAGAGCTTAATACCTTGTTTTGAAACATTAAAAGCTCTCCCGGTAGCGATCTCAGTCCTTCCATTTAACCAGTCAATAATTAATTTCCTTACGAACCAATTTTCAAAACATACAAAGTCGAAAAACTAAAGCAATCGAGCGAGTGGCTCGCTTGAAAATTTTATACTCAAAAAAAGTTGAGTTTGTTAAACGTTTAACAAAAAAAAAGATCATTTTTTATATCTTAGTGTGGTAAATATCATAAAAAATTCGCATAAAACCGGCCATAAAAGAAAGCACCAATGTAAATATTTCTGTAACCAAATTTTAACTTCTGTTCTAAGTCTTATAAGTGTTTTCTCCACTTTTGAATTACCTCTCTCAGCAAATATTGCGAAGTTGTTTAGTGTTCAACATGCTTCTTGTTATTTATTTGTTCATCTTACCTGCTATAAAGCAGAAAGCGAAATTTACTTTCGAATCGAAGATTATATTTAAATTCTTAACTCGAGGGCTTAACTCATACTTTTGTCCTAATAAATATTTTCTTTTACAATATTAAAAAAGCATAGATAGGGGTTGCACAATAATTTTACCAGCTTCCGTTATAATAATAATATGTATTGTGATGATCATAATGATCAAACAAAAAAATTGTTTTCGTTATTTAGAGAAAAGTTTTCGGTATTCATTTACTAAAATTTGGCTAATTTTGCACAATTAATCAAAAGTTTTGCTTTTCAAACGCGTTAGTACCTAAACCGGGTTTGTCTGCTAATAATTGAATAATTGCTACGATAACAAAATTAACTGAAACGTTAATGCGTACGGCGTTATAAGATGAATTTATCTAACTTATGCAAGTTTGAAAAAAAATTTGGTAATATACCTGAAAGTATTATTTAAGAATTTATTTTTATGTATCTCTGTTGTATTTCTCAAAATTTATTATATGTTCTGCAGATAGTCGTTTGCTACATGCGTCGCTACATTAGGTGTAATATTTTTTTCAACCGTACTATACCTAATATTTTACCGAAAATTTTATTTTATTTGTCAAACTCGGGAGAATTACTCTATGTTTTATCAAGTTAATCTAATTAACAAGACCGTGTCTAGTAACCAAGATATCCCTCGTTAACCATCCGTGTTGTTTAAATTTACATCGATATATTCACGATAAACGTGACAATCGGAAGGACAATATAAACAAAAGATTTAAATTATTGTTTGCTTAAATGATTTGGCATTTTTACATTATCGAATTTAACGTTTTTGCATATTTTTAATCGGTTTAGAAAATAAGCTACTCGAAGATCAGCCATACACCTCAAAAAATAATAGAAAATATTTGCTTTATTTTTCCAAAAAATTGGTCAACTCGTTAGGTTGTTAAATCGGAGAGCGATAAGCGGTATACACATCTAGTACACGACCGAATACAGACAAATAAACTATAAATTTCTCAAACGTTTTCACCACCATCGTGCGATGAAATAAACAAGAAGATTATAGACAAATAAAGTGATGACCAGAAATTACGTCGGTTCATAACGTAAATTAACGCGACGCCGCCGTTCAACGTCTTCAATGTACATACACGAGACTTTAGATTTTATTTTTTCAGTTTTTCTAAATATAGCATTTTCTGTTTTGCATATGAATGAACAATAAACAATAAAATTCAAACAAAGATCCTGACGCTTAATCGATTCACTATCTGTACTGGATGAACAAATGCAAATTTAAATGCTGAATTTAATATATGATCAAACAATATTCACAATCGCTCTGACGCTAAAATTAAATTGCAATATCTCGAAGCAATAATTCAATAAATTGTCGAAAATGAAAATATCTAGGTGACTGATTAGTTTGAAGATATTCAGGATATCTGGAAACAATCGGGTATAGCAAGAAAATATATAGGGAATTTGATTTCAAGTCTGAAATATACGTAGGTATTTCCTACACTAACAATTCTTATAAATTATTTATAAGGAAGTATAACAATCGCAACCTTAAACTAAAATTTTCAATTTGATTCTTGACCATTGATTTGTAACTATCACGTCAAGTACGAATTTGAAGGGAATATAAAAATGCTCAAAAGTACCTTTCAAGTATCTACTGTAATATAAGAAACGATAGCTTAAGGGTATAAAGAATATAAATTCAGAGAGCAGTGAAAATCTACTACCTTAAGGAAGAAAAAACAAACAATATAAAAAATATTTCTATCAAAACCTTGCATGATGTACACGATTTACTCATCACAACGTTGAATCACGCAATGAACAATTTTCTAACACTTACATTTTATTATTTCGTTCTACAATAAAATATAGCAATAATTTAATTAAGTTAAACGTGAAAACAGACGCGCGTGTTGCACGCGTTTTTTCACTATCAAAATTACACTTACATAAAATGAAGTTGTCGATACAATAACATACAAAAATTAATTAATTTTATAAATATTAATAATTTAAACGTGCTGCATTTAGTTTTCCCATTTTCCAATTATCTCTACATTTAAATATATAACACATCGCGTGCAAAATGTCACGTGCGGCATAATGCGCTTGCGTTTTAACGCACAAACCTTTCTAAGTTAAGTTACAAGTGCAACAAAACAAAATTTAAACTTATGACTGATTTGTTTGCATTAAAAAAATTAATTAGAAAACTGTCCAAACCCACATTAGCCAAGTTTCAAACAGTATTTATTTAAAATAATTACGCGGTAATGCAATGGGAGTTGAACAATCCAGTTCACCCCACGTCCACGCTACAGCTAATGCAACACGCAAAGTGCTATACAGCATCATCTACTATGTCAAAATGTGCGTGTAAATTGAACATATTACCTTCTACATTTTTTATCACCTTTTATATCAACGTACGGAACAATATATCGTGTGACTTTGTTTTGATATTTGTTCAGGTAAATTAAAACATTTTCTAAACCGCAACTGCAACGTAATAATAATTTTATTTATAGTACCCACGGAACTCTGTTAATACAGATTAATAAATAAACTGCACAAAAAATTAGATTACGTCAACGAATATGCGATAACAATATTTTCAAGTTATTGTATTAATTTAAATTTTTTTAACATGCATTAGGCGTTAATATATACATTTTCTCTTGCCACGGGCATTTGGATGCCAAAGTTGCGATAATTACGGCACCGTCTCTAAATTTTGATCCTATTTGCTAACTGATAACCAAACAAGAATATTATCAAAATCCATCAGATATTATCAAAATAGGCGTCTTTTTCGGTATTAACCCCAATACCCGCCGCAATTCACAGGAGAGGAAAATTTTCGAAATTCCATCAGAAAAGTGATTATTATGTATTAAAAAAAAACTTTTGTTTGAAAAATTTATCAAGAATTTTGATTTATTTTGAGAAAAAAACCGTCCCATTTTTGGGACATGGGCTGAAAATAGAAGTACAAACTTTTATCTTTTTTACACATTCGTCTGAACATTTTTATTACATATTTAGGCATTTAGGCATATATGGAAGCATAAATATGCATTGTGTTCATAAATTTATAGCTGAGTATGAAACAAAAAAAATATGTACTTATTTTGTATGGAAAGGAAAAAGCATTTATCATGAGCGGTACGACACATTTACCACATATTCTCATAGTTTTTTTCCCGCAAGAACCACACGTTTTGCGATTCAAAACAGAAAAAACATTTTCATTTTCCGAGACAGTGTTTGTTTTATTGTAAATTATTCTGTCGTTTGTCCATTTAGGTGTGTTTGAGCTTTTATTTGTTTCTTGGCGGGTCTGCGATACACTAAAAGATTTTTTGTTGCTAGATGATGGGCCTGCTACTTGACTTTCATTTTCGCTTTCATCACTTCGTTGTCCGTGATCCAAAAGCCGGGCTCTTTTTACAGACAAAGGTTCTTCGTCACTGCCCATTTCGGACTTTTCAGTTTTTTCACCCTTGCCTCACTGGTTTTGAACACTTCCAAAGTACCTGAAACATCGATTATAGCTTGATCCGCGAGGTCATTTTCATCCAAGTCCTCAAAATCTGTGAGAACATCCTCTTCTTCGAGATCTTTGAAAAAATCATAGCTTTCAAAGACGTTTTCTATGTCTTGCACGGTCAAATATTTCTTTAAACTCATAACTATTCAAAATCTGCAATGTATAATGTTACAAAAATACTGTAATAATCTGTCACTACCAACACCTGGTTGTTTCTTGATCCGGATTTTCTCATTCTTTCCTTTGAGAGTTAATATACGATTTTGTTCTACGATTAATTTATTTTTTTTTGTTTGCCATTGCAGAAGCGTTTGTTAAGTTTACTTTGTTAACTTTGTTAAGCGCCTACAAAAGCCAAAGGAACTCAAAGAGGTAAAGGTAGTTTTTTTACTCAAAATCGCTATAGAACAGGCCAAAGCTGCCGAACAGAAATCTTTATATTTTAAACACTAAAAATTAAAGTTAGAAATACTCGGCACGTCATAAGTTTTAATACAACTTGACATAAATCCATATAATATAACTAAAATTTCAAAAGTTAATTTAATTAACTTAATAATAAAATTTACTAATGAGTTTTAATTAAAATTTGTACGAGTGTGGTCAACCATTAAACGATCAAGGAAATTATAACTACCACTGTTTTAACTTTTCAAAACTTATTATTATAATTTGTTTTATATTTTAATTTTACTGTTTTAATATAAAAATTATCTTTGCTTGAATTATTTTTATTTAAAAATATGAGTATACATTTTAATTATTAAAGTCTATTTTAAAAAAACTGCACAAACATTTTTGACTAATGTTTATTTCTTCTCTTCAAAGAGAACTAACTACGGGAAATTTTCTTCGATGAGTCATTTGGTAGCGCGCTTTTCTGAAGATCTGCTCATGTGTACTTTTGGAGTAGTCCATTCGCAGTCTGAACAAAGCTATTTCAAAACGATTATCGTTTCATTTAATTTTCTTCGATGGTAATAATTATCAATAACAGTTTCACGTAATTAGGAATATAGTATCAAGAAACTTCAGGTACTTGTGGTAGAAGCTCATTTTAGTTTGAGTCCGTATCTTTGGCAACAGGTTCTATAGTATGGAGCGATTTGTTATTTTCGTAAATTGGATTTCTGTAGAGCGTTAAATTTATTACTCTATAAAATATTTTGTTTGATTCTTTCATTTTTGTTCATTAATAATATGTTAATAATATTGTTGACAGCTAAATTTTATATCTCAAGGATAGCAAGAGATTGAGCGTATTAACAAACACTAAAAAATAATCGTAGTACTTTTATTGTAAAATTTTTATTTAATCTTGAATTTTAAAATTAAAAAATATTTTAATAAAACCAAAATGCTAATAATAAGGTAGATAAACATTTACTTATAAATATTTTTAAAGAATTTCCAATTTATTTGACTCTCGTTCATAGAAGTGGAAATTGATTTCCGCCTTTTTCGATTTTCCAAATTTTGCACCCGAAGCATATTACTTCATATGCTTTTATATTATACGATATATCTATTGACGAACCGGGTCTGCTTTCTAAATTACTTTTTGAAACACAAGCCTACCGGAAAAACCATTGTGCTCAATTTTAGCAATATCTTTAGTTTTTAGTAAATTATTTGCGAAGAAATCAAAATTAAAAACTTTATTGACGTTCTCGAATGTATTAATAATGATAATCTAAAATAAACGTTAAAAACCAATTTGTAAATTTTAAAATTGCAATTATTTTACTAACAAAAAGTTCCGAAACTACTAACTCATAAAAATTTGTTATTAAGGTTTTCATAAACGAAAATTAAATTTTTTGCAAACCAAGTTGGGTGAGCGCTTCACCAACTGCAGTTATTATTTTTAATATACGAGGTTACGATTATAATCTGATTTTAGTAGAGAGCATGTGATTTATTACAATATTGGAAATTCAAAGTGGATTTTCAATTGTGATTTATTGAGTTTTGGTTTTAAGATTAAGGTTCTGATCACTTCAGAAAAATCAGGCACAAGTTATATGTTTCGTTCAATAAATAATATTTGTTTGCATATAAAAAAATACTATTAATGATTTATAAATTTATAATAACTAAATTAATTGATATTTAACAAAACTAAATAAATGTTCTTCTTAAGTATACTTAGTTTGTTTCCTTTTTATATTACTGAAGTAAATTTGGTGTATATCAGCTTTACAAAAAGTTTTTATATTCCTATTTTCAAAAAATTCCAAAAAACCTAAGGCCAAATGTATCTATTGTAACTTCTAATGTAACTTTAGTTGCTGAAACCACATATCGGTCATATTACAAAAATTGTCAACATGTTCTGATAACGCATCCACAGCGTTTCCAGTCTTATTTTCACTCCTCCATACCAAAAAGCGCACCAAACAGTAACACGAGCGGATCTAAAGACTTCTAAACGCAATCACTCTTGAATTTTCTGCAGGCCAAATAGGGCAATTTTGCTTCTTCTTCTTCTTCCACTTTAAGGCTAGGATTGCTCCTGTTTGCCTTGACTTCTGGGTTCTGCTTCTATCGAAGGGAAGCCGAAGTCACTATTATTCTGTGAGCATATTAATATTGTTTTACATCTGAGGTAGCTTGCTGGGCTCGTCTCAGATGTGCCCGTAACCCTGGATTTTTGTTGATGAGGGCAAATCATCAACCCAGGGGGACCGCCGGCTTTACGTGCCCTCCGAAGCACGGAGACGATCATATGAAATTTCAGACTCTTTCAGTATGTAAGCTGGCTAATGACCGCCTCGGCAATTTTGCTTATTAACATAACCATTTAAATAAAATGAGCTTCATCTGAAACGTCGTGGAATTAATAAATTTGGATCTTCCCAAACACTTTCACCTCCAGCAACAATATCAGCTGTACCGAATCACTAGACTCAAATTTAAACACCAAATTTTTATAGAAAAGCCCCTTATAATGTTTTTCCCAATTTCTTATGCATTCGTCTGTACTTCAAGAAATGTGAGGATATATTCCTTATATTTTTCCTTTAATGCAACTTTAAGGTCAAATTAAAGAACAAATATGCTTTCGTTTGCTTGAGTCAAGTGGTCCAAAAATGTTCTTATTTTCATTTATACATAATTATTTATTCAAAAATATTCTGTGCTGGATAAATAAATGTAAAAAATATACATAGTGTACATACATAAGAAACCAACCAAAAATAAATAATGTTTTTACTATTAATAAATTAAATAATTAATTGTTAATTAATATATTAATAGATTTATTAATAAAACGAAATGACGATAATTACTTTCAGACAAAACATAATGCTTAGTGAGCTTGTTAAATTGCAGCCACAGTTAAAAATAATTTAAAAATGTAAATTTTCTTGCAAACATAGGAAAGCTTAAGATAAGGTTTTCAGAACAAAAGTTTGTAAGATTTTCTAGAAACGAAAAACAAAACCTTCTTGATAAGGTGTGTAAGCGGTTGGATAAGAATAGACATCTTCTTTGACTCTATCTCTACAGTGATATTTTGTGCTTTAAGACCATTTTAGCTTAAAATTGGTTAATTTCCGTTTGAAATCTACCAACAAGAGTTGCGTGTTACTGCTAACCTTTACTTTAACTCTTTAATTTTCTATCTGTTAAATGAAATGCTTTTGAAATTGTTCTGTGCGTAGGTATCTAATAGAATTTTAAACGTTTGATTAAAAAGGAATAAAAAAAATTGAACTCAAAAATGTTGATGGGAACATTTTCGATTGAATTTAATAAAAACAGCAATTTGTGTGACGAATCTGTACAGTAGAGGTATCCTATTGCAACTAACTGTGGTTATAGGATTAAATTGGATGTCGTTCCATAAAAGTTTGTCTATACTTTTTAATTATAATAATTTTAAATTAAAAACAGAATTCTGTACAAAATGAATATGCACATAATCTTCCATTCTCAAATGTAAAATTTAATTAGGTTCTTTACGTCCGTTATTACTTATCTTGGTACTATTACTGGTACCAAACAAAAATTTTAAAATACGTCTTACATAAAATGTGCAATGATAAATTAACTGAGGTTGAATGTCTTCGAGTTTTATTTTCACTAGCGTTAGTAGAATTTAGATAGCATTCTTGCTTCGGTTTACAACCCTCTTTTTCTTCCGACTCGGTAAAACTTATACACATTTTCGTGCCATTGTTAAATGAAAGCATACACAAATAATAATTTAGTTTGCAAGATTACAAGACTTTTCGTGTTTATTAGAGCTCATCATGAGCAGATATAGTCAAATAAAAATTTTTATTTCAAATTTACGATATGAATGCAGAAACGTATTTTTGCATAAAGAAGAAAATATGTTTAAGAAACTTTATTTAAAAATTTTTTATTTTTTTGAAATTCTAAATTATTATTTGTGCAAACACAGGGTACTTTATTTTAAGTGAGTTAAACGTGAGGATTTCGTACCCATCTACTCGTATAAAAGGTATACTAAAACCAATCGAATTGACCAATAAAAGCTCCAGCCAACTAATATAGCAATTAAAAAAATTACATTTGATTCAGCAATTTTTTGACTAGACGGACGATTTTCTTATTTAACTAGGTGCTTATTTTAAATCATTAACAACTTCATCTTTAGATCATCAAACATTGTTCAAAAATTAAAATGTTATAAATTGAATCAAGAAAAATATTTATTGTAACAAAACTAACAAATTCATGCAAACTGAACAAAATGCATTCTTGAAATACTTAAAAGATGGAAATTTGCCGTTTAGATTTTATTCACGATTTTATACATAGTTGCAATGCATTTAAGCATCTTTTTTAATCTATTATCGTTAAATCATCCAAGGATGCACGAAACATTTTCTAGAAATAAAATTTATAAAATTTCGTAAAGTAAAATACGTTGCAAGTAATCGTAATAGTTTCTCTCATACTGTGACGCAATGATGGCCACAATATTGCGAAGACGTTATCCTTTAATTATCCTTAAAACAACTTCATATACTGCTAGTTACAACAACTAAATATTTTATTTTTATTTAAATTGCCATTCCTATAAATACCATGGAGTTAAAAATCAAACTAAAAATAAACTGTTTTAATTATTTTTGTAGTTGAAATCTGGTTAATCCATTCGTGCGCGTCATGTATCGCTTTACATGTGTCCTTTTTGCCCGAACAATTGCAACCAAAAATAGGAGGTACACAACTAGATGCTATAAGAGTCTCAAATGCAAAATTTCAACTTTCTACGACTTGCCGTATTTGAGTTATGCCACATACAGACGTCACGACAAAACTAGTCAAAATGGCTTCAGTAAAGGTCAAAACGGACATTTCCGTCAAAATTTAAAAACCAAAAAATCGGGATTACAATCCTTCCTTATGACAAAGATAATATCTCTTAATTGAAAAGATTTTTTAATTTTAATATATTTTTGCTGTATTTTCAAATTCAAATTCATTTAATTTACAATTTTTTAAAAACTTTTTCAATTTTTCAGGAGTGCAACAATAACTTGAGCTTAAACTGCAATGAATTACTGGAATGTATATTTTGATTTCTTTTAATAATTTGAATCAATAGATATTTTCGAAATATTCATTTTAGAAAATCCTCTTCACCCCAATTAATGGTGTAAAGCAGATCATAATTCGAATTTTAGTTTCACCTAACGTTGTACTATGCAAACATAAGTTTCTAAAGCAGAAACTTTTAAATTTGCTACAAATCCAATTATCGAAGAGTAAAAGAACAAAAAAATATCAATACGGTGGCAGACTAATAACGTTTATAGATAAGAAAACAGAAAAACTTAGGGGATCACCTAATACATTTATCTCTCGCTTTATATACTAGAAAGTAGACACTTGACTTAAGGGTCAGTTTATCAATGAACAGTTAAATGTCGCAACTAAGTAAGAACAACTTAAAAGTATAGTACATCCGATTATCGGATCAAAAAAATTTGGAAAATAAACGTGAGCAGATTTTAATTAACACACATTTGGGGGTGTTAAAAAGATAACACTTCAATTTTTTATGTTTAGAAAGCAATTTGGGTTTAACACCGTGTGCCGGTGGAAAAATTGACGACTATAAACTTTATTTTCGTCGTTTTCAAAAGACTATTTTTTTAAATATTTTTCTCTATAAAATATTAATTATTCACTTTCATTATCAATTTATCACATAGGGAAATAACATGAGCAAAACGGTTTAATAAAATGAAAATTAATTTTGTTTTATTGGTTACCGCATACTAACGTGAACTTTAACGACGTTTATAATTAGTTAATTTTAACATTTTTGATTGCATGTAGGAAATTCTTTTGTAGTTCAATTAAAAGTGGTCCGGAACAAAGTTCATAAATCGAAAAGTGTTCCTGTGGGAGGTTAAATGTTGTATCCTGGCCAAACCACTTCCGGTCCAGTAACGCATCGTTTCATCCGGCTAGCATCGGTTGCTGACAGATTAACTGTATAACTAACTAAACTAAATATGAGAAATTTTGATTTCTTACCATATACAAATAATGATGATAAATTTGCTACATTATGCGACAAACTTAAGTGACTTTAATAACAACTACCTGGTATTTAATTTAAAAAGATCGCAAAAATTTTGCGTGACATTTCATTTAAAAAAGATTAGGAAAATAATTCTTCAACGAGGATTCATTCTTTCTGTTAATATCCGGACCTACTGCGCGTAAACGAATATTTTCTAACAAAAATTTTTTTTCTTTATATTAGCTATCGCTGTATAATATAATTTTTTGGAAATGTTCAAATTTAATTTTAATTTACATTTCAATTAAACTCGAAAAACTAATTTTCCTAAAAAAATTAATCTGGTTATGTAGGTAGGTACCTCAAATACTTTCATTTAGGTAATTAAAACAAAACTTTTTCATAGGAAAATTCCCTACATCAATTTTAATTTATCATACGCAATACAATATTTCAATTTTTTTCACATTTTGACGGAAATATATGTTTTGAGGTCCCTGAGGCACTACATGACTTTTTACAAAGAATGTCTGTTTGCTAGAATTTTTTTGTATAAGATACGTACTGTAAAAACTACCCAGAAACAAAATTTCAGAAAAACTAATTAAATTTTGACCAAAAATATATAGGTTTTGTCAGATTTATTTCAATATTAAAATAACGGCCACACCTAATTTTTTATTGTTTCTAACCCTGTGTTCCTTTGTTGTGTTTATTAATAAGTACGCAGTTGATAATTAAATCGAATAAATTAGGTTTATTTTAATACTTAGGAGAGTAAAGCGATTTTCGTGTAGGTACATAATTAATAAATCTAAATAATTCACTAAACTCTGTATGCCAGTTTGTTGTTCAATGTATATACAGTGGCTCCAACAATTATTAATACACCCCTATGTTAACCATGTAAATTGCACATTTTGAAACCGTTTTTTGACATATAAAACTCACTTTTACAGCAAAACTTTTCAGATATTTTTTATTGAAAATTTTAATATCTTTAGTTTTGTTTCTATACATTTTTTTATTTTCTTTCGCCGTTTACGAGTTACAGCGACTTAAAGAAAACTAAGTAAAAAAGTTAATAAAATTAGCATTGCTCTTATGGGAGCTTTTTACAGAGTTTTCTTCAAGTCGCTGTAACTCGAAAACGGCGAAAGAAAATAAAAAAATGTATAGAAACAAAACTGAAGAAATTAAAATTTGCAATAAAAAATAGCTGAAAAGTTTTGTTGTAAAAGCGAGTTTCATATGTCAAAAATCGGTTTCAAAATGTGCAATTTACATGGTTAACACAGGGGTGTATTAATAATTGTTGGAGCCACTGTACATATGTATTACAATTTTGAAATACTGGATTAATTTATTACTCTTGCTCAAATTTTAAAAAATAATTATTTTGTTATTATTAAATCCTCTTTTTGGCTTACTTTTGTTTATTTAAATTTATAAACGTTTGCCATAATTAATAATCATCCATTTAAAAGCAGCGTATTTTTCCTGAGGTTACAAAATACTTGGAGAAATTTTTATTGCATTAGGTAGGACGAAGGATTAGCAAGATACTAACCTTGCTAGAAAAACCTATAGGGTAGAGCAATTATGATATTATAAAAATTTATACGAATAAGTAATTTTTCTAAACGACATTGTACGTAATTATAATTTTTAAAACGAACGAAATTATTGCTGCTATATAATTTAAATAATTTAAACGTGCTAATGTTTTAATTTGACAATAGTGTGAAGAAAAGCGTGCAGGATCCAGTTGTTGCTAGCACTAGAGCGGTATAATCGGTTTATGACAGTCAGTATTTCCATTTCAGTTAACACTAGCGTTTCTAATGTTGACTGTTTCTAGTGTATAATTCCTTTTATACTTAATTTTAATTTAAATCTTAACTTAAATTTGTTACAATTAAAACGAAATAAAAAAAAAGTAATTATTTTTCAGGTTAAAGATAGCCTGGGGACTTACCGGGAGTTATATAGCGTATATTTGATTTATAAATATTTCTTCGAAGTCTTTGGGTTATTTTAACCTCGACAATACAAACGTTTTAATTAAAAAGTCAATAATTAACAAAGCTTTTTTTTGTGTTTGTGCACCGCTTTAAATATAGAGCTCTGTAAATCTTTCTTATTTGCATGTAAATAGGAAATGTTTACACCCATCAAATTTGTCTCGCTTTTGCATTATATAAATGGTCCATAGTGCAATAATGCTAGCTGAACTTGGTACGTGCAAGTGCAATCTTAGCCAGCATTTCCCAGAGTTTCTGCTTAAAGTGATTACGAAGTTTGAGTTCAGATAGATAGTTAGCCTTAGAGAAATAGTTAAACGTACTATAGAAGCAGTTTGATTACATTAGCTCTTGTTCCTCTACTCAAGCATATATAATAATTTAAGTAGTAAACGATTAATAGTAACCTAGCCCAGTTATATAATAAGTTTATTTATTAAAGGTAAATTAAAAAGTTAAAAATGAAATAATATACCTGCTAGCTTTATCTAAACGAATACCTAATTTGTCATTTTGTAATCAAATGAAATGAGTTTTCGTTGAAGATTCGTCGAAAGCGAAAAGATGCTAGCAGTTATATATGAAGTGCTTACCGAACGCTATTTGAACAAAAGCCAATTGGATTTTTTCAATCAATTTGTCCAATAGAAAGCTTTACTTTAACGGTAGCTTAAGATGTATCTACATTTGTATGAATTTTTATGGTTCAGAGATATTTGCTCACGAAATAAAATCGCTGTCTAGAAAACAAGATATAAAGTTAACGTTTGAAATAGCAGTGAGAAAAACATACTGACAGTTTGAAGTAAAACATAAAAATATTGTTTTTAAAGTAGATGTATTGATTATTCAAAACTTGTATCCTTAATTTTGGTTTACGGAAACTTCTAAAA
Organism: Cantharis rufa; assembly: GCA_947369205.1. Taxonomy (NCBI): domain Eukaryota; kingdom Metazoa; phylum Arthropoda; class Insecta; order Coleoptera; family Cantharidae; genus Cantharis; species Cantharis rufa. Next base: position 27,078,710 of record OX376309.1, read on the forward strand.
TTATTCCGCATTATTTTATGCACTAACATGCTTTGACATATCTCCATTAAAACTTTCAGCTAATTCGCCCACAGAAACTCGGCATTAATTTAAAAAAATAATCTGCAAAAATAGTGTATATTCCTATGTATAGAATATTAGAAATGATTTTACTGAAAATTCAAGCAATTTTAAAAGGTAAACAATTCTGTGATCTTGAAATACTAGCTCGGTTAAATTTAAGTTCCTAGTTCAACGCAAACAAAAGTTATTCAAATAAAGCTGCATATAGGTTAATTTTAACTGCTTGTAACTCGTTAGGAAACCATTTTTGAAAACTTATTTATAGAGTTTTTGTAGTTTTATTTTGCAAAATAGAAAAAAATGAAAAGGTTATTGCTAATTTAAGATGTTGCAATCCAAAACTTTAAACCCGCGTTTAACCGTCATTGAATCACGTACAGTGAGCTAACTTTTTAGTTTTCATGTTTCAGCATTCACAATATTGTTTAGAAAACTCTAAATAAATTAAAGTAACAGATAAACACAGTAGTACAATACACTACATGTACGATGTATGTATTTTACGATACATATAGTACTAGGGCCTCGACAGGCCACGTAATATAGTACTTTCCGACCTACAATTATGAGTTATTACAAATAAATTTTTTTACGTTGACTTTAGAATAATCAACTAATTTTAAAAATTTTTACTTGGCAAAATTATAGAATATTTTCTGTGATATTTTTGGCATCACATTCCATTAGAAAAATTCAATAGAATTTTCCTTAATTGCCTTGATTTTTTCTTCCTACAGCCAAATATAAACATTTTGCTTTCAAGGTATACAAGTGGTGTTCTATCTTTAAACGCTGTTTTGGCTAGAGAGTCGACAACGTCGTCGGCGTAATTGATTCCAGCATGGTCTCTAATCCAAATCAGTATATATCTTTCAGAGTTATGTAGTAATCTAATAGAATATTTGACTGCTTTACTATATTGTCATAAGATTCATTGTAGCAATTGAGAGGATTTCATCAATGCTAAAATAATCGAGCAAAAAGGAATATACTTGATCCTTCAGGTAGCACTTAAAATGAATCTAATAGTAGCAAAAATATTATTATTATAAATGATTTATAATTTTGGTTTTTCAAATAGTACTCGAATTGTGTCATTCAACACTCCCCATAAACATAGTACTTCACAATATTATCAAGTTTTACAAAAACATAGCTACCTATTTCATAAAAATAAATTACAACGCAAATTTTTTAAAGGAGGATGGGTTGTATTTGGATAATCTATACTTCATAAAAGTGATATCCCAGTTTTATATAACTTTGAATTATAAAGAGAGGGCTTATAAATAATATAACCAGTGGCGGTTCATTGTTTTTTATTTCAGGAGGCTAATCATAAAATATAATGTAAAGAGTAATCTTATCCACCCCAATTTTTTAAATAAAAAAAAAATTAACTGGCTGGTACAGCTTGATATCAACATATCAGATCAGATGATACGAAATTTTTTCCGAGTCTTGACAGTCCATACCTGCATATATGTTCTAAGCCAAAGTTGCTGTTTCGACGTTACTTTTTGGATTAGTATTGTGGAAGAAGTATCTATTTTGACACATCTCACGTTCTAAAATTCACTTTTTAATTTTTGAAAATTTTAATTGTTGCAATTATGAATTGATTTTACATTTTATGTAAACTAACACAAATTAGAATAGTAATATTTAATAAATAACAATAACATAAAATAAATCATTCAATTAATATTTATTATTTGTGTTTAAAATTGCTTGTGTCGCGACCTGCTTAATGCATTGTTTACGTATTAATGAGTACATTGATTTTTAATTGTTAAATTAAAACTTGGATTACTCCATGTTACCCTACACAACTAATTAGATAAAGATGGTTTATTATATTCTATTAGTTTAATTGCGATATTTTATGAGGCTTCTAATGTAAATTATAAATACTTTTGAGTTTATTTGAATAAATCCTGCAAGTTTACGGTTTCATTATAGAAAAAAGGCAATTTTTCAATAGTAAAATAAAATTGATGGGTTATTTTAAAAACAGCATAAATCACCTATTTTCCGAAAATGAGATAATAGCAATTTTATGTTCTTTGAAAGTAAATACTTAATCGATGCAAAAACTGCATTAGTCTAACGCTATCCATATATATTCTGTAAAATCGACATAAGTCAAAAAATTCACAGTAACTAGGTCGATTTTAGATTGTTCACTAAATGTATTTATTTTAAAATTTCGAAACTTCAAGAGATTTTATTAGTTAATAATTAGATTTCTTCAATGCTATCAAAGTTATAGAGACAGTTTTTCATTAAAGTGATGTCTGGTGCAACAAAAAAAACTTGCTTTGGTGAGCGTAATGAGATTTTAGTTTAAAAATGCATATATATATTATATGTAATATATTACAAAGTTTTTGAGTTTAAAATAAAAAGTTAGCAGTTGATCAAACGTGATTACACAAAAATAAACTATAATTTTCTCAAGTTTTTGAAAAAGGATAAAAATAATGATATATTCGCGCAATTTTAATGAAGTACGCTACTCGCAAAAATTAACAAAATTTTCTAATAAAATACTACCTCGTGGCGAGTTAAAAAACTTTATAAAACGGAATATACAGTTTGGTCGATATTTAATTTGTTTTGAGGATTGTAGTATTTCATTATTAAGGGAAGACTTTATAGGTTGTATAAATAAGAAGATTTTAATATAAAATAAATGACAAAGATATTAAAGAAGAGTAGTTTTACGAGATTTTGTAACAAAGTTGAAACTAACAGAACACTAACATTGAAACCACTTCGTATAATTTATAATTTATAAAGCAAACGACGCTTTGTGATAAAAGCATAAGGCATACGAGAGAACATTTGATAGAATATAGGAGTCGCGCAACTGTCGAAAATTTGAGGTTGTTACGCTGATTGTAACGGCTGCGTCTACTGATGTTACAATTACGAATTGATCGATATAATCTCATTGTAAGCAATGAGATGCTAGAAATAACACAAATGTAAAGTGAACACATGCTGTTGGTTTTATTATTAAATTTTAGGTAAACGCTTTTAAATTAAAGCTTTCGTACCCTACTATTTCTACTTTATAAATTATTTTTTCAACGTTAATTTAACGTATCCTTTCGTTAAATTAATGTACTATATCCACTAATTTAATATTAGTTTCAATTTATTCTGCTTTAGCAATATGAAAGAATTAAAGTAAAAACCAAAACTACCACCCAAGTAATGAAAACTGAACATAATCTTTATTAAATTTTTGTAAAATTGTTGGGTGCTTTCGGCACTGCGTTCGCTTAACTAAATGAGAAATAATAATAGCAATATATATATAGACACAGTTTTCTATTTTAAATCTTCTTACATAAGAACACAATTTCATTTTGTACTCAAACGGAAGTTTTCTAAAATATAACTTCAAAAATAGAAGCTATCAAAAAAGAACTACACCAAGTCGTATCCTACCAACTGCAAGTATGCATTTGTGACTACCGTAACCATCTACATTTTGTGCAGCTTTTAAGGAAAGAGATCTGCATATGTAACTAATAACATAAGCAAGAACAAAAAAGCTTAAGATAAACTATTACCCAGTTCCTTACAAACTGTAAAGAATTTTAAACTGAAAATGGTGTTACAAAACAGAATTTTTTAATTATACGCTTAATCAAATTTTCAGCATCAACATTTGCACAGGTGCCGCCAAATTGCATTTTGTCCTGTTTATAGGATTTAAGTACATTAGAACTTAAGAACTCAAAGTATGCCGATTATTGGCAATGGTTCTCTATAATTTGGAGAAAATCACCGGAATTGGGATCACACGTAGTATAGGCGATATCTAAAATCAATTCGTAAACGATTAATATTTAATTGATCAGTGTACCTCAATCAATTAAACAATCACTTCGCTCACGATATAATAATAATGCGATTAATATTTAACCAACATGGAAGTTATGGAATGTCATAATTAGGCGGTTCTGTATTGTCGCTTGGAAATCAAATAAGATATATATAAATTTTAAATCCATTATTAAAATTTCTCCGGCGGACCGGCGGACAAAGAATGTGTTGCGAAGGAAAGGGGGGCCCTAAGCTTGACATAACTGCCATATTGGTGGGTATGTATGAAAGCTGGTAACAACTTTTTCTAGTTATAATTATAATTAAAAGTGCAATTTCGCTGAAGCAATTTTTCAATTTAAACATTGTTTCATCCCGTCGCTTCAAATTAAATTGAAATAAACAAAAAATAATGCCATTAAAATATAAAAAGGAAATAAATTAATAGGTCATTCGTATAGTTTTTGCGCATTTTCTGTAAAGAACGCCCACTAATTACTTTAAGATAAATGGATAGAACACAAAACAAGAGTAATTTGTTCCTGCTTGTCATTTTTTTGTACTAAAAAATAAGATAAATGTATATAATATGGGACTAAACAAGTGCCGCGATATAAAAAATATTTAGTTTTAAAAATACGATGACGGTAAATATATGTAGTCAAATTTATAATTTAATTTACAAAATGGAAGCAGTGATTTTGTTTATAAGTTACCTAATAAATAAGTTAAAGTTTTGTATTGTGATATCTCTTAAGTTAAAAGTTTTTCATTTTCTTTCTGTAGTTTTCTTATCCATTTAACCGTTATAGTTCTTCTTCGGCTTCCACCTACATATTATGTCATTAGTTTAAGTAAACTCGTAAAGTATAGATGTTCGAAAAAATTTTATTTTCAACTTTACACTTTTATTGGAAGACTGTTTATGTTGCTTGGCAGTTATTAATGTCTTACAATGCTTCCAAAATGTGAGCTTTTCAAGCCAGTTACTTCTAAAGAAAGATTTTCAAGCTTTGTCTTCGATGTCACGGGCCATCGGTTTCGCTGTTTACATTACACTTTCAGTTCATACAAATTTAAAATGAATGCCACTGTTACATTGTCTCCGACTTCCTATTGTCATTTTCATAATTATGCAAACTTTAAATAGCTCTCATTCAAATTTTAAAAGCTTTTAACTATATTTAATGGATAACCCTTCTTATTTTGAAATATACCTTCCTACCATGATAAATTACATAACTTTCAGCTCGAAAAAAAAATTTGTGTGTAGCCAGTGACTCGAGCAATTTACATATTTAATTTTGACTTATAAACTCTCGTTCATTTGAATTTATAGATGATCAAAATCAACTAAAATATTTAATTCTTTCAAAGTTATTCAGCCTAGCATATAGCTATCCGGTGTCCGTTTACCTTTAACGTTGAAATTAGGAATATTTGTATATACTTATTAATAAGTAAATATCGAAGTTGGTATACATCAAAATGTTTGGGGCGCGTTATTTACTATACTCGAAGTAAAATTTTAACCCAAAGCTTATTGGTAGATTTTATAAAGTGGTTTTTAGTATAAGAACACAATATTTCTTTTTTATGTCTCTGGTGTCTTGTTTCTTTGGTTACATCATGCTTTATGTTTGTTTCAGTGTTTAGTACCTCTGTTCCGGTAACTTTCCTTGCCATTCTATTCCTATCCTGCTACTCTAAAATTCCGCTTGCGTGTTCCTGTAAAATTCATGAAAGCTGCAATAGCATACGGTTTTCGTATAACGGATTTTGATTGTATTTATTGTCAATAATATAAATTATAATGTGAAATATTTTTCCTAGTCACTTGCTTAAAAAATTGTTTTAATTTAAAAATATAAAATAAACCATTTTTCTTTTAAAATTATACTTTTTCTGTATATGCTTGCCTTTATCACGGCCCTCTATCATACCTATCAGTTTTATATTACATTTTGGTTTTTACTTTAAAAAATAGAATATTGTCAAAAATATGGAAATATTTTATATTGATTAATGTTGTTTTTAAATTTTTCAATAGTGATTTTTCGAAAAGCTCCAGTTTTAAAAATGGCTGCATTTCCATACAAATTTCTCAATTTATTTTTTATTGCTTGCTGGATACAACTATAACGTTAACGTGTTTGTTTGCAAAACGATTTACGTTATGAATATTTCTTTTCAAACCCAATATGTGTATATCCTTTTTCCGATAAAACAGTTATAATTTTATTTAATCTCTTTTAAAGCTACAATTTTTCTTTATATTTATTGTGCGTTTGCATACCTACATATACTATACACTTATACATAAATAAAAATTATAAACCTTTATATAATTCAAAGATATTGTACGGGTTTAGTACACGATGCAACCTCGATAATCTGCACCTACCACCCATAAAACTACCCAAAAAAACTGCCAAATCCAAAATAGTTTTCGTAAATTTAAAAAGTGTGTTTATGGTAAATCAATGGTAAAAATAAAAATGATAGATGATTTGAGAAAAAAATAAAAATTCTGAAAATTCCAATTAATTTTCTTCAAAAAACACATTTTAGTGTAAAAATAGATATGCAAGTTTTCTCGTAAATCTAATGTTAAAGTAAAGAGTATTTTCGATTACAATAAAATACCAAGGAAAGGATAAAGGAATGTGCGGATTATTTTAGTGAACAAATGAACACCAACCTACATAAAATGTAAATTAGAATTTCTATTGCAACTAAATTTAATAAAATTTGAAAAATAATCCCTACATAAGCAAAATTTACAATGCATTTTACGCGAAGGTCTCATAAAATATCTAAATCTAATTCATCACTGCCATGTCGACTAATTTAAGGACCCAAATGCAAATAGCAGACATTTAAACTACTTTGAAAACAAGAAAGTTTCTTGATGAGTTAAGAAAAATTTTACCCCTATGACGTCATCAGTAAGTAATCAATGAGGGAATATAAGTAGGAAGTAAAATTAGCGATGTTAGATTTGCTAATTTTACTAAAATAAAAATTCTACAGGGGGGGGGGGGGGGACAAGTTTAAAACATATACGTGAAAAATTTTCTAATTAAATGCGGACATAATACCGCAGTAACATGTTGAATGGATCGTGTTTGATCGACATAGAGCATTTATTGGTGCTGGAGCTAGCAGCAAACATTACTCGAGATCCTATAGTAGTAATTTGAATATTCTGGTGGTGTAGCTTAGCAATGCACACGATTATCCTATTTAAATATTATGTAAATAAATTTTCGTTACAAAACTTGGCGATGTTATAACTACACTAGTTGAACTGTCTGACTAGCGAATGTTAAAATTTACCTAACTCAACAGAAACAAATTTAAAATACAGTGGCGGCTAGTTCTGCCACAGTATAAATTTCAAGTTCATGCTATTCTTAATTAAAATAACCTATTTTAAAAATTATCAATAATCCTTAAAATCGACATTTTACGATTAAGAACGTAGCAATATATATGCATAAAAAATAGTAAAATTTCGATAATTTTCCATTTGTTTCTTCAATACTCTGAAGTAAATTGAAATGAAGTTCAAGTTGGCAATTTTAAATGTCAACAAAGCATGATATTAAATTTTAAAATACGTTTCTATAATGATAACGCAACTTTCTGTGAGCGCTTATATGTTTATAATCATCCCACATTTCTCTTGAATTTTGTGTAGCCTAAAACATGCCTTATCATTGAAATGCAGGAACCAAGTCTTCTTGTACGCATTCAATGAAAGTATTTGACTTAAATGAAATTGGTATTTTTACGAATGTGTAATATTTGTGATAAGAGAGAAATGCCTGGCGCCAACAGTCGTTTCTTCAATATCCCTTATCTGATGTTTTTTAAGTTAAACTATCTCAAATATCATGTTATTTCAATCTTTTGCAATCGGGATGTAGCTACAAATATAAATGTGAAATGGGTTCAAATTTCTTATTTGAAGTAAAACGTGATAGTAGTAGGTATCTCCTTTTAGTCCTTTTATAATTTGAGCGTTCTATTTAGGTTATATTAGCAAAAATTTAATTTTGAAATTTCTGTGCTATGGTTCTTCCACTTTTTAATTTTATTAAAAGCAATAAATTGTTGTTGTTACATAAAATAAACAACTTTTGTATCTGCAAGATTGTATCTACGCGAAATGCTTTTACACAATCTAGTTTAATGAGTTTCTCAATAACTGACGAATAAAAGATGAAAGATTGCGACTTGTTGGTTTAGTTTCCTAATAAGTTGTATTGAAATTAATAGTATACTATTTAACTAGAGCTTAAAGTTGCTTATTAATCGCTTAGTAATTAATAAGCAGTTTAACCTCGAGTTTTAATACACTATATATTTTATTCCTTTCAGAAAAATGAGAAAAGTTTCAAAAAACATGTAATGCCATAATAATTATTTTCGACTATTATACGTTATGCGTAGGTATGTTATTCCGTAAGAGAGGTAACTAAAGATCGTAACAACTGGGTGTTTTATAGTCTGCTTATAGTAGACGTTGACGAAGTGTTAATTTCTGTATTACATATACAGCAGCGAATAAAACTATTAAATTGACTTGGTTGAAAGTTTCATTCTCATATTCTTGCTAATAATTTTATTTTCAACAATTGTGTTTGTGGTGCAATTAGCTTAGCGCTGCATTTATTATACGGTTCAAGAGATACTTTCAGAGTAAATGAAAAATTGCTGGTTTGGAATTAACCAATGAATTAATTTTCATTATTAAATAAGCTGCATGTGTGCACAATCTCAAAGTTATTTAGAAAAATTATGCGCTACACTGCCACAATATGCAGTTCAAGTTGTTTTCTCAAACAGAAACAATCCTTTTTTTATATAAAAGTAGGTTAATGTATTTCATATTAAATAAACAATACGGTAAATTACAGAATTGAAAAAAATCACACTATTGTGCTATCCTACCTACCCGTATTGATTATAGGGGATGGTTTTTAATTTAAATGTGCACAAATGTTTAATCGTATTTATGCAATGCAAGAAAAATGATTGCATTTGGCGAGGGAAAATTTGTTCCATCAAATCAATGCACGGAAACACACATGTGTATTTTTAAAATGAACTTAAAGACACTATAGCGCTATTTTGGATTTTGGGAAAAAGAACTGAAAAAGAAAGGAATTTTGTTTGTAGAAAAATAAAGTCGATGTGGGATTAACTCGAATATTTTTTTATTTTAATGATGAAATGATGATGAAGATGGAAACTCGGTGTTGTTTATTTCAAAATATTGCAATAAGTAAAAACCAATAAATTAGCTTTGCGCTGTAAATCTAGAATCTGACACTTTTACAATTAAAATGACCCCAAGTCCAAGTTAAATATTTTTAAGTTTCTACCCTTTTAGCATACGAATCAATTGACTCGTATTATTAGAGCTTACAACGTAACCTTGTCTGCGTTTGTGAACACTCGAGTGGCTTTTGGTAGTTTCGGTCACGAACAAAATCAATTCATTAAAACACTTTAAGTTAATAAAGTGTTTTAAAAATGTTGGATTAATTAAGAAAATTAGTTGTGACACTTAGAAATGTTGAAAAAATTCCATACGTCTCGAGCATTTTTATTATGAGAAGAGAAATTTCGAGTTTCGACTTGAGGCAGAAAAGGAGTATTGCAGGTGACAGATTTTACACGAACAGAAGAGTCGAAATCATGCAACAGATAAAACCTTATCGATTTAAATTTAAAGCTATCGTTTTGAAAGCGGGGGTTATGATTTTGAAAATATCTAAATTTAAAACATAACTATGTTTTTACTATTATTTTTTTGAAAGTTTATTTCACACATGAATAGTGCATCTCTATACAAATAAATAGAATGTACCACGTAGAATAGAAAATAAAATGTAAGAAAGGAATTGAAATAGCTTCAAGATTCTAGAATTTCAGGAAGGATACAATGAGTTGGTAAATATAAGGAACAGAGTCGAGAGCTTTTTGACATCTAAAGTAATACCGTCTCTCTAAGAAATTTGGTATTCCGAATTTCTTACGTACTGAATTACATCAACGACTTTTAAATTCTGTTAAAAGTTGCTTTTTAAGTTTTTGCCGAATAATGTCTATAGTTTATTACTTATTGCGACTCTTGCTAGGATAATGGAAAAAATTAAAATTTTTAAGTATAAAAGTAGTTCCTTCGTATTTTTAGCAATTACGATACGAGTGCAGAAGATTACTTTTTCAAGGCGTTGAAGATACAAATAAGTCTTATAAATACCAAGAAAAGCTTGAATTAAGACATATGACGTGAATTGATTGTTGGATTATACAAAAGGGTGGATTTTGGAAAACAAGCAGTATTAAGCTTCGTGCGCGTTAGACAAAGAAGCTTTATGTAAATTTTGATTGACAGTGGTGGGTGGGCTGATCTAAAATTAAGCACATTTTGTCAGTATCAGTCAACTAAGATTGATTCGAACAATATTGGATAACACAAGTATTTAGTTTATTTTTACGTTACCTTTTTAGCAAATCTTAAAAATAAGATACTTAAAATTTCAGCAACCTATAAATAAAAAATACACTCCCTCGCAACCGTAATTTATTATAATCATACATCTTACTTTATCGAGATTAATAAGTAATGAAAATTTACTTTGGGATAAAATATCTTTTAAGTTTCAAAGTACTATCGATCTGTAAAAAAATATTTTAATCTCAACAAATGCGCCTTCAAAAGGTAATTTTATTATAATTTCTTCAAATTTCTTTAATGAGAACTTTTTTAAATATAATATAAGTAACATAAACTATAGGAAACAGTAGTAAATTTCAAGTTATAGGGTTATTACAATTATAAATGTTTTTGTGGTTTATGACCATTTTGTTTGCTGGAAGTTATTATAATGCATCTGTTTTTGGTACCGAAATTATGGCACTAATTTTTGGGATTTAAAGTCATTGAAGCACCAAAATCTGCTTTTTATTTTTTCAACAACACGAAAACATTAATTAAAAATGTGGAAAAAAACTTGAGGAAACCTTAAATTTAAGCCAAAATAAATACTGATTTGCACATATTTTTATGGTTTTTTTATTATTATTGCAAAAATTACATCTGTAGTTAAAATATGGAAAAATGATCTGCGTTACCATAAATTGTATTGCTTTGGTGGTTAGTAGTTAAATTGAAAATTAATTTTTCATTTAACTCACATACCTTTATACTTAATTAACTTAATTTAAAAGTGGTGAGGCAATATTGGGGTTTCTGAGGTTGTATAAATTTTTAATATCCAGCAGATGTGTGCGTGGTGGATGGGTTAAAAGTTGTTCGTATTGTTAGTTTTTAATTTATTTTAATTTCACAACAAGCAAGGGCTAAAATAACTTTTTAACTGATGGAAATTGTAGAAAGACTAGGCAGAAGTTCTAATTATCAAGGGACAAACCGCATAATCCCGGGCAAACTGTCTCTGTGTTACACTACCGACATGTAGTTTTTGTTATATTTACTTCTATTTAGGCTTACTATATACCTACTATATAGCAATAAGTGGCATGGGAAATTACTTGTAGCTATTACACCAGTGTTATACGTAGGGTGTGTTAGAGCTCCCTCGACAGTATCACGTCATATGTACTTACGATATAGGTGTTTACATTTAATCCCGGTTTATTTTAAAATAGTGCTTTTCAAAATAAAAATGGAAGTAATGTGATTTTAAGATTGGTCCTGTTTATTCAGAAAACAAAATTCCCTATTATAAATCAACATGATTGAGTTTAATAATAACACAACAAATTTGCAATTTAATTGTGCATATATCAATAGTGGAGAATTGTATCTTCTGTAAATAAGTAGTTACAAACGAAATTTCAGTCAGTACAAATCCATGTTGAAAATTAATTAAATTTTCGCTTCGCGCTTGATGAAATATTGCTTCAACTAAGATGAAACAAAATGTTTGGTATTATGCTACGTAATTTATTATTGTATAAATAAATATTTCGAAATCCTGCTTCTTTTTTCGACTATAGGTACCTACAGCCGATAACTTTTTATTTATTTTAATTTTTAAATATTAAAATATTTAATTGTTAATATAAAATTAAGAAGAGTAAGAGAAAATTGATTGGATAAAATGAAGAAAAACAAAAATAGGAGAAAGACGTGTAAAAAACATTTTATACCTATTATTCATTTTAAAACTTAAAAATGATTTAGTGCTTTATTAACTTTTAAAACTCGACTAAATTTTTAAGTTATGATTTTTAATGTTACGCCACTGCATCCAACTTAAAATTTACTAGTCTTCAAGATTAAATTTCCAAGAGAGTGAATTAAACCATTAAAAGACAATAATAAATCATTAGTTGTTAAAGAGGGTTTAAACCAATCACGAAGAGCATAACTTTTAATAAGATCATCCAACGTTTTAATCAGCAGTCTTGGCTATGCTTATTAGTTGGTTGGTTACTAGACTCTCCGAGCTCTTGCGTGTCTGAATATGTACATGTAAAGTGAAAACTAATCCATCACAGTCAAATGATTATCTACCACTCATACAATGGAATAATTTTAGTAATTTTATAACCTAATCACTACATAATATTGCTATATTCAACTTTTGTTATCAAATTTAACTATTTTAATAACATAAATTAAATTCAAATTTCATCTTAAGGGAAATCCGTTACAATACTTTTACTTTTCCAATACATCTTACTTATAAGGTAAACGCTACAGTTATCGGACAGTTAAGAAAATTTCGCACGAAATAATTTATAATTTGCATATTTTTATGAATAAATAAAAAAAACGTATATACATTATTTTTAAATTGAAAGAAAATTAAAAACATACTCAAAAAACTACAATTATCGGACATGACAGAAGCAGTTATGGGACGGAAAAACAATATGAAAATTATGTTTTCATTTTGAAAAATAAAATTTTAATTTTGGTACCGAAATGTTTTTGATAAATTAAGAGTAAAATAAAAAACGCCGTACAATTCAACATTTGATGAAAAATAAAGCTGAAACGAACTGCAAATAGTAATTAACAAGAAGTTAAGTAAGCCGACTTCATTAATTCAATATGTTTAATTCAAGCTGTTGCTTACGACTATTTTTAATTACGCACAGTTTTTTTCTTGCATTATTTGTTGTGTTATTTCAAATTAATTTAAAACCCAAGTGCAATATATCTAGCAAAACAAATATTATATAAAATTAGTGAAATAGAAATATAAAACCTTTTCTGCTATTCGGTAAATTTAATACAAGAGAATAACTGGTTTAAAGGATTTTGTGGATTTTGAAAATGCATACTTGTGACAGAAAAATCTTGAAATAAAAACATTTTAGTTCGGTAATTCCCAAGACTGCCATTGATGAAAATGAAAGTTTAAATTTATTCTTCTATTCGATAGTACCTATAGTATAAGCTTGAAAAATGTAATTATCATTTCAAAGTTCAGGAAGGTTAGTTAGTTTATCTACCATCAAAAAAGATGATTCCGTTTTGGAAATGTTGAATAATGTATTGTATTTAAGACTACCCTGCCGGTGCGGTGCCCGTCAAAGCATAAGTTTCTATAAAACGTAAAGAAATAGTGCAACAATTATTTTTACACCGTCCGGTATTTAGTTTATTTAATCAATTTCCAACTTTCAATTACCTTGTTTTGAGCAAGCGCGACGATTTAGCGATTACCGGGAAAAAGCAGACTTTACTTTCTGTTCAACCTTATTTTGGAAAACTTTAGTTTTTAAAATTTCAGGTAAAAATTAGCGCTGTTCCTAGTTTTGATAGTTCGTTATCTACTTTTAATTCCCATTTTAGGTTCTCAGGAGAGCTCTTTTGTATTGATTCATTATATATCGCAGCTTTTTTTTGGTTCGTTTTTTGGTTCGTTTTTTGCCATAGAGGTTCTACATCCGTTCACTAGAATATCATATTGAGCAAGATCATACTTTGGTGGAATGTTTTATTTTGGATAGATTTTGAACGATGCAGCAATAGGTTCATTTGGAGTTCCATTGTTCCCACGATTGCTGATTACCAATATTTGAGTATCCATAATACCTTTTTACGCAAAGAAGGGAATTGGTTCCCGTGTAGATTTTTTTATCAATAAACTCGCCATATAAATAAAAAATTAGACAACAATATTTTTTTATAAGAATTTATCATCAATTTTTAGATGAGTCTACGACTCTCGCTCTTCAACGAAAAACCCGTTCTTTCGCGAACGGGTCCATTTTCGGGCCTGTTATATTCAAGAAAAGCAAAATAGAAATTGGTTTATAAGTAAAAAAGCTTCGATTAATAAAGTTTCAAATATAAATTTATGAAGTCTGTGTACGTGATAATGGAAGGTTGCCGTAACCTTCTTATTAATAATGAGAAAATATGGGATATACCATGTATACCTTATACCATGTAGACAATACATTTTACGATCAAGTACCAAGTTGAATTATGTATTTTTGATTGACTAAAAAGATTTAAAATATATTGGTAGGTAATATGTCAGCAAAGGAGTTTTATAATTTATAGAGTTGATTTTCTGATATAAACTACGACCCACCGACAAAGTCATTTGATAACAGACATACATACCACCGCCATTAGTACACACATTAATACATTTCAGGCTGACGGCATTGTATGTCGGAATGGGTCGAGACGAAGGCCCCAAGTCAATTGTTTCGCTGTAATATTCTCGAGATAGCGGCCAACAAGCGTCGTTATTGGTTGTAGAAGACTTTTAGAATGCCATCAATCTGCCAAGCTTGTATTCAATCTGTTCATAATTACAAAAAAATTGCTACGCCATCCGATACACCTAAAATAACTCAATATATCTTCTCTCACTTTGGTTTTTCCACAAATTTTGTGCTTAATTTTACTTTTTATTTCTAGATTTCCCTCAAAAGACTTTCTAATGTATTTTTAAGTATACAATTCTAAGAATTTCTGAAATTGAAATATAATTGCACTTTTATTTATTTCGATTTCCTTTTAATTTCACAATATGTATTTTATACATTTCTCATCGTAACTTTTACTATTTTTAATCCCAATAAGTAAATTCTGTACTATATTTTGCAAAACATTTCAATCAAACTCAGCGACAACATACTACAAAGATTTCAAAAATGTGTATTGAAAAACCTTTTTTGAAATCTAAAAATTATGCTTAATATGCGCTTTATCACGTAGTCTAAATACTTCTCTTCAATTTAATGACTATCGCGTAAGCGGTTAATATAATCAAATATTTGAAGCTACTTTGCGAAAAGTCTTTATACCCACCAAGCATATTGAAAACGGAATTAAATAAAGTTTAAAAAAATAATTATTCACTACAAATTCAAAAAAACGTTCCGCTTACCTAAAAGATATTATAAAGAATTATAAATTTCAAATTCAGATCAAATTTTTTGTCAGAGAAAATTAGAGACCATACTTAGAAATAAAGGACATTCCGACCAAGGAAAGTTACTCTTATGATTTGTCATTCCGTGAACGCTTATTTGTTCACTGAAATGGATATGAAGAAACTAAAGAATATCCGTTGAAGGAATTGCGGATTACGCGTGTTAAGCTGAAGCAATCATGGACGAATATTCATGAGAACTGTGCTATAAGTAAAACTAGATATTGAAAATGGTAAAGCAAGCTTTTTTGAAAAATATTAAAAAGTAATTAATTTTGTCATAAAAATATCCAAAATGATTTTCCCCATCAAAGAAAATTTTCTTTAGAAAGCATTACTTTAGGGTAAGACAATTTTACTTTTTGAGACAGTGGCGTTTCACTGGAACACTCTGTATGGTTGAAAAATAATTTTCGATTAAACACTTTTATCTAAAAACCTTTTATATTTTCAGTGGTAAAAAGCTACGAAATAAATCGAACTACTGACTGAAAATCTACAAGGAAAATCGTGTAATATTAATTAATGGATATTTAATTCAATTTAAGTTTGTTTTGGGGTTTTGCCGACAAAGCAATTTTCTTTCTATATGGAAATGTAAATATCTAAATAAATTTTATGAAAAAACAAGTTCTTTGAAAGGAAGGAAAATTGTGCTATAAAACAGTAAAATTATGAAAAACGCCAAAGTCAGAGGGTCGAAATCACTAGTTTTGTGATTTAGATACTTGATAAAATAACGTTTCATCGCCCTACGATATATCTTGCTATATTTGCAAGTACATCTTCACACATGGCTGCACTATAATACGAAATATTAAATTTTTTCAATTCAATTTATCACCAATATCTAAAATTGCAATTTTAAAATTTTCATTCAATTTTTCTTCATCGATATTATTGTAATTATTATTAAAAAAAAAATTAACAGGAAAAGCAATTATTTTCGTCATATATTACAAAATAATGATTTTGTCCTTTTAAAACAGATGTTTTTTCTTTTGTTAAGGATCCTGCGTGAAAGACATCAATCAGTATATTATCCTGAGCCTAAAGATATGTCATAATGCAATTGCAATTTTCAGTTACGCAATAATTATTTAATCATAAAAATAAATTTCACAGTTTAACGTAGAAATTGAGTAAACTAAGAAAAGAGATAAAAGGGACTGTCTTGAATATAAAAACGAAATAAAAAAAAGGTAATTAAATATTACGTTATAAAAACTTTAAAAAATAAATAAATAATTGAAATTTGGTTTATTATTTTTAAATATTTGAGATATTGAGATATTTAGGTAGTTTTTATGCTTCCCTGCCTACCCCGACAAGCCGCCCCTGGTTAAATATTATGGAAATTTCAAGTAATAAATTTCTTATTAGTTCGAGGATATTATTTACCTAACCAATATTATACCCTTACAAATTATAAAAACTTACTGAAAACTACCCTATGTACTCAATCTATTACCAATTATTAATATTAAAAGCTTTCAAAAGCAGATATTAACAGTCAGTCAGTAAGTCAAAAAAATATTATCCGTACTTGTCAGAGTTTTAAAAAAACTGCCATGTTATGAAGTTTTGACGCAATTTCTAACAAAAAATTATTAAAAATTTAAATTTATATTTACTTTAAAAAAATTATTGTTAATTTTGTTCTTGAAAGTTTATCAATCAATAAACCGAATACCGAAAGTGCTAATTAACGAGTACATTAATCAAATACTTAGTGATAATACTTTGTTAATATAAAATTTAAATTATGAAAAATTTTCAAATTTAATTTTATTATGTATGGACGGAACGGGCAAACTACGCTATGATGCATTATTGACTCTTAATACATTGGTAATTAAATTTTAGTTATTTAACAGAAATGTGTTTTGATAGCTTTCGCAGTTGCTTCCTATAATAAATCTCAACAAATTTCCTCTTAATGGAAAAAAGAAAATATTGAATTATTCAAAAGTTCTCAAAGAAGGAATTGATTATTTGAATTCTGAGAGGTCACCCTGAATAATATTGCAATTGAAGATCCCGACCACAGAAATGCCAAATAAAGATTGGATGTAACTACCATTTAGTAATTGCGGATTTTATAGCAAAATAGCTTTGCGGTGTAACTGAAATAAATTAGGTAATGTTTGTTAAAATTCGATAGCATTGAATTATGTACATCAAAGGTTGCTTTTAAAAAGCTCATTATACAATTATCACAATATTAAATTGTAAATGTCAAACGAGAATTGGATAGATTTCTAAACTTTATGCAGATATATATGTATACTATGATTCATTGTATGATTCGTTGATAGGAATTGCTGTATTAGTATTGCACAACGACAGAGAGAAAGAAAGAGAGAGAGCCAGAGAGAGTGAGAGAGAGAGAGACAACAACTAACCCTTTGTCAGAAGCTGGTTAAAGTTTGGGAATGATTAGTTGATTTTGATTCAGTTGTGCTCGCTTATTAGAAACGGAAACTTTTGTTTGTACGCAGAAGTTCTCCAATTTAAACACAGGAAAACTGATTACATTGTCCATGGAATAATGTACCGCTTATTAAGTTACTTACTATTTCATGGTAATTTTATATACAATAATAACTAACAAATTCATTCCTCATTTAAGCTGTCATGAAACTTGCCACTATCATGGCAGAAATGTTTGACATTTTACATTAAATTGAGAATTGCATGTAACTTGAAAAACAATAAATTTAATTTATTTAATTGATATTTTTTGCATTTCTGATTAGCTAAACTGCAATGATTCAATTTATTTCATTTTTTTACTCCCCCGCCACGATTTTTATAAATTGACCAAGAAATGTTTTATAAATGTCTCGATTAAAATATCTGAACTTAAAGTAGAAATTTAAATATTTTAACCTTCAGTTAAGTCGTGGTTTTTAATTAAATTGAATTACTTGAAATTATTTTTAAGTAAATTTGCATTTTAAAGGGTTGGTTATAAGAAGTGCTTTGAAAGGATTATGCCCGGTTTCATAAAACTTTTAACGCGGCGTTAAATTAACTAACCAATAAAGAGTGTCTGTTGGTATACTGACAAAGCAACATATTACAGAAAGCTTCAGAACTATGCAAAAAGCTCTGCGAAAATATTAGTGTCTCACTCACATTTCGCACACAATTAATTATACATATTAAGTTAAAATTGTTTGTTTTATTAAATAATAATTATACAAGCCATTATTATTACTTTGAGGTAAATCTACTTAAATTAATAATTAATTGTTAAATAGGTGTATTACTATGGGGAAGCGTCCGCAGGCGTTCTCTTCGTAACACAAATTATGTCACTTTTAGAAAATGACTTTAAATTTGAATTCGACGTTTATAGATCATCGAGAAACGAGATTGTCAAAATTTATTTTCTAATATTTTACGCTGTTATCGTTTGATAACAGAATGTTCGGTTTTGTTTTAAAGTTTATCTCTATTGTAAAGCTAAGCTTTATAAAGTTCGTGCATATGAATATTAAAGGAACACCAGTTATTGCTACTTTTCGTGTTACAGCTTGCATACTCCTAATCTTAATAAATAAGGGGAATATGATTGAACTTAATAACTACGCGTACAATTTCATAGAAGTGTAATTTTTCAACTTTTCCCAATCTTGCCATTGAAGCTTCTCGAAACTCTAAAATGTATTTGCTGCAAATTCTCTTATCGGCAAACGTTTAAATAAAAATTTACATTAGATTAGCAGGGGTAGCACACAAGATCAATAAAATTACTAAAATATAATGTAAATTTGTCAAAATGAACCTATACCCCAATCTAGCGATTAGTGGTACCTTTGGTGAAATTTTATATTTTTAGCTGTAAAATACACAGCATTTTTGTCATAGTACGATAACGTTATTGTTAACCGATCAATGATTAGTTAAGTTTGGGGAAGTATATAAAAAATAGCTTATTTGATGTATCAAATGTTAGATAAGTACCAATACAGATATAATATATTTATCTGCTTATGAAGGCAATGTTGTGGTCGTGTTTTTTGAGATAATTTGCTATTTCATTGGCCGTTTTTCGAATAAAGTGAATCGATTATGTATAATATGTTTCATTTAGTTAAGTGAACTGTAAAATAAAGCAGCTTTATAACCGTTATATATCGCGATAGGCAATACATTTTTTGATTTTCTCCTAGAAGAAATTTATTTTTAAATATGGCTAATAGTAGTTATTGTTAAGTTGCGATGAAGGTAACTTGAAATTTGAGTGAGCTGTTTTAAGAAAATAAATTGAAATTAATTTATTTTCACATATCACTAATAATAAGCGGTATCATCAAGCAATGTATCCAGTGTCGGTTTGTAGGTTATTGATCAATTTAAATTTAGCAGTTTACAATAGAGCACTCAGCATTGATTGCCCTATTATTCCAATCGTAATAAATTTTACATAAAATTTGCAGCAATTATTTTCTAAACTCTGATAACTTCTGATGATATTTCTTTCATAATAATCCGAAAAATCATTTAATTGAAAATAAACTTATGTTATGTATTTCTATTTCTTATGGAATATTGCCTCATCGTTTGATGTTTTCAAATTCTTTTTTGAGGTGGATTACTCTTCGCATTCACTTTTAAGTAAAAAAAGTGGTTTCTCCATGTTATTGATCTCTTTCTTTTTCCACTATTTATTTTCATAACACCTCCAGTCTCTTACTTCCATGTTCATCCTGCGGCCTTTCTAGGTTTTCCTTTTGGTCGTTCTAGGCTTGGTTTCCATTCCATCACCTTCATTCTCATCGCCTTAATGTTTACATCTTTTCCTACTTTTCCAATTTCAACGTTATTTTTTCTGCTATGTTCTTTTAGAATTCTCTCTATTCATGATATTTGTTTCGAATATATACTATATTGTATTGTTATAAAAATCCAGTTATGTTACAATTTCACTGCCGAAAGTTTAAGAAAATAATGTAATTTTTATTGATTCTTTCTTACACCATAAAAATTAGAATAAAAAATTAAATATGTGAAAATATTCTTATCCTTTTTATTTAAAATAAAATAATCGTTTCATCTTAACGGAATCACTACTACATTGAAGTATTTTTTTAATGAAAAATCCTGTAAGATTAATGTTTTAAAATTATAATTTCCATAAATAAGTAAAATACTTGAAGTAATTTTTAAGTTCATGTTTTTGAAATAGCGTTAATTTAAAGAAATGAAGAAAAAATGAAAGCATATTAAGTTCGTAATTAAAAAATTTAATTGTATCTAAAGCTATCGGTAGGTTAACCTGTGAAAACCCACCATTTTACAGTTCAGCTTCACACTGGCTCAAGAGTATTAAACTTCAAACCGAAGTCGTTTGGTTGTACCCTGTTTTCGCTTGTTAGTAATTGTGCATAATAAGCAGAGGCAGCTTAGGGGTTGAATTGTAGGGAAAATGACGATAGAGCACAACCGCGATCATAAGCTTCTAGATCTTGATGTATTTTCCGGAATTACAAAATAATACAACACCAAAATCGTCTAATTCTTTAATAAACAGAATTAAGTTTTAACTATAAATAAAAAATTAACGGTTTTTTGAAACTTTTAATAGAGTTTTTAAAGTTAGTATGTACAGCGTTATATGTTAATAATGTAAAATAAACTTTTGCTGTTATATCTATGAGATCGAGTGTACAGGGAGGTTGTTCTATTGAAGTTCTTCCGTATAATAGTCAAGTCACGTCAAACAATGATCGGTTTCAGCCTAGCATGAGTATTCAGCGAATATGCGTAATATGTTTTAATAATTAGTTGAGCGGTTGTTCACCATATATAATTTCAATTACTACCTACAAGCTACTCATCTTATTATATAAATATTTCTACTACATTATGTACATATTAATATTTTTCTGAAAGCAAAATTTTTTTTTTAGAAAATTCACCAATCTACTTTAAGCTGGCATAGGGTCTAAAAGAGCATTGTCCAGCAATGGATACGAAAGCTAAAGTATACGAGTGTGTGAAAAATTAAATTTTACATTATACGTAGAACGTAGAAACACTGCTAAAAAGAATTTTTCGCCCTAACAAAGGTTTCAGTAGCTGTAATAGCTGTTTAAAAAAAACTTTGTTATTGCAGCATAAAATTTGTTATAGCAACAAAAAATCTCTGCTTAGGCTATAGCTACTAAACTTTGTTAAAAACATTAATTTTAAAGCTTAATAACAGAAAAATAAATAATAAAAAGAAATAATTTCGATTACGATTTTTTAAAACATCTTGTAAAATGTTTTAAACCCTTATTGTTCGAGTTACCATACTTTATTCATTAAATGATCATAATAAAGCTTTACAGTTTCAGAGAGGTTTTATTAACTTTGCCCCTTTATTCTAGCTTGTCAGATTGTTTTAGAACTACATATGTATAAAATATATGATTAAAAGTGAAACCTTCAAAGGTAAAGCGAAAATATAAACAAACACGTTGATTTTAAATTGAGTGCAAATTTAAAAAGTTTTAATACCTTGTAAGTTAGAAAATACCGAATTACTCTCACGTCAAATATAAATTATGAAATACAGAAACAAATAAAAACAAATAAATTATTTAATTTAAAACTAAAACATACCGAAATCAAAATTTTGATTTGTTTTAAATGTTATATCACACAGAGCAATATCAAATATTCAATTTTCTAACATTATTTTTAATTGTTTAGTGGTTGTGACCAGTCTGGTGGTTGAATTTTGAGCGGAAATTCCAAATTCAAGCATATCGTAGAATCTTTTCTTCTGCAGGGAACAATAAGTTAAATACAATTAGCTAAATCTAGTCAAGTTTATACTTACATCTTTGAAGTATATGTGTATGTAGAATTTTTATTATAAAAAGTCAAGATCTGCAGATTAATCAAAAATTTTAATTCAATCAGAATAAACATTGATTCGTCTTTAGTTCAAATATCTGTGCTGTTTTGCACTTATTACGTAAACTACTATTGTTTAAAATTACGAGATAATCATCGATAATTTGTTATTTTTAGATATTGATTTACAAACTGCAAGTTTTCATTTCTAGTTTTCCACTATAATGACGTCGATAAACATTGAGACTAGAGAGTTTGTTTCGTGCGACAAAAATTGCGCGACCGGTTTATAAATGCACACGCCTACTTGTACATAGCAAAGCATTTGTGTGTATGACGTGTGTAAAATGTTAAATTGGTAAATAATTAATAATTGAAGGAATTTTTACAAAGTTGCCGCATATATAACGCGATCGCCTAGTGATTTCAAATTTTGAACAAACATAATTATTCGGTCAGGTCCTTTCGTAATGTAAAGCAACAATATTTAGTGTTCATTTTTCTAATTTTTGTTTTTCACTTTTTCTGGATTCAAATTTTACCTATTACTTTAAAAATTTCAAAATTTAATTTTAGGTTTTCGTGAAAATTGAATTTAAGTATGCCGAATACATAACAAATACGTTTATACGAAAAGCGGAATTCGATTAGATAATTAATTAATGAGATAATTTAAAGCAAAAATTAAATAAAATTGTAAGCATTCTCTTCTTTTATTAGTTTATTGGTACTTAAAGCGTGTCGAATAATAAACCAATAATGATAATAGATAATTTATTTTACACATTAAACATAAGCAAAAATAATAATTTCTTTTGTGTTATTTTCTTGGTGGTTGATCTATTACTACCCCCAGATTTCCTTCGCTGGAAAGTCGATGCGTTGGTTTGTTGCGCGTCCAGTACTCAAATAAATAGGTGGGGTTTATTCTTGATGGGCGAATTTTCACGTACACTAATAATAATAACAAATAATAATGCAATAAATTGCTTCAACATACCCCCGGACGTTGAAAGGGTATACTTTCAAAAATAATAACAAAATAGTACACAAATTAACATAGTATTAAGCAAAAACGATAATAAGATAAAACGGAAATATAATGTCCAAAAAAGCAATTAGATTATATGATATTTACAAAACACTTTTAACAGAATGCTTTAGATGCACTTAAAGGGTTTAGTCAATCGGTAACGGACACACGCGGTGCGTAGCACGTTTGATTAATCCGTCACTGGTGCGAATAGTAACTACACGCACTATGTTGTCTTCACCTGGGTGTAGTTGCTCGATGCGTCCTATTTTCCATTTCGTACGCCCTTGTAGTTCGGTAAGATATTCCTTTGTCCACCTTTTCCAAAATTGCTGTTGCAATTGTTGTATACGTTGAAATGTAGTTAGTCGATTCTCTGGTATGTCTAAAATATCGGGATCAGGCGCTGCGGTTAGAGGCCTTCCGATTAAGAAGTGAGCTGGACATAAGGGTTGTAGATCATTTGGATTTGAGGAAAGAGGGGTTAGAGGTCGGGAATTTAGAATGCTTTCTATTTGCACTAATAATGTATACAGTTCTTCAAACGTCAATAAAGAGTTGTTAATGATTTTTTTTAATAATAATTTACAGGACTTCACTCCTGCCTCCCATAGTCCACCAAAGTGTGGGCTGTAAGGTGGAATGAAATTCCAAGAGATACCGATAGTAGCGATGCGTTCAATGATTTCTTTCTCATTTTTTATTAAAAATTGTGCAAGTTCCTTTAATTCAGAAGCAGCCCCGACAAAGTTTTTACCGTTGTCAGATAAAATTTCTGAAGGTTTTCCCCTGCGAGCAGCAAAGCGACGTAAACATAGAATAAAGGATTGAGTGGTCAGATCGCTGACCAGTTCCAAATGCACAGCCTTTGTAGTGAGACATACAAACAAACATATGTATGCTTTATACGTTTTAGATCCACGTCCCTTTATGGTTTTAACTAAAATGGGTCCTGCGTAATCTACACCTACTCTTGAGAATGGGGGTGCTGGCGACACGCGTTCGGATGGTAAATTTCCCATCATCGGGTTAATGTGCTTTGGTGAAGCCTTGAAACACCGTACGCACTTACGCACTACAAGTTTGGCATTATTGCGACCCGATATCGGCCAAAATCTCTGGCGGATTGACGAAAGTAGCGATTGCGGTCCTGCATGTAGTAATGCAATGTGTTCTCTTTCGAACAGAAGTCGATTAAATAGGTGACTCCGTGGGAGTAATATGGGATGTTTTGTCGCGTATGGCAGCTCTGAATATTTAAGACGTCCTCCCACGCGTATTAATCCAGTTTCATCTAAAAATGGACTTAGATTTATAATTTTACTGTTTTTGTTTAAATGGGTTCCCTTTTCTAAAAGACGCAACTCAATGCTGAAGTTTTCAGCTTGAACTAATTTAATGAGACAATGTAACGAGGTTTGTAATTCTGATGGTGAAAGTGGGCCGTTAATTTTATTGATAGAATTTCTGGTGTTGTGTTTAAATCGTAAAATATAAGCCGTGACCCGTTGCAAGTGCGTCAAGCTTGAGAAGCGTTCGAATGGAAATTTTGAAACTTTACAAATAGGCAACGATTGTTTTTCCCTTTTTAATTCCGGAAGTTCTATATTGAATTTTTCATTTAATTTGGGCCATAATGTGAAATCGTTTAAAAGCCATGGAGGTCCATGCCACCACAGTAAATTGTGCTTGAGCCTTGCTGGTGTAATACCGCGAGATAGAATATCTGCCGGATTGGAATCTGTAGGAACATGATTCCATGTGGCCGATGGTGTTAGTTCGATTATTTCTGCTACTCTGTGACTGACAAACGGTTTGAGTAAATTTACAGGCGTTTTTAGCCAGCCAAGTACTACTGTGGAGTCAGTCCATAAATAGATACCGTGAAAAGTGACATTCAATGATTTGTTGACTTGAAAAATTAATTTTGCTAACACATTAGCTCCGCATAATTCTAATCTTGGAATTGTTACCGGTTTTAGCGGAGCAACTCTATTGCGCGAACACAATAATTTTGTATGATGAATATTATTTTCATCTGTAGAGCGGAGGTACACGCACGCACCGTACCCTTGTACTGATGCGTCTGAAAATCCGTGTAACTCTAATCGAGTTGGATTTTTACAGATAACCTTTCTGTCAATTTGAAGATCATTTAATTCAAACAATTCTCTTCTTAAGTCGATCCATTGTGTCTTTAGCGCGTGAGGAAGTGAATCATCCCACGATAAATTTTCTGACCATAATTTTTGTAACAAGAATTTTGCTGGCACAATGCATGGACTTAATAAACCTAATGGGTCAAATATTTGCGATACTTCTGATAGTATAATTCGTTTAGTAATGGTTTGACTTGTAAATTGAGAAATTCGATAAGTTAATTGATCGTTATGAAATGACCAAACAAGACCAAGCGTTTTTGTTTGACCCTGCGTAAATTCGTGCACATGTGGATGTATATTGGAATGTTCAACTTTGTTAAGAACATTATAATTATTCGATACCCATTTTCTGAGTTTAAATGCACCTGACATTAAGATATTAGATAATTCTGAGCAAATAATTTGAGCGTCCTTTATTGTGTCGGCGCCCGTTAAAACGTCATCAACGTACGTATCATTTCTAATAATGTTTGAAATTTGAGGGTGAGTTTCGGCACATTCTAATCCGATTTGATATAAACAACGAATCGCGAGGAATGGAGCTGCTGTCATACCGTAAGTGACCGTATTGAGTTGGTATTCCTTTATTTCATCTGATGGATCAGATCTCCATAGAATTTTTTGATAAATGCGTTGATTTGGGGTAATTAAAATTTGTCTGTACATTTTTTCAGCGTCAGCGGTGATTGCGTACTGGTATTTGCGGAAGCGTAGTAATATTGATAATAAGTCTTGCTGAATTGTAGGGCCTACCATTTGCAATGCATTTAAAGAGTAACCTGATGTCGAAATCGTGGACGCATCGAATACCACGCGAAGTTTGGTACTTAGGCTTTCTTCTTTAAGAATTCCGTGATGAGGTATATAATATGAAGGAAGAAGTTCATCATGTGGCGACTCTGACATGTGTCCTAATGATAAGTATTCTTTCATAAATGAAATGTAGGTAGCCTTGAAATTACTCTCTTTGTGAAAGCGTTTTTCTAAATTAAGTAATCTTTTTTTTGCAATTTCAAAGGTGTCACCTATTTTAGCTGGGTCGTCTTTAAAGGGAATTGTTACCGTGAAGCGGCCATCGCAGTCTCGAGTGTGAGTTTTAACAAAGTGATTTTCGCAATAGCGCTCTTCAACTGATAATGGTTTTTCCGCTGGACCATTTTCTAATTCCCAGAATTTAGCTAGTTGTTCATTCAAATTCGCGTCGTCCAAGATGCTTAAATTGCAATGTATTGACTTTTTTGCGTTTAACGTTATAGGTCCTGATACTACCCATCCAAATTGAGTGCTATGTAATATCGGTAGTTTAGGGCCAAGATCGATTTGATCTTTGTTAAGTATGCGCCAGAACCAATCGCTACCTATCAGGAGGTCGACGTGTCCTGGTTTATGATAACTAGGATCAGCTAATTTAATATTATCAGGTATAGCAATTTGAGAGGTATCTACTGCAAAATTAGGTAAACATCCGGTAATAGTTTCGATTACTAAACATGAGGCCAATATTGAAAATGAAGTGTGACGTGAATTTATTTTTACTTGACATTTTTGAAGCATCTGTGATGAAGATTGACCTATGCCGTTTACTAATACGTCGGCCCTTTGTACATTCAATTTCAATAAATTGCACATACGTTTGCTTATGAAGGATGATTGACTTCCTGCATCGAGGAGTCCTCTTATTTGATGAAATTTTCCTTGCGCGTCAGATATTAAAACTGATATTGTTGATAAAAATACGTTACTATTGTGCGATGCAAATGCTGAAACCGTGACAGATGGTTCCTCAACACATTCAACAGAAGTGGTTTGCAATGAAGTGTTCGCTACTGATGGCGTCGCGTTATTAGAGTGTAATAATGTGTGGTGTTTCCTATTGCACGTCCTGCAAAAGCTAGATCGACATTCACTAACGAAGTGACCCTTGCGTAAACAATTGAGGCATAATCGTAATTCCTTTGCTTTATTTGTTCGATCTAAAGTATTTAAATTTGTAAACGCGGTGCATTCATTTATATAATGTGAACTATTGCAAACCGGGCAATATGGAGTTTTGATATTTTGTACAATTAATGATTTAGAATGTTTCGGTGAATATTCAAATTTTTTTGAGATTTTAAATTCGGTATTTTTAACATCAGTATACGACTGTTTGTTTTCTAAATTTTCTAACATATCGGCTTTATTTTGTAAGAAGAGCTTTATGTCCTCAAGAGTTGACAATTCGTCTCGTCCCTTCGTTTCTTCCCATGAACGAGACGTAACTGCATCAATTTTTGTGCCGATTAAATAGACAATAAATTGATCCCACAAACTTTCATCTGCTGGGATTAGAGATATAATTGAGTCCACATGAAGCGATACTGAATCTATTAGCGACCTAATCTTCTCGGAAGATTCCTTAACTATCAGGGGTAATTCAAATAACGCCTTTATATGGTTGTGAATTAAGACTCTTGAGCTATTATACCGCGAGCATAACGTGTCCCATGCTATTAAATAATTTTGACTGCAAAAACTAATTGACTTGATCGCTTCGATTGCCTTACTACTTAAGGCACCTCGAAGATAATAAAATTTATTTATTTCGGTTATTGAATCATTGTCGTGAATGAGTGACGTAAATAAGTCTCTGAATTCCAGCCATTTTTCTGATTTACCATCAAAGGTCGGAATCGGAATTGCTGGTAGCTTAACGCGAAGTTCATTTTGACTTTTCTCGACGGTCACCCGCTCGCTCGCAGTGGAAACCTCCTCTTTAATATTATTTAATATAATTACTTCTGCGTTGGCAATAGTTTTGTAATAATAATTTTCAAATTGCTTACGATTTTCTTGTTGAGCAATTGTATCGACTTCATTGTCGCACAAAATTTCAATTTCTGTTTGGATTTCATTAAATTTATCAATTAAATTTGTAATGTTGTTATTACGTCGTTTTAATTCAATTAATTCTTTATTTGATAAATGAGTATTTTCCATTAATGGTTGAATAAAATTCGTGAAGATAGTTAATTGACCTTTAATAGAGGAGCGTTTCCGAATTAAAGAATCCATTATTACAATAATAAATAAAAATGTGTGATAGCAAATGAATTTAATTTACGAGTTTGATAATTTTTTACCAATAAAACGTTCGAGTTGCGATAAGAAAAGATTGCGATTGTCTGCACGTGCAAATTTGACGATTGGAATAATGTGGTTGGGAAAGAAAGGAATTTTGATACTTGCTTAAATGTCCAGCTGTGACTTCGTGATTTGAACCAAATTTGAACTCGTTTTCCTGATGATTCCTGATGAGATCGTATAGATTCTTTGTTATTAGAGATGAGCATTAATTCGTAAACTTGAGTGATATGTCCAGCGTAATCTTGAGTTAACTTCATACGACAGCTGAGGTCGAAAAAGCCTAAAACACGTTTGTAAACTGATGTGAACTGGAGCGAATTTTCTTTAATAACGTTGATTATTGCTTCATTAATTGAAGGCGTAAGTACATCCGTTTCGAAGGACCAATGTCGAATAATAAACCAATAATGATAATAGATAATTTATTTTACACATTAAACATAAGCAAAAATAATAATTTCTTTTGTGTTATTTTCTTGGTGGTTGATCTATTACTACCCCCAGATTTCCTTCGCTGGAAAGTCGATGCGTTGGTTTGTTGCGCGTCCAGTACTCAAATAAATAGGTGGGGTTTATTCTTGATGGGCGAATTTTCACGTACACTAATAATAATAACAAATAATAATGCAATAAATTGCTTCAACAAAGCGTTTATTTTTAATGAAACTCTCCCTCGCTGTCGGCTTAAATATTATTTTCAACTTTTTTATAAAACAGACAGCAGTCACCATAACATATCGATTGATTCATTTAAGATATATTAAGATCCGATAACGTTAAGTGTAGATACTGCAAAGAATTGCCTTATAAAATTGTTTCATTTTTATTGTAAAAATTAAATGAATTTTTTTAAAGTTATACCTTTAAGCTGGTTATAAGTTGTGGATGTTCGCTATCAATTATACCTGAATCTGGCTTGCAGAATCTCGTTATTGTTTGCCTAACAAGAACAACAACTGTTGCAACCTATTAGTGTTTCAGTAGCTACGTAAAATAATTATTAAACAGTTTGGAATAAACCATTGGGCTCAGTTGACGCCGGGGTTTATATTCCTTCCACTGCCATGGGATCTACTAATTATTAGATTTTGCTTTTCATATTCACTTAACGAGCTAATTAACTTATTATGTGTGATTATATTAGTATTGACTAATTCTGTATATTGTGTTGACTGAACATATTATTTGTTGTAATGTTTGACTATTTCTAGCTAATGCCTATATTATCAACAGCTTTACATAATATGTAGCGTTAAAAATTGTCCTTAATTGACTCTCTTAAATTACTCGTCAACTACATTTTTTTATTCCCTAATTAATGTTTTAATTATCACAATCGAGTCGAGTCGGCGCAGCGCCGACTCGACACCAAACCGCCGTATCGTATTGAATTGATTTTATTCTTTGAGCTGTAATACATTGTACTATACATATTTATTTTTCATTAATTTTCTTAATACTGTATTCGATTTAGCTTTATTTTGCTTACATTCGACTTTACGAAACGTTTACTTTTTTTGGTTACATTTCGTTTTGTATCTTCTGGTTTTGTTTTTGCCTAGAATTTTCTCAAAGGTTTGCGTGTTACTAGAGCTTCTTCCGTTGTTATTGTATCGTTACAATCGACTTTCCTCATAATTTTTATTATCGTAATATATTTTCTCTGTCGATTGAGTCAATCGATTGTTCATACGATGAATAAATTGTTCAATAAACGTCTGCGTTATCTATTTCATTATAGATATCAAAGTGTTTTTTATTAGATATTATGATTTTCAAATCTCCAAATATAAAATAAATTACTTTCTAAAAATCGTTGGTAAAAGTTTTAAATTCAATTTAATAATATTGAAAACGTATTTAAATATAAAACGTAATATTTTATAAAATTATACGCTTGGCTATCATTTTCAATTTTATTCTTTCGCTTAGTTTCTAATTATTATATTTTAAAATTTTTATTTTCATTTAATCAAATTGTGATTTCTTAATTATAATTTTATCCTTCATTCAGCTTCTTCTATAATCTTCTCTATCTTAAAATTAGCCCCTGTCTTTAATATAAATTAAATATTGAATATTTAAATTCTAAATTAATAAAAAGTTTGCCATTTTAAAATAAATCATAACAGTTCTTCAAGCCCCCAGATAACAAAATACATGAGATTATGTACGAAGGACTACGTGTCCTATTCTTGAATTTCTTGACTTCTGCAAAATTTTTCTATTCAATACTTCGTGTATTCTTTCAAGTAGGTTTCATTTCCACACCTATTCCATCACAATATCACATCCATAAAGCCATAAGCTTTCGCGTTGTTTATATTCAGACTATCACCGTGTTATCATTCTGGTCCAGAATTTTTCCTATACGTATTTGGTCTATTTTCTCCCACTTAATAACAATCGGAAATAAACCTTCCATGTTTCTTTTTGTTTTTTGTTTAAATTTATTTTTATTTTTAACCAATTAATGTTGACTATTATACTCGTTTGTAAACTATGATATAAATTAACTATTAAAGTTTTTCCAAGGTAGAATACCTTCTACCATTTTATTTCATTGAGAGATACTTTAACAATAATTTAAAAAGGGTTAAATGCATCTGGTTCATCCTTAACTGGTATAGCAAACAACTTGGTATACTGTCGCCTATCTAATTAAATTTTCACCTTGATGATTTAATGACAATACGTACAGCAACTCACCGACCGTCGTCAAACTAGCATAAGTGAATAACTTTGGTAGCTCGGCGTCTACTTTAATTATCGTGCTTCTGGTAACTTATCACATTTCGATATGCCGTATCATACGAGAACGAGACTCGCCGCTTTGCTGTTTAAGTAACCAAACAAAACATGGAGTTACACAACTTCATTTAGTTACTAAAGAGGGAGTATATAGTATATGGAACATCTTTGCGGTTAAAGCAACTTATAACAGTTGACAAAATATGTTGACAAACTTATCACAATTAATTCAAAATAAATTAATTCGATTCTCTATCCCGAAAGTTAAATATCCATTTTTATCGAAACATTTCATCCTGGAATGATTGTTTAAGGATTTTAAAGTTTTATATAACAAACAAAACTCTTTTTATTGTACTTAAATCCCAAATGCTTCACGATACAACAGTGTTTCTGCTACTCGACGGTTTGTTTTCATATGCATTCGTTTAACTAAAGTGCAGAGTTCCAATTAGTTTTTTAGCTTATTCGTGCACTGTTCTTATAAATTCACCATAAATCTACACACAAGTACAAATAGTTTATACACGCAACGGTAAATTCTAGCTTTGTTAACATACTTTTCCTTTGTATAACCAAACATAGTGATTACTGCAGAAAATATCAATAAATTTCATATGTAGTGTAGGCCAATTGGTAATTTAGAACCAATTATGTATAAGAATTAAAAGTAGATTGCGTTTAGCTTAGCTTAGAGGCTTAAACTGTAACTTTTAAAATTGTGTTTAAATTAATTTAATAAATGGTTTACATAATTACTACGAAAAAAAGCTATACACAATTTTCATTTATTCTTCTCCTGATGATGCCTTGGTGTGGTGAAAACGTTTGCCAAAATTAAACTAACTGCATATTTTATTTGTGAAAAATTTCTGTTCAAGTCGGTTTTAAATGTTTATATTTTTTGATAAAATACCGGTGTAATTAATATTTGATTGCAATACTTAAACCACAATTATTATTTATTTCAACAATATTCTGTTTTTAAAATTTGAGGTTTTTACTCCGGCGTTTAAAATTCAATAATAAGTTTATTTTTGTGTAGAAGTAAAAGTATTAATATACAAATTTAAAAAATATTTACTTTAAATTGTAAAAACAAAATTATAAATGACGATCTAAAAAAACTTTTTAATTAAAAATATTTTAATTGCTTGTTCCTTTTTGTATCTCTTTAAATTTTTTGCCGTATGTGCCGTATACAAAATCGTCTTGCGTTAATTAATTTATTAAAAATTGTGTCTTTTCGTTTCTTTACAGAAACCTTTCGCAATAAAGCAAAATAATAATCCAAATCATTATTTTGCCTGTTGAAGAAAACCGTATAAATACGAAAAGTTGTTACCTTAAAAGGTTTCAAATACTTTACATTAGATTAGCAAAAGAAGAGAAGTTCGTAACAAATAACTTTGGAAAGCAGAATAGAAATACTTTTCATTATTAAAATATGGAATGCGAGGTAAATTATTTAATCTGAAGTTTTTTCTTCAAGTGTTTGATTTGATGTTTCACTGCAAGTTCAAAAATTGAATATGTGGGTTACTATTTTCTTAATCCTTAATAGGTATACAGAATACAATCCAGAATCAACATATGACTCTTGTCATCATGTTGTCACAGGTGTAGCTAACCTCGTTTATGATTATCATTTCACTTGATTACCCCAATCCGCCTGCTGCCCTCAATTACATCATCCAAACTGTTTTTGTTACCAGACGTCCATCACCGACTGCTGTTTACAGGATTATAAGAGACAGGACAACTATCCAAACAGAAAATCTACTTTTAGCGGATTAGCTTAGGTTTCAAACTGCGTCGACCACCTGAGGCTAATATAACTAATATGTCATGTTGTTTTACTGGTTTGCAACATTATAGCAGACTTTGTCTAAGACATATTGCCGTGAAAGTGGCAGGTGACACATTAGTAAACGTTTCACTAACATCCTGGATGAATTTCTTTAACTCGTGTCTTTGTGACAGGACACTTTTATAAAGGGAAGGTGATGAAACAAATTTGCCCTCGGGAGCAATACCGCGAGATTGATCATCCTGTATTGCTGTAGACTAACTTGCAATTGTCTTAACGAGTTTTATTTTCTACGGGGTTGAATCACACTCCGTTACTTCCCTAAAGCTGTACTGCATCTCAATTCTCCTTTCTCGCCGCTTCAAATTTTATCTTGTTTACGTCATGGCGTAATTTAGTTAAACTCGTTTCGTTAGAAAAAATTCACAAAACTACATCATTTTTAATTATCGGTACTTGCAATCAATGCCTTATTAACGTGATTAAAAATTAATTAAAACGAAAGTGATCGCGTTTTCAAATTTCACCAACCGCTAACGTGTTTTTAATTCTTCAACTTGAAGATAAATTTAATTATTAGAGTTTGTGATATTCTCACGTATCTAACAAACAATGAAGCAGATAGACGCACCTAGATCTTCAGAATTCCCGGATGCGCTTGCGTAGGTCGTGATTAATATTGACATTCCCAGGAGTATTCTGGTTCCAGGCGAAGAGAAGCGCTTCCCAAAAGTATAGTTAATCAATTTATGAGCCGCAGTTTCGGCTATAGTAGTCCTAACCTTACCTCACCAACGGCTAGACGTAAAACCTACCCAATTTGTAATTAATAATTATCCTTCTATAGTCACAAATTTTAACAAAAATTGTAATTATGCAAATAAGTAAGCCGAGGTTTCGACTTCGAAAACGCACATGTTCGCTTACGCCACTCACGCATTTGCATTAGTCAAGATGTCACTGACAATTTTTTTAAATTTAATCGTGCGGTTTATATTTTCGACTCAAAATCGATTACATTCAAGACGTTTTCCTACATTTTTAATTTCCTTCACAAAAATAATAATTAAAAAAGGCGAGCGATACTTCCAGTATAAAGATTAGAACAACGAATTGATGTAACTACCTAAGCGGAAAACACCATTCCTTTGTTATAATTTGCCAAAAATTTCGTTAGAGAAATCTTTCAGCGTACAACGTACTTACGTTACCCGTGTGCCGAACTTCTAAGCTACTTTATAATTCACACCAAATTTTCACTTTTATCGACTAATTTGTTTTGCACCTATTTTATATTCATCTTTAGAAAACCGCTTGTTAAACATGCATTTTTAATAAAATTTTGTGTTAATCAAAATTCTATTTAAATAAATATTAATTATAAAATGAAATTGCCATAATCCTCGACTTATTTTTATTTTAATTTAGCTGTTGACCATTTTCAACGTCGGGCATTTTCAAAAATTGATTATTAACTACTGAAAATTTTACTGAAAAAACAGAATTAATTTTTGGTCTGGCGTTCAAGAAGCTGCATTCTGTTTGATCGATATACTCGTAAAATGCATTCATGTCCTCTCGGAAGAATTACAACTATTCGTTTTACGCCAAAAAATAGTAAAAATTAAAACTTGGATTCGGAAAAGCGGTTTTAACTTCTTGACCGTCTATAAAGACGTTCTGAAATTAATTATAGCAGCTTCTCTTCTGCACACTCGACTCATCAAGTAAATCGATAAGTTGTTAGGTGTTTAAAAAATTATATGTGATTTAATTTAACTACAATAATTAATTCTGGTAATTATAAGCTGCAAAAAATACCTGTATAGTTTATTGTATCACATTATACAGCACTTGAAAGAAAAGCTACATATTTATTTAGACTAACTGGAAAAGCAGTTAAAAAAGGCTATTTAAGTATATAAAATAAGGTATAACAAATTAGAGTAATTACTCTTGTGGTTTTACGTTCTGTACCCATTTATTCATTTCCTTACGACTTAAATGTTAATGTTTTTAAAATTCATTAAAAAAATTTTAATTTTTTGTAAAAATATAAAAAATTATGTAGGTACATAGAATGTAAATGTAAATGTCGTTAATTAATTTAGTTCACTATAATACGTAATACTATTATGCTTACTTAAAAGTTACGATTATCACTCCGACGGATAACCGTACGGCTAAGCTGTACATTTCCTTAGCGCACCGACTAATTTCAAATTAACTCATAGTACTTAGGCAGTAAAAAAATTTTGTTTTTGAAATAAAAGATTATTTTCGTGTTTGAAACAGATGTGGGAAGACTGCAGATTTATATCGATATTGCCTGATGTACTATTCACCAAGACATTCGAAATTAAACTGATGAGTTTCTGGAGACTTGATAAACTCATCGATCTCGAACAGCATCGCTTCCAGAGGGTAGATTCAAAAGAACTGCATTAAACCGAGTTATAAATGCAGCACAATAAGTCATAGTTGAGAGAGTTACTGTGGTTCTCAAACTGTGTTTCTAGGGTTACGCCAAAATTGGTAAACGATTTCCTCTAACATTGAAAATAAAAGTTCATTTTCACAAAAATTAATTAATAAGTATAAAACAGAGTATTTTATTATTAATAATTTGAATATAAAATCACTAAAAGAGCATTGCAAATTGGTCTTCCAAAAAGCAAAGGTGATAATTTTTCTTACATTTGCCATTTGGTAAATCTGAATTTTCTGCCTGTACGACAACTAACGCAAAATACAGAGGCAGGTTTCTGATGATAGAACCTGACATTGGTCTACAACTGATCCACAATAAAACAGGTAGGTACTAAAGTTTACAATTAAAACGGTTTAGTTTTGTATCTCCAATAATATTATTAACCTGACTTATCTAACAAATAAAATTAAAAGTGGAAAGCATCCCGAGGCTCCGCAGTCAATTTTTTTTGTCTAAAGAGAGTTCAGCAATATACAAATTTTGAAAAACTACCGTAGAGAAATCTCTATGATCGTTATTATTGCTCTTGGCATATTATTTCAATAGAGAAAACAACATGGTTTGACGATTTGACTTTCTTCAAAGGTGAATTTTTTCTGTTGTTCTTGTCATTTACTTTGTTTTTATAGTAATATTTTTTAACCAGATTCACTTACATTTTGTACAAAAGAAACACAAGTAAAATGTCAAAAATGTAATGAAAATATTTCTATAGAATAAGTCTAGCTTATTACCGATATCCGTATTTTAGAAAAACCAAAAATGCACACACACTTACTAATGATGCCATAGCAAATTATACTAACAGTGTATTTTATTTGTAAAAATTTAAAACAATTAATTTTTAAAAAGTGTGCATTTTTGGGATTTTTTTTAAAGTTAATATCAATTTTCACCGCCTAAACTTTTTTGCTTCCCCCTTCATAAAGAGTTGGTTCAGGGTTCTAAGGACATCCTGTATAATAATTTATAATTTCTTTCCAACAAAAGATTTTTTTAAATAAATGCCGACAGAAAAGTTACCGCAAAGTTTGAATATCTCTCAAAATTTATAATTAATTCGTGAACTAATTGTACCTATTAAGTCACAGTCTATTTAGAGTGAATTGATGATGAAAATACTTTTGGGCAATCCTGTATATACCCATCACACAAAATATGCATTAAATTGTTTCAGCAAAAAATTGTGTAGAGGGTTCTATTTTACATTGTAATATTTTATTTTCCTAAGTAATTTTCTTTTAGTTGTACATAATAAGGCAATTATGTGTCAGTTTAAAAATTTATTCTAAATTTATTTTGTTCTGGAATCCCGCAAGCCCTACTCGTTACTGAAAATTAGCTTAAGTGTTTTCCCGTCTATGATGGTGTGATAGTGTCGGGTTCAATATTTTATATAAAAAAAAGATTAATGGAAGCTGTTATTTCGTGGACATGAAAAAGCATTCCCCTTCAACGAACGCAGGAATATTTAATGCATAAGGATGGCAATGATAAGGTAAAGCAAAGAATTTTATTTATTAATAATTTGTTGTTAATTTTGTTCTTTTGCCAATGAATGAATGGGATAATTGTATAACATAAGAAAAAATTATGATTGAAAAACCGATGAAAAGTAGAAAATGTTTGAATTATACCGCGCTAATAAAAAGCACACACAGAGAAATAATTAATTGGCATGAAAAAACAAAAAATTTTCATTAATTTCTTTAAACATTTGTAACATTTTTATAAGAAAAAGTTTGTTAACAGGATCTTCCTTTGAATTGGAGGATTTAAAAATTTAATCGATTTAATCGCAGACCGAATACCCATACCTTTCCACTTTTATACAAAAAAATTTTAAAACAGAAGGTTAGTATTTTCTTTCTTTCTACAGTTTACAGTATACGAAAAGAACAATTTATTAATATTGATGTATTTTTGTATGTCATCAATTACGCAGTCCGTTTAAAATACTAATAAATACCACTTTAATATTAA
Organism: Cantharis rufa; assembly: GCA_947369205.1. Classification (NCBI taxonomy): domain Eukaryota; kingdom Metazoa; phylum Arthropoda; class Insecta; order Coleoptera; family Cantharidae; genus Cantharis; species Cantharis rufa. The sequence continues at coordinate 27,116,274 of OX376309.1, forward strand.
AATTTGTAATACAAAGCTCTTTCAACATGATACTTTTATTTCGTTAAAAGCGAAAAAGGTTTTAGCGATGCATATGCTTGAGCTTGTCGAGTTTTGTGGAAGTTAGAAGGTTTATATAGGGTTGTTAAATTTCTCGGTTTTCATTGAAAGACTTTAATTAAACGAATTGCTTCGGAATATACATTGTACAACTTCACATACACGGCCAATTGTTTGTTTTTTCGTGTACGTCAATAATTAAAACTAACCCAATGTCTTTGTATAAACCTACTCGATTCTGGTGTTTACAAATAATTTATTTTTAATTATAAAGAGAATTTTTAATCTGACTTTTGTTTTCAATAACCGCATAGTTTTTCAAGATAATAACATAAAAGTATTTTTATATTCAAATTTCTTTCATGTAAACCAAAATGTAGTTGGGTGATTTTAAATCCGACTTTTAATCGATCAGCGATTAACTTTAAGTTTCCAATAATATGGTCACACAATCCAGTAAATACATACTTACACGTGTTTGTTATGTTCATTTCACGTGATATTGGCGAAATAATAATTATGTATTCAGAAATATATTTCTTTTCAGCTATTTTTTGTCATTTACTTTTTCTGCAATTGATTGTTCATTGAAAGTCTACAAAAAGAAGATCGATTGCCTAAAGAAGTGTATCAATAGTTCCATTACGGGAAGAAAAAGTGGAAAAGACCAAGAAGATTGTGGAAAGATAGAATCTGACAAGCAATCTTAGATAAATAAAAAAAAACGGAACTTAATGCTAAGAAACTAGTTTTAGCATCGATTATTAAATTTGCTGGTGAATTTTGCTTTCTACGTATTACAGTGGTTTCTTAATAATAATCTCTTTCAGTATCTCTTGTTCATTTTTTTGGCGTTTATTTTGATTTTTTAATTATGTCAAACTTAGTTAGATAATTCCAGTTTGTAAGTTATATTGCAGGAATTTTCCACCTGCATTTCTGCTTACTTGTGTTTGCAATAAGTGCTTGAACACAGTTTTAGTTAGATTTCCGCTTTCGGCGTATTCTAATTCTTAATTTATTTATTTTGGTTAGACCTTTTTTTTTCAAAATTACTTTATATTGTTACTTGCTTCTCATTCTTCAGTTTCTATGTAGATTTGTATTTAGCGCTCAGCAAATCTAACATTTTGTTGCTACAAAATGGAAAAATCGCAATATCAATTTTTATTGTAAAAACACTAATGTGCATACGATTATTGCAATGTAACGTTACACGGACGTTAAAGTAACGTGCAATTTACTACTAGTCACAATTATTAATAAAAATCGTAGTTTTACATATTATTCTACACGAATATTCCCTTATGCCACCCCTATTCATCCCCAATAATTAAAAAAAGAATTTGAACTAAAAAACAAAATTGAAAAAAAGAAACGGTTGCTTACTAAACAAACAAAAAAGTCAATTTAACCAATTATTAAGTTAATTAACACCTTGTGAAATTCAACTCCATATAAGGTTGAAAGTTAACAACACAATTTATGAATAACACAGCAGCGACATTTAAATTTGGTTATCTAATCTTAGGTAAGTTTTACGTGTTTTCAACGTATATTTGTGCTTTTGTTCTAAAAAAGCTTTTCAATTAAATTTAATAGAAATGTGGAAGTTTTGCAAAATTATTTATTGCAATTGATAACAGAACAAGGCAAAATTAAAATTTTTAATTAGTATATTGAATACGAATTTATTCATTGATCAGGAACGTAAGTTAAACTAGATAATCGCACCACCCGCAACCCCTGGTGTTTGATTTAGATTTAAGAAGTGATTATTCTGATATAAGGAAATCACTTCGTAAACTTGACATGATCACGAAATGTAAAACTTAATGTATGGTTATCACATTTAAACGATTAATTGCTTGTCGAGTTCAGTAAATTTAATTATCTGATTTTGGTGCATACTGTTATAACAAAACTTTTCTATGAGTGATTCTTTCTGATTTTCAACACATCCTTTGTGAAATCATCTCGCGGTCAAGTGTTGGCAGTGTTTCATACTTAATTAATTTTACATGATAATAAAAATTACGCTAATTATTTACATTCGAGTTTTTCGTGTAGAATTTATATGCTGCGTAATATACCACCTAAAACCACATCAAAAGATTTTATAAATCTTTTTAGTAAAGTAATTTTTAATTTAGTAAGTAATTTTATGTGTCCCGAGAGCATTGAATGACTCTATATATAGTTACTTCTGGATAATTCTATTAAACTAACCTTTAGATGGTGTTTCCGTTCATTTCCTTTTTACATCGACTTTTTCGATAACTGTAAAATTAAAAAATATATATTAAATAGGTATCTATAATTAGTCATAAAATTTCAAGCGTTTTTCAGTTTCCTCAAATAAAAAATTGTAAAATTAATAAATTTACGGGTTTATTTTAAACATTAAAATGAAAGTTAGCTCAAGCTGCAATAAATATTTTGTTCTATAGATACAAGTATAGTGTTCGTTTCTAAAATATTTAAAACAAATAAAATTGTTGGAGGAAAACTGTCAGTTCCGGTTGATCGATTTCGACGATTTAGGAAGTTAGTCTATGATTATTGCAGATAAAATTTCATTACACGTGTAAATATATTTTGATATCGTACATCGTGATAATAGACGGTTTTACGGCTTCGTACCCAACAATACACATCCGAGGTCTTCATATTTTATTTAAAAAAAATTCTTAATATTAGCTAATTGATGGTATAGTAATATTATGGAACGTTAGTTTAATGTGACGTTTATAACTAAATAAATAATTACCTCGTGAAACTTTAAAATAAACCAAAACAAATTTAATTTTATTAAAAGTAAATCCAAGAGAAAGAAAGAATCGCACTTAAACTCATTTAAGATTCTAAAAATAAGTTTTTTCTTTATGTTTAATATTTATAAAAGGAAAGTTTATTTTTACCCTTAAATTGCGTTTTCTCTTTTTTGAATGCGTGTAATTTTAAATTTTGTAATTGAGTTAAGGACTTTTATACTGAGAATTTTGTTTTTAAGATTCGGTTTGAAAAATCAAAAAATTTGTTTCATAATTAAATTTGTTTTTGAATTTTACTGTTTAATGAAAATTGTATGTTATAAAAATGTCGCCTATCCGAATGATGTAAGTTTAATAATAAAGTTTTGAGACAAAAATAGATCTTTCTGACCTAAAATAAGAAATAAAATTGTTTTTTTTTATTATTTTTTCGCTTATTGTGAGATTTAAGCAGCAATCCCTGAAAAATTTTCTTTCGAGTTATACCGAAGAAAATAATTATTGCCGTAAAAATGTTTGGCAACTCCGGGGTTAGAGAGAATACTGGAATATTAAATAAATTCATACATCCGGAATTAACAAAGCTATTTTAAGCGATTGCTGTATTTGTGTAAATTATATAGTAACTCGTAGGAATATAATGAACATAAAGGAAGGTTTTCGTAACTTGATCCGGGCATTTACACACCAGCTAGCTGTCACTGTATATACAAAGATAAAGTAATATTAATGAGTCCCTCTTACCCCTGGTACTCTCATTCTAACCCAACTAACTTGATCTCACAGCACAATGTACTATTCCATTAATTTTTTTGTCAATTTATTAAAGCCAAAATAAAAAGTCTCCGTAATCAAACTTGAACTATTTGACGTACAGCGAACACGCTTTTGCCATCAAATTAAGTTCATTTATAATAGGTGAACTTTTATAATTATTGCAAAGCCACAATAATTGCACCAGAGATTATTTAGATTATTGTAAATTACTTGAAAATTTTGGAGATAGCATGGTATTACAAAATGGCTTAATTACAAAGAAACAAATTTAGATTAGAGTTAAAGTAAGGGGTTACTTATTCCATGGCATTCTAATGGCTTGAATAGTAAACGCATTAAAACAGTTATATGTCCCCTGTACATGTACCTAAATTAAACGCTTTAATACCATAATTGTTTCGCCTACTACGTCCTACTACCAAGAAATATCAAAAAAGTTTAGTTTGTTATAAACAAAATACTAATAAACTTAACTCTCTAAATCTTAACGACTTTTTTAACCAGATTATACCTTGGGGAGAATCTTACCGTAATAATAGTCTTTTTAGTACACGATAAGAGAACACAAAGAACAGTTTGTTAACTTTAAAAAGTTTTTTTCATTCATAAAAATTCACGCAATATTTGTCTCAAGTTCTAGCCATGTTGACCAAGTCAAAATTGCATCTAAAACAAATCCGGAAATAAGCTTTTCAAAATTATGTACCTACAATCCTTTAGACTTACGAAACAATAAAATGGCTTCTAACTAGAATTTTCTTCAGTAACTTAATTTTCAAAAAAAACAGTCAGGGGTAAAAAGAATTAAGCATAATAAAATTAATATAAATATTAACGAAAGAAACTAGTAAATTTATATCCTCCGATATTTGTAAAAAAAATAACAACGGGAATTTTCTAGTTATTACATATCTCGAGAAAAAGAGTTAGTAAAATAAAATAGTTAAATATTTGAAGAAACATAATTAAAACTTCGCGTTTAAATCAAACACCATTCGATATTGAAAATTTTTCATTTGTTCAACTTCTTTTTCAATTTTTCTCTTTCCGGAATGTCTCTAATTTTCTATTTTTGCTTAAATTTGCATTTATTTGAACTTCATCTTTCAATTAAGTTAATTTTGTACTAAAATTTTATGATTTGCAAATATGTGCTAAAAGTATCTGTTCGAATTTTTAGCTAGAATATTTAGTTTTTTTTGAAACAATAAATTCACAAAAGATGGATAACGGGTATTGCAAGCAGGCAGCTGATAGGTCACTTCCGCTCGAATCTACTTTGAGTAGGTAGCTCGTTTACAATGATTTATCCAGGACCTCTTGTAATTATCCAGTCTGGAAGCTGCATGTTGCAATGCAGCAAAAGACAGTTTATAATATTATTTTACATTTTCATTATGGTTTTTTTTTTTGTTATTTTGTGCGATTAACTCAAGTTTAGTGATCAAAATATTTACTTTAATTTAAAACCAAGAATGAAACTGTGTTTATGTTAAAGTTAGTGTGTGTTCGTATAAGTGTGTACAAGAAATTAATGTATTTAAATATATTTCTTAGCTTTCAGCTAAAATAAATATTTGCAAGACTAACCTTTAATTAACTGCACAAAATCACGAAAAACAATTAAAATTAATCCTTAAAACTGTATTTTGCATGCGTGCAAATATTTACTTTTACGCACTTGTGCGTTCATGTAAATCCCAGGCGCAACATTTTTTTGAAACAATTTTTCTATTTTAAGTTTTCAATGTTAAACGGTCACTTATCTTTTCTTTGGGGTTTACATGAACCCCGGTCGATCCGATAAAGGTTACACCAAAATACTAACAGGTGAAGTGAGCTAGTCCAAATTTTCCAATTTTCTGATCGTGATGAATATGCGAATTCGACATAAGAAAGAATTTTTCGATTATTTATAGGATGAGTTAAAATATAAGCTTGAATGTGAAACTAGATTAAGTGATAATTAGAGGGCGGATTTATATGCACTAAAAACGTGTAAACAAAGCTTTACTTAATTAGGCTTTACAAATGGCTGCTAGAATTTTTGCAATCCAATCAAAGCAAATCCTAGCAGGATTTTGTAAAGCCTCATTAAGTAATGCTTTGTTTACACGTTTTTAGCGCATATGAATCCGCCCTCTAGTGATAATTAACTGTTAAAATTCTCACGGTGCAATCCACTAAATTAAATGTTAAGGGCTGCATGAATAAAACTAAAATTATAACTTGCCGAAATTCACAGACACGCGTATTTTGTGCTTGATTTATAAGCTTATTTAACGTAAAATTCTCTCTTAATGAACGTTAGTCTATTCGAACTCATACGCTTCCAATAAACATGTAAAAGTGCTATAGGCGAGACCCCGATTCATTAAAATACGGCTTCTAATTTGTGACGCGCGCGAATGGTTTAACAATGACATTTCCCAAATGATATAGTACTTTATGCTTTAGTAAGAGTAGTAAGTTTGAACTCTACATAATATAAAATGTAAATTTAAAATAAATTTTGAATTAATAGCTTAAAGTCAAAATTAAAAGACAATATTGCATTTTTAAAAATTTCTCCAATATTAAATTTTAAAATATCGTAAGTAGATATTGCATAAAATTGAAAAACTAATATTAATTTATTATAGATGATATAAAAATACGTAATTTAATTTAAAATTCTGAAATTTTTTAAAATTTATATTTAATTTATATTACGCTAAAGAATTATTATGTCACTGTCAGATGTAATTTTAATAGTTTATACATTATTTATATCTGCTTTATATTAAATTACAATTTAAAACTTAATAAACAAAGTAAACAATTAAAATCAAATTTAAAACTTAAGAAGGTAGCTACAACCTTGCCGAAAGCTGATGAAAAAGATTTAATTTTAATTGTTTGCTTATCATCTTAACCTATTTTACACGAATGAATTTATACATTTGTTATAATACGTGATAGGTTAATAATAGATAATATTTAATGTAATTAAATATTTATTTAGTCCAGTCCAGTAGTTTTTCATTTTATTTTTTGTTTTTATTTTGTATTTTTGAAATCGTACGTGTATACTTCGCCTAGCTTTATTTTGTTTTGGATATTTGTAAATAAAAAAAGTTAAGACCACGTTGGCCTAATAAACGCATCGTGTGAAAGCGGCATTACGCTTTACTCTGATTCTTTAATTCTATTGTAATATTGTGGCACATTTAAGTAAAAAGAGCATATTGGTATTTTTATGATTATCCAAAAGATGAATAGCTGACGTTAATAAAAGTGAACGTGGTGACAGTTGCTACTTTCAGCAGTTGCTTTCAGTGGCGAATTAAATTTGCTTTTTGATACATTTTTTTTATTTAAAACCTTATTACATATATTTAACTGGAAATTTAATAACTTAAACATATTTTCATTTGCTCACTCATAAGTAATTAACAAACTTATTTATTTACATTGAAACTCACAATATTAGTTAAAGTATATATTAATTAATTTCGAAAACTTCTGCATAATTAAGGATGAAGGATATACACTGTGTTTCTGACCATTGGCCTTCCTCATTACCGTATACAAGATAAAAAAAACTCAATCATGCATTATTATGGAAATCACGCTGTCACACAAACACTTGGTAATGCCAATGTGCTCTCGAACTGTCCGCTTCATCGAAAAGTCAACAAGATAAGATAATGATATAATATAATTTCAAATACTTGTTAATAATTAAAGATAAACAGTAGACACTATTATGTAGACTAACGAGTCAGAATCACAGTGCTCATCTTTAATTATATAATTATATTTTCAAATACTTTTAACTAAAGGAAATGTATTATATTTATTATAATAGTATATATTGGATCATCATCTTCGGTTTTTGGTGTCCACCGCAGGACAAGATTCCAGCATTGTCACCCCACAACTTCTAAGCTAATGAGTAATGACCAAAGAAATAAAGTTCTTATTTTCAATAGTTCTGAATAGAATCATTATTATTTAAAATTTTCAATTTAAAATTCCTAAATTAAATTTTGATCAATCCAGACATTCTTATCTATTAATATAACAAATACTGATAATATGCATATTTTTCTAATTACTTATTTTAAATTAAAATAATACATTTTATTAATAATAATGTAATAATAAAAAAAATGTGTATTCTAGCTTAATACATTTTTATTCATTACAAAAATTTAATTATATCCTTATTATGGAGTATTGTTTTCACAAAATAATTTTTTTTTTGCCTTGATAACCTTAGAAACTCGTGATGGCATAAATAAAATTAAATTTAGTAAATGGGTATTATCCTTTTTGACAACTAATTTTTTTGTGCGAATTCGACAGAGTTACTCTAGGTAAAATTTTCGCGATTAAAAGCAGGTAGGTACATACATAATATAATAATTTTTATAGAAACATATTTGAATTCCGCTCTATTCAAAATAATTGAAAAGTGAACTTAGATTTCCCTTGAGTAGATTTAAATAATCTGTGCAACTTCTCTGCATAAAAATTTTAAATATTTATGAATGACTATTCGTGGTATTGATTCATATGCTCGCAAATTAATGAATGCAGCCAATAGCATAAATGTATAACCATATATATCATTATGGATGCTGTATTATATTTATATCGCGTTGCGGGTAGATTTATTTGTTTGGTTTCAGCTATTGAACAAATTATTTATTCAAACTGCAACATTGTGTGTTTCTATTTGAAAGCATAGTGGTGCAATTAGATAACAGGAAATCTTATACGCAATTATAGAGTTCTGAAATGGACGCTCGTTACCGTTTACATGCGTTTCAATGGAAGCATGGGATTGCAGACTCAGTTCCTGAAGCTTTAGCAGTATACATTTATGCAAAGGTTTAAATCTATCTTTGGTCACTTGCAAGTTAATGCATGTCTGATGATGAGAAATCACTTTGGAGTAATCTCGAAACCACCGGTAGCAGGGGCCGCTCTAGCCTTTACGCCGCCCCGGACAAAAACACAAATTTCCGCCCCTTTATGGGGTTAGTGAGCTTTTTTTTTGTTTTAGCTTTTTAATCTTTTTGTGGCGTCTCGGTGAATTTCATTAATATTTCAATTTGTCACGTCAACAGCCAAAATGCCGCTCTTAGATTAGCCGCCCCAGACAAATGTCCGTGTTGTCCGTCCCCTACAGCGGGCCCTGCCGGTAGATGGCTAGACCTTAGTCCATTCTAGGCTTAGTCCAAGCAGCCAATTAATTACCAACCAATTAATAATATACTGTATAATAATTTATTCTAATTGCAATTTTCTTATATGTAATACAATTTTTCACTTCTGTGAAAAGGATTTTCCTTTTAAAAAAAGTGAAACGGTTATTTTTAGTATTACAGTAATAGATATTGGTAATAAGCAGAATATAATTTAATGTAATATGATGTAATATAATATATTTGTTAAAAATATTTTAAGTGATTAATGATGTATTTAATTAAACCTAAATAAAATTTTAAATTGTCAGTATAAAAACTATATGATACTTAAAATATAGTACATATTGTGACATTTAAAATTAATAGTTGAACATTAGTGTTAATGAAATTAAAGATATGTATCATGTTTTAGGATTGTTACTAAACGGTAAGAACTAAAAAAGGAACTCTTCATTTGTCATGTTATAATACTACATAAATTAATAGCAAAAACTTTAAAAAAAATTTCTATTTGAGTAAGCTCTCGGCTTGGTTTGTATGTTACATCTCGATTCAATGTGTAACATATTACTAACACTCAAAATAATATGCATCCTACTCTTGTTTTTAAAAGACTTCTTAATGATCCTTCTTAATAATGTTATTTATAAACTCTTCGACTTTTCCGTTGTTTTTATTGTGAACAGTTGTCTTGAATAATATACTTCTCTTGACATTATTAAATCTAACTTAAAGTTTTTTACTGAAAGTTAATTTTTAATAGTAAATTTGATCATATCATTAAAACCATTTATTTAAATTTCCACTTTCATATGGCCAGAACACCGAAAACATTAATTTTTTAGTAAAAATGGATTAGTGCCTTTTAAAGAGGGTGAAATGATCTACAAACTAGATTCAACCCTTTTGCTGTCTAAAATCAATGGTTTTTGAGATATGAATTAAAGTAAAAAAAAAATTGAAAAATTCGAGTTTTTATGGCATTTTTCAAAACCCTGTATCTTTTAAACAAAACCTTTTACAAAAAATCTGATGCACATTCTGGATAGGAAATTTAATGGACTATAACTTTTGTCTAGTAAAAATTTTTGAAAAACCAGAAAATCACAAAATAATAAACAAGGCAGCCACAAAACAAAATATTAAATTCACAAAATTTTTATTTTTACTGAAAAATAAATATTTTGGGGCTACGGCCAAGTGAACGTGGAAATTTAAAAAATGCTTTACAGAGGAATAACTCTCTAGGGTTAGAATTAAGAAAAAAAAATTTGATAAAAAATATTTTTCTTATAAAAGTATCCTCTTTTACGACCTAAAGTTATGTAAAGTGTATTCGGGGACACCTTGTATGTATAGCTGAAAGGTACCTACTTCTCGATACAATTTTTATAAATTTACAATATCATATAAGTTATTTACAAACAACGCAATTGAACCTTACTTTTAATTTTCAACATGCATTACTGGACTAAAAATTGTTATGTAGTTTTTGAATTTAAAAATAGTTTTGTTTGCATGCGTCTTTTAACATGATTTTCGAAATAATTTAAAGTATAAATAATAATGTAAACAAATATTTCCTATTTAAAATATTTGTTTTTCGTTGCAAATCTACTTTTGTACATAGTACAATCCAATTATTAATTTTGAAAAATGTTGTTAGTTACTGCAAAATGTATAAAATTGGAAAAATGTTTTCATTAAGCATTAGATTTTAATTTAGAAAATTTTTTGTTACGTTTTTTGATCCTAACGACCGATATGCAAATCAACCAATTTTTAATTAACTTGTGGATCAATATTCAAAAGCCCCTTTATAGTTTATTTCTTCAAAATTTTTAAAAGTGCATGCAACTTTTCAGAATCTTGCAAACTTAGATTTACGTCGAGATGAAAATTGGATATTTAAATACCTACGCGGTATTTGTTTGCAAAGTGTGGTTTATTAAAAGTTGAAATCGACTTGATAAATAGCTAAAACGAGGGAAAACTCAAACTTGCAGTTAAAAATAGTTTGTTTATAAATTAATGAAACGTATCGGATTCTGGTCCTAACAACTCGACACTTATTTCTAATTTGAAAGCGAAATTGTAAATCATTAGATAGTAAAGTAGTACTGTAATAGTTTGAATTTTAAAACCACAAGTTTACGTTACACTTAAAATAAGTGAAAAATTACTATTTCGCATGTCGAAATTACAACAACCGGTTAATCTTACAGAAAGAAAAGAATATAAATCTTTACAATACTTGAGCACTGCACTACATACATGATTTCAGACAACGGATAAAGTTACTCTCGTGAGAGTTGAAACAGTAATTGGGTACGAAGATTTTTGTTGATTAAAACAACACAGAGGGGGTTGTTGATTCGGTCTTGTTAATATGGCACTTAAAAAGTCATCTTGAAAAAGGAGAGCCTCCCGACAGTTAACTGATTATAAAATTTAAATGAGAGACATTTCAATACTAACTTGGAAAAATGCTTGTTGTTAGGATAAAAGTGGCAAAAACTAAAGATTACGCTTTTTGTAATTTTCATATCAGGACTAACAACTACAATTAAAGTTGTCGAAACTTACCGTATTATAATTTAAGATGAATTACGGCGGCAACGTTTAAGTGTCTAAAGAAATATTTATTACAGCAAAGTATGTAGGTAGGTATAAGATAATGAAAGCAATTAAAATTCACGAGTTTAATGAGTTTTCCAAAACTGTTTTAAGGAAATAACGACGATGTTGTTTTTAAATTTTTGACACACACAATAAGAAAAACGGACGCGTGCAACTGTGGAATGACATGTGGACGGAAATACTCGCCACCAAACCACGACGACGTCGGTAGAGAACTGAATCTATTGCTAGCCCTGCAGCAAGTGCCGTTTCTGCAACCCCCGTTTGTTAAATCTTCGACGTCCCGCGCATTTCTCCAGCGTCGACCGGCGTCTATTTGTATGAGAATAAAAAACGCGACAAACTTGTATGCGTCTCGTTACGGCATCATTAACCTCACTTGCAATACGCAATTTCGCTCGACTATTCTTCGCACCTTTTGTTTCTCTCTGATGCCATTTTATGATAAATTATTATTTTTCAAAGATATTTCTATCGCACAATGAAAATCTAAGCAAACCTTTTCGCTTTAGTATTTTCGCATACCCACTTCCTTTTTATCATTTTTCTCATTAAATTGGCAAGACACAATAACTAGGACTCGAGCAAAAAATGTGCGGTATACAAAATTGATTAAACAAAACGTAATTAAAAATTAATGCGTACTTGCCTACCTCTTTTTAAGTTTTAAATTATAAACAAATTCAATAAAAAAGTTGACAAGGAAGATTGAAAGTTTTCCTTTCTAACCTAAAATCCGGATATAAGGAGATCGTGCACAAACTGCATTTAATTTGAATAAAGAGACAATCTGACAATGGTAGGAAAAGAAAACGTGTTATGTTTTATAAAACTTTGTCTTATATGAATATTATTTTATGAAATGTAATATTAACGTACGTTTTTAACTCAAAATTTACATTTATTTTATAAGTAGATTATTTTTATAATTTAACGCTTTAGACAGCCTTTCTTATAAAAATTTAAATATTCATATTTTTTGAAATCACAATTCAACTTCATTTTATTTAAAAAAATACTATTTTTTGACAAAAATTACTATGTCATGTATCTGTACAATTAGGGTGCAGTGAAAACTGGGGGAAAAAAATGTTGTGGAAATCTTGGTCTTCTATATAAGGATAAGTGGTTACATATAAGGTGCATTTACCTTGCAGAAGATAAAGCTTCTGTGATAACGTCCTCCAGTGTCTCATCGCACTTTAACTTCAAGTAGTTCAGGGAACATTTTTGATGTTGTCATTTCATTACCCTTCCATGAGGTGCATTCCCCCCACCCCCAATTTTGGATTTTGGATCCAAAATAATCTAAATTGTTTGTACTTTCCTTATTTTAGTTTGTACCAGTTTTGTTTTTGAAATATTTTAAAATTTCTAATAATGACATTTAGCATTAGACACCCCCCCGGATTTTAAATTTTGGTTATAAGATAGTTTTAATGGTTTGTACTTGTGTATGTACCTTTCTTACGGAACGACTGGCGAAATGCACCTCCTTCAATGTAACTTTTTGCCTCTTTAGGCTGTTTACTCTCTGTTCGAGAGTAAATCTACTCACTCTTTACTAGCAATACTATTATTCCTCGACTTTAAAATACTTTTTAAATTTAATTCCCAATATAGAAACATGCATCGGCAAATATACTTACAAGCAAAGGATCCCCGGTATCCCTCACCAATTTGAATAATTTTTGGATATGTGGTAAAGCATCAAAAACTAAGAGACCCTTAATTTTTTTAGCTGCTACCACACCGGTTTAAGGGGTGTAATCGCCCTTTAAAAATAGGGTAAAAATGAATTTTTTTATAGAAGGAGGTATTAGATTTGAATGAAACCAACGGTAAATACTTCATTTTATAACTAATTACAAATATAATTTTTTCAACGCGATCACTTAATATTTTCAGGGGTGGACCATCCCCCAAAATTTTAAATCCTGCATAAAGCATCCTTAACGTTATCAAATTTTTTAGAAAAATATATACAGTACTGTGAAAATGAACCGCAACGGTTTTTATTTGCCTTTAAACCAATTGGATTACAAAAAGGGGCCGAAATTGTTTATTGCCAATTAAGTATGATTTTTTGCCAGAAAATAAAATTTTCAAAATTTGTTTGCTTGTTAAAAAATAATAAAATAGTAAACATCTTCAAAGTCTGTATAAAACAAGTTTTTCAAAAAAAGCCAAAAAGGCTTTGTATTATTTTAAAAAGTTAAATTAATTGTTTTAATTAGTAATCTAAATAATTTCTCAATAAATCTCACAATATTAAATTAATTAATTAGATATCAAAATTAATTAATTTGCATGTATTGTCACTACAATGGTATAAATTCAATGTTAAATCTTCAAATTCAGTAATTTTTATAATTAATTAATTAATGGAATATTGTGAGATTTATTGGGAAATTATATAGATTGCTAATTATAAAGATTAATGTAACTTTTTAAAATAATACAAAGCATTTTTGGCCTTTTTTGAGAAACTTCTTTTATACGCATTTTAAAGATGTTACTTATTTTATTACTAACCAAAAACGGAAAGAAATTTTGAAAATTTTATTTTCTGGTAAAAAGGTCATACTTAATTGGCAATAAACAATTTCGGGTCCTTTCTGTGATCCAATAGGTTTAAAAGCAAATTAAAAACGTTGCGGTTCATTTTCACAGTACTGTATATTATAGAGGAGAGAAAACTGTAAGTTACGTGTTTTTGGATTTTTCCCAAAAATGATATTCAAGGGGGTAATAACCCTTTTCTTAACTTTGTCATGTGTAGTCATTTTCGAATAAAAATTTTCAAATATTTTATTAAAACAGGCTTGCAAAAATTATTACTAGATACCAACTGTACTACACAATGAATATTTTACCCTCTCATTTTTATAAGAGGGTAATAACCCTTTACCTTTAAAGGGTAATTTTTTGAATTTCTGATTTAAAACCGCCATAGCTCCGATATTATTGATTTTTTACGCTTAATCAAATAAAACTTTTTTAAAGATCATTTGCTCATCTACAAATTAGAGTAAGTACAACTTTTTATCAACGGATTTCGAGTTATTAATTAAATTAAGGGAAAAACTGTTAAAAAAATTCAGGTTATATTTTTTTTTACTTTTCTTGCGAACTCCGTATCTCTTAAACGAAACGTCTTAGAAAAAAACTGATAGCCCAAGCCAGATAGGGAATTTAACGGGCTACAACTTTAATCAAATAAATATTTATGGGAAACCAACCGTTTTCACAGAAATTCTGAAAATAATAAACGAGGTGTAGGTAAAATAAATAACAAATTTAAAAAATAAAACACAATTAAGGAAGACCGAGAGATACACACTGCTTCTTCGACTATCAAGCCATTACACCATGTATGTGTTTCTGACTCATTAGTTTTCATCAGTATCGTATACTTTTTGAAAACCACTAATGAGTCAGAAACCCATAATACATGATGTGATGGCTTGATAGTCGAAGAGGCAGTGTGGCAGAACTTAACGAAGAAAGCGCCATTATAAATAATATTCCGTGTAACACCTTTTGAAAATAGCACGCCTATGTGCTGAAAATGAGGGAGGTCATTTTGAAAATTTACGAAAATAAATTTATGAAAATTCCCAAAACACTTAACTTACTTAACTTAACTTAGAGTTATCTGTCCTCTATAACATATATTTTTTCGAAAAAATTTGATGACGTTAAGGATGCTTTATGCAGGATTTAAAATTTTGGATTTAAAATCACATGGACCAAAAACCAACTGAATATTAAACGTAAACGTAAAAGATGAGTTAAAATTCATACAATTAAAAATTGTAAAAATGAACAAAGTAAAAATTAACTTTATAAACAAAAATAAAAATGTTGTTTTAAAAGATAGGTACGCAAAGAAAAATAATTTATCAAAGTGACAAACCGTGTTATAATATTTGATCAATAGTCGTGGATGTGTTATCTCGAAATAGCCAATCCTGTACTTTACATATTTTATATCTTCGTGTTTAATGAATACGAATAAAATTTATCAAACAATTAAATTTAGAAATTGACTAAACCAAATTAAAACTTTTGATATGTTCAGCTTTTTGATTTGGCTTTTCCATCTATTTTCATGTCCTGCACTGTTACAAAATTATGTTAGTATCAATAATTGATTGTTACTGATTGCTGTTGCAGTAGACTTCCTCATCGATTTAGTTTTAAATTACTAACGAAAATTAAAGATATCGGCATCTAAGTAATTATTAATAATTCAAAAATTAGGAAGCATTATGTTGCGTTTTCTTTTTTCTCTTCTTTGTACATAGTTTTAGTTGTTCAGCTTTATAGGTATAGTTTGCGAGTGATTTATAAAAATGTAAATTACTTGAACCTATGTATATTTTTAAAGATGTTTTATGTTAAGAGTAGGGTACTACATAAAATACAAATGAAGCAGCGTGTGGAATTAATTGAGTTTTTGTTGATTCACGCATATAGACCCAATGTTAGCCTTCTGTCTAAATATATATGTATAGGTATGGGTTGTTTATTTAGATTTAATTTAGGTTTAAGGCTTTAGTTACCTAAAAATAAACTAAGTAGTGATACTCATCTTTCCCTCTTTTCCGCTGTTTTTAAATTTTACTTTTTAATATTAATTTAATTTAAAAAACCATAAATAGCATCAGTCGATGTTGCTAGAGCACGCTATCGACAACAGAAACAAAAAGCTACATACGTTGTCAAACTAGTTGCCGGAAAATCTTCAGGAAAAGCAACTTTTTACATTACAAGCATCCTTTTTACAAATTTCATACAATTTTTAGAAACAGCTTAGCTTCTCTACTTATTATTATCGGAAATCCATTCGATATTTTGTGTTATTTAAAAATAATTATAAATTTCACATTGTCAATAAATTGAGGCAATATAATAAATTAAATATGCACAAGAAATTAAGTTTTAGTGAAGTTTTTCTTGTACTAATCTAAATTATCTATCTTGGCATTTACATGACGTTATTCTAACTTACTCGTAGTCGTTTTTCGAGGAAGTTAAAATATGCAAATCAAGATGAAGATAGCTTTGTACACTAATTCTGTAACTTGCTTTGTTTTCATAAACGTGTAAAGCAATATTTTAAATTTTGTGTTGCCCAATCTATCGAGACTTATTGGATAGATGTATAGACATCTCTAAAATTTAAAAAAATTAATCTCCAACAAACGACTCACTACAATAGGATTTGAATATAACGAACGACCTCGTAGACGTTCTTTTATAAATATAATCATTTTTGAAGCAGAGCTTTTTATATATTTGAAATATTATATTTTCAAGATGTAATAAACTTGATTTGATTTCAAAATATAGCGATCGGGTTATAAGTAATAAAATATTTCTTATAACTTGGAAACAGAAAACATAATTAAACTTGTAACAAAATAAAAAAACTTAATACTTAAATAACGGATTTAAATAAAATTTTGGTTTAGAAAACTGTGAATTCCATTTATCTCCAATAAACTGCTCGTTAATTATTGTGGAAGAGTAATTTGATACCTATTGTCATTTAGTGTTTTCATTACTTAGGTGTAATAGTCATTATTATTGTGTTGAAATTTTATTTATTCCAAATTGAATGTAATTCGCTAATCCAATAAAGAAGTCCGTGGCATGTTTGACTAAAAGCGGTGCAGTTAACGCAGCATTGGGCTTCGTGTTCGAGAATAATTAGGGAGCTTTCCCATGGCATAACCACGCCTATTACAAATTTAGCTAACTACATGTGTACTGTGTGTTCATTAAATATACTTAATAAACTTCAAATACATCATAATATACTACGTAAATATTGTAATTATTTTAAATATAATGAGCAAACCTGGTTGCTAATAATGCGCTTCCAAGATTAACCATTTTATCTTGCAACAAAACCATAAACTTCTCGGTCATCCTTTTAAACAGTAGCACTACTTTACAAAGAGTTAACTTTTAATACCTAATACAACGCTAATACATTATAAATAAAATAGTATGTACAAATTGAGATATCTCGTAGGCTTCAGAATTATAAACTGGGAAATTTACTGTAATTCAATTACAGTATTCAATTAGAAAGAAAGTAAAGGTTTTTAGTAACGATTTTTCTACATATTGTATTTCTTCATGGTATAAAGATTATCTTTTGGTGTAATCTTCATACCATGGTATTTCTTTATTTTACTGTTAAAATTTATTATTTTAACGTTTTGTTTAGTTCTGTTAAATCTTGCATTTTACAAATACATACTAATATACCACAAAATCTACTTGAAATTCTTTTTGAGTTTATTTTCTAGTTTTACGCCTTACGGTTAAAAGTGGGAAATTTGAATTTTTACTAAGAAAAAGGATTTGTCGTCCTAACAGAGGTATTAGTAGCTATAGCCTCAACAGATTTTTTCGTTGCTGTAACAAGTTTTCTGCTGCCATAACAAAGTTTTTTTCTATGCAGAATAAGAAAATTTGTTAAATCAACTAATGTTTTTTACTGAATAGAAAACAACTTAGTTATGGAAACAGAACATTTGTTGCAGCAACAAAAATTTTGTTATAGCAGCAAAACAAAACTCAGTTGAGGCTATAGCTACTATAATAGCTCTGTCAGAGCGACAAATCTTTTCTTACATTGTATTAATAGATTATACACCCAGTTTCTCCTGTAGAAAACAATAAAGCACTAAACTGCCTATGATCAGCACTTCCCTGACTCTTCTTGATTACTTTTATGGAAATATTTAAAATTAAAGAAAATTCAGGCTATTTATAATTGTTTTTGAGAAGATATATTTTAATATATTTTTGGATACTATCAAAAATTCATGACCACAGAAAATGTAGAAATGTTATTAAAAACATTTATTTCTTACTTTCTAGATTTGCTTGTAGACGATAACAAGACTGAACGACTTTCATCTTTTTTAAGAAGACTACTATATTTAATTGCCTTTAATCGACAATAGTTTTTCAAAAGCTTCTAATGTATTAAAATTATTCAAGAGTTATTAAATCTTAAAGATTTAAGTATAATATAAAATATAGGTCAATCCATACTTAAACTCTTAGAACAAAATTAAAGTACTTTACATAAATGAAATAAAATTGTTTCTTATAACTACCAAATTGCATAATTAAGCTATGGACACAACAATAATTTGATCAAAAATTTAGAAATATTCAAGTATATTAATTATAATAATCCGGGAGCCCGCGACAAAATATCTGTACGACTTTTACCAGTTTGAATCATATTTTATTTTGTAAATTTGAAAGTGGAGATTACTAAAATGCACGACTGCCGGTGTAACCGGGAATATTTACCCCCTTAAGAAATTTTATAGATAAATCAGAATTTTTATTACTGTTTATGTATCAAATTCAATTATATTTTATTCTGAAATGCTAAAATATCTTTGTCACATTTTGGAAGAATAAAAATAAATAAAATTAACAAAAAACTTCTTATGATGATAAGCGCCGTGCAAATGCAGTGAAATTTAAAGTTGGAGAATCGGTACTGGTACGAAATTGTAGACGATGATCACAAAGGTGGTTGGGCAAAAGCACCCTATACAGGACCGTACGCCATTGCGAAAATTCTGAGCAATGGCAACTGCATTTTACGGTCGAAATTGGGAAAATCTTTGAAAAAGGAATATCTTATCAGTAATTTAAAATATTACCACGACAAAGGATCTCAAGAAAAAAATTGCAAAAATGAATAACATGAATTATCTGAGGAAGAAATTAATTGCATTACGGAAAAATCAAAATTTCGTTTCTGTCCCATAAATAATATTTGGCGAAAACAATTTTGTGAGAAGCTTGGACTTTCATTTGACAAGAATTCTGACTTTTCAAAAACAAAAAATTCGTTGCTCCATTCACCTCACACTGTTATAGACGTCAATGCAGATGGTAACTGTTTTTTAGATGAATACCTTTATGCATTACCGGAAGTGAAAATCAGCACAAGGAAGTACGAAAGCTAATTACTGAATTTATAAAAACTCAAAAACAAGAAGTTGATCTGTTTTGTGGTGTTGAGAATTATATGAATATCACGAAAATGGACAAAAATGCAATTTGGGCAACATATGTTCAGATGCTTTTCACTGCAGCACTCATATAGGAGCCGATATATTTTATATTCGCTTACTCAAATTTCAAAAAATCCTGCATTAGAAGGAGTCTTTCTAAGTCCATGGGCGGGGGGGGTAAATAAAAGGAGGTTAAAATTCCCGGCTACACCGGCCCGGAGTGCGGAACTTTATAAAAAAAATACGAAAAAAGGTCAAACTTAAGAGGTAAATTTTTAAAAGGCCGTATGGTTAGGCAGTTTTACTATAAATACATATTAAAAATAGCTTTAATTTTAAAGTCAGCTGTAAGACAAAACAGTTTGGTCTTAAAGCTGACTTTAAAATTAAAGTTTTCTTTATAAGTTAGTTTGATCAAGTCTAAATAATAATAGACCGACTGCCGCTTGGTGTGGACATTGTAGATACTATTTGATGATAAAATATTATTGCCAGTCAAAAAGATACACTGAGAAAAATGATTTGTTGCTCTTAACAGAGATATTAGTAGCTATAGCCTCAACTAAGTTTTTTGTTGTTGAAACAAATTTTCTTCTGTCATAACAAAGTTGTTTTCTATTCAGTAAAATAGATTAGTTGATTTAACAAATTTTCTTATTCTGCATAGAAAAAACTTTGTTATGGCAGCAGAAAACTTGTTGCAGCAACGAAAAACTCTGTTGAGGCTATAGCTCCTATAAAGGTTTTGTTAGGGCTACCAATCCTTTTTCACAGTGTAGTAGAGAACCTGTTGGCAGTCGTTACCTAAGATCGATTATAAAATTGTTAATTCAGCTTGTAGCTATCCGGCTAATTTTATCAATACTGATTGAAGACATCATTATAAACAATAAAATACAGAAGGTACGGAAAGGATTTCAGTCGGAAGAAACGTGTATTTAAAAGAGATTAAATTAGGATATAAATGTACTAATTAGCAGATTAATTTTTTTTATTACTGATAGTTTTCCTCATTATAACCAATAAAATATTACAGCTTGACAATTAATTGTAGAAGTTGCCATTGGATATTTAGGCAAGTGACGAAACTTCATTCCAGTTGTTAATTTCGGCCAAGTTCTTATGTTAAATTGCATTTAAATTGCATAAGTTGATTTTTGAAAAGAACAAAATTTAATTTTTTGGAGACTGGCGTTGGTCCGATAAACCGGACTCAAGTGGCCATTCTGAACTCCATAGTTGTAGTCCTTTTCGGGGACCGCTTCCCAACTGGACGTGACTCCTAAAAAATTCACAATTCGCCTGCTTGGCATTAGCAAGTACAATTAACAAAATGTTTTGTTAATTTTTATTTTGGGATTTATTTAAATGTGATTTATTGAAAGCTTAATTTTTAATATTTAATGTAAACTTACCTTTCAGAACGTAAAAACACTTTTCTTACCCAACTGCAGTTCGTGCATTTAAAGAAAAATGCAGTTTTCACAATTACAAACTATTCACTGTCTACATCACTAAACAAAAAATTTTACTAACCTGAATTCCTGTTGAAACCCACGCCGTTGGACCTACCTACAATAATAAAGAAAATTTGTTGTTAGTTATCATTGCAGATGAAAATGGTTTTCGTCAAATTACCTTTATCACTGTAGTCCTTTCGCCTTATTCCTAGGGGCCAGGACAGCTTCTTCATTGTTCCTTCCAATAAACTTAAGTCACTCACAAAACACAAACACTTTCACATTTTTTTCACTTAAGTATTAAAACAAAGTTATTCGCGATTTTCAACGAAGTCTCCATGAAACTTCTTCACAATAATTCGAACTCGACACATAACACTCCCGAATTCGCGGAATACGAATTTCGCGTTTTCACCAATGTAGTCTGAACTGAAATGAAAAAATTAGTTATTCCTTGTTTTGTAAAGATCAAATACTTTCAAATTTTTAAGTTTTATTTATTTAAGTGACACAAAGACATTACTAATTACAGGGGGGAGGGAAAGATTGTAAAATATTGTGCAATATTCGTAAACGGAAGTAAACACCACAGTCATAAGACCTTGAAATTTGAAAAGTAATAAGCTCAATCTAATAAGTTTTGTTTTGTTTTACATTGAATTATTCATAAAACCACATAAGGCGCTATTTTTAATTTTCTAAAATTTAAAGTGAAAAATAATCTTGGTGGAAACATCAACGAAGACTTTTTGCTTTTGCACACATTTGGCTTCTCCAACAATATTTAGTTGGTTAATATTGTGGAGAACCCAAAATTTTCTTATTGGTACAAAATCGAATTAAACACAAAACAAAACTCGTGAGGAGGAAATTTCCTTATTTTTGACGACTTCTTCTTGAGGTAAAAATTCAAAGACTTACTTTAGTTGTGGAATACTCTGGAATTTTCCTGATCAGCACAAACTGGAACTTGCACAAACTTGAATATCAAGTATTTGCACCAATAAGAAATTAATTTTCTACATACGATGTTACCTTAAAGGCATTAGACAAACGAATGACTGTGAGTCCGAGCGCCGCGCGTCGTAATCACTTTTTTGGTTTCCTAAAAGAAAGTTACGCTGATAAGTTTTTAACATAATAATGTACACATCATTCAACGATGTCTCACCTTAGTAGTTATTATGCCGGTATAAATACTTATGCTATGGTTTGTAAAATGGATTTGCCAATGCTCGTCGTCACATTTAGGATGTCATATTAGACCAGCGTTGTCAAAAATTTAAATACCATGCAATGAAAAAGTGAGACATACACTGAACTGTCACTGAAACACATAACACTGTACCAGCTGTACATGCAAGTTAATGTAAACAAACTTATAAAAATAAAAATCACTGTCACAATCACAGTGGCAATGACAGACGTCATACCTCTGACGTGATCGGTTTTAGATTTTAAAACCCTATATTTCTAAAAAACAAACCAATCACGTCATGAGTATTGATGACGTCACATTAGGCCAGCGTTAAATTTTAACTTTTATTAAAATTAAAATTTTAAACAGCAAAATTTGTCCACGGCCAGCTGGGAATTTTTGAATAATAAGATGAATGTAATTCAAGACAAAATGTCTTGTTTTCTGTGGCGACAAATTTAATGTTTAACCCGTTAAATTTCACTTTAAATACCTTAAATTATTCCAGAGATCTCTCTTCTCGAAGATAGGTAACATATAATTTAAATTATATATGTCAATTTTGAAGCAACTCATTTGGTTCAGGTTACAGTGGCTCACGTGATAAAATCGATTATCGATTTTCATCTGCAATCATCCGCTATGAAATTCACTTTTCTTTTTAATTTAAATCTTCAAATAAGCGATCACTGACTATTTTATCCGAAATAAATTTAATTTTCCGAATATTATTAATTTTTCCGATCACGATCAAATTTTCACTCAAATTTTATTATTATAACGAATATAATTAGTATTGATTAATACTATCGCACTAAATCGATGATCTAAATTTTCTAGAGGTCAATCACCTTCTCTATCGGTCAATAACCCAATTCTCCAATTTTCGGCCTCTGCGTCGCACCCGACCTGGACGTAAACCAAAATATCTCGCTCGCTATTGGTTCACTTTATTATTCATTTTGTCACAGGTGCCTTGATCGATATTAAAACAGCAGCGCGCTTTTTTAAATGTTTTATGTTGTAGATCGGCAAACATTAATGCCCAGTTTCTTCACTAAAATGATCCTATAGATATCCGATAGATAGGAAATAAGTATAGAGAAATATGACAGAACTACAATAAAATAACAATGCGTTCTGTCATGTTTATCTAAACTTATTTCCTATCTATCGGATATCTATAGGATCATTTTAGTGAAGAAACTGGGCATAAGTAAAATAAATAAAAACTATGAACTAATATTTAGAAAATTGGTAATGGAACCTTCAAGAAATGACAATTTTCCAGGTTCAACTATGTGAAATATCACACACATCTAAATTCAAATAAAAATTTTTAAAGGTAAAAGGTGTAAAATGAAAATTTTGTTTTCAGGAATTTACCCGGTTCGATGGGTATGAATAGAAAAGAAAAAATATATATTATTTTCATCATTTTTCCAATGAAAAAATGTCAACTAAGGATTTCGAGCTCAATGAAAAATAGTATATTACTAACCGAGCATTGAAACGTTTATCGGAAAACATAAAATTATTTATTATATTAAATATAAAAAATATTGTTTAAATCACAAATCGTAACAGATAAGACGAATTAAAACAATGTCTTTAGAGCAACCCTCTATAGGGAAATTTATTAAGTGCTTGAATCATAAATAAATCGTTTGGAGATCGATGAGTTCAAAGCTCACATCGGTAAAATTTTTTTATAATACAAATGATTTGACATGCAGAATTCAGATTTTTCACAGATATAAATAAAACAATAAACCAGGCCCGTAGCCATGATTTCATTTCGGGGGGGGGGGCACTCATAAAAACCTTTCGTAAAAAGTAACATTTTCGACGTAACATTTTCGACGTAACATTTTCAACAACAACATCGTTGAATGATGTGTACATTATTATGTTAAAAACTTATCAGCGTAACTTTCCTTTAGGAAACCAAAAAAGTGATTACGACGCGCGGCGCTCGGACTCACAGTCATTCGTTTGTCTAATGCCTTTAAGGTAACATCGTATGTAGAAAATTAATTTCTTATTGGTGCAAATACTTGATATTCAAGTTCGTGCAAGTTCCAGTTTGTGCTGATCAGGAAAATTCCAGAGTATTCCACAACTAAAGTAAGTCTTTGAATTTTTACCTCACGAAGAAGTCGTCCAAAATAAGGAAATTTCCTCCTCACGAGTTTTGTTTTGTGTTTAATTTGATTTTGTACCAATAAGAAAATTTTGGCTTCTCCACAATATTAACCAACTAAATATTGTTGGAGAAGCCAAATGTGTGCAAAAGCAAAAAGTCTTCGTTGATGTTTCCACCAAGATTATTTTTCACTTTAAATTTTAGAAAATTAAAAATAGCGCCTTATGTGGTTTTATGAATAATTCAATGTAAAACATAACAAAACTTATTAGATTGAGCTTATTATTTTTCAAATTTCAAGGTCTTATGACTGTAATGTTTACTTCCGTTTACGAATATTGCACAATATTTTACAATCTTTCCCTCCCCCCTGTAATTAGTAATGTCCTTGTGTCACTTAAATAAAGAAAACTTAAAAATTTGAAAGTATTTGTTCTTTACAAAACAAGGAATAACTAATTTTTTCATTTCAGTTCAGACTACATTGGTGAAAACGCGAAATTCGTATTCCGCGAATTCGGGAGTGTTATGTGTCGAGTTCGAATTATTGTGAAGAAGTTTCATGGAGACTTCGTTGAAAATCGCGAATAACTTTGTTTTAATACTTAAGTGAAAAAAATGTGAAAGTGTTTGTGTTTTGTGAGTGACTTAAGTTTATTGGAAGGAACAATGAAGAAGCTGTCCTGGCCCCTAGGAATAAGGCGAAAGGACTACAGTGATAAAGGTAATTTGACGAAAACCATTTTCATCTGCAATGATAACTAACAACAAATTTTCTTTATTATTGTAGGTAGGTCCAACGGCGTGGGTTTCAGCAGGAATTCAGGTTAGTAAAATTTTTTGTCCAGTGATGTAGACAGTGAATAGTTTGAAATTGTGAAAACTGCATTTTTCTTTAAATGCACGAACTGCAGTTGGGTAAGAAAAGTGTTTTTACGTTCTGAAAGGTAAGTTTACATTAAATATTAAAAATTAAGCTTTCAATAAATCACATTTAAATAAATCCCAAAATAAAAATTAACAAAACATTTTGTTAATTGTACTTGCTAATGCCAAGCAGGCGAATTGTGAATTTTTTAGGAGTCACATCCAGTTGGGAAGCGGTCCCCGAAAAGGACTACAACTATGGAGTTCAGAATGGCCACTTGAGTCCGGTTTATCGGACCAACGCCAGTCTCCAAAAAATCAAATTTTGTTCTTTTCAAAAATCAACTTATGCAATTTAAATGCAATTTAACATAAGAACTTGGCCGAAATTAACAACTGGAATGAAGTTTCGTCACTTGCCTAAATATCCAATGGCAACTTCTACAATTAATTGTCAAGCTGTAATATTTTATTGGTTATAATGAGGAAAACTATCAGTAATAAAAAAAATTAATCTGCTAATTAGTACATTTATATCCTAATTGAATCTCTTTTCTTCTCAACACGTTTCTTCCGACTGAAATCCTTTCCGTACCTTCTAAACCGACTGCCAACAGTATTTTATTGTTTATAATGATGTCTTCAATCAGAATTGATAAAACTGAATTAACAATTTTATAGTTGATCTTTGGTAGCGACTGTCACACGTTCTCTTCTACACTGTGAAAAAGGATTTGTAGCCCTAACAAAACTTTTAGTACTTATAGCCTCAACAGAGTTTTTCGTTGCTGCAACAAGTTTTCTGCTGCCATAACAAAGTTTTTTCAATGCAGAATAAGAAAATTTGTTAAATCAACTAATCTTTTTTACTGAACAGAAAACAACTATATTATGGCAGCAGAAAAATTGTTGCGGCAACAAAAAATTTGTTATAACAGCAAAAACAAATTTCGTTGAGGCTACAGCTACTAATATCTCTGTTAAGAGCAACAAATCATTTTTCTCAGTGTATTTTTTCGACTGACAATAATATTTTATCAACAAATAGTATCTACTTAATGTCCACACCAAGTGACAGTCGGTTTATTATTATGTAGACTTGATCAAACTAACTTATAAAGAAAACTTTAATTTTAAAGTCAGCTTTAAGGGAGCGTTCATAAACCACGTATTTTGATTTTGACCTCTTTAGAACCCCTCCTTCCCATCGTGTAGCTTAACGTAGCTTTTACCATGATAACCTTACTCCCCCCCTAGATGGAACGTAGTTTTTTTTCCTATAAAGTCCAGAAGACATGTTATGTTTTCTGTTATCAAAACTATTTAAAAATTATTTGGTATAAAAAATGAATAACACCGATATTTGTTTTTAAAATTTTAAAACAAATAGCGCACCTATATAAAATATAAATAAAAAAAATCCAAATACGGAAATAAATATACTTACATATTATGTTGTCGCTTATATTCTGAAAATTGCTTTCATAATAAATGAAGAAAACTACGTAGCTTGACTATAATCCCCCCCGTACCCTCACGTAGCCCTGCGTAGCTTTCTACCTAACCCCCCCCCCCCCTTGGGCCAAACCACGTAGTTTATAAACGCTCCCTAAGACCAAACTAATGATTTTATTGGTCTGTTTTGTCTTATAGCTCACTTTAAAATTAAAGCTTTTCTTAATATTTATTATGAAACTGGCCGTTACTTGTTTTGCATGATTGCCTTTTCCATTTTCACCTTTCAAACCGACTGTCAATAGGATGTTATTGTTGTTTAGAATGAAAACAACAAGTAACGAAATAATAAGTCTAGTAATTATAACCTAATCTTATCATTAACACCGACACGTTTCACGTAACTGCCTAACTATACGGCCTTTTTTAAAATTTACCTGTTAAGTTTGACTTTTTTTGGCATTTTTTGCCATTTTGATACTGTTCTGCACTTCGGACCGGTGTAGCCGGGAATTTTAACCTATTTTTATTTTACCCCCGATAAAAAATCCCTAGCGAAATTGTTTTTCTGTGTTTTTTTCTGTGAGTTTTTCCACGGTCAAGTCTAATTCGTTGGGAGATTTGTGTTCGAAATTTGTGTCTAATAATTTTGATTGTTCGAAATTTTTTCTTAAATTTTCTTTAAATTTTTCCCAATTTGCAATTTTGTTTCGAAAGAGATATGTGGAATTAATAAAATTTTTATTAATTTTGTTTTCTACTAAAATTTTGAATGTAATTGCATTATGGTCTGATGACGGACAAATCGATTTGTCGACACTCCACTGTGATAATCGGTTGACTATGCTCTCGGAGGCCATCGTAACGTCTATTATAGATGTCAGGAGGTTCCCATTTCTGGTCACCTCAAACGTCGATGAGCTTCCTTCATTGCATATGTTGAGATCGTGTGAATATGCAATGCTGAGAACATCTTCACCACGATTATCACTGTTATGGGATCCCCATGCGGGGTTGATCCCATTCACGTCTCCACCAATGACAACATGCGATCCTTGGATTTCAGTCAGGAAGTTGTTTAAATTTATTAAGGTATTGTTAGGGTCTAGATCTGGCTCGATGTATACACTTCCAAGGTACAAGTAGCGCTGCTGGATTGTTAGTTTGACTACAATGAAATTTGTAGTTTCAACAATTGTTTACAGAAAATCTAGAATTTTAAGTTTCCTGTCTATGGCTTCGGCATCTCCGTATTTTTTTCTGTTTTCTCCAATCTTCATTAGAAGGAAATTGTAATCCTTAATATTACGGTGTATTAAGTAGTAATCCCAATTTTATTTTTTTGCATTATATGTTTAATTCTTATGGGGGGGGGGTATATTCTGATACGGTGCCTAATATTCCAAAATTATAGTAATTTGTATAGCTCCCATAAGGGTTAATGATAACTTATGTATATTTTAAAAATGAAAAGAAAGTGTATACTGGTGTACATATATATTGTATATATTATATTAAAACACAAGACGCCGCCGTAAGAAATAAATTTAACAAAAATTGTTATATGTTTGAAATAGTAAAAATAGAAGATACCTAATATTATAAATCATTTAGAGGTATATGTGTAAAGCATATATTTATTTGCGGTGTCTGGCAGTCTTGATGCAAACGATAAACGTGAGAATTCGCAGTTGTTACATAAATTTGTAGGTATAGCGAAAACTAAAGATGTTACAGAAAGAAACAATAAATAAATTTTAAATATACAACAAACGAATAGTAAAATATTATTTAAAGCTGATTAGTAAAATAGCTTCTCAAACAAATACTACACTAAATATTTAACCATTTCATTTCTGGTTTTAACTTTTATCATTTAAAATAAATAAATATTTATTTTATATAGACATATTTAGGTAAGCTCGAATAAGTTCACTGTTTGAGATAAAGTTTGCTTTAATGTTATTTACTTGTTTACTAAATGTGTGCCGCACCGTGTACGTACATATATACAGTGGCTCCAACAATTATTAATACACCCCTATGATGTTAACCATGTAAATTGCACATTTTGAAACCGTTTTTTGACATATAATACTCGCTTTTACAGCAAAACTTTTCAGATATTTTTTATTGCAAATTTTAATCTCTTCAGTTTTGTTTCTATACATTTTTTTATTTTCTTTCGCCGTTTACGAGTTACAGCGACTTAAAGAAAACTAAGTAAAAAAGTTAATAAAATTAACATTGCTCTTATGGGAGTATTTTACAGAGTTTTCTTCAAGTCGCTGTAACTCGTAAACGGAAAAAGAAAATAAAAAAATTTATAGAAACAAAACTAAAGAGATTAAAATTTTCAATAAAAAATATCTGAAAAGTTTTGCTGTAAAAGCGAGTTTTATATGTCAAAAAACGGTTTCAAAATGTGCAATTTACATGGTTAACATAGGGGTGTATTAATAATTGTTGGAGCCACTGTAAGTATCCTCTTTACTCAGGTCTATAACTTATTATCCTTTGGTTGTCTCTTTGTGAAAAAAATTTTCCCCTGTATCTATTTAATAAATTTTGAATTAAAATAAATATTTTTCCAAAAAAGTCAAAATATAAATTTGATTATTTTGTTGCTTTGATTCTGGCACACGCTGCAAAAGACATAATAATTATTAATTACATACTGGATTACATAATATAAAACCTATTGAGGTAGCATTACTGTATTAAGTATTATACTTATCTCAAATACATAAACATTGTAGATAGATCTTGACGTAAACTGTTTGTGAACAGTTGAACTTGTGTTACCCTCAAGTTTTAGGCATT
This sequence comes from Cantharis rufa, assembly GCA_947369205.1. NCBI lineage: Eukaryota > Metazoa > Arthropoda > Insecta > Coleoptera > Cantharidae > Cantharis > Cantharis rufa. The sequence continues at coordinate 27,145,717 of OX376309.1, forward strand.
ATAAATTACTTTCGTCTAAAAATGATTTCAAATAGTTGTTATCCATATAATGATAAAATAACACCAACTTAAGTTTGTATAACTTCTGTTGTCAACAACTTTCAAACTCACTTTTCAAAAGCAAATCTTAAAATATTAAGTTGGCTTTAAAATTTTCTATTGCGGTAATAAAGTTTTTAAGATGAAATCTTCATTTAATAATTGAATTAAAAATTTAAATAATTTGACTCGTGAAATTAAAAATCGTCAAAATAGGGTTCAATTAGTGACGTACTTTTGACTGAAAAGCGTAGTTAATAATTCAAGATCTGCAAATTGTATCTGGAAGTTAAGAAACTTTGCGGTTAATATTCGCCTCAATTTACATATAAACCTAATAGAAATGCGAATTAGTAAATTTCAAATCCCAATGGGCATATATATATTTAGGCCGTTTACAATTAATACCACACAATCCCAAATCGGTTGTAAATTTTCATTTAGTTAAAAATATGACGTTGTTTGAATAATTTATAGGTAAACAAAAATTATAAATTACCTATAAATTTTTTTTAACTTAATGAATCTTCATAAATTTTGATAATATACAGATTTAACCACAAAATTACAAGTCGCAAGGTTTTTCGTTATTTGCAAGTGCATTTAAATAAAAATGCAAAAACGCTTTGAGCTTTTCATGTTTATCGAAAATAATCAATTTAACTTTGTTCTATCAAATTAAAAAATAATAAACCATTCAACGTTTTTTTTTTATATTTTTTGACTTTGATGTTTAATATTACCAATATCTATTGTTAGCCAAAAAAATAATTAAAATTTTGTTAAATATTAATTATACGAAGATATACATATTATATATAAAATTCCTTTTTTATTTTTAATTTTATGATTAATTTGATCAAGTGCTTATGCACTTATAAAATGGGAATTAAAAGTAGCTAGAAATTTCCCAATGTATGTGTATTTTATGAGCTAAGTGTTGTGAAAGTAGAATAGCTTCTCCGCCCCACTAATATTTAAACATTCATCGAAGCTTAGGTAGGTGCTATATAAGAAAAAAGTTTTTGACAAATGTACATTTTCTATCATTTAGGACCGATTTCATAGAGAAATTTAAAGTAGCATTAAAAATTAAGCACACAATTAGGATAAAATTTTAACTAAATTCTCTCTTAAATTTCTTTATGAAATCGGTCCTATGTCTCTCAAGATTTAAGCATGGAATTACGCATAATACGTAATAAATTGTAGTGACTTTTAAGTCACTGTTTAGTGGCAAAGTTTTTATTATAATTACTAATTAAAATTCAACATCCGCTTCTGAATATAACTAAATTTTAAAATATTGATGTTATGATGCAGCTATCAACAATTATTTTAATCAAGCAATAATTAATTCGTGTAATCGAAGTAAAATTTTTCAATTAATTACTAATTTCAGTCTAGCAATTTATTTCATTTCAAATGACGTCCGAATCGAAATAAGTAATTAAGCTTCCAGTTATAGTTCGATATTTTAAATCTGGTCCTTTTATTAGATCTTATGTTTTATAAATTTTCCCAACGTCGGCGTCGTCTGACCTCTGGGTCTTTTACGGACAGCACTCGTTTTCTAGTCAAATAATAAGTTTTTCGCGGTATACAAATTATATTCTTATTATTTCACATCTAGACATTATATGAAAAGCAGTTTTACATCTGTAATGCCTATGAATTAAAAATTAATTGAAACTATTTTCAAATTTTTAATAATAATTCATATATAGCATATAATGCATAGAAGAAAAAACCCGATCACATTTAGATTATTATGGAATTACTCTTCAAAAAAAAATATATCAACAATGTTAAGTGAAAAAACTATACTTATTTTGAAAACTGAAAGTTGCATTATTTCCAGTATTAACTCTATATTGTCGTGTTTCCGAATCAAATTTTTTTTAGGTTTAAATTAGGTTTAAATTATTAATTTATAGGTTTTCAGCAGCAATTTTTCAAACATTTTTGAAAGTACAGGGAGCAAACTGATTGCTCGGTAGGATTTTATATCGTCTAACTTTTTTCCTGGCTTGAGTATCATCACTATTTAGCAACCTTCCATTGGTCTGGAAAATGATTTAATCTAACGATGGCGTTAAAAATTTGAGTAATGGCTACTAAACATTTTTTAGTTGCCTCTTGTAGCACTTTTCCTGTAATCAGATTACACCCAGGAGCCTTTGTAGGATTTACTGCTTTGATTATCCTTTTCACTTCTTTTAATTTAAAGTTTTGTATAGGGAGATCCATTTGGAATGGGCATGTTAAATATTCTTACACTTCATGTTCTTCTTCTTCTGTTGCCTTGACTGGAAATGGTTGGAAAATTCCAAAATTCGCGAATGTTGTCCAAAATGAGTCCATAATTAGTCCATAATTATGGTATACTAAATTTAAAAAAAAAGTTGTTTTTTCGAGGTGGTTGTGCTAGCTTGACGTCAACTCAGCACCGCCACCAAAGATTTATGTTTTTACGCGAAACCGTTGTTGTCCAAAATTCGCGAATGTTGTCCAAAATTAGTCCATAATTATAGAATAAAAATTTTTTTGTTTTGAAAAGGTGGTTGTGCTAGCTTGACGTGGGTTTTCCATCTGCAAGTTTGTGTATTTTTGAGAGAATTTACAAGTAAGCTCATAGACCCCTGATTTTGCTAAAAGATCTGATTTGAATTTCGCGTTATTAATAAATTTACGAGTAAATTTATGAAGTTTATTGTCTGTTTATAAATTTGTCTGTTTTTATCAATTTATTAATAACGCAAAATTCAAATCAGATCTTTTAGCAAAATCAGGGGTCTGCATCGTATTAGCTCAATTTTTTAGAGAGCAGTTTGATATTTTTAAATATTTTAATTTAAATATTTAACAGAAAATTATTTAACTATTCCGAATAATCGTATAACACTTACCGGATATGATGTTTAATTTAATTGTAGTAAAACGAAAAATATGCACATCGCAAAAACAATATATTTTGTAGAAAAAACTCTCAGGTTTAAGAAAAAAAAGTCAAATTTGACGTATCTTGCGCCGCACACTGAAAAAAAATCGATTTTTCCACTTTAATTGGTTATTTAAGGGTCTATCGATGAGCTTAGGATAAAATGGATATTTTTATTCGAAAACTGAGAATTTTTCCTATAAGATACAGTTTTACATTAATTTAAATAAAAAAGTTTTCCTCACCAAGAAATTGATGAAAAAGTTGAAAATATTTTTTTTCTAAAATTTCAAAAAATGATAACTCCGAAACCGCTGCATATTAAGGGCTAAAACTTTCAGAGAATTTTTTTCTTATTATAGAGAACATCTCCACAAATTTTGAACGTAATCCGCGAGGGTCGCCCCGTAAAAATGATTTTATTTGGTGGAATAGTAGTTCCCATGAAAAAATAATGTCATAATCTCAAAAATAGCTTTAAAATTGGTTAGGTAAAGATTTACCAGCGTGATTAGGAAATAATTTCAAAATAATTTAAATGAACAAAAAATTAATTCGTTTTGCTAAAAAAATTACTGTAAGTTGAAAATTTAATAATCCAAACATACGTTTAAACTAACCCTAATTAGGTTGGATTAACGAGTTTGTATTATAAGTAAAATTTTAATTAAACATTTTGAAATTCTAACATTACTGTAGGATAATTTTATTGTTTACGTATTTAATTAATTACGAAATTAATTATAGGTATTTTGAAATTAAAAATTTTCGATACTAAAAGTGATTTAATTCGTCAATATAGCCGAATAAACGTGCAATTACATAACAATTGTGTTAAACTATAGGCAAGATGTGATGAAAGGCACCATCTACTAGAGTCCTGTAGGGTGTGACCCTTGCGAAGAAGTTGGTCTTAATTGGGGCGTTTCTAACGAGCATGATTACTGCGGTCAGCACTGTCACATCCACCCGTCATCAGCATTACAGTCCTCACCTTTAGATTAGGGTCACAATTTCTCTGATTTTCTATTTTACCCTCCCTATACCATTAAGAGCTACCATACCCGAAACCTTACAATTGCCATTTTCAATTTCAATAGCTTTTTGTGTTCTTGGTCATTATGTTACACCCTTAACAATTTTATGTCACAAATTCAATAGTGTAAATATTTAATATTACGTTCAGGCTGAAAACGTAAATTATTAGCTAAGGACTTAACTTTTATTTAAGCTCAATTTTTAGGCTAATAGGTAGATTTGTTGGTTAAACAACTGAAGCAAAATAATGTAAATATATTATTGTTATCTGATACTTTATATCTTAAAATTTTTGTCGGCGCCAACCCCTCATAGCGAAAGTACTTTATCATGACGCTTACATCAATTTATTTCATTCTTCAAGAACGACAAATTTGCTCGTGCTTAAACTGAAAATAACTAGAAACAAGGAAAACCACTCTAATAGTACTCGCATATAATATATGTTAACAAATTATTTAATATTATTTTTTATCTAATTAATTTCATGTTAAGATTTGCCTTTTCTTTTCTTTTCTATCATTTATCAATATCATATTTTTGTATATATCCAGAATGTTTTTATTACCCATTTACCAGCCATTTGCGGTGTAATTTTTTTTATCTTTGTTGGTAATCGTCAATGGAATATCGTGTTCTATTAAGTGATAAGACGAAACTAACCATAAAATTGCGATCACTAATATAGATAAATTTTTGAGGTGGGAATAAATCTTGCAACCCTCGTCTGATGTCAAGCCAAGTTTATGATGAAATTCTTAATTTATTTTTATCACATTAAGTTTTTTTTCCTGATATTTAATGTTATGTGTTTAGGTTCTGTATTCTGTTCTCACGTACACACATCGGTTAAGATAAACCTGGATAGCAGGAAGATAACATCTTTTGTCTCAACTCTGAAATACACAATTTGAAAATTAATGAAGAGCATAAAACAATAAACATGATATAACAAAATGCAAAAACTTGAAAAGCATAAGAATATAAGTGTAGTTACTACAATGTTGATCAGTTTACAATATAAAGTAGATTCTGAAATTCAAACAGTAAAACTGTTTTAAATTCATAGCTCTCAAATAAGTACGTGTTCATGTAGTTTATGACTGCAAATTTCAAGATATATTTAGTAATAAGTAACGTCTACTGAAATTTACTGTTTTTATTGTTTATGCTACGAAACAAGTTGGGTTTAGTAAACTTTTCTAGACCCAACTTGTGTACAATACATTTTCTTTTAAAATAATTTGCCTTTGCTAATCTGTAGAACATGATTATAACTTAATGTATTATATTTGCATTTAAAGTAAGAAAAGTATATAATTAACTTTCTAGTCAACTTATCGCCAAGTAGAAATTACGAGACACTTAATGTCATAATTTTATATACTCTATAATATGACCCCGAATTTTGATATTATCGCTAAACAAGGGGAAGTGTAGCTGTAGGTAAGTAATGCATGACGTTATATCGTGACTGGAGTGCAATCGTAGCTTTAAGACTTTGATATTATCTGCTAACAGTAGCTTGATTTGAGTCAATACTGGACTCACTATCAAAAAACACAATATACTTGTTATAATTTCGACTTTAATTAAGCTGTACTTTGAGATTTTATACCACCTAAAGCTACTTAAAATCACACTTTTATAATTTGCAAATCAACATTTTATTTTTGAGCTTACAAAACTAACGAGCCAACGGAAAATATGCAAAAATATTCAGAACTTTCACAAAATTTTGCATGTAAAATTACACATATTGCAAATGTAAGCAGTCGTCATAATTTATTCTCCTTTTTAATTAAAATTTCGGATATCACAAAACAAATTTTAAAAAATTTTAATCAAAATTAAAAACCTCGATAAGTTATGTTGGAATATTTTAATTTACCTCAAATGGGTAAATCTTCTTAATTTTACAATAAAAGAATTTTTAAAAGCTAACATTCACTCTCTAAACTCTTGCTTTTTGGATTTCAACAATAAATAAGGGCAAAAATGTCTATTAATCATTATTAGCATTTTTCTTTTCAGAAAAAATTATGTAATTCCAAATAAAATAGAATAAAGTATATTTAAAAACCGAAGACTAATAAATTACTCTAATAATATAATTAACAAGCAAGCGAATCTAAACTGAATGCGAGACTATCACTCGGTAGTGCACCCAACGCACGATCAAACTTGAAATATTTCCCATAAAATTTAGGTATATTGACATACAATAAATAGTTACAATAATAGTTACTACATTCGAGAGAACGGGAATGTTTGTCATCCTTGGCTCCTCATCGGATGAGCTACACCAAGAAAAAAGTTGATTTTTATTGTTTTGGCAAAATTTCTATTTCAAATTTATATGTCCCATATTTCTTCGCGATAAGTAGATAGCGTTAATGCAAAATGTAAAAATAAGGATTTTGATTGGATAGAAGAATAAATTTATGTAAATGTAGTTTGAATGTTCTTATTGGTCTTTTTTGTGTTTTTTGAGTAACATCATCTACCTTATGGTATTGCTTGGTATTATAGTCAATTTAAAAAATTTTATTTTTTATTACTATAAATTAAATTATTCTTGAAACATTTAAATCAAAATTATTTATTTAGGATAAAGGGTTTTTAGCTTAAAGAAAATTTAAAGTAAAACCATATTATATTGACATTATCAATTTTTTATTTCTATTGTAGTACAAATTTTTAGTTCAGATTTTTAGATATATCATTATTTTCCGCGACATTAGGTCTCTATGTTGAAATCGCAAACCGAGTGTCATTCTTGTCGTTTCTCTTTGTTGATTTAGTGAACAAACAGACACTATTATTCAGATTCATTTATTGCATAACACATCTTTTGAAAATATTAATTATTCATTTGCTTTTAATGTGAATAAATACCTTTGTTCATAATTCTACGAGTGATAAGTTTTAGAATTATGAACAAAAGTGTTTCACATTTCTTTATGTTTAAATATCCCGGATGAGACGATGAAATTGAATAGTTAAGGATTCCTATAGCCAGAGGCGTATTACGCAAGTTTGACGCCACAAGCCTTGAATATTTTGCGCCCTTATCCTCGACTTTACAGTTGACCATTTTTTTTATTAGAATAATTTATAGAGAAATGGGCTTATGCGATAATACGGCTCTGCCTATAGCAGTAGCGGTTTTTAAAAACAGACCCACCCTAAATTGTGTACCACAGAAGTAATTTTTCTAAAGTTTAATTTATATGTAATTTTGTATTGCTAATAGCAAAATTAAATTCAATCTTCCTTATATGTATTTCCTTGTTGAAAACCCTATTTTCAAAAAAAGCAAAGGTTAATTTCTATTTTTTCTTTTATAAAAAAATACGTCCCCCCATCTTTGTCAATCATTTACGAATAAAAAATGTTTCTAATTACAATAAGTTAATACCTTTTTAGGAATATTAATTATTATTTCAAATAAAACAGAAACACCAATTACAACAGATTACACTGGATCCGAAAATACAAGAAACTTTACAAATCATTAATTTTAAAAGCTTTAATTTAAATTGGAAAATAAAATGCAGTTAAAGAGTAGCAAGTAAATCTAGGGTGGGCAATGGCACGTTACACTGTAGGTACAAACACTGCATAACGGGGTAGAATTAACAATCATGCAACTGTCAGCTTGATGATGGATGACGAGTTCGTATCTATCTACCCTCTGGTAGCACGTTAAGCTACCTGTATACTATCTTGATCATCAGCTTTATTTGTCATAATGTACTATAACGAAAATAAAAACCTGCACGATTACCTGTACAAAAAAATCATTTACTTTTATTTATTACACCACTTTCGAGCTAAACTTCATGCAAAAGAAAGGTGGAAATCACGTAAGTACCACAAAAAAAAATTTTTTTGTGTCAAAAAAACATCCTTACTCCAATTTTACAAGATTATACTTGCTGATTTGCTAACGTGTCAGAGTTATACAGGATGCGAGACAATAGAGCCCAATCACGTTTTGGAATTTTACAACCACTTAGTACCAAAATGTAATTATAATTTACGGGGGTACTCGGGTATTTTTTTAATTAAAAAAAAATTGTAATTTAAAATTAAAATTTTTTCAATTATATTGCTTTTTATTGGGTATTCCCACATTTCTTGTTTTGAAAAAAAAAATTTATAATTTGAATAATTTAAATAATTTTGAAAAATTCCGCATATAAGTGTCGATTCAATTTTGCATATTTTATGCATTCAAGTCACATTTCTGAATGAGGATTACAGCATTTAATATGCAAAACTCAATTTTCAAAGAGTTACGTCTATTATTGGCCTATGAAGTGTCGATAAAGTTAAACTCATTACATCCTGAATAACAGAATTGATAACCGAGCTTAGTTACCAGTTTGTATGATTAGGGGTTCACAAAAAAGATTTAGTTTTAGTTTATTCTTTTATGGTATTACTTATTATGGTAATACTGTAATAACAGTAAAACTGATTTAGAATGTTGCAGGTAAATTTTTAATTAATTAAGAGTAAACTCGTGAATGTAAGCGTTGCACTAATTTATCATTCTCCCTTTTCTAACCTACAGTTAAATATCAAATAAGTCTCTTGTTAATTAATTTGGAATTCCATCCAATAATCTTCTTGCATTAATGAAATAATTGCTGCAATTTATTAGTCAATGCGTAGGTAATTCGATTTCAATTTTGTTTAAATAATATCCTAACATTATTCGAAGCATATTTTAATTTGTGTTTCTACGCTTTAAAAATAAATATATAAATATTTAACCAGTGAAATTAATTAAATAAACTAAAATTAACTAGGCGCATAGTCAATTAAATAATTAAAAATTATGATTTTATTTAAAAGTGGTGATATATTTTATATTTTCACTTCGTAGCTTTACGTTATTACAAAATAAAACTTTTAATAAAAAATTATTGAATAATAATATTTAAGTATACCTTCTGCAAATTTTGCAAATTTTGAAAAGTTTACGAAATCTATACTTACAATATATTTTCCTTGTGATAACTTTCAGGATCCAGTGCAAAAAAAGCAAAGATCTCGTGGACTATTGATACAAAAATTTAATAGTTTTATTTTTAATTATGTAGTTAATTTATTTTAATTTTTTTGAGCGGTGGCATCTGATTAATTAAAAAAATTATGGTAATATATTTTTTTTTAAATTTTTTTTTGCTTCCCGAATGAATTATTTAGAATACGCCAAAAAATCGGCGTTCACAATCGGTTTTGTTAAAATTAAATATTTTTAATAAAATTTTGAAAAAACATCAACATCTCCGTGGGCTCGCGTTTTAAAAATGCATAGTATGATTTATTTTATTAGGAATATTAAAAAAAAAGGGGAAATTCCAATTTTTTATATAGTAACCAAAGTTATTTACATTATTTAGCATATTAACAATTTCCTTTTATTTACAAGTAAATTACAAATTATGGTATTTTACTATTATACAGCTATTTGGAGAAAATGACCCTAGCGTGTGCAGCATTCTTATTTTAAAATTTAGACTCAACAAATTATATTATGTTTTTTAACAACAACTTTTAAACAACATAAATAGAAAAAAATAAAAAAAAATTTTTAAATTGTAGCTCAAAACCTCGAAGTTGAAAGTTCACGTTATTATATTGAACCAGTTGTTACTAAAACTATTTGTATTATGTTTTCTCTATAAAGAATGTTATATTATGTTTAATTATACAACGCAATAACAACTATATAGTAATAATAATAAAAATAAATACAAATATTGAGTTACAATAGTCTTTCACTGGCAGTGGAAACAATGAAAAATGCTTTTTACTTATTCATATTTAATATAATAATATATATAAATTTTGGGTTTAAATTTAAAAATACTAATACCGCGAGCTGAGGAGGAGAGCTTCCTTGGTGAAACAGTATACATTATACGATATTCTCAATAAAAAAATATTCAAAACAGATACTTTTAACACTAAAAATTCTAGAGAGCTATATTGAAATATAATATGGTATTTATACTAATTTTAGTTAATAATTGGTTGCCTGCTATCGAATAAAAAAATTAATTCACTTAAAATATCAAAAATATACAAAAATTTTAGAACAAATAAAAATTGAATATAACAAAAATGTCACTACGTATACATATGGTAAAGAAATAAAATATTAATTTATATAACTTTACCCGTAAATATTTCGTAGCAAAACGTTACACTTACACCGATAAAAATTAATATAATTTACATATCCTCCTCTTCCAGAATCATTAATTTGGTTTTCTTATATTCAATTTTTATTTACCTTTCATGGTTTAATACTGTCTAAGATAATTCATTTTCAATTCCACTAGTGAATCTTGAATCCTAAATTTAATAATTTACAAAAATATCATACCTTGTTATTAGGTTTTATTATTACATAATACTTTTTTATCTACAGTATAATTAATTACAAAACTTACACACAAAATAGTACCTCTTATCGAGCACAGCACGTAGTAAATTACGAAGGTAAATTAAATTCCAAACTGAGGTACTTCTGTTAATAAAAATGACTAGTTAAAATGGAAGAGGAACTTCTTCAATACTCGACTCCTGACTTGACGGTGGAGTATCAAGTTGAGGCAGTCCAAGATCCAGGTACTCTTCGTTAGCAGTTATCGTCAAAATCCTATCTAAATCTTCCACTAAATCTGAAAAAATTGGACGTTCGTTTGGTTGATAACTCCAACAATCTCGCATAAGAAGATAAATTTCTAAAGAACATCCTGCTGGTTTTTCCATACGATGCCCATTTCTTAACAATTGAAATAGTTTTTCCACGCTTGGTACAGATGGGTATGGAGTTCCTAAATTTGTTAAATGTACATAATATAAATAATAGATAACTTTTGAAATAATAGTACCTCCAAGAGTCATGATTTCCCATAACAATATACCGTATGACCACACATCAGATTGGGTCGTATAAACTCGATGGAATAAAGCTTCGGGCGCCATCCATTTAACAGGCAATCTACCATCTGTTGTTTTTCTATAATAATCGCTGCAATGTACATCACGTGCTAACCCAAAATCGGCAATCTTTAATATGTAATCATCACTAACAAGAACATTCCTTGCAGCTAAATCACGATGAATACACTAGAAAAAATGTATGAGTAAATCTAAAAACTTTAAAAATTGTTATACTAACTCTTCTGGAAGCTAAATATTCCATTCCCTTTGCAACTTGGTAAGCAAAGCAAACTAAATCCTTTTGGGTTAAAGTTTTCTTTTCTTTTTCCACAATTCCAATTGCTGGCTCGTAACCAGGAGATGATCTATTTTGTCGGAGAAAATCTCTAAGATTTCCATGGGGTGCGTACTCAACAACTACGTAGAGAGGACCGCCTTGAGTGCAACAACCTAGAAGATTTATAATATTTATGTGCTTCCCAATCATCTTCATCATTTCCATTTCAGATACTAAATCCATCATTTCGTTGTCTGTGTGACCTTCTACGAATACAAAATGCGGTTTATTAATTTCATTAATTCTATTAACGAAAATTACCTTTAAGCATTTTAACTGCAACAACCGAATGAAGACTCGGTTTTAAAAGACCGAGAGAATCGGCTTTAACGACTTTGCCAAAAGCTCCTTCTCCGAGTATTTTACCCAAACATAGCATTTCTCTTGGAATCTCCCAATCTGAATCCATTGGTAATTCGTATTCCGATATAATATCACTGGAGTTTGTTTTTTGCTTTTCAATTTTAACAATCGGCATTAACTAAAAATATTTAATTAATGTATATTTATTTTTTGTTTAACTTAAAAATTACCAAGGGTTCTGTTGCGTTTGGAGAATTGTTGTGTAATTTTTCGACTATTACTTTTTTAGTCCACTGTGTAACGACAACAGCGCGAGCTGCTTCAATATCAAGAAGTTTTTTCATTTTTTCTCTAAAAATAAAAATAATTTTATAAAACTACGGAAAGAATAAAAAATAGTGCTCACTGTTTAAATTTTCTTAAAATGAAAATTATAATAAATGCTGCAAGTAACGTAAATGCAGCTACAATTCCAGCTACACCAAGCATTAGCATTGATTGAGGTTGCGAAGCCTCTTCAAGAGCTGGAAAAATTATTTAATTATAAAAATAATTTTTTTAATTTATTTGACTTACTGTCGACTACTTTTAAATAAGCACTTGCAAATGTGTGTCCCAAACTATTAGCAGCTACGCACGTATACCATCCTTCAGATTCATATGTCACATTATAAATTTCTAATATTTCCGGATTTTGGGATGTTGCACTATTCTATATAAAATATCAAAAAATATTATTATAATATTAATTATATTGGCAAAATTTTTAATTAAGGGTAGATTGCACAACGTCATCTAAAAACTGACAGGGGTGATAATTTGCAAACTTGCCCTGCGCATTTCTAAAAATTAAAATTATTTTATTTATTAATAAATCTGTATACTTAATATTAAATAATTTTATAAAAGTTTACCGGAAATTAGAAAACTTGATTGGATATAACTTCAATTTTCTTTACTATTTTTTTAATAAATTCGAATTAAAGATTTAACCCTGTATTAAACCTTAAATAACGTAGGTGCAATCAATCTGTTACACATTAATTAAATATTTCAACTACAAGGTGATTCGTAATTAAATACAAAATATAAAGAAGAAAAAAATATAATATTTAATTAGTATATAAATTTAAGTGTTAATAAGGTTAGAAAGATTAAAAAGTGAAAACAATAAATTATTAGTACTGTAAACTTATCAATTAAATTAGTTTATAAATTTAATTAAAATGTTATTGAAAATAACCCTAAATGTTAGAAATTTGAAATATGTACCTTAACAGTACTGTTTTCAGGAGAAATCCCTGCCACCCAGTAAATATGAGGGTTTAGATCAGACAAAAACGTGCAAGTGAAGCTGACATTACTGCCAACAACAACGGTTTTGTTTTGAGGAAGATCTGTTATAATAGGCCTGTTGTGATACCGCTCTAGAAATTAAATAACATATAATACCACATATAAATGTTAATGACTGTAATTACTGACAAAAACCTTTGCGGCATAACAAATATTATAAAAATTACAATTAACCCAATTTTAATTAGGGTTTTTAGGAAATTAATTTAATTTTGAGTAAATATTTACACAAAACTCGGTTAATAACTTTTTCTCTTTGTTGCAAACCTGATTGCTTGTTTTGACAGAATTTCTGTTGGTAACTGTCAGAAACAGTGATCACTTTTTAATATCAATTTAATTAAATAAAAAATTATTTTTAATTATTTTCTTTCGAAACATTTTACTTGACGATTTTATTACTGCTATTTGGAAGTCAAATAAATTTTATGCAACAATACCATCAAGCTTCTCTAACGTTTGCAGAACAAGAAAAAATGTCAAACCTGAAAGAATGGAAACTTTTCTTTGTTGATACATTTTCGTTAAGAAAAAAGAAAAGATTAAAATTTTTACTGTGTACAAACCGGGTTTCCATACTTTTTCTAAACTTGTATTAAAATTTACTAATAATATAATTTAAAATTAGTAAGCTTACACATTATTTATATTAAATAAGAAAGAATTTCTTTCGTCGAAAGATTAAAGAGTACATTCCACATGGAAGAAACAGAAACAGCAAGATATATAAATTGAAGATATTCCTTTACCAATATTAAACAAATATGATAAAATTCATCAGTGTAAAGCAGCCCATACACGTACATCATCTTATTTGGCTAATATTATTAGATTAAAGCACCACAATAGAATATATTTTCAAAATTATGCTCGACTCCACTCCAATAAATAACTTCATTTAATAGTATTTACAAAATTGTTTTATTTATAACTTAGGTATTCGAAATTACAGTGTCCTTCACCAACTTACGATTAGTTTAATATTGAAAACGCAAGTAGGAAACAGATTTATTTTTATTTAGTTCAACCTTCACCAATTTAGAATATTCATGTAGTACCAAAAATTAAATTCGGTACCTGCAATACTATTCCTTTAGGAATAGTTTCGTTATTGGCAAAATCGGCTGCGTAATCGTTGGGTTTTATCCATTGTATATAAGGTTCAAGATCCGCAATAATTTGAGGACATTCTAAAATAGCTGTAGAATTTACCAAAACAGTTACATTTTGTGGGTATCCATCTTTAATGTAAGGTTTTGATGGAAATCTTTCTGTTTCGATAAATGCAAAATAAAATTTAGACTACAATTTATAATTACCCAATATAGAATAAAATCGTTCTTACCTACTACATCTACTGTGAAGTTATAGCTAATACATCCCACGATATTACAGACTACACATGTGTAAATTCCAGAATCATCGGTTACCAAGTCTTCCAAACTTAAATACCATGGACCGTAACGAATGATTCCTAAATGTCTTTTTGGTTTTTCGTTATTTTTATACCAAGTAATATTGGGTGTCGGAATTCCATGAGCTTTACATTTTAAAATAACCATGTTTCCTGCAGGTTTGACATGAGTTTTCACCATTTTCTTGTAATTTGTAAACGATGGGTGTTCGTACATCGTCTTCGATCCGCCCGATGTCACAATTTTATCTATCATATCGTGATTATCATCTTCATCCTGTTCGTCTTGATCATTTTGATCAGTTTGGTCACTTTGGTCTATAGCAGGAAAGTCTGATGTTGACTTTAATACCCCTACAAAATATTTTTATATTTAAAAACTAACAATTTTCAATTTTTCTACAACCTCCTTGTTAGTGATGTTCAAAAAATAGGAAATGCATTTGGAGCACTGGCTCCTGTACAAAACTTTCATGATCAAATACTACAAGAAATCAGACTGTATTTTTCATATTTTTGAATTTCTTTGATTTGCAATTTTAGAAAAATTGATATTTAATTTATAAATTTGTTCCGCCAATTTCAAAATTTTAAGATGGAAAAATGTTTCCATAATTCCATCGAACGTACCGAAATTTCCTTGCTAGATGCATAAGCTCATCCTTTTGATTAAGAAAGTTTTTGCCTGTCTGTCCCCACAAGGCATTAATTAAAAGACAACCGATCCAAGGGAAAAATGCCTTTACATCGCTACTAGGGTCTCTACAGCGAAAGCTGAGAAATCATAATGATCTTTATTGATTTATATTTTATGCTTTAAGCTTTCAATTATTTAACTACTGAAATACAATTCGCCGGGAACGAATCGCGCCGCAAGCTAGCATTTTTTCAAATTACATAATTTTAGATATAGATTTTTTATTTTATCTTTTAAATCTTTACAAACAGTTCATTTGAAAGTTAAAAAATGTTTTAGCATTTAGTAGACCAAATTATAATAATTGAGAAAAATGTAGTTGAGGAAAAATCAACTTTGTACTATATTCAAAGGGAAATTTAAGAAAATTATCGGTTAATCCTGTGTTCTATGGAAGTTCGACCTTCGATTAAAACTGTTTACATTTAACTGCTTGACATTTAGACATGTCGAATCGAGTCGCGCAAATCGTGGCTGTCGGAAAATTCCCAGCAAATTGTATCCGACCCCCCATAGCCGTTTCGAAATTCCAGTTCAAATACAAGAACTTGAAAATAAAATAAAAGTCAAAAAACAAAAATAAAGCACAACAAAGGCTTATTTAAAATGTAGACAGCTTTAATACTCGAAATTAATTCAAAAATCAAAAAAAAAATTCAAAACTTAAATGTACTAGAGCCGAAAATTTCTGTCATTATCGATAATGATTAATTCATTTTCAGTTATTATTATTTGATTTCAGGCTTTTATAAAATCTAAAATTAACACACAATTACACAATACATTACGATCGTAGCGCACATGTCTATCAAATATCATTTTATA